>BSBN01000739.1:12400000-13083924 GCA_027924645.1 Cunninghamia lanceolata
TTTGAAATAGGTCAATCCTCTCAAGAAGATGGGCAAGATCTTGATGAAATCATACAAGAGCCTAGAATCGTGGCCGCCTTTGACAAAATCCTCAGTGAGGACCAAGATCATTTCTTTCGCTTGCTTGCAGAGCAAGGTGCCAAGTTACCTCAAGATTTTGATTTATCCACTCTCAAGGAGAACAACACCCAAGACACCTTACAAGCGGTGCAAACCATGTCTACGGTGACCACACCTTTACCTGAACAGAGCTCGTAGTATAGAAATCCCCTCTATCAAAACTCAACAGGAGAGAGGGCCATATCACCGCTTCTGACTCCTATGGAGATCTATAACAACCAACAAGAAACTCTCCAACATCAAGCAGAGTTAGCTAAGCAAGCCTCCTTAGCTCGATCGAATACGCAACCACCTCCTAAAATGTCCACACCAATTGCAAGTGGAATCTTGGTTACCCCATCACGAATAGGTTTCCCACCAAATTACAATCCGAGGAACAATTATGTAGCCATGCAACAAGGGTCTCAACAACTACCACCTCCTATATCATCAAACCTTCATGTCTCTCAACCAATTAGAGTCATGCAACCCCAACCACAACATTCTTCTACTCTCATCCTCAATCAACCCCAACTGTCGCAAATCACTTCTACCTATGCCCCTCCTCCACAACGTTCATCCTCGCTCAACTTCTTTCACACATTGCCTAGCCACTCTTAACATTCCCAACATCAAGTTTCCCAAAGCTATGTGCTACCATCACAACCTAATCAAACGCACTTTAGCTTTCCTCCACCCAATACTTTTCTTCAACCATCACAAAGCCAACATTCTTACCTAGTGCCACCTCCACCTCTGCCAAGTCAAAACCTCCAATTCCAACCCAATTTGAACCAAACATACAACCCGTATGATCCTAATCAATCTTACGACCCTTATAACACTAGCATGCATGGCTTACATTATAATCTTCCATATGGGCAACACCAACCACTTTTGGGACAACAGGAGATGTTGCCAACCCCTCCCATGACTATGGAGCTAAAAATCACAGAAGTTCAATAGCAGCTATCTAATCTTACGTTTGGCCACACCAAAAAGACCACCTCTTTAGAGGAAGTGTGTCCTTATCCTTTTGATTGGTCATTACCAATGATCCCTTTTCCTCAAAATTTCACTATTCCCAAGTTCGATAAATACAAAGGAAAAGGTGACCCAAAAGACCATCTTAGGGAATTCTATCTTGCTTGCTTCAAGGTCTCACATAATGACACATATCTTATGTGTCTCTTTCCTCGCAATCTTGGAGGTCAAGCTATAGAATGGTTCTCACACTTACCCACGGGTATCAAGTCTTTCAATGAGCTGGCAGAGAAGTTTGCCACCCACTTTTCTTACAACGCAGAGCATGAGATTTCTATGACTGATCTATGCAACAACAAACAGAAAAATGGGGAAACTTTCATTTCTTTCCTTCAACGGTGGAGACAAATGGCTAGCAAATTTCCTTTCAAGATTCCTGAGAAATAGCTTGTTAGCATATTTGTGCAGAACCTCAACCAAGAGTTAGGTTTTCACTTGCAAATTCTCAGTGCTACAACCTTTGACGAAATCACATACAAAGGAATCAATATTGAGAAGGCCCTCATTGCTAAGGGTGTGGTCAAAATCTTCAAAGAAACGAAAGATAATGCTCCTCATCAACAGATGAATCATAAACCCAAATACTGGAACAAAAACAAAAACATGGTTAACGATGGTGTGGTTGATTCTAAACATGTCCAAACTTTGCAAACACTGTTGTAGCTCTCCAAACCAAGTCAAGCTCCATCTCAACAATAGCAACAATAGCGGCAACTGTATCAAAATCAACAACAACGACAACAGGAGCAACCTCAACAAGATTACCCTCCACGACGTCAATTTACTCCCTTGGGAGTGCCTATGGAGTCAGTCCTACAACAGGTTTTACAGAAAGGACTCATCACCTTACCAGATGCACCCCCATATGGTGAACCAGTTTACAAAACTGCACGGTATAGAGAAAACAAATACTATGACTTCCATTGGAGCAAAGGACATAGAATTGCGTCGTGTATGAAACTCAAGCATCTAATCCAAAATCTCATCGACGACAACCTAATCACTTTTGAGAATGAACAAGCAGCTCAAAACACAAACAAAGATCTCGATATGTACAAGGAACCATTCCCTCATCATGGTCCACCTCTTCCTCGGGATAGAGGTAAAGGTATCAATCATGCTTCCACTTCCTTTGATTCCATTGTAGGTCATTTTGAAGAAAGTCAGGTGTCTACCCTCACAATCAAAGGCAAATCTATGGATTGCGTTGTTACAACTCGTCGTGGTCGTGTCACCATTCATGGTCCTACACCCAATCTTCCGGCTCAATCTAATTATAATCTTGTCGAACATCTAGGGAAAATGCCCACATAAATCTCTATCTTAGACCTTCTACGGTCATCACCTACACATAGAGTAGTGCTAGAAAAAGCCCTCCAAGAGTCTTCGGTTCCTAACAACATAGCGGTCGCAGATTTCCAAGCTATTGTAGGTAACATTGCTTCACCCTACAATGTGGTCTTCTCTAAAAAAGACCTCCCATCCCATGATCCTTGTCACAATGATGCCCTTCATATTGAGGTTCTCATCCATAAGCACAAAATCAAACATATACTCATAGATGGTGGTGCTGGTCTCAACATCTATTCTTTAAAGTTACTTAAGCAATTGGGATACTCTGAGGATCATGTCAACAATGATCAAAGTATTACAATCAAGGGATATGATGATGCAGAACGCCATTCAGAAGGTGTTATCCACTTGCCTATACAACTGGGCCCTGTCATGCTTGAAACTAGGTGTCAAGTCCTTGATATTGAGTTGCCTTACAACATTATCCTAGGCCGCCCATGGATCCATGCAATGAAAGCTGTTCCCTCCACGCACCATCAATCCCTAAAATTCCCATTCAATGGTACGGAGATCACCATCCCAGGAGACCCTAATCCTTTTGAATTCTGTCGTGTCTTGCAAGGCAGCTATAAAAATTGCAACCAAGTGCCTAAAAATGACAAAGCCCTTGAATCCCCACTATATGTTGACCCTGAAACTCTGACGCAAGCCTCTACAAGTGAACCTAAACCCCTCCCCAAAATCACAGCTCGCATCCGGGATATAGGCTTTGGCACTTATGATATCTCACAATCTTGTTGTGTAGGGCAGATGCCTCTATCTCCAAAATCTTACGGCTAACCACCCATTGCCAAAGTAACCAAAAAAGAAGCTATTCCTCCCCCAGGATTCCTAACCAAATTTCAACATGGACGGTTACTGGAAGAGGAAACTATTGAGGACATTTCTTCTTGGCTCTATAAGGAGAAAGAACCAGTCACAATACCAGTTAAGCAATATGGCAATTGCTTAAGGATAGTAAAAAACATGGGCTATAAAGGCAAAGGTGGCCTTGGGAAATAGAATCAAGGAACTATGGAACCCATTGTTGTAACAAAGAAGCTAGACAAGAAGGGATTAGGATTTGGTAAGAAGGTACCGCACGCCTTGGACATCGAGTATATCCTCAATGAGGTAGCTGACACTTTTCCCGCTGATTCGACGTCTACAGAGGATATCATCGATGACTCTTCCCTCCATATGACCAACCTATTCGTAGAATCCTCCATTTTTACACTATCCTTCGTATCCTTAACTTCCACCACTAGCACCCAGAATGTCACACTTGTCTACCCTGAACTTATCGATTGGGACCAACAAGGGTCCCCCGTGATATATGTATTTCAGAATGACGAAGCTTTAGCTGAGTTCATGGGACTTCGGGAAGGTATCCCTCTTGGCGATCATAAAGCAGGTTTTGTAATGGAACTAGAGCCAACAGCTTATTTTGGTGAGAATGCCAAATCCTCCAGTCGCAAAAGTAAAAATAAAGAAGGATCTCTAGGTGAAAACCACACTGTGGCACCTCCTGATCACAAAATAGTAAAAACAAAGGACGTATCCAAAGGTGAAAACCCAACTGTGGCACCTGAGGATGGAGGATTTGACCTTCCCCTACCATCTAAGTATCAAGAGAAGTCAGCTCTCCTAGTAGAAGATTCTACAGAGATAAACCTTGGCACAGAATAAAATCCAAAGACCACATTCCTAGCATCATCATTATCACAAACAGAGCACAGGAATCTTAACACATTCTTCTTGCAACGAACCATCAACTTTGCATGGACCTATGCTGACATGCCAGGGCTAGACCCCAAGCTAGTTGTTCACTATCTCACAGTTGATCCGAAAGTGAAACCAGTCAAGCAAAAGCTGAGAAAGATGCACCCATAGATAGCTCTCTTGGTAAAGGTGGAAATATAGAAGCTGTTAGATGCAAAGTTCATACAACCTATTGACTATTCAGATTGGGTCTACAACATTGTACCTATGTCTAAACCTAATGGGCGCATCTGCATGTGTAATGATTTTAGAGATCTCAACAAGGCATGTCCCAAAGATGACTTTCCACTACCGAACATTGACATTATAGTGGACTTGACAGCAGGTCACGAGATGCTTTCTCTCATGGATAGATTCTCTGGCTACAATCAGATAAGGATAACAGAGGAAGATCAACATAAAACAACTTTCACTTGTCCATGAGGTAACTATTGTTGGTGTGTCATGCCTTCTGCTCTAAAGAATGCAGGAGCAACCTATCAGAGAGCAATGACAGTGATATTCCATGACCTCTTTCATCACATCATGGAGGACTATGTGGATGACATACTAGCTAAATCTTCTAGGGCAAATCACATACAGGTTCTAGGACAGATCTTTGACAGGCTCGAGAAATACCAAGTAAGACTCAATCCAAAGAAGTGTGTCTTTGGGGTAACATCAAGAAAGCTATTGGATATATTGTATCTCGTAGAGGCATCGAAGTAGATCCAGCAAAAGTAAAAGCTATAGTGGAGATGCCTCCACCAAAGAATCTTAAAGCATTAAGGAGCCTTCAGGGAAGGTTGCAATCTATTAGGCGTTTCATCTCACAGCTAGCAGATAAATGTCAACCATTTCAACACTTTCTCTGAAAGGATGTCTCATTTCAATGGGACAACAAGTGTCAGGCAGCATTTGATCAACTTAAAGAGTATCTAGCTACACCTCCTATATTGGTTCCACCAGTTGCAGACAAACCTTTGATATTATACATCTCCACTACAAATTCAGCCCTAGGGGCCCTTCTAGCACAAAATGATGAAATAGGAAAAGAGCATGCAATTTATTATATCAGTAGAACCTTGGTGGGATATGAACTCAATTATTCACTGATGGAAAGGGCTTGTTTAGCAGTAGTGTTTGCTTCTCAAAAGTTGCGGCATTACATGTTGAACCAACACACAATTTTTATAGCTAAAATTGATCCCTTGAAGTATCTACTAGCAAAAGCAGCTCTTACAGGCAGACTAGCTAAATGGGTCATGATCCTTAGTGAGTTTGACATTGAGTATGTGGATCGTAAAGCAATCAAAGGACAAGCACTAGCAGATCAACTAGCAGAAGGACCCAAGACAGATACACACCCTATGGTAGCAGACTTTCCAGATGAGAATTTGTTCACTCTTTCCAACTCAATAATGTGGAAGTTGTATTTTGATGGTTCCTACACATAGCATGGATCAGGGGCCGGCATCTTATTTGTCACACCTCAAAATGACTACATTCCAAAGTCATATCGGCTTGCATTCCCTTGCACTAACAACATAGCCGAGTATGAAGCACTCCTCATAGGTCTCAATATAGCAGTTCAATGGGACATCACAGAATTACAAGTATATGGAGACTCACAGTTAGTCATTCGCCAAGTCACGGATGAGTACCAAACAAAGGATGAAAAGTGGGTCCCCTACAAGCAACTAGTGGACGCCTACAAACCACACTTTTCTAGCATCACATTCGAGCAAATTCCAAGAGAGCATAACAAAGCTGCGGATTCTATGGCTTCTGTAGGGTCACTGATTGACATGCCTGCAAATACACAGAAGTGTGAATTCTTGATCAAGCAATTGTTGATACTAGCCGTCGATGTTCTTGTTACTGAAATCATCTGCGAACTTGTTGGTCCCAATTCCCCATGGTACGAAGATATCTATGAATACCTCAAGAACAAAACCTTTCCCCCTGACCTATCATCCACCCAACGCAAAACCTTTATCTGTCGATCCTCCCATTACATCATTCTGGGTGATACACTATATCGCCGGAGTCTCGATGGTATCCTCTTACGATGTCTTAACACGGAAGAAGCCGAGGCTACCTTACGAGACATACACGAAGGTGTCTGTGGTGCACATTCTACCAGTCCTAATCTTGCTAAGAAGATACTTAGAATAGGTTATTACTGGCCTACAATAGAGCAAGATGCTACACAGTTTGTTAAGAAGTGTCTACAATGCCAGCAGCATGGAGATTTGATTCACGCACCAGCTCATGAATTACAACCTGTGACAACTCCTTGGCCTTTTTCTCAATGGGGTCTCGACCTCGTAGGAAAAATCCACCCCTCCTCTTCCAATGGCCACAAATTTATCATTACCGCCACTGAGTATTTCACGAAGTGGGTGGAAGCCATTCCTATGACCTATATCACCGGTAAGCAAATAGCCAAGTTCATCCTAAACTACCTCATTTGCTGGTATGGTATTCCCCAAGCCATTGTCACTGATAATGGGAGACCATTCAAGAATCAAGATGTTCATGCCTTGTGCACACAATACAATATCCAACATCGCTTTTCAACTCCCTACTATCCCCAGAGTAACGGCCAAGCTGAGGCTTCCAATAAAACCATTTTCAAAAACCTCAAGAAAACAATCAATGAAGCTGGTCGTGATTGGCACTTGCAACTCAATCCCGCCCTATGGGCCTACCGCACTAGTATCAGAACACCAATTGGTGCCACACCATATGCCTTGGTCTTTGGCTCTAAAGCCATCCTACCTATAGAGGTCGAGATCCCATCCCTCAGAGTTTCCATGCAGGATCTGATCGGTGGAGAGGAGTATCGCACTTCCAGATTAGCTGAGCTTGAACTACTGGATGAGAGGCGCCTTGCCGCACTTAATCATCTCCATGTCTATCAAAACTGCCTCCAGTGTAATTACAACAAAAAGATCAAAGAAAGACAGTTTCAAGTTGGTGATCTTGTACTTAAGGAGAATCAGAGAAATCAAGTAGATCAAGAAAAGAAGGGCAAGTTTGAGCCTAACTGGTTAGGTCCCTTCATTGTCACAGTAGCATACAGATCAGGAGCTTATACTTTAGCTACACCTGACGGCATTCCTCTGGATGAGCCACTTAACAGTGTCCATCTCAAGAAGTTCTATGCCTGATCCTCAGAGTATTCCAAAAAAAAAAAAAAGCAACAAAAAAAAAAAATCCGTCCTCTGGTGAAAACCTGGCAAATAGGTGCCTTGGATAAGTACCATAGTGAAAACCTGGCAAACAGGTGCTATGTGTAGAGTCAGCATCCATCGTCTATCGAGTCCTGTCCACTCCATGTCTAGTGCACAAAGCACGCTTCATCCATCCATCCATAATAAAACCATTGACTTTCTTTGCATTTCCATCTCCCTATCTAGCATAGCTTGGAAATCTGTCAATGTCCCTCGTCGTCATCCCACATCTTGATCTATGTCAACAGTTTGCACTGTCTGGTTCTAGGTCACAATTTTCTAGGTCTTCTTCATCAGTCATCCATGTGAATTCCTCTACCGGAATGGGGCCAACTCTTTCCTTAACTTAGGTCTAGGATTGGTTCCTTGTTCATGGTTCACAGCATGCTCTTCAATCTCTTCTCATTGTTCACAGGTAACACCCTTTAACGGACACATCGCTCCTACGATAAGGCTGTTATCTTCTCAACAATTTTCCCACATCATCATATCAACCAGAACTACATGTCATCTCTTCTCAATCTTAAGGTACCTTGATCCCATGAATATGGGTATGTAGGCAGTCTGGAATACGAAGGATGTATCCAGTACTCAGGTACATAAGATCCCCTACTCTCCACCTCGATCCGCATCATCGCACCAACCAGAGCTACATATCATCTCTTCTCAATCTTAAGGTACCTTGATCCCATGGATATGGGTATGTAGGCAGTCTAGAATACGAAGGAAGTATCCAATACTCAGGTACATAAGATCCCCTCCTTTCACCTTGACCCATTCATCACTCTATCCAAAACTACATATTATCATCTTTCATCTTTCCTCGTAATGTGCCTTGATCCCGTGGATATAGGGTATGTAGGCAGTCTGGAATACGAAGGATGTATCCAGTACTCAGGCACACACGATCCATCATTCTCCACCCATCTCAATCCATTTAGCACTGTCACCTTTCTAGTCTTCCGTTTTTCAAAATCCATTCGCCTTGACTTGACTAACTCAAGCAGAAAGCTAGTGTATCCTTTCAAAGCAAAAGTCCTTAACAAACCTGAAGCAAAGAGGCCTACTTCTAGAGTCATCTACTGTCTTGCGTTCTGATTGCCAACATCAGCTAAGTGTTGCTTAACCAAAGCCCTAGATCAACAAGCTTGTCTTCTGTGAAGTGTTCCATTGTCGAGACCAACACACGCGTCTCCTGGGACATGTGGCATTTCTTGCAGCGAGACATTATCTTTTTAGGTAAATAGCACCCCTTTAATAGACACAGAGTTCCTACCATAATGCTGTTATCTTTCCTATCCAATCTATCCTGAGCAACCTCTTTGGCAAGAGAATATGTTGGCTGTATGTTTACTTTGTAAGTCATTCAATTTGCTTTTCAGTTAATCTTTTGTTCCTTTTCCTTCACCGATTCAAGACTACCTTGATTTATCTATAATCTTGGTATGTTGCGATGTAGTACGGATTGGGGGCATAGTCATTGCTTTTTGTGTGTCGTGTTTGAGGAATGATCTTTAGTATCTTTCTTAGCATTCTATTTATCTTGTGTGTGTTACGACCTAGCATCTTACATATTAATACTTCTTCTTACATTTACGTGTATTGAAGTTTATTTTATGTTCAAGACTATGGCTCATTCACATATACCAACAAGGTTATATTAAGTCTAAGGGATCTAAGTTCAAACCACTTGCTTGCAGAGTCAACGTCTACGCACTCGGATATTACTGCACCTTGGTCTTTTATACCTTGGTGACGAATTATCCATGCGCTATATCAAAAATAAGGATTGCTCTTTATATACAAATGTGAAACCATTGCAACAAGCTCATTCATCGATTCCCACAACCTTTATATCATTTTCACTGCAAGGATCGATCAACAGTCTCTATCTCCCATCTCCTCCTGTGCTTCTCTATGGTGCATATCTGCAAAACCCACATGTTAGATATCACTAGTCATCACATCTATATCATCGTACATCTCTATCATCATACATCTATAAGCATCATATAAGCAACATATGTCATCACCTGAATCCATAATCATACATACATATCATCACATCCATGACATCAAGGAATGCATACACAAAAGCATGAACAACAGTGAGCCGAATAGATCATCATATATATCATGTCAAGGTCATCATAATGCAAAATGTCTGTGTCTACATCAATAATACAAAATGTGTATACATCCAAATATACACCAATATAGTACATCGTGGCTATCAAGAGACCACAAAATATACATCAGAATGCATGCAGGCATCTGTCCAAAATGATACAAATGGTACAAGGTACAAGTGTCCATCGTGATACAAGTATGGTACAAATATGATACAGTATACAAATGTATGTGCCCTAGTGAGTAGAGATCCCCTCCTGTTGTGGTCCCTGTCCTCCTCCTGTGCTCGGTGGGGGTCCCCCTACTGGTCCTCCTCCTCCCCCTGGTGGCAAAAATGGTCCTCTCACTGAGGACACTGACTGCCCTATCCTACGGGATCTGGATGCCCCAGATCTACTCCTATCTCTGTAACTCGGTGCCTGCTGAGCTGCTAGCACCGCACCCACATACAGACCCCTGTAATACTCTGCCTCCCTGCCAGCTGATACTAGCTCTCCCTGCACCCGGATGAGCTCGCTGTATAGAGTCCTCTGATCCGCACCCAGTGCACGGCATGCCTCATCTCTCTCCCACCTCACTCTAAATAGTGTGGCCTCTGTTGTCAACCACAGCTGTACCTCTGCATCCCTCTCCCACCTAGTCTAGGCTAGCTGCCCATCATCCCCTGCTGGTGCAGGTGCTGCTTGTGCCTGTGCCTGTAGTGTTGCCTGCACTGTTGCCTATACCTGTGCCTACACCTGGGCTTGTACCTGTGCCTGCATGCCTACCTGTAAGTGTGCCAAGGCTGTCTGCGCTGCTGCTGCCACCTGTGTCTGCACCTGTGCTAGGGCCTCAGCCTGTCTAGCCTCCACCCTAGCTGCATCCCTGTCCCTCCTCAATCGTACCATCCAGAGCTCTAATCGAGTCCTCCAGGCTATCTCCCCCTGAAGTAAATGCTCGGCTCTCACCAAATCTATCTCTACAGCTGACTCCTCCTCCTCCGCCATCTCCACCTCTGCCTGCTAGCCGCTACCCTCCCCAACCGCCTATGCTGCTACCTGCTGTCTGGCCGCTTTGGCCTGGTGTCTGATCCTAGCCTCCACACCGGGGACTAGTACCTCCCCCACTGCCCTTGCTACATTTGGTGTAGTCAATCTAATCAGCCTGTGTGTCTGCCAGTATCTGTCATAATCTGGCAGTGTACCTGGATCTGCCAGCCCTGTGTCCCAATCCCATCTCACGGGGACAAGTCCCCATACCTTTGCTAAAGTTGTCACCACTAGGATCTCTGCATCCCAGTCTCCTCCCTCTCTCCGTGTCCGGGCATGTGTAGCCTCCCCCACTGGTAGTCCCTGTGGCAATCTAAACTGCCTGAGTACCCGCTCTGGTAGGTACCTCTGTATCGCATCTGTCCATCTCCCGAACAAATACCGCGCCTGTCTGCAATACATAAGCTGCTCATGCTCATCCTCCCACTCCTCGCAAAGTAGCTAGGGCCTCCAAACAAATAGGTCCATCTCGTCGATTTGCCGCCTCTAGTGGCTAACAGACCCCATCCTCTGGTGTGTAATCACTCCATCATATAGGAAAGCATAAGGCTCGCCTCTATCCTGATGGCGCTGTGCCATGGGTCGGATCACGGGGATATGCTCCCACGCCCATACCTGTAACAAGGTCACCCCTGCTGAGAGGCTCCTGCCTCTCCTATACATGCAGTGGTACATGTCATGATACAACTGTCCCAACACACATGGGCCCCACGCATACTGTCTGCCATGTGTGAACATCCTAGATAACATTGTACCCCATCCAACTGATAATCCTCTGGATCTCCTGTCGGGACACAAGAAGCCGCCAATCAGTGATGCCACTATCCATCTGATCCTGTCGTAGAGTCTCGAGACGTCTGCCCATCGAATCTCCCCGTCATCTATCCAAAGGTCATCTGTGTAGAAGACCTCCACCATGCCTGCCTCGCCCCGCGCCGGGTCAAAATCCACTATCTCTCCATCAATCTGAATCCTCAAGATGCGGTATACATCCTCCAGTGTCACTGTTGCCTCCCCCGTCAGAAAGTGAAATGACGAGGTCTCGCTGTGATATCTCTCTACCACTGCTGTCACTAGGGCGAGATTCACCCTAATGTGTGTCAAGTGGGCCACATGCCATAGTCCCGCATGCTCCAGGAATGCGTCCTCCTCCCATGTTAACTATACTACCTCATGCGCTATCGGATGGTGTCGCTCCTGCGACATCAGTGGCGGCATAATCCTCTGCATCCACAACAAAGCACTTGTTAGTTCTTCTATACCAGATCCCTCCAGTCCTATCTACACCTATGCTATGCTATGCAACCCCCAACCATCCCTTTCCTCTTTTGTAACCTAGGATTGGTATCCCTTTTCTCCACCCACAATTCTCATTTTTTTCTACTTAACCCCGCAATTCTACTTTTCTTTTGACTAGCCAAAAGCGCTTTGTTCTCTACAAAGGCGCTGTACCTCCCTGCCAAAAGCGCCGCACTGTCTATCTAAAAGCGCTGCATTTTCTATACCAAATGCGCCTTGTTTACCAAGTGCGCCACGCTATGCTACCAGCCGCGCCGCTCTGTCCTACCAGAGGTGCTTTAATTTCTCCTATCCCCTACCAACCGCACTAGTCTACCATACCAAACGCACTGCCCTACCTAACCATACGCGCTGCGGAATACTGCCAAAGGTGCTGCGACGCTGCCTAGAAAACCATACGCGCTGCGTTTTACCAAAAGCGCTACACTCACCTACCAGTCACGCTGCGGCGCGCCAAAAGCGCTCTAACCAACTGCCATAAGCGCCAAGCCACCCTAAAGCGCTTTTGGCTAACCTAGCTAACCTCCCTAAACCTAGCCCTAATCTGCCCTACAAACGACAAATTACAATGAAGTTTTCGAGCACTTACCGCTACCGGAGCTCCTGCTGGCCTCTTATAGGTCCACACTAGCTTCGCCCGATGCTTGTGCACTGGAATCGGCATCTCTCCTCGCTGTCTACTCCTTCCACTCACCCTAGGTTTGGAGGCTCTACTCTCTCAATCTAGAAGCTTTTAGTGTGCAAATGAGGATTGTGGTCCCCATGGGACCTATTTATAGCATCCCTCCCTCATTTTTTCTTCTCTTCCCACCCCTTTCTGCTTTTCCTCCTACCTGGTCACGCACTCTTCTAGTCAAGCGTCAAAACCGTTCCTCTGTCGCTTCCCTATCTTCCCGCTCGAGGGGGCATATGCTGGGGCAACTAGCTACACTGGGGCATAAAAAATTGTATCACATATTTGACAATTAATTTCTTTGACGCAACGCTATTAACTGCATTGCATCAAAGAGGGGCAAAATGTAGACACCCTAAAATGACCAAGTCATCACAATACTCACATTTCGTCATCTGTCTAATCACTGGTATCTCAACATTAATTAAATAATCTAATTATTTAATTAAAATAATCAAATTCTTCTAAATACCCTAAATTTGACATTAATTAAATTAAATTCCTCTGTTATTCTTCCACAATTAAATAATTTTAATTATTTAATCATTATCTTCTGTCCAAAATTCACATCCACATTAATTAAATAAACCCAATTATTTAATTAATTCAACAAATTCCCTCTTATCTAAAATTAAATAATTCTTACATTATTTAATTAAATCAAATATTTTATTTATTCTTCCAAAATCATGCACAACAATTAAATAAATTTATTTATTTAATTTGCTTTCAAATCTTCTAAATTAAATAATTCCAATTATTTAATTATTTCTTCCAAAATATCTTCTCTAAATTTAAATAAATCAATTATTTATTTAAATTATTTTTTCTTCTAAATTGAGTTATCTCTAATATAACTCAAGCTTTCTTACTCATGTAATTAAATATTCCTAATATTTAATAAAGCAAAATATCTTCTTTTCTCTTGCAAATCTCTTCTTCTTGTTTTAAATCACTTAACTGACTATTACATTCTGTTAATTGCTTTAACTCATTCTTCTATTCTTGATAACTCCTCTCATGCAAAAGAAAGCAAGACACTTGGCTTCTTTTTATTCGTTGCATGTTCCTCAACTGTTCTCCTCCGTTGATTCTTCTGAATTATCTAGACCGTTGATCGATCTCTGTTGAAACCTATATAAACCTCCCTCATCTCCTTCATTGAGTCTCTCTCTTCGATTGTATTCTTAGGCATACTTAACAGAGCTTTGAGCATACAAAACGCGTCGATTGAGCAACCTTATGATCTTTTGACATTGATCTTTGAGCACATTGAGCACACTACTTGCTTGTTGCAGCTATGGTTTCACAACTTGATTGAGCAATCCACACTTCTCCAAAAGGGAACAATACAGGTTTTTGTAAGAGCTTTCATTTTGTCTTTGATTTTATGATAATGGCTTTTACTTAGATTGGTTCGCTTTATGTGATTGGTTTTTGGTTTTATTAGTTTAGATTTAATCAATTTTTCCTCATACACAAAAGTAATTGGTGAAGTGTATTGGAAGCCACTTGTGTTTGTAAATATGAACTTCTTGTTCTAAAAAACCTGCTAATATTCTAAGTGTTGTCGAGAGATCTTAAAATGTCCAAGTTTGCAAGAGAAAAATGTCCAAAAGATACTTGGAAAAGTTTTCAAAAACCCATATATAATGGGAGAACTATGAAAAGGATAGTAAAAGTAATTTTTTTATATGTTGGGCATGTCCAACCAATAAAGAAAAAAGAAAAGAGATGTACAAATAAGGCCATCCAAAGAAATCATGTGCACATGCAAAATACATGCATTCACTCCTTTCACCAATAATTCAGTCAATGTGACAAGCATGATTTCATTGAGGTGTTTAGTAATCGTTAGAGGGGTGAACCGATAGAACATGGGTGAATGTGCCATTTTGAGGCTAAAATCTAGGTTTTGGAAAGTGATAAAGGATGCAATCTAAAGAAGAGGCTAAACAAGTGTAAAACAACAAAGGGGAAGGGTTCTATTGTATGACAAAGCACTTCCACCTGAGTGGGAACAATAGAGAGAGAATGTTGATTTTATATTTCATGCAATGTGGTATTGTGTGTTGGGCCATTAGGTCATCATTGGATCTGTCATTTGTATTCCTATATATTTTTAGGCACTTACAAGTTAGGTGGACCTACATGTACACATTTCTTGAAAAATTCTTTTAAGCCTAAGGTTTTTAATTTTTCAAATTTGTAGAAATTAGCCAATGGAAATAACATTAAGCAAATAACTTATTGCAGAAATGGGAAATGCATTGTGAGTTTCCAATTATACGACCAAGGAGTTGTATTAGACATAGATTTAGAGAAATCAGTGCCTTAACCTAGGCTACAGAGTCAAGATAAATGTAAATAAAACCCCTACATAACAGTATTTTCCACAATTCATGAAGCACTGCAACAATGCATTACACTATCACACTTTAGCAATTCAAAACCAATTCTACTTACAAATCTCTGCAAACATTCACAACATTCAACATTTTCCTTAAAGCATTTTAATTCACTCCTTGCACAAAAGCTATAAAAAGAACATTCATACATAGGAAAGAATGTGAAGATGAATAAAATGATCCTTGACCAGACTTTATTCATAAATGAGATGAAGAGTACAATATAGGAGACAATATGGCTTTGAACTTGGCAATATATTCAAACTTGAACTGGTACTGTCATACAAAAATTCACACATACATTATAATAACCTAGACTTAGAAATACTGACTCTATTACTATATGCTCTGCAATACAAAAATTCTTCAAGATCCTTTGCCAAAGGCCCTGAATTCCCTTTTATAGAAACAAGGGAGCGAACAAGCTTCGGGCCATTTGCAAATCTTGTTAAAAAGAATATGCCAAAAGACATCTTTTAGGCACAACAAGACAAAATACATCCTCCAACCAAGACAAACCGTTTGTTGTTTAATGAGAGCACACATGAAAATCAAATCATTCCCCTGAGTGGGGAGGCTAACTATTTTGTCTTCATTTGTCCTAGCTCTGGGCATGGACAATAGGTCATTATACACATTTGATTCTCTACCATGACGGTTGTGTTGACTCCCAAAATAACTACAACCCTAAACCCTAAAACATTCCCAAATCACCTGGGCCAAGGATGGTCATTCTAGATGAATGGAAGAGGTTTATCAACAAGTTCAAGGTGATTTTGGGCAACCTATAGGAGTGGGTTAACTCCTCTGCACTTCAGGCACAACTTAAACCTAGGAGGGATATTCCAAGGGGTATACTTGAACATGTATTAGGTTCAAACCAGATGAACAACTAAAAATAGCAGGACAACCAAACCCAAACTACCTTCTAGGCCCCAAAGACTATCACTAGACCTAAAACAACTGGTTGTCATTAATAACCCCTATATAGTTGATAAAAGGGCACTCCCATTGACAATCGAAGGTGCAGATATGCTTATTTTCAAGACATACAAATTAATTATTTTCTTCACACATGATAAAATTTTTTCTAATTTTTAAGAGTGTGGATGATCATGGAAACCTTTAGACCAGTGCCTAATATATATTGGGTTACAGAGTCCACAGTCCAATAGAATGAATAAAACAACAAGAGAAATGAGACATGCACTTTCTGGATATTCAGATGTAAGAAAAACAACAAGCAATGGAGAATATGCTTAGTAATCCTTCATCAAGATACAATCAATCATCTACAACCATAAAAGAGATCATCACATAACATGTAATGTTTTAAGAATCTGTTCATTCATCTGATCAATGGGTACAGTCATGCCACGAAATGCAGCAAGAGGAAACCCTAAAAGAAACTCAAGATTTCCTTGAAAGATTATATAAGAATAAGGAGAAGTCCATACACTAATAGATGTAATCAATATGATAAACCTTTCATAACCCATGTCTTCACTGCTGGAGAACTGAAACTTTTCTGCTATTTGAAACCCTAGAGAACTCTACACTTGACTACCTGAAAATACCCAAAAGACCAACCTCTTTTACATCTTACATTCATGCATATATAACATCTGATTCTAATTGACCTAATTAGGTTACAACAAATTTCCCCTAAGGGCTATATCAGAAAACATCTTGCCCAAAAGGGACGTTTATTTGCCATAAATAACTGCAAAAATATCTAGGGTCTGGAAGTAGATGGAAGATATTTTCTACCTTAATACACATAATCGGTTTGCTAATCTGCAACCATAAATGCAACAAATATCTAAGAAAGAAGGGGTAGCTAAGAGGTATAGCACTTGCACTGATGGCGTACGCGACATATCCCTTCAAACTCACTAAGAAAAGCCTTTACAACACTTTAAATCAAAAACCCCTGAGTCTCTATTTCTTCATCGGCTCTGAATCCTATGAAAAATTAGCCCCTACAATGTTGCCTAGCCAAGTTCGTGCATATTCCTACCTTCGGGATGTTTGAAAGTCCCTTTTGAATTTTAGCCGTAGATGAGTCTACATTAAGATCGACGGCAACCAAAATTCCCTTTTGATTTCACATTGAAGAAGAGCACCAGAGATTCTCCTTACGTGGCAGTATATCGTAGTCGCGTAGTAGGAAGTGGGCCATCTTCATTTGGCTCCGTGGGAGTACGCTAAGACCTCCACATGGCTCTCCTTTCATTAATCTTTTCATTCTTCCCAAGAACAGGCCACGTGTCCACATTTCATAGCCATGCAGTGAATCTTTCTTGCAGACAAGATTCCCCTGCAATGCTGCGCTACCATCTGATCCCTGTCGGTCCCACTTCTTCACTGCATTCTTTGACACTTGGTGTGATCTGCTTTATCCTTTTACAGCCATAGGCCACAACACACTTTACACCTATCCTTATTTCACAGCTGCATGGTGAATCTTCCCTTCTGATAGGATTCCTTTGCGCCTTTGCACTACCATTAGATGTTCCATCTCCTGTAGCTCATTTTTTTACCCAACACTTGGCAATGCTTCCTTCTTTGATTTGGAATCTTTGATCTTATGGCTGTAAGCGCAAGTGTGCTCACCAACTATCTGTATTTTGCAGCCCCACAGTGGGATTGTGACATCACCCTCAGCAGTATGCGGGCTTGCGGTAACCTGCCATGTGGCACTTTCGGGACCCTATGACTTAGGACTTAAGAGCTTATGAAGGATATAACTTTACGAGGTAGAGCAAGTAAATACTAGGACTTGGGGCTAGCCATTTTATGGTATATAAGGATCAAGGTTATAACTTAGACGACCAATAACCTAAGCTAAATAGTCAACAAAGGATTATAAGATAAAGTAAAACGATGACTGTAAGACTTAGGGATTAGCCAATTTTTGGGCTTTTCCACTTTGCCTTTCAAATGGCAAAGACATGTAAACCTATGAAATATGTCTCTGATTGGTTATATGCTATAGTTCAAGTGGGAATATGAATGAGACATGAGGAGCAAAACAAGGCATTTTGGGGACTAATTTTTTAGATGTCAACACTGGCTCTGGTTGGGGACATGTGCTAAGGAGTGACACAACAAGAATCCAAATCTCTGAATAGACCAAAACAATGACACACAAGAACCAAAATAAAACACCATCAAGACCACCAATGGTGAAGACTACTCAAAGTCAAAATATATCAGATATAACAAGGTTTTACCACAAAATTTGAAGGAAAATAATTACCTATGAGAAGTAATGTTTCAAATGCTGCCCATGAATAGGCAGCTCTAGCACTTCCCCTTCCACATTTCTAACATAAAAGGTGTCCTGACCAACCTTCTCATCAATTTGATAAGGGCCTAACCAAAGTGGTTCAAACTTACCATGTTTGCCCCTATCTATTGACTGTGTATTCCAGAGAAGAACCAAATCACTAGTTTGAAAACACCTCTTAACCACTCTCTTGTTGAACAAATGTTCCACTTGTTGCTACCTTAGTAAGTTTTTGTCATGTGCCATCCTTTTGACTTCATCCAAATATGCTAACTCATGTATTCTCAATGCCATAGCATCATCTCCATCTTCTATTTGTTGTAATAATTGATACATAGGCAATTCTAGCAACATTGGCATTTTGGCCTCTTTCCCATATACTAATTCAAAAGAACTCTTGCCTATAACACGTTTATAGGTGATCCTATCAACCTAAACTGCATATTTTAGCTTTTCATCCCTCCTTTTCTTGTTCTCATCTAAAGTCCTCTTTAAAAATTTTATGAGGCTCTTATTGCTAGACTTAGCTTGTCCATTACTTTATGGATGATATGGTGATGAATGAATCAAACCTATCCCATACCTGGAAGACAAATTTGTAATGTCCTGAGATCTAAAACACATAGCATTGTTTGCAACAATTCTGGATAGCACACCAAATCTAGTTATTAAATTGTTCAACAAGAACTCAATTACTACCTTGGACATGGCATTGCAAGTTGGAATAGCCTCAACCCACTTAGTAAAGTAATCAGTTGCCACCATTATCCACTTGTACCCATTTCTTGATCTCTCCTGAATCTCCCCTATGAAATCAATGCCCCATTGCTGAAATGGTGCTTCAATGGTAACATTCATAAGAGGAAGGGCACCTTGGAACTTCAACTTACCTGAAAATCTTTGACAAGAATCACACTTTCTAATTTGTTTTGCAACATCTTTGAAGAGACTAGGCCACCAAAAGCTTGACCTAACGATCTTATGTGTTGTAGTTTTAGCAAAAAATGCCCACCACAAACTCCTCGGTGATATTCATCAATAACTTCCTTAGATTGTTGCTGATCTAGACACTTTAACAACAATCCCTCATGATTTCTTCACATTAAAATACCTTGGATCAAGACATACCTTTGGGATTGGAGTTTAAGTGTCCTTTGCTAAGTTACACTCATGCCCATAGGCAATGCATGTTGACAAGACAAAAGATAATATCCCTATACCATGGGTCATTTGTCAAAGCACACACATCAACAAGTTGAGAAGCATTTACCTCATTTATCTTAGTTGCTTCTAAGTTGGAATTTGCCATCAATTTAGCTAAACCCTGGCCTCTAACCAGTTTGGTGATCTGTATGTCCATGTCATATTCTTGAATCCTATTGATCCATCTGCATATCCTACCTGAAGCTTCCTGCTATATGAAGATATCCTTCACAAATGTGTGTGGTACATATGCTATGATCTTGGCACCTGTGAAATAAGATCTAAAATTCTTTATGGCCTTAACCAGTGCATAGAAATGCTTCTCCATTATGGAATAATTCAATTTAGCAGCCTGTAAAGACTTACTAAAGAATCCTATAGGCTGTTCAAATCCATCTTCATTCTTTTGAAGTAGAACAACAGCAATAGTATAAAAAGAAGCAAATGAAAACAACTGAAGGGATTTAGAATAATTTGGACTTATTAATACAGGCACCTCCTTGATAGCTTCTTTAATATCCTAGAATGCTTCAAATGGTTCTTTCTCCCATACAATAGATTGCCCTTTCTTAAGCATTTTAGAAATGGCCTTAGTCTTTTTGGCAAAATTAAGAACAAATCTCCTAACAAAGTTGATTTGCCCAAAAAAAGTCTGTATTCCTTTAACTGATTTTGGTTGTGAAATGAGATCAATAGCCTTGACTCATTCTGGATCTATCCTTATCCCATCTTTTGACACAATGTGCCCAAGTAACTTGCCCTCTTTAACTCTGAACTAACATTTTTTAGGATTCAAATAAATCCCATGTTCTAAGCACCCCTGGAAAATTACTTCAAGATGCTTGTAGTGCTCACCTCTTTCTTTTAAGAATGCTATTAGGTCATCCTAATAAACCACCATGATCTCATCAATGAGACTAGCAAAAGCTACATCCATAGCTCGCTGAAATGTTGACCCAACATTCTTCAAACCAAATGGCATTCCGAGGTATATAGGTCCCCCAAGGAGTAGTGAATTTTGTTTTGTGTTGTTCAAACTCCTTTACTAGCACCTGGTTGTATCCAGAGAATCCATCCATCATTGCCATCAACTCTGAACCAATAACCCTTTGTAATAAATGTTCCATCCTTGGGAGAGGGTGGGACTTGATGTTCAAATTTCTAAAATCAACACACAACCTGATTTCCCCATTCTTCTTTCTTACCAGGACAAGGTTGGATACCTACTCAGAATGTCTAATAGGTTTTATAATGCATCCCTCTTTCATCTTTAACAGTTCTTTTTGCATCTTGGGAGCAATGGTAGGATTTATAGGCCTCTATTTTTGCCTAAATGGTTTTGCATCAGGTTCAAGGGGAATGGTATGCTAAAACAAGTCCTCCCTATAAGCCTTAAGCTCATCATAGGATGATGCAAAACACTTCTTGAATTTTATGAGTAGAGCAATCAGCATCTGCTTCTCATGAGACTTCAATCTCTTCCCAATGTAAACCATTCTAGGTGCTTCCCTAGTTCCAAGGTTCACACCTTCGACATTATCCTCTATAATAGGTTTACATTTACTCTTCCATCGGTCTGAGTTGTCAAATACTCTTTCTAATGCTACCAGCCCCTTTGGAATAGTATTTGTCTTTAGTTACACAACCTCAGTACCAAACAAAGTTTCCTCATCATCTGTCACTTCCATCATTGGCTTCCAATCGATCAACTAATTTTCAAATTCATCCATGCAATTCATAAAACTAAAAATTTGATTGGTGTCATTGAAAACCTGCCAACTATAAATGTTATCAAGAATTATTGGCCTTGTGAGTACCTCCATATCATATTGGTCATGGGGAAAATTCATTTGAGGGTCAAATTTTGAACCAGTGATAGCAAGGGAATCTACTTCTTCATTTTTTTTCTTTCAAACCATTCAATGACAACAACATCAAACAATTCCATTATGTCCCAGACTGCATTTCGGTACCCTCTAAGTCTTTTTTCTTTGGCAGCAAATATTTTTCTAATCTGCTGCACAATCAATTCTGAATCACCAGGTATTCTTAGACATGCGATTCCATGTTTATGGGCAACATTTAAGATAAACAATAGTACTTCATATCCAACCACATTGTTGGTGCACTAAAAATCAAGTCTAAAAGACTTGCCAAGTTGATCACCATTAGCTATTATTAGAACAATACCAACATCTGAACCTTCCCTTGAATATGCACCATCAAAATATAGAGTCCACAAATCAGTTATACCATAAATAGGATTAATAGGGTTAGAAGGTAAAGCCTCCAAATTATGATTATCATCACTGCTATATACCATGAAATGGTCTATGTCAGTGTCAAAGAAATTCACATGATCATCCTCTTTTTTGTATCTATCTTCTATGTGTTCATCTTCTACCTTTTGTTCCCTATACAACTTTACCTCTACACCCTGTAATGGAATAGTGGCATATGAGAGATCCATTTGGGTACTTTCACCCATAGAAGCTACCCATTTTAATGATAGTAGCATACCCCATTTAGTAGGGAAATCCATAATGATTATGTCTATTAAAATGACTTGTTAGGATAGGCAGCCATATTGACTTCAACATCCTTGACAAGACCAATCACATTTACCTCTTTAGAGTCCATAGAAAAACACTTGCCAAAAGACTTGGACACTTTCAATCCCAATTTATTCATTATAGACAAGGGCATAACATTACCGAAAGCACTAGAGTCAAGCATGCATTTGTGTAATAGCCACCCATTTATAATCAATGTGGTGAAAAAGGGGTCAACTTCCATCTTATTGTTGACAATAGTTGATCCCAAATATACTTCTATGGTCTCATAATTACTGGGTTCAACAACAGGGTGTTTTTGTGCTTCCATGGAAGTAATAAGAGACCTTGCTCTATCCCTATGCTCAGGGATCCTAAGGAGTTCCACTATTAGCACATAAATTCTAATTTGGCTAAATACTTGAGCCATGTCAGTAGGGAGATAATTTGGCAAAGGCGTATCAGATGAAATAGTTACATCAATTGCAGAAGGAATATAAGGTATTACTTGAGAGGATGAAATATCCTTACCTTCTTCCTTTGTTTTCTCTTTCTCTTTTTCTGATTCCTTTTGAACTTGAGGCTGATCACGCTTATTGTAATCTTTCGGATAATGGACTCCTAGAATAGGTGAGGTAACCGATTGCACCTTTGATGTTGGGTTCTTTTGTACATATTTTTGTTTTACTACTATAGGTTGTACTAGAAACTTCTTCTTTTCATGTACAGTCTTCTTTAGAACAATATTACCTTTTTATCCCACACCCTCCTTCTGTCTCTTTTTGCCATCATCCAATGTATCCTGTCTTGGCTTAGCAACAAGAGAGTTTTGTAGGCACTTGCCTATTCCTCAACTGATAGCCACCTTGAACTTGCAAGATGGAAGCATCAGTGAGAGCTTTCACATCCTTCTCAAAAGGTATGGATTGTTTATACTTCTTTTGCATGAGATTCCTCAGGTACCCAAAATCATGAGCAGGCAGGTGATATCTCTTTTGACCTTCATCATGATCATATTAGAAAATATGATCATAATCCTCATAGCTATCATAATTTATATCATGACCCATCTACTCAAACCCCTGGGTGTCAAACTGATTGATCTCCTCCTCATAATATTCATCTCCACTCTCTTCATTGGGAAATTCCTCAACTCTTCTCATTGAATGAGTAACTGCACAGTTTGCTAGGTCATGGGGAAGGAAACACACTTGGCACCAAAGACTCCCATCTTGAAAATTGGCTTGATCCTTACTCAATGGATCAGTGGTATCCCTCTCAGACTGTTTGAAGCTAACATGCCTAGAAGTA
Source organism: Cunninghamia lanceolata (assembly GCA_027924645.1). Taxonomy (NCBI): domain Eukaryota; kingdom Viridiplantae; phylum Streptophyta; class Pinopsida; order Cupressales; family Cupressaceae; genus Cunninghamia; species Cunninghamia lanceolata. The sequence goes on from BSBN01000739.1 coordinate 12,423,372, forward strand.
GCTTATCTGTTATTTTGTTGTGGTCTCTTAGACCAATCTATATTGTAAGGCTTGTTATGCAGTCACTGACCTTCGTTGAAATGTGTTGGAGCACCTTGAGGTGGTAGCCCTTTGTCATTTCAAGCAACTTTCTAAGATAGGTCTTTCATAACCCCCATAAGCTTATCCAACTTGTCTTCAGTTGTGAGAGGCTTATTAAAAGTTGCCCTATCTTGCTGATAAATCTTTATATTAGATCTCTTAACATGTTTACTTGCAGCTATCATGTTACTTTAAAAATTTATGGCCACAACATAGGCCTCCCTCAGTGTCTGAGGACTCTTGTCCATCAAGTAATAACCAATCTTAGAATAAAAGGCACCACAATATAAAACTAAACACATGGATTGATTAGGTCTCATCTGAGGTGGCACTTTTCTCATTGTCATAATGAATCTACCTTTGAAGTCAACAATAGTTTCATTGATTCCCTTCTTGATTGTTGTGAGCTCATGGATAGCAAATTTGGGGTCAATCCTATCCCCATACTGCAATATGAATGCTCTCATGAACTCTTCCCATGAGTTAATGCTATTATCAAGGACTGCCTTGTACCATTCTTTGGCACTTTCTTCTAATGAATGCACAAATAGCTTCATCATCACATCTTCATCCTCAATCTCATACTCATCTATGACATTGATGAAGTGTCTCAAGTGTTCCTCACCAGTGACTACATTATTACCTTGAAACCTAGGAATTTTCCCTCTAATCTTAATTGGAATGGGATTAGGAAAATTAGGTATGCCAATAAAGTCAAGTTGTTTGTACCTTTCAGCTCCCAATGGTTGTCTCTCTGGAAGAAACCTTTGTGCTTGTCTTCTGAATGGAGGCCTAACATTCTAAATATTTCCATGATGTTGATTCATTTGATTCTGCAAGGGCTAATTTTGCATACATTGAGCATGGGCATTATTTACACCCTACTGTCCCATTTATTGTTGTCTAGGATTGGCCTGAAAGTTAGGGTCTTGCTAATTACGTTGTTGGTGCTATTGTATTTGTTGTTGTTGTTGATATATATGGCCTTGGTGCTAAATATTTTGATCTACTTGGGTCTGCTGAGCAAGTTGAGCTTGCTGTTGTTGAAGCAAGGCCTGTACCTCTCTCTGCCTATTCCTGATATGATAAAGCAAATCCATCTCATCTTGGATTCTCCTTTCTCTTTCCTCATCATCAGGTTGCTGCTGTTGATCACCCTCATTTGAGACGGTATCATGCTAGCTTTCAGCTATCCTTGTGGGAGAAGCAGGATACCTAACATTTTGATATGCTTCTTCATTATCACGGGGCATCCCAAACACCCTCAAGTAGGTCTCATTAGATCTATCCCTATTCCCTCTGCCAATAACATTTTTATTTCTCTAGACATCATATCCATCAATATTCATTCTCCTACTCGTTCTAAGTATATTATCGGCAAAGTCCTCAAAAGTATACTGATATTGACTTCTAAGGCCAACAAATACATTATCTTAGGTATTCCTTGAGGGTACCATACCGGGTCTTCTTTCCTTGTATCTACCCCTCCTATTTCCTGTACTACTAGAGGACTCCCCATGTCTAGGTTGTCCTTGGTTTCTTCCTTTGTCCATTTTAATACTCTTGAAAATTGATTTTCTGGGTTTCTTACTTGATGGAGTCATCACTTCCCTGATGGGAAGAATTTTTTTTAGTAGCTATTGCAAATATTTTCAAATCCTAAATAATTTGATCCCTGGCAACATCACCAAAAAGAGTGTCGACTCCCAAAATAATTACAACCCTAAACCCTAAAATATTCCCAAATCACTTGGGCCGGGGATGGTCATTCTAGATGAATGGAAGAGGTTTATCAACAAGTTCAAGGTGATTTTGGGCAACCTATAGGAGTAGATTAACTCCTCTGCACTTCAGGTACAACTTAAACCTAGGAGGGATATTCCAAGGGGTATACCTGAACATGTATTAGGTTCAAACCAGATGAACAACTAAAAATAGCAGGACAACCAAAACCAAACTGCCTTCTAGGCCCCAAAGACTATCACTGGACCTAAAACAACTGGTTGTCATTAATAACCCCTATATAGCTGATTAAAGGGCATTCCCATTGACAATGGAAGGTGCAGATATGCTTGTTTGCAAGACATACACATTAATTACTTTATTCACACATGATAAATTTCTTTTGATTTTTAAGAGTGTGGGTGATCATGGAAACCTTCAGAATGGTGCCTAATATATATTGGGTTACGAAGTCCACAGTCCAATAGAAGGAAGAAAACAACAAGAGAAATGAGACATGCACTTTCTGGATATTCAGATTTGCAAGAAAAACAACAATCAATGGAGAATATGCTTAGTAATCCTTCATCAAAATACAATCAATCATCTAAAACCATAAAATAGATCATCACATATATAGCATGTAATGTTTTAAGAATCTGTTCATTCATTTGGTCAATGGTTACAGTCATACCACGAAATCTGACAAGAGGAAACCCTAAAATAAACTCAAGATTTCCTTGAAAGATTATTTAAGAAGAAGGAGAAGTCCATACACTGATAGCTGTAATCAATATGATAAACCTTTCATAAGATGTGTCTTCACTGCTGGAGAACTAGAACTTTTCTACTATTTGAAACCCTAGAGAACTCTACACTTGACTACTTGAAAATACCCAAAAGACCAACCTCTTTTATATCTTACATTCATTCATATATAGCATCTGATTCTAATTGACCTAATTAGGTTACAACAAATTTTCCCTAAGGGCTGTGTCAGAAAATATCTCACCCAGAAGGGACGTTTATCTGCCAAAAATAACTATAAAAATATCTAGGGCCTGGAAGCAGATGGAAGATATTTTCTGCCTTAATGCACACAACCGGTTTGTTGATCTGCAACCATAAATGCAACAAATATCTGAGAAAGAAGGGGTAGCTAAGAGGTATAACACCTGTATTGATGGCGTATGAGACACATCCCTTCAAACTCACCAAGCAAAGCCTTTACAACACTTTAAATCTTGAACCCTTAAGTCTCTATGTCTTCATCAGCTCTAAATCCTTTGAAAAATTAGCCCCTGCAATACCACCTGGCCAAGTTTGTGCATCTTCCCACCTTCAGGATGTCTGAAAGTCCCTTATGAATTTTAGCTGTAGATGAGACTTCCTTAAGATCAACAGCCAGTAAAATTCCCTTTTGATTTTGCATTGACAAAGAGTGCCAAAGATTCTACTTACATGGTAGTATATCGTGGTCACGCAATAGGAATTGGACCATCTTCATTTGGCTTTGCAGGAGTGTGCTAAGCCCTCCACATGGCTCTCCTTTCATAAATCTTTTCATTCTTCCTAGGAATAGGCCATGTGTCCACATTTCGTAGCTGTGCAGTGAATCTTTCTTACAGACAAGATTCCCCTACAACACTGCGCTACCATCTGATCCCTATCAGTCCCACTTCTTCACTGCATTCTTTGACACCTAGCACAATTTGCTTTATCCTTTTGAATCATCAATCTTATGACCATAGGCCAAAATACACTTTACACCTATCCTTATTTCATAGCCACAAGGTGAATCTTCCCTTCTGACAAGATTCCTCTACACCTTTGCACTACCATTAGATCTTCCATCTCCTATAGCTCACTTTTTACACGACACCTGGCAACGCTTCCTTCATTGATTTGGAATCTTTGATCTTATGGCTGTAAGCCCAAGCGTGCTCACCAGTTGTTTGCATTTTGCAGCCCCGCAGTGGGACTGTGATGTCACCCTTAGCGGTCTATGGGCTTGCAGTAACCTACCATGTGGTACTTTTGGGACCCTAAGACTTAGGACTTAAGAGCTTATGAAGGATACAACTTTACGGGCTAGAGCAGGTAAATACTAGGACTCGAGGCTGATCATTTTATGGTATATAAGGCTCAAGGTTATAACTTAGCAGGGATAACTTTAAGGAACCCACCCTAAAAATACCTATGAAATCCTGGCGAATCCTAGCCCGAGGCCATAAAATTTTTGGCGAATTTCTATGCCTAATTTTGAAAAAAAAATAATTTCATTGGCAAATTTTTTAAAATTTGTCGGCAATGGTTTTTTTGCTGGTGAATTGTATATAGATTTGAAAAAAAAATCCTTGGTGAATTATAGTTGTATTCCAAAAAAATAAATAAATTAGGTGACAAATTATAGTTGTATTCAAAAAATAAAATAAATTAGGTGGCGAATCATATAGATATTCAAAAATGTAAAATCAATTTTTTGGCGAATGTGCTAGCAATTTTTTGAAAAATTATCATGTGGCTGGCGAATATATCAAATGCCAAATTATAATGACTAATTTACTTAGCAAATTTATAGCATATCTTTCTCTATTGGCAATAGTCATGATTGTTATCATTAATGAACAGGTGAGAGTATAGGAAATGGTTGTCATTGATGTCAACATAGCAATATGATTGAGTGCAAGATACAGAGCTATTAATGATGCCATTGATGTTAAAGGTTGAAGACATTGTTGAAGGTCATCATTGATGCCAAGAATACAATGAGTACAAGACAAGGGTTGACGCTCAAGACAAAGACAAAGACGAATACCTTGATAAAGGAACAATGATTAATGATTATATTGTTTAAATTAAAGATTTAAACAGTCATTGGTATGATGGTTAATCCAATCTAAAGGTTCATGGTAAACTAAAGAGTCTAAATAAGGTTATGCAAGATATGGCTGATTCTTCTTATGACGATGGAAATAATTGACAAAAGTAAGAATCGCATGTTTGGAAGCATGATCTCATTGCTACAATGAATATGTTGACATGTTTACAAGATTCCAAGGATTTAATGTTATACATAGCATTAAAGTAAAAATTACTAATTATGAAGGTATAGAGGTCATGGTTTGAAGACTAGAAATTTGCCAAAGAATGGACAAAGGAAAAAGGTAGCTATTTCTCTAATTGAATACAAGGAATGCGGGGATTAGTTGTTGCTAAAAGGTCACTAAAGTAATCATAGTTAAGATAAATTAAAATAAATAATTTCTGATGTGGCTGACTTCATATGTATTACACCACCTTTGATGAAGTGTAAATAGATTAATTTAAAATTTTGACAAGGTCAACTTCATAATAACAAGCAACAATTAGTATTAAAAGAAGGCAGTGGTTATAATCATGATGAAGGTAGCGATTATAAGAAGGCAACAATTATGTTTAACTAAGTAATATCTGGAAAACACATTCAGATATGCATATGAGAATATAAGATCATTGTGGGAAGCATAAATGTTGATTTGAGAGAAGAGTTTATAGTAGTTTTGTGTGAAGAGTTCATGCATATATAAAGAAGAAGTTTTATAAAGAATATAAAGACGAGTTTGGGCAGATCTCAAAGCAAAGATTTATGAGAATATAGTGCTAAAATTGTGATAAGATTTTAGGAAAGAATTTGTGCATCTTTTGGATCAGATTTGAAAGGAAGAATGTTGTGTATGTTGCAATTATATTTGTAGAAGATAGTGATTCAGATCCATAGAAGGTTGGTGTCTTAACAAGATATTGGTGTCTCTTACTAGGTTGGTGCTCAGTTGTAGATTGGTGTTCATGAAATCTATAAACGAGGATTGGTGTCTCCAGTGGGTTGGTGCTCACAAATCATATAAGAGGGGATTGGAGTCTCCTATAGGTTAGAGTCTACAACTATTGTAAAAGAGATTTATATATAAGCAATATTTTTCTGTGGTTTTCTCCCATGTGGGTTTCCACGTAAATCTTGTGTTCTTCTTGTTGTGCATCATTGATAGATCTTGTTTGATTGATATTGTTGTGGTTGTTAAGTTGTGAAAAAGTAAAAGTTTGTATTATACTAATTCACCCCCCTCTCAGTATAATTGTGTTTTCTTCAATTGGTATCAGAGTGGGTTCCTTCAAAGAGAGCTTAATCACTTGAAGGTTGATCTTAAAAGAACACAAGGCCGAACATGATGGATATGGTTTTTCTTCAAACATGGCATCATTGTTTGATGGATCCAACTATGCATTTTGGACCTTAAGGATGGAGCTAACCAAAAGGGAAGCAACCTTCAAAGCATCCAAAAAGGGAAAGAGTAAAGAACCAGAACCAAGTGACAATTCTAACAATGATACCAAAAAAGAGGAAGCTAACTTTGTAAGGAGGCTAAAGAAAGGAACCAAAAAATACAAAGGTAAATTACCTCTTAAATGCTTCAATTTTGGAAAGGTAGGTCATTTTGCATCTGAATGTCCATGTGGTGATGAGGAAGAGGAGTATGATTCAAATAAAGGTGACAAGACTTTTAAAAGAGATCACAATCAAAGGAAGAGTCATTATAAAAATAAGAAAAGCTTCTACTCTAAGGAAGAAAGTTGCTTATTTAAAGAAGGTTACTCTAACAATGATCAAGAAGAGTTTCTATTGATGGAGATAGAAACTAAAGATGAGGAGAAAAAAGAAATGGAGTCACACGAGTATGATGAGAATGTTGATGTGAACTTAGAAGAAGAGGAATATGATGAAATGGATGCATAAATTAATTTGGAAGGAGAACTCATATGTGCCTTAGGTGAGATCAAGAGGATTAGAAAGAAGAATTAGATGCTACAACTACACTTTCAAGAGAGAAATGAATCTTATGTAGTTTTAGTACAAAGCATTGAATAATTCGAGAAGATAATTGCCGAGATAAGAAATCAATTTGAAGAAGGAAAAAGGATTGAGAAGGAGATAAGAATTCAGCTAAAGGAAAAGGAAGATATTTGTGAAACGTTAGAATCTGAAATTGTTTCTTTAAGAAAGGAGTTTGAAAAGACAAGTGCCCAATTAAACTGAAGATTAAAAAATGAGAAAACTACCGAAATGTTGGATGACATTATCAACTCTCAAAGGCAAGTTTTTGATAAAGGTGGTCTTGGCTATGAAAAGGGTTAGAGTTCAAAAATATCACAATCATCAAATGAAGATAAATTAGAGGGTTATGTCAATGTTCTTAAAAGTTCCATAAAAAATGAAATCAACAAGAAGGAGAATAAGAAGTTGAGCACATCTTTAGAAACTAAGAATAACATATTTAGGAAGTCCCTTCCACCAAGGCAAAAACACATGGAAAGGTCATATCATTCCTTTTATGGTTATTGCTATTCTTGCAATTTTGGTCACAAAGCAAGAGATTTTGTAACAAGGTATTATGGGTTGGCAAGTAGAAATTGCAATATCATATGTTATGAATGTAACAACCTTGGGCATCCAGCACAATTTTGTAGAAGTGGTTTTGTGAAACCATCTAGACAACAAAAAATGGAGGATACCATAACCAAACAAGACATGAAGTCTATAAAAGTATGGAGAAGGAAACAAGAGAAAAATAATGAGAAGAAGGAAGAATCTATGCCTATGCAAAATGTGTTTCATGCACAAATGATATCACCAAGTTCATAAGAAGAAGTATGAGTTCATGGGATCTAACCATTGCACTATCTTTTAGCTCCATGGAGAAGATAATTCAAGATAGATCAACTAAGGCATATTCTATATGAGCATTTTGTTGTCATTAATCAAAGGGCAATAATTGAAAAGATATGATTGGAGAAAAGAAGAGATATACTAAAGAATGGCTAGGCATACAACAATCCTATTGAGATATGTTCTTGAGATGAAGGAGGTTAAATACATGAGAAGTAAAAATTGTAAACATTTCAACAAAGTATAGTTCAAAACATGTATGACATGATAGTTGACAAAAGATGCATGGCAACAGTTTGAAGGGCAAAGTATAGTGGGAATGATGACAATGTAGTCATCAAAGGTATAAGAAGTATGACACATTGAGAACGGTGATAGTCTTCAAGTCAGAAATAGCAACCTCTAGTGATAAAGAGATAATGTACTTTTCATAGAATATTAAAGAGGAAGTTTACAACATGACAATGTTTCAATGTACAAGAGTGACAATCAAATAAGAAAGATCACGTAAAAATGATGATAGAGAGCCTAGAAGGTTTGAGACAATGAAAGAAGAAAGAGATCATGATAAATATGTTTGTAAGACTAAACTTGATGAGAGTCATTTACAAGAACTTGTTAGGAAGATGAGAACAATCCAAATAAGTCCTTGATTGAAGAGTATGCTCATGTATTTGTATTTGACAATTTTTGATGCAGGAGCACTCGGGCATATATGCAATCCTGCATCACCCAAAAAGAATGGCTACTTCAGTTTTGTTTGCTCTTAATTTAGTTTGTTGTTTTAGTTGTGATTTTGAGGTGTGGTAGTGTTGCCACGGTTGATGGCGATCACGCGTCGCATTCATTTTGTGGCATTTCTGGTTCAAATTGGTGGATTTCAGTTCATTTTTATAGTCGCGACTATTTTGGCCATGTCATTAGTCATTTGTTACCATTGATCATTTTTATGTTCTATGGACTCAGTTGATCATGGTGATGAGTCGCGAACCTTTCACAAGTTGTCACGAAAGAGATGACACAACCAAGCAAAATTGCAAGGGGCGCTGAGTGACTTTATTGTTGGCAAACAAAAAGGAAAATTGTCTCCCAAATAGATGACTGCATGACGTTGAAGGAGGATCATCTCAATATATTTCTCTTTATCTCTATTTAGAGTGTCAAACTCTAACATAGGTGAAATGTTCTCAACATTGGAGCCAACTAGCATATTGAATTTCATGAGATATCCTCAGTGGTTTGAATTGAAAAGAAACCCACAATTGGGGCTATTTGCAATGGGTGGCATTCCCATATCTGATGTTTTTTTTGAGAGGTCAAAAGACCATTCAAATGCAAGACAACCACTTTTATTTGGCTACGATTGAACATCTGATGAATGTTAAACTTCTAATCTACCATACCATTGGGCGTCATTTCACCTATTGAGGGTGGCCACATTGTTTGATTTTCTAATGCTTGAGCATTATAAAAGATGAAAACAAAGAGAGAGAAGGGGTTCAACCAACTAACAGAGGAGAGAAAAGAGAATTGTGAAGTGCTATCACCAAAAATTGATGGGGGAAAATATGAGTCATTGTTAAGGAGAGTAGAACAAAAAATGATGGGATAAGATTGAGTTTGCTACCATAGACCAAAAGAAAGGATAAGAGATTGAAGTTCAGATACCAAAGGAGATGAAGGAATTGTTGAGACAGTAGGAAGAAACAAGAAGAGTAGTGGGCTGCAAAGTGAATAGAATGTCACAGAGATTGCTCTATTTTTTTATTACAAAGTTGAAGTGGAATGTAGAAAGGGAGAAAGTAGTTGTTTGTTGCTCAGAGGATGATTAAACTGGAGGGAAATTTGTATGGAAATCAATTGCAATTGCTTTGTTTTCCATAACATCAAATCCAAACAAGTGGTTGTGTCAAGAAGAATAAAAATTTAGTTTGGAACTATTGAACATAATGTCTGTATACTGTTGTTTCATTGTTTGGAAATTCCTTGTGGTGGAGAGTAACTAGTAGTTTTGTTTCCATAGCTATTGTCACAAAATTCAATTTGTAAAATGATTAATTGATTGGTGATCCCTTAATTGTGTCATTGCTGCTTGAATTAGCAGTCCCATAGGACCCCTAATTCCTGTCTGCACCAAGTTTGCTAGAACATGTGATAGCAAAAGCAAAAGATATTGATACTGGAAAGATTGATGGTTGTGTTAGTGTACTTATATTCGACTTCACATTACAGGAATTTCTATTGATGTAATGATGCCATAGAAGACAATGGACGAAAAGATGATGAACATCCCTTAAAACCATTAATGAAAAAGGGGGAAAGTTACAGAAAGAGGGAAATTTACAGCAAGAAAGAGGTATAAGAAAAAGAAAAATGATGCTATTAATGTCAAGAAGGAGTATTACAGATAGGGGGAGATTTTAATATATTAATTTTAAAAATTCTAAAATATTTTAAAATTATTTATTATAATAAAAAAATTATTAAAAAATAATTAAGAAAAATCTAATTATTTTTTAAAATTTATTTATTTATATATTTTTCATAATTTTAATTTAATAGTAAGAGTAGCAGCATCCCACAATTTATTTCACTGGTTTTCATGGGGATTTTTGCCCATTGTGTTGACTCTTTCCCCAAGGTCTAACTAATATAAAGCCTTTCCTTCCCATGTTTTTGGAGAATTGTCTGGTTTTGAAAATGTAATACCTAATGTTAATACTGACTATTGTATTGAATTAGTTGTAAATGGATGAGTATTTATAACACCCACATACCCTCTGGGTTACATTCTTGCAAATTTTCAACTACAACCAAATTCTTTTGTATGTGAGAACACTCATTCACATTGCATGGGTCATTCGTTCAAACTTGGAATTTTGGCCGTCGAGGGAGACTAGATAGAATAGAATATAGCTTGTTAGATAGATATATAGGCTCGTTCAGATCAGAGTATAATAGGTTGTCAACCTCTCACTTCTTTGTTAAATAAGTTTTCTTTTACATGCAAGGTCGTTCTTCAAACTTGGAATTTTGAGTCGATGGGGTGATGTCAACTTCAAACAAACAAGTGATGGGAAAAAATGGAGTAAACAAATGGTTCTACTGATGTGTTCACACCCACCACTATTTTTAAGCATCAACTAGTAAATCTTGGTATCTCCCAAAGTTTTGAATATGACCACCATTTGTTAATGCAATTTCATATGGTGACTTGGATATTCCCATTTCACATGGAGTCTAAACAAAATCAAAGGCAAATAACACAAATCGTCACACTTTCGCTAAGTGGAGATTCTACTGTCCCTTCACTCAACTTGCTAGTCACAACTTTAATTATAATCTATTATAGTCAATATACAATATGGTTATTAGAAATTTCACAATTTATTTTTCACTTTTTTTCATGTAAGTTTTGTTTTATATACTAATATTAAGCCATTAAATACAAGTACTTTCACAATTTATTTCTTACTAAGTCCTTTCTGGCTAATTTTTATGACTCTAAATTTGTTACAATATTCACATCACTTATAGAAACTACATGATTGTTTATGTTGCCCTCATTAATATCATCCTGGACAACCACACTAATTTATATTTGCCAGTGCTTTAACTAGTTATTATCAACTATACTTATAACCATGTTGCAAAGTAATTACTACAATCAATATTTGTTTCTCTTTCACTAATTAATGTGAACTATATTTTCAACCAATTTACGAAGTTGTTGTACTAAGAAATTACTTGGACATCAATATCTAACATATCTTTATTCTAAGGAACAAATTCAACTTCAACTCTACTACTAGGGATCTCACTATCAAACTCAATATCAATTGATCGATGTAAGAAAGCACTCTACTAAGAAATCACTTGCTCATCAATATTTAACAAATATTTAATCTAAATAACAAACACAACTTCAACTATTATAGTATAACAAACTCAACTTCAACTATGTTCAACTATACTTATAATTGAAGTTGTGCCTAGTAAGAATCAACCTCCGAGTCAAGCTCAACGCTTAAAATTATGACCTTCACCACAAAATCGCCATACATTTTGGCTTTAAGCTACCTTATTCCTTTGATTACAAAGTGTTATCGGCTGACCTTAGAAACATTTTCATCGTTCATCTATCAATTACAAAATAAATACTATTATTAAAATACTTCAAACATATATACTCACCACTACGTGGCACTTATTATCTATAATAGATATGAATAAATTCATAATAGGGACATTAAATTTTGCAATACATTGAAACATTCCTTAAAAAATAAACTTTTTAAAAGTCAACTATGATGGATTAAGATTAGGAAGTTAAAAATAATAAATTAAATTAAATATAAAAAATCGTTCACACTTACTAAAGGGTAAGAATACATGTTCCACTAATGACCCCTATTATACTGAAATTTTCTCACTTTTTAAAATCAACAATAATATATAAGGAATAAAAGTTAAAAAACAAAAAATAAATTAAACCAAAAATAAAAAACAATTAAACATTAAACAAATAGATTTTTAACTATTTAAAAAGAAAATTTAAACATTTACTTAATAAATTATAAACATTTATTAATAATCAATGAAAGCTTTAATAATTCTGCCAAGAACAATTAATAAAAGCCACGCTATGTATTCCATAGTAATATTTTGGGTTTCCAAAGCAATTAATAGAAGCCACCCTATGTATTCCATAATAATATTTTGGGTTTCCAAAGCATTTAGCTGCCTTAAAAAATATTATTATTATTATCTTTAATTACTGGATGTGCTCAGGTCAATTAATAGAGGATCCTATTGATTCTTAAATTCCCGTAACCGCAGTCAATTAATAGCGGATCGTATTAATTCTTAAATTCAAAACATATTTTAGTCAACCATCCTACTCGTAATCTGGGCTTAAACAGCACACCCTAAGCTTTGACTTGCTTGGGTGGGGCCCGCTTAACCCGTCCAGCCTCTAACCCCGCAGGTAACTGCTGCCAGTCGATGTCAAGTGCGGAAGTTTGGTCGATGTTAGCGGTTTAATCAAACGGCTTGATCAAACAGTTTACGGGCACCTTTGAATTCACCGCCACTCCCGCTGCTTTCTTGTTTTGTTTCCCGCCCGTAATAGTGTTACTTATGTATATGACCAAAAATCCTCGTGTTAGGACACTTAGAGATACGTTCATATCCATTTTGGCACGACAAGGAGGATTATAGTGAGGATTGTGAATCAGTTTTCACCTGTCTATTGCTTTTTATGATTTTAATACAGATTCTTTATAATTTTCATAGCTCAAAAGGTATTTCACCGGTGGAAATGTGGTAGAGAAGTTGAAGCTTCCAGCAACGTTTACAAAAGTTGATGATATTCCTACTTCCCAATGCATTTACTTTGACAATCATTGTTGAGGAGAGGGTAATAATCATTGTTGATTTCACTTTGACAATCATTGCCCACATTGACATTGGATATCCTTCGGATCTTTACAACTAATCTTGATGATGGGCATAATTGCAATAATTAGACGTAACATGTTTCAAATGGTTATGAAACATATCTAGAATTTCTACCAAGTGTGTTATATAATGTGTGGACATTTTCTAATCAAATGCTAAGATTTTTGTTTGTCTGCTAGATGAATGTCAATTGGTCTTGCATCATGGACGAAGTTGTTCAACACCCCCCTAGTGGAAAGTTTTCCTTCAAAGACCTTTCATGGGAGACGTATATCCTTCAAGGCTCACGGTTATTTTCAGCTTGGATTGAGATTGATAGATTGGATGACTTTATTGGGGGAGAAAGTTCAAGCGAATCCTACCCAACCTTCTTTCATAAGAGTCATTCAAAGAAACCCCCTCTTGATTCTGATGCAAAAACCAGGATTAATAGCTTTTTGGAATACAACATGTAAGAATAATTAGTTAACTACAAATGTTCATACTTAATTATAAATTGCAAGAGTGATAGAATCATTGATTAACTACATACGTTAATAGTTTGAAGATTCTTTATGATTTTCATAGGTATTGGTGTGCATATGGACCAAAGGACTTCAGGAAAAAAGATCCAACACCTTTTGATCCTTCTTTAGTGCCCAAATCAAGGAAGGGTAGTAGACCTGGCCGCAAACATATTGGTTGTACCTGCCATTTTTATCACACGAGTCATGGTTCGTAAGCCAAACCATGTATTAGTATGGTACCACCAAGTTCAGCATGTGGACAAGGAAGGCATACCTTGTCACGGTCAAAAGAATAATGAGTTTTTGGGAACAAGGTCCTTCTTTGCGCCATATATTAGCAAACAATTGCATGGATGGGTAGAGTCATTGTTGTTGCTTGGCATGCCTACAGATGCAGTACATAAAAAACATAAGCAAATGGTGCATGAGAAGATGACCATGTTTCAGGGTCAATCTTCTAGGGATGATTTTCTTACCATGGATGATATTGCAAACATTGATCATAAAATTAAGACATCAAGCTACATGTTTGATGGTAATGATGCTCTTTCGGTGCAACAATGGGTTTTGGTGAACCCCGACAAGTGGTTTGCATATCACGAGTACAATGCCACTGATGTCGATGGAGATGAGCAAATCCCGTTTGTTTTGGGAATTCAATTGCCAGAGCAACTTGATTGGATGCTTGAATGTTACATCCCTCTTTTTGGAAACAATTATGTTATTTACTTTCTTGCAAATTTCAGTAATTTAATATGTTGTGAACGGCATGGAAACTGACGATTTATTTTACAAAGTTGTTATATGAAATTGTGGAATCTAATGATTACGATCAAGGTGATATTGTAGACTAAATGTCTTTATAATAAATGCAAGGATGTTTGGATATATTATATTTGGATCATAGGTGCTTTGACCACAAAATTGTGTGTGAGTCTGTCGATGCAGGAACAGGTGGACGTGTTCGACGGGAAGAGAAAGTATCTTTGAGAGAGAGTATAGACTTTGGAAATTAACCATGGGTGTTTGTTACTGAGATCACCAAACAGGTAGATAAAATTTGGAACCATCAAGTTAGTCTTGTTTGTCGGTTGGGTTAGTTAACTAGATGTCGACGTCAGAGGATAAAGTATAACATCCTAGTCGAAAGTCGTCATATAGAATCTTGGAGTCGTCGATGTCGTCATAAGTCCATCATAGCAAGTCGATTTATTTAGACGTTTATTATTTTCGTTTATAGGTATTTAATGAACAATCTTGTGGTGAAACTGTAAATCTTGTCTCGTAGTCGAAAGATGCGAGAAGTCGGCTTTGTGCGTCTAACGTTGTGAGAAACTCGTTTGCGTTGCAAACAATTCATCGAGATTGTCGTAAAACGTGTCGAAACTTGTGTTGTGAAGTTATTCTTTTCGTGTAAATCGACGAATGTCGATTTGTAGCCATAGCGTGAAATAATTTGTTATGGTCGTCATCAGCTTGAGTCTTTTCTTTTAGTTTTGACCGCGAGTTGTTGCCAATCTGACCTTGAGTTTTCTTAACAAGATGGTCTTTATCTCTTTTTCGATTTCGACCAAAATGATGCTCTAATTATTTCCTAACCATCACCGTGTCGAGCTTTAACTCCTCAATTCAATCTTTAAGTTGGTCTTGGAAGGTTGATGCCTTTTTTGTTCTAGTAAGTATCGAAGTCGGTTTAACTTCTTGTGGTCGTGTTATGTGAAGTCAGGTAAAAGATTGGAATGTCAGCTCAAGTATTTATGAGTGTGACGGCTGTGAGTTTGTAGAAAGATTCCTCTTCATCGTAGAGTTAAGGTATGTGAAGTGTTGGCGGTTAAGTTAGGTGTAACTGCAATACTTTGGGAATGCCCATCATCAAGATAGCGAAGGCATCGGTTTTGTGATGGTGGGGAAACATTAACTAAACTGCAGAAAGATCAGAAGTTTTCCTGCTCGGGATGATAGTATGCGGAGTGGTAGTTCTTTTGAGAAGAAAACTTTAATGTAAGATTCTTTTCGCGAGGTGGAGAGAGGGGAGTTCTAGTTAGAGGCCGTGGTGGCTTTGTGAAAAAGGGAGATATCGACGAAGGGACGGCAGAAAGAAAATGGCAAAGTGGAAGAGATTGGCGGGCAGTTTGGGAAGCTGCGAAGTAAGGGAGAGGTGGGTGAGTAAAGGCGGAGTCGGAGGTAGTTAGAAATGTGTGGGAGCATAACGCTAGAGGGGGCATAACGATGGAGAGGAAAAAGGAAGGGATTGCAGTGTATAGAATAAGAAAAACGGTAGTAGTTAGGGATGGAGGTCGGGATCAGATGGGGAGTTTAGGAGGGAGGTGAGAAGAGAAATAGGAGGTGGAGTCCCTGTGTGAAGGATAGATAGGGAGAGTCTGTCGTAGTGTGGGGAGAAAAGGAAGAACTGCGGAGTTTAGTATTAGTAGGTGAGTTAACTGAGGAGAAACGGGGAGAGAGCTACGGGAGAAGCTTCTGTGTCATCATCCGACAGTGAGAGAACGATGGAAGCTTCGGTGTAGTGATTGGCAAAGTAGATAACTGTGAAGCCTGCCTTTGTCTGGAGTAGTGTCCGGCAGAGAGGAGGATAGATTGAAGTGGTCGGTCATTGTGTTAGAAGGAGATAGGGAGAGCTTTGTAAATCGGAGGAGGACGACCAGCCAAAGGAGAAGTGAAGCTTGCCGCAGTAATCTCCCTCTCTGTCAACAGGTTCTTTCCATTCTCTCTTCTGTTTCACGGTATAGACCAGAATATGTGTCTCATTTGTGCAAGAATAATTATGTTACAATGAATGAAATGTGAAGACAAAGTCTTCTACTACGAATCTGTGTGAGGTTAATTGTTATAAACGCTTCATTGCTGTCTTATGGTAATAGAAACCTCAGAAACAATAAATGCTGCTGTTTGTTAGTGTCCAAGAACTTAGAATATAGATCCTTACCCCTCTTGGTTGACGATGTATTATGATAAAACTTAGTTCTCGATGTGCAGTCACCTAAGAATGATCACTGCATGATGCAAATGTGAGCTGCAAACTTCAAACCGTCGGTAAAGATGTAAAATATTAAGAGTTTCCTTTAAGACTGAGATATCAACGTAAAACTACTCTAGAGTACTTAAAACAATAGCTGCATTGTGAGAAATCGCGTTGCTCCACGTGCATGTTGTGTGGGCGATTTAATCCACAGATTTAAAACTTATTTGACGTAAGCTTTAATGTGTTTGATAGCCGAAGTTATAGTTGCAACCAGCTTGAGACGTTTTCGTCTATTATCATTAGTTAAAGGTCGACCATGCGTTGGTCATCTCTATTGACATAAGATAGATTCCAAAACCATTTATATTTTATTTACGACTCTCATCTTGATGAATCATGTGAAACTAATGACACAGAAAGAGGAGTAGGAAGCTAAAGTATTAGTAATGATTAGGAAACCGTCATGGTTCTGTAATGAACAATTAGAGTTAAAAACCTGCATGTGAGTCGAGATTACGTTGCATGCGATGGTACTAGTATCATTTTACCTTGTAGACCGTATGAGTCTAGAATCCTCAAATTTCAGGATAATGGGAAATGGTTTTAGATATTTGAGTTTGTCATGCAATTTTGGAAACTGTGTAAACAAATATGAAACCACTTAGGAGTGGACGTTTATAAACAATGTTTTAACATGAAAATGGGTTTTGAAACTATGAACTCAGGATTAGAGTAAATGTTGCGCTATGCGCTATTTTAGGAGGAAATCCTAAACCCTTGAGGTCATCAAGGTCGTCAATTATTTCAAATTATACAAATAGGAAACTGTAGGATTTCGATCAGTTCAAGTCGAGTAGGGTGGGTGAACCAAGTTCATGCATTCTTAGAATGCTAATTTAAAAATAAATCCTTTGGCCAAGGTGGTGTACTATCCTCAAGTGCATCGAACGTTCACCGTAACTGGATGGCATTTCTTGTGGAGTGTCGTGCATGACTAGAGGGTATCTAGGGATCTGCGCGATAACAAGACACGTAGGTTACAACACCAGAGCTTAGATGGCAAACACCGATGGTTATCCTAAGTCTATCCTCTTGAGTAGGGTAGGGCCACTTCCGGTTAGGAAGGAGTGCGGGAGACCGACGGTCTGTTGTTGGAGGTTAAGCTCCTTGAAGATACTTTCTCTTCCAAATACTGAGGAATGCCGAGTCTTGAATGTGATGGGTCGACAATCGAGATGCATGATAATGGTATGTTTCCAATATTTGTTGTTTCAAGAAAATTTCATTTGTTTTAAAACAAGTGTTTAATGTATATCATTTCTTTCAGTTTTATGAAAATGAGGTCATGTTTATGATAAAATGAAAAATGTTGTATTGGATTATAGATGAGTTACTTTTGTTTTTGATTACCTAGTTAAAAAAAAATTACCGTTGTGAAAACTTAGTTACTTCTTGTCATTTCGGATTGGGATGTTACATTAAATATGGACACAACAACATATTGGCCATGGATTCTACATTTGGTACAAATGCAATGAAGGTATGTTGTTCATTCCTTGATAGAGTTGAATTGAAAATGTTTATGGTCAAATAAAACATAGTATTAATACATTGTACCCTATGTCTTATAATAGTTTCAATTGTATACAATACTTGCATTCGACTCGAAGCATATGGGGTGCCTATAGCATGGGTCATTATGTCCAGGTCTTGTGCATATGATATTGTGTATTGGATGCACATTCTTCTCCAATGGGTTCACTTGAAGAATATTGAATGGAGACTAAATGCATTCATGGTGGATGATGCAGGTGTTGAGATCAAAGCTATCAAGTGTTTCATCTTTCATTAAAACCTTGTATTTTTTGTAAATATTTCAATATTATCCCATGGAAGAATATTATATACTAAGTAAAAGTATTCATGATGCAGAGAAGTGTATCAGTGTGATGTATATCTATGCTCCTGGCATGTCAGATGTGCATGGCTAAAAAACTTGATCGCAAAGGTCAAGGATAATGTAGTTAGGCGAGAGATGTTTGATAGACTTGGATATATCATGCATCATTCAATAGATGAGGATTCTGTAAGGAATGGGGTTCACATGTTTATTGATGACTTTAAAGATACGCAACCCTTGTTTGTGGAATATTTTAAGGAACGGTGGTTTGACAGATTGAGTATGTGGGCTAGATGTTGCCATACACTAAAGCATGCAGGCCAAGAGACAAATGGTGTCATAAAGTCTTATCACTCACACCTGAAGAGACGATTCTTGAAGACAATCAAGCATCCCGCAAATTGTCATGTTGATTGGTTGGTACATCAACTAACAACACATGTTTATGTCTATTATTGGTGGACACAAGTTAGCAAGAAACATGGTTTCTATAGGAACTTTGGTATTGAGAAGATTGAAAACACATCTTGGGTTCGAGCCTTGCAAATTCCAGATAGCCATGTTATGTTCAATGACACTAATGATCGCATGGCATGGGTGACAAGTGAAAGTAATCCTTGTTTTTGATATGACGTGTATAGTTCCTCACTTGATCTATGTATGTGCTCTTGAAACTTTTCAATGCAAGGATACATGTGTAAGCATGTCATCAAGGTGAACTTGATGAGGGAGAGACAACATCTATCTAACAACTTGCATGTAGACCTTGATAATCTTGTTGGTACAATTGCATCTATAGAAGAAGGATGCGCCACTGGTGTCTCAAATCATTTGGTAATTGACAAATATGATTTTTTTGCTCTATTGGTATATCATTCTTTGCAAAACATGTGTTTAAAATGCATCACAATGTCAATGTAGGAAACAATTGATGGATTTGATGGGATTGGATGTAATGAAAATTGCCAACCCTTGGAGGATTATTGTGTGCATACGTAGGTTATGTTATAACCACATTTTGCTCACTCCAATTCTTGTTAGTTTCATTCATAATTTCTAAAACGTGTCTATTTTTTTGTAGACCATTGACAACAGAGATGGACATGCAGAGATGGAAATGAAGTTGCAGATAACAAACAAGATTTAGGGAATTTTGACTAGCATATCTAATTTGGAAACACTTACTTTCATTGATAAGTATTTAGAGGACTTGTCAAACAAGGTCAAAAGTAGACACATCTCATCCCAGCTTGGATTAGACCATCCAAGTGTGCATCCATTTCGCCCTGTACAAGATGGATTTGGTCACACTCTTCATCGACAAAGAGACTTGATCAATTGCAAGAATGTGAGGAGAAGGCCGATTATCTCCAACAAAAGACCTATGTTTCCACAAATGCCATGAAATCCCAAGCGTCGAAATTGGTTTGATGATCTCAATAGGGCAAGCAAACGAGATAAGGATCATACTCAATCCAATGAATGTAATTTTGACATGGTTGATGACACAGGGTTTGTAAGCATGCAAGATATTGTAGAAAACACACACAATTTTATTGAAAACACATAGGATAGTGTCATCACACTTTTTTAGGTAGGTTCTTGCTAAAGGCATGCTATCATGTGTAACTAGCTCATTATGTAGACAAACTAAATTTTTGAACCCTAACCTTGTTAGCATATCTTATATTGAGATGGTCCTGAAGAGATTATGTATAGAGTTAAATTACATAAAATGCATAAAATAAGCAACTACGTATCAATCTATGAAACATTTTTATATTTAGTACTTGGTTTAAAATGTATGTTTTATTCATGTTGGCCCTATGTGTTCAAAGGCTCTCACAATATTTCAAGATGTATTTTTTGCATTAGTGATTTGTTGTGGTTCTCTATATACTTGGTGACCATTAATCCTCTCAAACCAATGATTCATTGATTTATTACTCCATTTTCATGGTGCAATCTTATGGTTTCATTTGTAGTTGTATGCAGTCCTATAGATCTCCTAAGTGCTATGATCTTTGGTTTGTCTTGCATCAACCATTAGATTTATTTAGATCCAACAAATCATAAAACTTAATGCTTTCTTTAAACTCTACCAAATCCCTGAGGTGTGATGACCATTGAACTCTTTGACACCACTTTTAATCATCCAATCATGTGATGGATTTAAAAATGTTGTTGTAATAGTGTTGATGGGTATGGCAGTGTTTTTAGTTATGTGTGGCAAATGCTTCAACCTTAGACATATATAATCTTTGCACTTATTTATCTAAATTGAAATGTTTGCATATTCATGTGCCATCAACCAATGTCAAACATATGTCTAAGCTTCTATGGTAACATGGCTTGCTATGTTCAACCCCTTGATACGTATGGCTTAGCATACATCATTTTCAAAATGAGAGTGTTGAATGTTAAGTTGAATGCATGTATACATACATGCATTGAAAGTAGATATGAAACTCTAATTCTAATATCAAAATATTTTATGTGGAGAAAGGACATGATGAGTAGAATTTACATTACAATCTCTTTGTGAGAATTCATTTTAATAGCATCTCTCCATGTGTCATAATAACCAAAGTACTAGGTAAAAAAAATGTATATGTATATTTCCTATAACAACATGTGACATAATTCCTCTATCCTTTATCCTTTGATGGACATCCATACCCTATTCGAAACCTTCCTTTTTGGCACAGGCAAGGAGGATGCTAGCAAAAGTTGTGGAGTCTAGCTTTACACCTGCCAATTGCATTTTGTTACATCCCCAATTTTGGCTTTGCTTTACTTTTACTTTTTACTTGGACATAAGTAAATTCGTTATGATATTTAGATTAATGACAAAGAGAAAAATATGGATTATATTGAATGTCATTTATTGAAATTATAGGAATGATTATGTTAATATCGATTTAATAATTATTTTATGAGATTTGATTTATTAGTTGATTAATTGAATAATGATGCACTGATCACATGTATTGTTTGATGACAAGCAAAACAGGATTACAGGCTATCAGATGACTCTTGGAGAAGAGAGAGAGTATCTTTCCAGGAGAGAGATATAGACCTTGGGATACAAATGGTTTATTTGCCAAACCGAGTTAAAAGTGTTTAATGAAAAAGTGAACCATTGTGTCATATGAGGTAATCTTAGTTTGTTAGTTCACTTTTTGAACCTAATCGACAGGTAGTCGATATTGTTTTACAATCATTCTTAGTCATATTAAGTTGTTTAGGTCATTAAATACATTGACGACGTTGTTAAGTTGATTTACGACTATTTACGTTTAACGTAAATATTATGACGTTATTGTCGTAAAAGGGTTGTCATATTATTACTAAGTCTTTTGAAGTGTTTTAACCCATTCTTAACATTAAGACTTTATCGTCGAGTTAAGATGTCTTTCTTTGTCGACGGATCGTGATGAGGAGACTAGCTCAACTCAATCACGTTATCCATAACTTTCATTTTAGTATATTTCTCTTATTGATTAAATCATGAAATCAAATAGAGATAATGTTATTAAATAATATTTGATTTGGTCAATATATATATATATATATATATATATATATATATATATATATATATATATATATATATATATATATATATATATATATATATATATATATATATATGAATGAGTCGAATGAGGAAATACCTCATGATTTAATAGTTAGTTGAGTAGCCAAAGGCATCTTTTGAGGAATGCTTTAAATGATAAAAGCATGATGGATCAAACTTACTCATTAAGAGTAATTGATTGCTTTGGTTAGTTTTGAGAAGTTGGCGACCTCGTATAGGAGGAGTGGTGGATGACTCCACCACTATCGCTGATCTCCTCAAATGATGTATCCATCATTAACATTTGTCTATGTTTACTCATTTCTAGCTAAGTTGAAGTCGAACCGTTGGTCTTTACCATTGGATTTGTTATGAGTTTTGATAACTGTCTTGGAGTGGAAGCGAACAGATAGAACGACTCTTTATGAGTCTGTTTTAAGCTCTTAAAAGCCACGGCTTGGCTAATCGATGGGATATATCGGGTAAGTCTTTAAGTTTTTGTAGAGAGAGAGAGGTCAAAAGGGAAGGTAGAAGAGAGTTCGCGGCGGGCAGTGAGGAAGCTAGTAAAGTTAAGTACAGTGTGGTCATTAGAGACAAACACAGTAGCTTATCACTGGTCTATATACTCAGTAAGTCCACACTGTCATATAGACATTCTTGTATGTTGTTTTATTAGACAAAGATAAACATATTGAATATTTGATATGAGTAATCGTTATCTAAGTTTGGTTCTTTTGTCAGTGTTAAATATAAGCTATGTTATAAACCATTTTTGTCAACTTTATTACTACGTTGTGACTAATTGTCTGAGTCGATGGTAAAGGTGAGTTTAGTATATCTGAGAAGCGTCATTTAGCCTGTTATGGGCCGATGCTAACTCTAGCAATGTATTCAGTTTTGAATAATCACAGTGAGTCGATAATACAGCTATCTTTCACCGATAGGAAGACTCTTCTATTGTTTAGTTTATTATAATCAAATTTTCTTAGAAATAGTTATAGTCTTCTATCAATTAGAAAAACAGTCGCACAGTGAGAAGAGTAATCTTCAGGACTAAGTTGACTATTCTTATCATAGGTGAAATATGTATAGAATTCTTATGAGAATAGTGTAAGGGATTTCATTAGTAAAACTCTCCATTCAAGAGTAATACAGAATAGTGTATTAGTGAAGTCAATGGTATTGAAACCAATCATGTTTTCTTTTCTGTGTTTTGTCTAAATGGTATCTTATCCAAGAAACTAGATTCATGGAGAACAATGGTGACTGAGAGGTATCCTTTGAAGCGATAAAATAACTACTGATAGTTAGTTGAACAGGATATTGAGTCAAAGTTCTTCTCCTATCTAAACTAGAACCATGATGAGTTCGGTCACTAGTACACCAATATGCAAAAATAGACCAAGTCTATATAGAATAAACTTGTATAAAGCATATAAGGGTATAAATATTTAGTGATGAACATAGGCTTCATGTATGGTTGAATTGATTAGGTACTCATATTCTCATTGAGTAGAGGATAATACCTTAGCAATATATATTGTAAACCTAGTTATGGTTGGGTTAAACCAAAGGTCTTTTCTAAATCTTTTATGATAATGATAAAGTAGAAATGTTATAGTACTTAATGGTTGTTTAAATACCCTAGAGTCAATTTGGACCAAATGAGGGTGAATGTCATTTAGACTTAACTAAGTCTAAGTAGACTATTATCAGGTCATGATGATTTAACCAATTATGTATAGATAGTCAAAGTGAATAAACTGCATGAATATGACATTATCCAAGTCGAGTAGGGGTGGGTGAACATAACGACTATGTTCATATGAATGTTATTTATAGTTAAAAACTTTGGCCAAAGTAATGCATTTTTTTCTGCATGCATTATCGGTTCACTGTATTCAGATTACTCAACATATCGGAAATCATACTTAGCTAGAGGGTATCTAGGGTTGTATGATTGATAGAGTTGAGTAGAATACAAAACTATGTACTCGGATAAGGCAAATAACCACTGGTCACCTATGGTCTATATTCCTCGTGAAGGGTAGGGCCATTTCCTATGTGGAAGATGTGTGGGAGACCGCCGGTCTATGGATGGAGGTAAATCACTGGAAAGATGCTCTCTCTCCAAGCAAGAAACATGCCATGACTTGTAATAAAGATGTCAGCTATTCAGAGGCAGTAAATATTCCAAATTTTTTATATTGTAATTGATTTACTTTTGTAAACAATTGTACTTGTAATGAACAATATAGTTTATTGTATTTGTATTGAGAAATCTTGTTATTGTAGTTACTTTATTTGATATTGAATAAAAGAAAAATTTTCTCTATCTCATTTTGTTTACCTTGTTAAAATTACTTCATGGTAAATTTTTCGATTTTACTATGTCCATAGAAACTGGATGTTACACATTTGCTTGAAAGTTTCTAAAGCCTTTTCAACAAATCCATTTTGTGTTTATCTTGCAATCAGGGCATTCCATGAGAACAAATTTCTTTGAGGCATTCTATTAGATAGTTCATGTGACTTGTCTATGCTTCCACAGTATGGATATCTTGCCATCATGGCATTCCATGAGATGACATCTCTTTGAGGCATTCTGTCAAACACTTCACGTGCCTCGTCTATGTTTCCACATTTTGCATACATTTACAACATTTGACAAATTCTTGTATCTTTTATCATGTGATGGATTTCCATACCCTGCTCGAAACCTCCCATTTTGGCACAGGCAGGGAGAATGTTGGTAAAGGTTGTGGAGTTTGGCTTTATACCTACCAATTGCATTTGCTTGAAAGTTTCTAAAGCCTTTTCAACAAATCCATTTTGTGCATATCCTGCAATCAGGGCATTCCATGAGAACACATTTCTTTGAGGCATTCTATCAGATAGTTCACGTGCCTTGTCTATGCTTCAACATTTTGGATATATTGCCATCATGGCATTCCATGAGATGACATTTCGTTGAGATAGTCTGTCAAATAGTTCAATTGCCTTGTCTATGCTTCCACATTTTGCATACATGTCTACTTGGACAGTTACAACCACAACATTTGACAAAATTCTTTTATTCTTTATCATGTGATGGATGTCCATACCCTGTTCGAAACCTCCCATTTTGGTATAGGCAGGGAGGATGCTGGCAAAGGTTATGGAGTCTGGATTTACACCTGCTAATTACATTTGCTTAGGTTCTAAAGCCTTTTCAACAAATCCCTTTTGTGCATATCCTGCAATGAGGGCATTCCATAAGAACACATTTCTTTGAAGCATTCTGTCAGATAGTTCACATGCCTTGTCTATGCTTCAACATTTTGGATATCTTGCTATTATGGTATTCCATGAGATGACATCTCTTTGAGGCATTCTGCCAAACAGTTCATGTGCCTTGTCTATGATTCCACATTTTGTATACATGTCTACCTGGGTAGTTACAGCCACAACATTTGACAAAATTCTTTAATCCTTTATCATGTGATAGCATACCCTGTTCGAAACCTCCCATTTTAAAACATGCAGGGAGGATGCTAGGAAAGGTTGCAGAGTTTGGATTTACACCTGCCAATTGCATTTGCTTGAAAGTTTCTAAAGCCTTTTCAACAAACCCATTTTGTACATATACTGCAGTCATAGCATTCCATGAGACCACATTTCTTTGAGGCATCTGGTCAAACAGTTCAGGTCCCTTGTCAATGCTTCCACATTTTGCATACATGTCTACCAGGGCAGTTACAGTTACAACATCTGACAATATTCCTCTATCCTTTATCCTGTGATGGATGCCCATACCCTGTTCCAAAGCTCACTTTTTGGCACAGGCAGGGAGGATGCTGGCAAAGGTTGTGGAGTCTGGATTTACACCTGCCAATTGCATTTGTTTGAAAGTTTGTAAAGCCTTTTCAACAAACCCATTTTGTGCATATACTGCAGTCATAGCATTCCGTGCGACCACATTTCTCTGAGGCATCTGGTCAAACAGTTCAGGTCCCTTGTCTATGCTTCCACATTTTGCATACATGTCTACCAGGGCAGTTACAGTTACAACATCTAACAATATTCCTCCATCCTTTATCTTTTGATGGATGCCCATACCCTGTTCCAAAGCTCCCTTTTTGGCACAGGCAGGGAGGATACTGGCAATGGTTGCGAGAGTCTGGCTTTACACCTGCCAATTGCATTTGCTTGAAAATTTTTAAAGCCTTTTCAACAAACGCATTTTGTGCATATCCTGCAATCATAGCATTCCATGAGACCATGCTTCATTGAGGCATCCAATCAAACAGTACATGTGCCTTGTATATGCTTCCACATTTTTACAGCTACAACAACTGCTGTGTTTGAATCCCTTATCTTGGATGTCCATACCCTGTTCGAAACCTCCCATTTTTGCACAGGCTGGGAGTACGCTGCAAAAGCAAGCCTTAAAGGATGGAGACCTGTTTGTTGCATATGGTGAAACAGGACGACTGCCTTGTGAGGACATCCACGTCTTCTAAGTGGATTTGAAATGAAACCGGCGGGAGTGGATTTGAATTGAAACTGGCGGCGGTTAGTTTAATAAGCTGCTAAAACTGCTAACTGTGGCGGTTGTTTTATTAAGCCGCCAAGAGCCGCTGACATCGACCAAACTTCCGCACTTGACATCGACTGCCAGCAGTTACCTGAGGGGTTAGAGGCTGGACGGGTTAAGCGGGCTCCACCCAAGCAAGTCAAAGCTTAGGGTGTGCTGTTTAAGCCCAACCATTACTCATTTTATTGTATAAACCATGGACATTATTAAAAATCTTCATTTATTCATTCATGGGCACGATAATGAGAAACACTTGAATAAAAAATCCCATAGAAATCTCGCTATTCTTAAATATCATCCACTCGAACTGTCAATGGTCAATTTTAGCCAAGGTCCAAAATTGCTATTGGTTGTTTGACCATTAAAATAGATGATATTTAAGTAGAATGTAGAAATCTTAGAGGTTTTGCAAACCCTAGTCCATCCGCTATTCTGAATCTCTCAGATTTTTCTTGTTTTTATTGTACAGTGTTATGGGTTCATCTAGTTGGCTTCTTCAGAATCACCAGAAGAAAATGAGAACAGAGTTCAAAGCAGACCTTCTTTATTCCGGAGATCTTCTTCTTCATCAGAAAACACTGAAAATTTTTGCACTCCACCAAACACACAATGCAGAAATGATAACAAATTTTCAACGCCATCCAAATCCTTTGCAATGAAGCGCTCCAGGGAGGAGGAAGAATAAAAGGAGGATTCCAAACCATTCCCCAAGAAAAACAAAGAAAATGAAGAGAAAAGAAAGGAGAAGTCTATTGCACAAGCCTTTAACTGCTTAAGCAGTTGCTGCAAGAAAACATCGAAATTAAGGAGCTCCAACTGAAGATAGCTAAGCGAAATAATATAAGTGCATAAAATTCTATTTGGGCATGAAAAAATATAACTTCTTAGGTTTATTTTATATGTTATAAGTTAAAACGACTTTTCAATGTTTTCATGACTTTTCAATGTTTTCATGAGTTCTTAGGTTTAGGTCATATGTGTTAAAACACGGTACTTCATCATCTTGTCTTGGTTGACTTACGTTGGAAGATTTTGATACTGGAACAATATTTTGTTCAGGTTGGAAAGAAATTCTATTTTGTTAGAGGAAAAAGAAGCTTTATATCCAATAAAAAGACTTATCATAAGAGTTTATCGTCGCCCTTGCTTTACTGTATTTAGAAATTTTACTTTTACCTTCAAAATTATGTCTTCATTTTTTTTTGTTTATGGAGTGAAATTTTTAGATTGAGCCAATTTTTATTACAGAAATTATGTCTGTTTCTACTTATATTTTAGAGTAAAAATTCTAGATTGATCCCTAGTTTATCACAGGAAATTTATGGTGGTTCTTGTATTTTATGCAGTAGATTTTTTACTTATTGCCTGAAAAAAATAAAAATTCAGAAAAGTATTTAAAATTAAAAAAAATGTAAAGATTTGAAATTTTTTGTAAATAATAGAAATTTCTATCAAAAGATAGAAAAGATAGAAGAAGTTTCTATTAAACAATTTAAAAAGAAAAAGAAAAAACATATATATGGTTAGATTTTTATTTAATTGTTTTTTCTACAGTTTCTAAAAATATTAATAGGAAAAAAATTATTTTTATATCTTTGCATGTTTCTTTTTCTACTTATATATTTATGTAGTTTATTTCTCTCTTTCTATATTTGCTCTCTTCTACTTGTAGCAAAAAATATCTTGCCCAACAGAACAAATTATATGTGCATCAGCATGCATAACTGTTTCTATTCATCAACTACAGAACCATGCATGCAAGACAATGTTGTAATATTATTTTATAAACAAAACAAACTTAGATAAGAAAATTTTCCTAATTATAATTATTCCTTGCTTTATGCTAATATTAAATTTCATGCTCAACAATTTACTCTTATCCTATATATATCCATTTCAAACAAAATAAGTTGTGCCATATGCAATAACTCATTTTGGGAGTTTTCTTGGAACGAAGTTTATTTTGTTGTGAGCAGGCCTCAAAATTGAAGTTCAAAAATAATAAGGCATAAAATGGGATCCATGAAGAAATGGCAGAAGTTTTTTGAGGGCGCAGAGGCTGATATATGGAGTGTGATTAAATATGCAATTCTCGTTGCAGCCTCTGATTGCCCTAGTGAATTAAGGAAGAGGAGAGATAAGATCGCCGAGATGCTTTACACATACAGGTATAATGGTTACAATAAATATGAAGCTAACAGTTCCAATAATAATGAGGTCCCCAAGGAAGTTGTTAGGTATATAAAGGCTTCCCTATGGAGAACTTTGTAATTCTTTTGACTCCTGAGATAATTGAAAAGTCTTTCAGGCTTTCCATGCATTTATGATCTGGACAGACATTTGTTCTTGTTGAATGGTTTTATGTCTATGTACTGTTGTAGTTTTTTTTGTTATCTTGACAGTCTATGACTGTTTTTCTCTTATAATTAAGATTCATTCAATATAAAAAAAAGTCTTTCGAATTAACTGTTTAATCTATAGATTTATTCTAACTTTTTGCTTATACCCAAATGAATTCATGTAACTGTAGGAACCGACCGTTCACTCTTATAATACTTTTGGTTTTTTTTTGTTTCTATACATTTTCTTTACCATATAATTATGACTTTCTGCAGTGAACACAAAATTGTATTTGTCCTTTTTTCGGAAGGAAGTAGAGCTAAATGTCTAGTGGCAATGAGGCGGGCTCAGGTTTCGAACCTCTAACCTAGTTTAACCGAAAAAAGGCCATCATACCGATTCCTCTGCTTCTCTGTTTTTTTCTGCTTCGTATTTGACTGCCATATTTTATGAAAAGATTATATATTAAATAAAACAAATTGTAGAAGTACACAGTTAAATTTTTAAAAAACATTTAATCTTTGTTGGAAGCATATTTAATATTCATGGTAACATTATGGAGTTAGTGCTACTGCACACTTATTGCTTTTATATCTTGCAGTAAAGAAGCTCAAAAGATCTCGTTGTTAAATGTAGGAAATAATGGAAAATTAGGGATGGATTACATCTTTTTTCAATGATAATACTGAAGCCATTTCCAGTCATAACAAATTCTGTTATTCATCATTATTGCAGGAACTAGCCCTAGAACTAGAAAAAAATACTTAGTTTAATGGTATCTTTTATACACATTGTTCTACTTGTTTTAAGATGTTTACTTTGGATTTATTACCTTTTGTGTGGTGGACAGTAGTAGCTGGAAAGAGCTTGGAGATGAATGGATAAAGACTACTGGAAAAGTTGGTATAGCTGCAAGAGTAGGTGTGCTCTCATGTTGGATCGAACTAATAAATTTTCCCTTTGTTTTCTCCTCCTGTTATTTTGATAGGTTTTGTGAAAGCATCACTTCTATAACATGCATAAGTTTTTTTTGTGTTTTGGGGAACATCTACAGTACAAAAAGTCCCTAAAAGAGAGCAGCCAGAGCACCAATGTTATCTGAAAATGGATGTCAGTCATTGTATCAAGCAAAAAATCACGACAGAGAAATCAAAAAATGGGGGGCTAAAAAGGGATGCTCAAGGCAATCCGATGAGAAGTGCAAACCACATGGTTTCTAGTGATGGTCTTGGCAGAGCTCTCTTCCTTCTCAACATGTAAGCAAATTTTTAAGATAAAAACCATGGTGAATGATGCTGTTGGTAGAATTGAAATTTGATTGAGTTGGATCTTATAGTGCTAAATTCTGCTAATCTTGCACTCATAAACTGTGCTTATTTGGACCTAGACTTTAGGAAATCAATTTCTTTTTGAAGACATGCTTGTGATATTTTTAACTGTGTTTATTTCTTTTTGAAGACATGCTTGTGATATTTTTCCTGCAGAAATTGAACACTCCCAATGATAAATCTCTAAGAGAGAAAATAGAAGCATCAAAAAGAAGGCTTCAAGAAGGGTACCAGCAAGTAGAAAAGGGTTTGAGATTTGATGTTGGATGCATTTTGTTTATGTTTCTGGAACATTTAAATTATGTAGTTGGTGACAACTTCTTGACCTAATGAATGAGTACTATTTTTTTCAAGAAACAACGCACCATTCAAATAATCGAATTGCAAGAGCTACCCAAACAGAGCCATAATCAAATTTCAAGTAATCGAATTGCAATTCATGGTAGGCCAGTGCCACATCATCGCGAGGGGATGATTAAGTGAAGTAAACCCTTAGATGGCCCAAAGCAATTTTAATTACCTAATCATTTTTTAGAATGACCTGAGCTATTTATTAAAAATGTGCAAATGTTGCACAGGGATGATGGCGGTCATTTTTTGATTGCCTAATCTACATGTACAAAACAATATACTCATACAGCAAGACTGTTAAGCTTTCAAATGTTTAGAGTGTAAAAACTGAGCTGTTTCGGATGCCTATGTTGTTTCCCATTTTTGTTCAAAATTCAATGCAAAAAATGAATTTTTTCTCATGTGTTACGATTTTTTTTGAATTAGCTAGTGTTTTGCTCAAAGCAAATATAAGTTGATTTGAAATTTTTTTGAGCAGCTAAGTACACTTCATAATTTTCTTGTGAGTAAAGATATATCTTTATTTTGTTTTTAAAATATTATTATATCCACATGTATTAAAAATCTATTGGAGAGCCTTTACAATTAGATAAAGAAAAAATTTCAATTCACGAAGGCATGCAAGTTTAATGTTACTTTCTATTCCAGGTTCAGTTCTAGTCCCATGTTCTTCTAGATTAGATTTCCTGACATCTAGTCCTGATGGTAGTGTGACTATTGGTTTCTGATGGTAGTGTCACTGTATTGGTTTCGGAGAGGATCATAGCAGTGCTAATAGACCTCAGATTATTTCTGCAATTAGTTATGCAGATACAATAGATTCGTTTATTAGCAAAATGTGAACATGTTCTTTTTAGTTTAACACGCAAATGTTTAAATATAAAAAGGCAGTTTATCTTACATTTTTATGTAAATGTCTTATAAGATATATTGGAGTCAGAAGATGAAATGTTTAAAATCTAAATGGTGTTCTTTTCTGCCAAAGTGTTTACCATTGTAGCTTCTTTATATCTGTTTTAACTTATTTTTACTATTCTATTTCATATTTTATTTTAACATCCACCTCAAAATCTGAATTAATCTTTTTCCGTCCCTAAAACCTTGTTCCCGCATCTTGTGCTCAAAAATGGATTTTGAATTTGCTTATAATTTCATTGGCACTTTTAATTTTGTTTTTATAACATGTTATGGTTCTTCCCTCCCCCACCAAAAAAGACAGAATTTAATTTTGCTAAATCTTCTGAAGTATTTCGTTCATTTTTACAGTTCTCAATTGTTGCATTTTTGTGTTCTGCTGCACTGTGACGGAGATATGTTTGTACAACCTAATTTGCAGTTGCTCTTTGTGGCAAATTTTAATACAAACACAACTTACACGGTTCTAATACCTTTAAACAATAAAGGTGCTTGATATTGTTAAGATAAATTTTGCTCTCTGAAATTTTAAAAATCCTTGATTATGTATTCATTGAAAAGCACAAGTTCTGATATCTTTAAACAATGAAGGTGCTTGATATCATTAGAACATTGTTATGATAAATTCTGCTCTCTGAAATTTTAAAAATCCTTATTATGTATTCATTGAAAATCACAAGTTTTTTATTTAAGTTTTTACGATGAGTGAAGCAGCAGTACTTTTCTTTTTTCTTCACATTTGAATTCAACTTGTGAATATTTAGCTATTTTTGTTGTAAAATATAATCAAAATTTAAGAAAAAATTGTACAACACTAAAAGGGGAGATTTCAGAGACTCAAATTTCAATAAAATTATTCTCATATATGTATTTTGTTTACATGCAATTTTGTTTATAATAAAATGTCTTAGTATTTGAAAGATAAGTTTGAATGGATAAATGTCATGAAAAAATTGCTGTGACTATTAAATTTAGGCTCTGGGTGCAACACAGTCAGGATATTATGGTAAAACTGATGGTCAAACTGATGTAAGGAGATTAAAGCTCAAATTGTACATAAATCTGCTAGACAATCTCATTGATTGGTGGGATTTAACATTTTGATTAAATGGAACAAAATGGATCCAAAATATTTTTTTTTCACGATTGATTTTTGTTACGTGATACAGGAGCACGAGCCATAGGTTGAACCTATTTGGCTAAGAGTCAAGGATTGAGGGGTATCCCATCTGCAAAATTCATCCAGGGCATGATTATTAAGTTGAACCTCTTCGGCTGAGACCCAAGGACTGAGGGGTATCTATTTCACCAAATTCGTTGATTTTTAGGCTGAACTTTTTTAGCTCAGGGCCAAGGACTGAGGGGTATTTATTTCACCAATTTCGTCTGGGGCATGATCCCGACCTCATCCCTTATGGTGTTGGGCCTTGTACTCAGTAAGGCTTGATCCTTGGTGGGTTCCAGGGATAACTTTAAGGAAACCCTCGCTAAAAATACCTATAAAATCCTGGCGAATCCTAGTCTGAGGCAATAAAATTTTTGGTGAATCTATGCCTATTTTTGAAAAAAATAATAATTTCATTGACAAATTTTTTCAAATTTGTCGATGGTTTTTTTGTTGGCGAATTGTATATAGATTTGAAAAAAAAAAAATTCCTTGGGGAATTATAGTTTTATTCCAAAATAATAAATAAATTAGGTGGTTGATTATAGTTGTATTCTAAAAAATAAAATAAATTAGGTGGCGAATCATATAGATATTCAAAAATGTAAAATAAATTATTTGGCGAATGTGCTAGCAATGTTTTTGAAAAATCATCATGTGGCTGGCGAAAATATTAAATGACAAATTATAATGACTAATTTACTTGGCGAATTTATAGCTTAAAAAAATATTTACATTTAGATCGATGGATAGTCAGTATCAAAGATCAACAACATCAGTTCTATTTTGGGTTGCAATTCTGACACACCAATCTTTCTCCATAAAGTCTCCGGAATAGAGACAAGTGTCAATGAAGGAACAATTCAGATTAACGAAAATTGAAAATAACAATTCATATATTAAAAATAACTGAAATATAGAGTAATACAAAAATGCCCTATCAACAACACAAAGTTTGCAAAAAGATCCTAAATGCATCGACATGCTTAGTATATATAGCTTGTCATAAAATAACTGTCTTTGAAATAATAACAGTTTCTTGGCGACAGTGAATTTAAAACATAAAATAATAATAAGTATTTTGTCACAAGAGTATCTAGAGCATGTTTAAAGAAATAACATAAAAATAAGAAATGCCATCACGTGGCAGCAGTTTGGTCTTTGTCCTGAGTAGC
The DNA here is from genome assembly GCA_027924645.1 of Cunninghamia lanceolata. Classification (NCBI taxonomy): domain Eukaryota; kingdom Viridiplantae; phylum Streptophyta; class Pinopsida; order Cupressales; family Cupressaceae; genus Cunninghamia; species Cunninghamia lanceolata. The sequence continues at coordinate 12,457,155 of BSBN01000739.1, forward strand.
AGTCGAGCCCACTTGAGCTGATGCTTTTAGTTTCGCCTTGTACCTCCTGTACCTGGTAATGATGCTTTTATGTTTAATGATGTTTGCCCAAAGTTTCTAATTATAATTCTGTCTACATATGTTAGTCTCTTATAGACATCATCAATTTCATGCTTGAAAGGTCTGAGATACATTGCTATATGTCCAAGCTTCCCTAGTGATTCACCATTAACTACATCAGCACCAACAAGCTCTTCAGTAAACATCTTCTTAAAATTTTTCTTTACTTCCTTAACATCAAGCAAGTTGAAGTTCTCTCCGCTTTCATCTGAAATCTCTACATCTATTGTACTACAATTGTTTTTAAGATCAACCATATCAGTGTGACATTAATTCAAAATTCTTCTTATTTGTCCACTAAAATCTCCTAGCACAGAGTTCTTCCACTCTAGTGCATCTAGCCAAGACACAGAATCATTCTCATTTGGATCATTAAATTTTTTTTCAGCTACAGGAATATTTGCATTAATTTCCATCATATCTTTTATCTCTATAGACACTGTGAGAAGATTACTATCTTCCCTCTTTATATTTCATAACTTTGCAACTAACCCTTTCCTTTTATCATAATGAGGGTATATAGTTTCATGACCGCCTCAATGTACAACAAACCATCAACAGTGAGTTGCTCTACCCATTGCTCAATGGCCTTACCTAGAGTTTGATATCTCATGTTTTGTTGCAACATGCTAGGATCCATTCCATCAATAGAAACACTAGGAGTTGCATCAGAGGATTGAGAAGTACTATTCAAAATATATTGAATGAAAGATATCAGAGAATTCACCTGGGCTTGCAACGTTACGTTCTCCTGTTGCTAAACTTTAACTCTCTTTGCTAGCATGCGTTGAGAGAATTTTGCGATATAAATCACCTTCCACCGTAGGAGGACCCATGTCAATCTTGGTCATATTGAAATCTGCCTCTGTGGCTTCATTTTTATTTTTATCCCTGATGGGGTTTGCAATCTCCAAAATCCTATGCCCTAAGGAAGAATTTGTTACCATTCGAGACATCCTCTTAGCCTTCTTAGGCTTAGGTGTAGGATGTAACAATTTAACTACAATGTCAACATTTGTGTCTGCCATTGGGGCATGTCTTCTAATCCTCTTTTTCTCAACAACTTTCTTTAGCCAAGAAGGGGAAGACAAAACTGTACCACACTCACTTGCACCCAAGACAATGCTGTCTAGCTGATAAGGAGTATCTTGTACAAGAATTTCATTTGATACGGGACATGCTAGAATCTCAAACAAGGAACGAAAAAGTACTATCATCAGAAATCTGTTGAAAAATGGAAGAATCATTACCAGGTGAAGGAGACACAGGAGAAGTCATGTGATCTACCTGTAATTATTGTAAAGCATCCAACTTCTTTTTTTCTCATGGTTTCACGAATGCGGGTTGACCATCCTATTCACATACACCTTTTAGTTTCCTATTATCTTCAGGCTGGTCTCCATCCCCACCACTACCAGATTGTGAACCAACTCTGTGATGACTTCTCTCCACACTAGTTGAAGTTTTCTGAATTGCGGGGGCCTAGGAGGTTCCTTGCTCTCTTGTTCTTGATTCTTTATGCACAGAAGAAGAACCAACATGCTCTCGAAATTTTCCCTTAAGCCACCTCTTGGTCTTCTCCAAAACAAAGGATGACTAGACCTTAATATCAGGATAATAGTTCTTTACACATGCAACAACTAGGTCTGGACATGGCACAATAGGTGGGAAACCCCTAGCAGGAGCTAACCCGCTTGTTAGGATTTTCTTAGCTATAGGTGACTTGGGGTTTTGCTCTAATCGAGCCCATAAATCCTCCAAGTCCAAATCTATATATCTTAGCTCGGTATCTTTCACCTTAGCTAAACTATTCTCAATAAACAAAAGCTTCATCTTTACTTGTTTGAGAAACTAGTAAACAAAAGCTTTTGTAACTGCTAAGGGTGCCAAATAAATCTCTAGAAGATTTGGGGTAAACAAACAGTCTGGACTCATGAAAAAATAATTGTTCTTCCCACACAGTTGACTTAAAGAATTCATATTTATCACTATGAGAAATGGGCAAGAAAGAGTACCAATTAGCTAACCTGGTTGGGAATGCTCGTGTTCAACACCTGTAGAAGACATAGTCTAGAGTTCCTCCAAAGTACACCAGTGAAAATGCAGAGTAAGGTAGGTGCAAGGGTTGCAAACCTAATAAAATGTTTCCATAAATTGCATTGATTTTGGCGGCATGTACTATTGTACGATTCATAAATCAGATACGTAAATTGCCTTCTGAAAAATGTGTAATTGCGCTTCTCATGACATTCCTTATTTATTACGAAAGTACAGATGTCACTTCTGCCGTACATGTCGATAAATGGAAAATATTCCAAAGTTATAATTGTTTTTTATCGTTAGATGATAGTAGATTGATGACACAAGTTTTATTTTGGGCCAAAGTACTGACACAACCAAAATTCTACATAAAGTCTATGGAATAGAGAAAAGTGGACTGTGTTGTATGCCATGTGGCTCATCATTATTGCATTGTGATGTTTCATGTACATAGAAAAATTAAGAGGTAGGCCCATCTTCACAGTGGAGGGCTTGCACTCTGTCACCACCTTGACCTTTATACAATAATCAATATAAATATATTTATATTTTATTTTTATATATATCTCAACCATTAACCTAATAATATCTAACTGCTCCTGGTTGATTCCGAAGGATTTTGTTGGCAATGTGTAGCGTTGGAGATCTACCTTCTGGAATTGAACTACAACCATTCATCATTTGTTCATCAAACGGTGGAACAAGTTACAAGTGGATCAATTTGCTCTAATGGCTAATGTTTTGGTGATCACATCAGTCACCCAAGGCAATCAAGTGGATGCAAAATTTAAGGTTTGTAAAGGGAGCCAATGTACTTTTCAATGCGAGATGTCAAGTCCATATGTGTAAGATGACAAGTCCATAACGCTCAAAGGCTCTCAGAGCATGATATGATTAAACTTATTTTTTACATATATTCTGAATTTTAATACTTCTAGAATCAACTAATCGATCTAACCATAAAATAATAAAACTTAAAAGTTCTAGAATTATGTTATTATCTAAAAATAATAGATAATAAGACAAAAGAATTAAAATGTTGTCAACAATTGTAATCTATATTGATAAAATGTTAGAAATCAATCTTTTTGTTTGTAGCAGGGTTGAGGCCAAATACCTTTGTGATGAATGCATTTGTTGTACTAATCATGACTTCATTATTCCCTGCCCTAACAGTCCTAGAAGCAGGATCATATCTCTGTGCAATAGCCCTTACTAGGTCATGATTTACAAATACATTAGGGCACATCAACTTCACCACATCCAAATTCTAGGCATTACAAACATGGGCTTTGTACTCCTTCCTATCATGCCAATGCTTAAACAGAGTCCACCCATGCATACGTAATTTAGCATTCTGGCAACTAGAATATAAATCTAACAGTCTATCCTTAGGCACACTTGGACTGTATGCATTCATTGGCCTTCTTGAAGACCCAGGCAACTGTTTCATTAAATCCTCATCCAGACTTCTCTTAGAAGTCGAAGGCTAACTTGTTTGACTCATTTTTTGAAATAACACTTCACTAGATTAGGGTTTTCTCTTCTAAGAATGCTCAAAATATCCTCTACCAGGCAGCAAATTAGCAATTCACCTTCAAATAGACACAACAAGAAAGAATAACTTACAGGTTTTAGTTGCAGAATCTTGAAATCACAATATTTTCTCGTCTAATTACTCGCTATGCAGAAATCTTATTCATGTTTATGAAAATGCTATGAAAAACCCTTACCTTCAACTTTAATCAAGCTTACAGATTAGGGCTCAGTGCATTAATGCACGTCTAAGCATCTTTTCAACCATCACTACAAATTCGTGATATGTGTACATAGAAAATTTAAATTCTAACCGTTGATGCAAAATTCATATTGTGAGATCAATGGTCATGAATCAACCGCCAGATTTGGAAATATATGCCTTTATGTGAAAAGTAGATGGCCTGGTGGCCAATCAGATTACTCCATCTTAGACGTGCCTTCTTGCTGACGTTTTGACTTTTTTATCCTATGTGACCATGTGGCATAATTTCGCAGCGGCGCAATAGAAAATTGTTCACCTCCTTTTGGCTCCGTGGGTGCACGCTAAGGCTTCCATGTGGACATCCATGATCTGTTGTGCAAACCTTATTCTTTTTTCTAGGAGGTGTCAAAATCTCGTAGTAGCATAGAGAATCTTTCCCTTAGACAAGATTCTCCTGTGAGGATGCACTACCGTCAAATCTTCAATATCTCTGGCCCCGCTACTTCACTCGATCCTTCGACACCTGGCACCATATCCTTCATTCAACTGAATCATCAATATTATGGCCATAGGCCACGATGTATGTCCTTGACACCTGTCTTCACCTTACAGCCCTGCGGTGCAAACATGACATCACCTTTAGCATTGTGCGAGCTTGCGATATCCTGCCAAATGGCACTTTCAGACCCTTACAAAGATATAAGACTAAGACTTTGTAATGCATATGACTTGATGGGCTAGAACAAGTAACTCAAGACTTGGGGGCCGGTTAACTCAAGATATAAAAGACATAAGGTTATAACTTAGCTAACTGGGAACCTAGGCTAGATGGTCAATAGCAAAGTAGAACATATAGTAAACTCTCGACTATAAGACTTAGGATTTTAAGGAAAATAAGTAAAACACTTGCATGAATGTTTCGATGCCAGATAGATGGTTGTAGTTGAATTTCAGAACGAAATGTCTAGAGTGTTAGATTGGTGAACTCATACCTCTGGAATCAATTTAGAGCTGTTAGATTTACAAAGATCAACGGATGAATAATTATAGTCGAGAGTTTACTATAATATAAGGAAAATATTATAATATATCTAACCTTTAACCTATATTATAATATTTTATATAATATTAATTATAATTATTATATAATATATCTAACCTATATTAAATTCAGACTTAAGCGCCACGTATCACTCGTTCGGTGAATGTTTTGATGCTAGATGGACGGCTATAGTTGAATTCTGGAACAAAAGTCTGAAGCGCTAGACTTGGGAACTCAAACCTCTAGAATCAATCAAGAGCTGTTAGATTTACAGAGATCAATGATTGAGATTATATGATAGTTTTCAATTCCACGGCTCTGCGTACGTGCTGTATAAGTATTAAATTATTAATTCATTTGAAGTGAGAGTACTCAGTAGTAGTACAACTACAACTACAAACTTGTACTGAAAGTGAAGAATAGAATAACATATAATAACTTTTAAAAAATTAAGTTCCTCCAGAATAAAATAAAATTTATAACTTTAATAATGTAACATGTTTCACTTGCTTTACTTCACAGTTGGCACTTAGCATTTAACAATTTTAATTGATGCTATTTGGAAGCGAGAGGGTCAAGGACTCAAGGAGATTACAGTGCACTAGAAATTTTAATATCGATTGTGCGATGCCACAGAGTCACTCAGTGCCAATCTTTGTATTCATCTTTTCCGAGTAAGTGAAATACAGAAATACTTCATTCCTATAGTTATTTCTATAACTATTCTCTTTGAAAGTTTAGTTTTTTTCAATCTTGGGGGCTAGGGTTTAGAAATTAGGGTTGAGTGTTTACAAACATGTCTACCAGCACTACCAGACCAAAAATTGGGAAAACCAAAGAAAGAGATAAAATAGACTACATCAGACTGCTTAAAACCCCAGGTTTTACAGATGAATACCATGATATTTATGACCTTGTAATCTTTGGAAGGTTTACCTCAACACTCAGATATTCATTGGAGAATAAGGTACGTCAAGCACAAACTGACCCCAAAAAACCAATACCAAATATCAGGTTGACTGCACCATGGGTGGTTGGATTAGGATGCCTGATGTTCCCTGAGGTTTTCCCTTGCCCTGAATTTATCATGGTCTATGCCTAGAATTATGATGAAAAAAGAAAAGCAATAGTTATAAAAGATAGCCATGAAGTAATGCTTCCCATTAATGGAGAATATTTTGGCAAATTGTTGGGTTTTACCGCTGAAGAATGTGGAACAATGACCATAAACCTAGAAAAACTTGCTAGTACTTATGAAGCAGTTAGAGAAAATGATACAATTTTTTTTATCAAATTTCTAACATTGGATACTGCCCTACTCAATCAAAATCATAAGCCTCCTTATAAAATTGATATTTTTAAACCATGGGTTCAGGATACTGTTTCCATGCTAGTGTTTTGCCTTGGATTGAATAATAATAGTCAAGTGGATGCAAACCTCCTTGAAATGGTATACAATATGGACATCAATGCAATCCACCTGCTAAATACAGATTTCTTGAGTAAATTGTAAGATCCATGTAAGATCAGTTTTTAATGATTAAATGAAGTCAAAGTGAAGCTCCCACTCCCAGTTCCAATAGAAAGACATTTAGGTTCACAACCTACCTGTTCTATTTTTTTCTAGTGCAGTTTGCTGGGATGTTTTAGGACAACAAGCTTCAAATTCAGCGTCAACAAGATAAAAATGGACTACTGGATTGGATCCATAAGATAAAGATGTATCATAATAAAATGAACTACAATCATTTTGTGGACTACTTTTTGGCTCCATTGTATCAAACCATTACAAATACTCCAATGCTTAGATTGCTCGAGTCTTGTAGAAATTGCATTCAACTAGGAAAAGAAATACACTTGGCTGACTGATACTTCATGGAGGAATATACCGTCCTAAGATTTTATGGATTGGGAGTAAAGCCCCACAAACTTCCAATACATGTGACATAAAGGATTCTTGCATTGGAATACATACGGTAGATGGAGAGTACAGATCTATTGCACTTTGTTAGTCAGCAAAAGAAGAGCATATTTCCTTCCTTACCTTTTCATGTGGAGGGTTCACATTCAAGAGAAAAGAATTCACTATGGCACATGAAATTTTCCAAATTTTTAAATTTGATGTTGACTCTTACTAGCAGTATAATCCATGTGATGTGATTAAAACAAGGCTTGTGGCCAATAAGAATGCTCCAAGTAGAATTCAACATCAAAGTAAACCCCTACTAGAAATGTTGAGAAACAAGAATTCTTGGGATGAGGTCAGAAAAGTCATGGAAGAAACTGCTGCTCAAAGAGGTATTTCTTTTGAAATATTGTCATCAGAAATAATGGGATTGCATCTAATTCCACAAACATAGAGAGATACAGAGGTGACACTAGCAAACAAGAGATATGACAATTTCTATAGAAAAGGTACTATAAAATCTTGAGGCTTGTATAAATGAAGGCTGGTCACACTAAAAAATTAGTGCCTTTTGGTCTATGAGGAAGGATCTCGGTGATCCAAAAGCTACTACAAAATTTGAAGAAAACTCAGAAGATGAAGAGTTCAACAAATTGTGGGATATAGAGCATCCCAATGTCGATGAAGCATCTAATGTTGAAAGTGATGATGAGGATGAAGAACAACCCAGAGATCTTAGTGCTTTTGCATTCAAACCTTGTATGAGTGAGACCACAAGAGAAACATATACTACAGGGACATCAATAGCCCAAAAATCAGCTTATGAAGGTGGTGGTTTGGGGCCCACAGGACAATGCATTTGGATTATACTAGATGTATACCCTAGAAAACCTAATGATCTTTGATTCGGCATTGGAGGTGATGAATAAGCCAAAGGGCATGCACATATAGATCAAGAGATTAGATTTATTCTAGCTTTAAATCCTTAGAGTGATCTAAATAGTAACAATACCACAAGGGTCTTTTGATCTACATGTTTCTCATTCTTTTCTTGCAAGAGATGGTAGACATTCTAGTGCTACTGGTGGAAAATCTGGTGATGGTAAAGGTAATAGTAGTAGTATTGGTTAGCAAGAGCTGTAACAACAAACTCACAAGAGGTCATCAATAAAATTAGATGATACTATAGACAGACTTAGAGAACAAGGCCTTTTGAATACTAAGAAGTGAAAGATTATGACAGGTTTTGATTCCACATCCACATCAAAGCAATTGTTTCCAAAAGACACCCCCTCCTATCATTAGTGTGACTGGGACAGGAATGGCTAATCCTCAGCATCAATTAATTAAAGATGCCGCCAACACTACGACTACTCCTTCACCATTCAAAGTTATGTAAAGTGTCAGATTCTGATTACAAAGCTGAGTTTGAAAAGAAAGCCAAAATATCTAAAACACACAAGAAAAAAGTGCTAGAGATAGAGACTACTGCAACTTTAGATCTTGGAACACCCAGGGTATTGACTAGATTTGACCTGAAAATAGAAAAAATGGATTACATGATTATTGTGCCCAAAGTTCAAAATAAAGTAGAGGACTAGATGCAACACTCTGACTATGAGGTGAGCACCATCCAAGTGGATTTTTCTAGAATGAAAAATTTTGACAAAATTAATGTATCAAAAAAGAACAACGAAGTGGTGTACACATCATTGCTAAAGAAAGAGAGAACAAAAAAGGTATGTTGTTTTTTAATTTCCTGGTAACTTTGCTAAATATATTGTCTAAAAATTAGAGTTGTAATATAGACAGGTCACAGGTTCCAGTAATTGAGTTACAACAGAAGAAAAATATATTCAGTGATGTTAATTTCATTCAAATTGCTCATTTTCATTTAACTTTGTGATTTACGTAACAGGTTGCAAACTCATATAGAAAAGTTACAGGGACACATAACAAATGAAAAAGCCAAAGGAAATCAACAGAGAACAAGACCAAAGAATTAGAGAAAAGGATAAAAAACTCTGACTCTATATCTACAAGTGAAGTGAATAAACAAATAGAGGTGGAAGTGAATAAACTACAGAAAATGTTAAGTGAAAGTAAAAAAAATTATGATATTGAAAAAGCCAATTCAGAAAAATTAGAACAATCCTTGAATCAAGCCAAAGACAAATTGTAGGCAGTAGAAAAAGCTGGACATATGTGGGAAGAAAATGTGGAGAGAGAGAGAGAGAAAAACTCTAAAAATTTGCAGATAAAATTGAAGAATGTAGAAAATGAAATAAAATCCTCCAAAAAGAAAGTATCTGAATTTTATAGAAACATAATGGTTTATATAAAACATAACATGTGGGAGAAAATTATGAAGAGGATTGATGATATGTCTAAAATATTTGAATTTACTGATGATCTACTAATATGTAGTGATACACTCCAAAAATACATTGCTGAAAATGGATACATGGCAACTTCAAAACTGTTAGATGCAAACAATATTTTTGAATCAATCTACAATGCTACTGGTGAAGAATTGGAATCAAAAGGAATTCAGAACCGTATTGATGCCATAATAAAGGTCCCATCTATCATTGAAAAATGTGAGAAGCTGGAAGAAGCACGACATCTTTTGGAACAAGCTGCAGTATTGACAAAGAGGATGCAAACAAAGAAAGAATACTTTAGAAAGCTTGGTTTGTTGGGGGCTTTTGACCCATCATGCCGATACATTGGAAAGACTACTTTCAAAAATAATATGGAGGATAAAATGAAGTGGGATAATGACTAGTTTCCTCAAAATCTTGATGAGGCAAACTTTTTGGATTCTATCTCACCACTAATAACCTTGAATGGAACTTTTAGTGAAACATTGATGTCAAGTAAATATATGAATTATAAACTTTTATCACACTTACAACTCACTCAAATTGGGTTAAGAAAAGCTACACTTCCATCAGATGAAGAGTGGAGCACTCTACAAAAGTTGATAAAATAATTTAGTAATATGTGTTTCCAACATAGCATTATGCAGAGTTGGTTTTGAGCAAGTTATTGTACATTGTAAATGTAATACTTCAATGTATTCCTTCAGACCTTCATTTAAAAATCTTTATAACATTGGAATCCATTTATGTGTTCATTGTTCAAATTATTTGTACTATTTAATTGCCTACTTCAAGAAAACTTTGGTTTCTACATACACATTAAAAATTTGCTAATGATGTATATTAATATGCTATTGTTGTTGATTACTATGCAATGCAATAAAGGAAAACAAATGAAACACTACTGTGGTTATAGAGAAGAAAAAATACTTTGCATTTAGTTGAATGCTTGTAAAACTTATTAGTATAATAGAATAATAATATGAGAATATTAATTTTTTATATAAAAAATGAATAATGTACATCACTGATAGACAAATAAAATGTCATCAACAACATTTTGGAGTTTGGAACATGATATATAGTATAAATTCCTAATAACTACTAATTCCCTTCAAATTACCAAATCATCTCGCCACCCTCATTCTCCTCTCTTTGACCATGATATTCAGTGTCATCCTGATCATGTTCTTCATTTTCTTCTATCTCCATATCTCCACTTAAGAGTGTCTCATCAACACCACTACAGCTACATGTGGTTCTAGTATTCATTGTGTCACTATCATTTGTGCTAATATTATTGTTTGAAGTGTTGCACAACCCTCTTCTTTCACATAAGGACCTCCAGATTGCGAGTGCCCTATCAAAAAGAAAACTCTGGATATCATTCCTAGTTGTATACATTCTCAAGCAGCCAAGTTTATTTCTTATCTTTGATTTCAAGAACACCAATGCACTGAAAACTCGCTCATCCTTCACCGACCCCAATATCATGGTTTGACATAAACCAACAAGTTTGAAATTTTTTGATAATGCATCACACAATATTTAGCTTTGACTTAAGGTTGCCCAAAGCTTTGTTATCGATCCCTCTTGGTGGGGAGCCTCCATGAGTTTAAACTGTTCAATCATTGAAGTTGCAAATTGACCTGATTGCTCTATAAGCTTAGTTTGATTTAAAATTCCTTCTATTTGTTATAGTCCATCAAGTTCTGTACTTCTACAAAAATGATCTATTAAGGTCCTTATCTTGTTTTTATAACCACTTAGCTCACAGTTGACCCAATATTGAGGATACATTATAGACATGGCTTCAAACAGTTGATCACGAGGGAATCGATTTCTAATCTCCGAGGAAAGAGATTTCACAATATTCTTTAAAGTAGTAATTATAGAAATAACAATCTTGTCAAAAGCTTCCCTTGAAACAGGTTCTTCTCTAATAGTATGCTTGACCTTGTTAAAATAGTGCATTGGTATCTCAAGTCCCTTTACAGAGACACATAACTCCCCGCTATCATTAAACTGTAAAAAATTAGCAGGATTGGTCACATTTGGTATCAAGTGCCAACTGCTAAATTTTGGACTTATGAAGGACCTGTCTGATAGATATAGATTATTGAGGGTCATGCATATCATTCGACATAGTTTAGTATATTCAAAAATATGCATAGTTATTTTTTGGGTTTTTTTCATAAGCACGTTCATTTCCTCCAGCATGGGAAGAATGCCAGCTAAAATGAGTAGTGTCTCTATGTCACTTAACCTATGTAAGAGGTTAGAAGCCCTGTCAATTGAGAAGCGATAGTCGTACATTACACAATTCAAGGATTGATATTCTGAAAAAACTCTTTTTGCTGGTTCATGTAAGGAGATCCATCTAGTATCAACATCATTAAGAAGCTTGTTTCCTGCAGTTACTCCCTCAGCAAAATGTTGAAATTCCAAAAACCGTTTGGGACTTTGGCAGAAGTATGAGTGGAGCTCGCGGACTAGATCTTCAACTTTTGATACTGCAGGAAACTTGCTCACCATTTTAAATGCTAAATTCATTATGTGGGCCATGTAGTGGATGCCAATCATGTATGGTGAAATAGAAGTTTGTAGCTTTACACACAAACCATTCCGATGACCTTGCATTACTGAAGCTCCATCCACCCCTACACACACCAACTTTTTGGCAATTGTGCAGTCATCCATCCTCCAATTTCAATCAAAGATTTCTTAACTATCTCAAATAGATTTTGTGATGTTGTATTCTCCTTCATTTTATAAGCAGAGAGTAGATGAGGTTGGTGGACAGGATTTTCCACAGTATACACATGCATACATACCCAAGAAGTATTATCTATTACTATAACTTCATCTAGAGATAATGCAATAAAAGTTGACTCTTTTATTTTTTCCTGTAAATCATATTTTTCCACGTCAACAAGACAACTTTCCCATTCCCATCCACTTTTTATTGACCAATGTGTGTTAGGAAAATTAGGAACGCCCATAAAAGATAATAAACTATTATATTCTAGGTAGTCTGTCATAGGATGCCCTCTGGTCAAAATATGAAAAACAACACCCAATTGAATAGTTTTTGCCATTTGTGCTTGTCCCATCATCTTTCCAAATTGAGCTTCAATTGAACCTCCACCTGCATGAATCTTCTCCTTTCTTTGCATATGTGCATCATATTCAAGGGCATTCTTTACATGAAGACATTCGTCCTTCGATTTCCATCTTATCACTAATTTTTCTTGTCCATCTATGATTTGTTTTTCATAAACTTTGCCAATATGTTTTTCTATGGTGTCAAGTTTTAGCTGCAACCTTTTGTCCCTATGATATTTCCAACTACAAATCTTACACTTACATCATGTGGGAGGTTCATCTTTGTTTGCATTCTCCATCGGTTCAATGAATGGGAATTTTGACACCCAATCAATCTAAAAACTCCTTCACATTTCCCACTCACGCCTCTTTTTTGATTTGACTTTTCTTTTCCCCTTGCGTGCACTTGTAGGATCTTCATCTTCATTGATTTCTATAATTTCATTAACTTAATTATCATTTGTTGAGTTTGATTTATTCATATTATCATTCATGATATCTTGGGTATTCCCTAGAATGTCAATATCATTTATGGCATTGTCATCATTCCCGCTACCTTGGGTATTCCCTCGAACATCATCTGTGGCATTCTCATCATTCCTAGTACATTGGGTATTCTCTGCCCCTGGAACATCATCTGTGGCATTGTCATCATTCCTGCTACCTTAGGTATTCCCTAGAATATCATCCATGGCATTGCCATCCAAGTCAATAGATGGTACAGGTTCTGATGTTGTAGCTCCAATAGATGGACCGCCAACATTGCCAAAGTACGACTTTATGTTTCTCTATTTTAATGACCTTGACCTCCCTTCACCACCCTTAGACAACTTCTTGCTCGACATCTCTCACGAATTAAAATCTTCAAAAAAAATGTTATTTTGTTCAAGAAGGAATCATAGATGATAGAATATAGATCCCTGATTCCCTGGGTCCTAGATTAAGATATCTCCCTAGTTCTAGACTCCTAACTACTACTCAATTAATATCATTTGTAACAAATTACAATGAAACCAAACAAAGACATAAATAATCAACATGAATCTTATATTATTACACAGTAAAGAAATGATCACTTACCTTTTCTATGACTCGCCAATGCCTGTAGTTGTAACTTCTCTATAATCTAAAATGAATCGAGGATTTGAGAGCTTAGAGATGAACAAAATGTCTAAAGGATTAATTAGAGTTTCAAATACATTTATATCAATGCATATTTGGCAAATACCACGGGATTTTCAAATGGTAGTGTAATAATTTGGTGAATCACGCGTACTATTAATAGGACACTTGTAAATGTTAGGTGAATTAGACCTCCATCAAACACATATGTTATAATTTTCTAGGCGAATAAGGCCCTCATATTAGCATGGAGTTATAATGGTATTGGTGAAAGTGGTACTCATACATGTGAACCATTTAATTATACTGGCAAAATTGGTCCTCATGTGTGTCAACCATTTAATGATATTGATGAATATGTAGGTGAATTAAAACATGCCTTTGAAATTCTAGGCAAATCACTGTTAGAACCGCATAGAATACCGTGGCAAAAATACTAACTATAAATGACTCAAAAAATAATAGGGTGGTGAATTGAAACGCATTGGACGGAAAATCCAAAAAAATTGGGCAAATTGGCCCCTCGCCGGTGGGAATGTATTCGCCAATTCCCAATCCGCAAATATGAACTATTCGCCAATTGGTGAAGATTCACCACTAAAATAATCTCTGTAACTTAGACGACCGGTAACCTAAGCTAGATAGTCAACGAAGGATTATAAGATAAAGTAAAACAATGACTGTAAGACTCAGGGCTTAGCCAATTTTTGGGTCTTTCCACCTTGCATTTCAAATGTCAAATACATGAAAACCTATGAAATATGTCTCTAATTGGTTATATGCTATAGGTTCAAGTGAGAATATGAATGAGACACGAGGAGCAAAACAGGGCATTTTGGGGACTAATTTTTTAGGTGTCAACAGGTTGATCATATGTCTTCTAAACTCAGCCACCCTTCACATCCATACTCCTGCCAAGAATGTAAACTACATGGGTACCCAAATGTAGGTGTCCTCCACTTTGCATCACCTTCCAGGCATAGAAACATGACTCCCCATCTCTCAATCTGGGGTTTCCACCTACAAGAAACTTCAAGGTTCTTGAGGCAGCCACCTATCGTTGACTTTGGAAGTGCCAAAAACTTCCCTATAGAGGAAGCAATAGTAGGCATCCCTATGAACCAACTAAACAACCAATTGGGTCCGTCATCCTACCCCCATTTCCCTACCACCAGCCATCTCATCCCGATGAACATCTCTACGTATGTCACAACTAGTTCTTTGATGAGTGCCATTGACATGAGGGACGGGAAGAAGGATTAATGAGGCAGTTCCTCCTCCTTGCCAAAATTGGAGACTGAAAATGACACAAATTCATTGAAATCTCAAGACAAGGGACAATTTCCCTCACTAGAATGACACTAAAGGACATCAGGGAAATGAATGGAGCTTTCTCCTTGCTGCTTTGCTCCCCAACTTTTTCTTGTACGATCAATTTCTTAGAAACATACTTCTCGTCTTTTAACTCTATATGAACAAATCACTTGCCAAGAGAATAGAGTAGTACTTCCTAAAAATTTAGGTGGTAAACAAAACATATCATATTAGGAAATATACTTCATTTTTCCTTTAGAAAAAAGATGATGCACCCAACACACGCAAGGACTCCCAGTTATCGTAGAAAAGTGGAGGTCCCTACACCTAAGTAGTCTTTTCTGTCAATTCTGTAACCATTTTGGTCCATCTATCACTACAGTACTTAGTCTTCAATTGGTAATATCTGGAGATTTCATCTTACTGCCAAAAGTAGAAATGGAGGTGTAGTCTTGATACTGTTACTAATTTTTTGTTCACACTGAAAATTAGTTGGACCTAAGTGTAATTGTTCATAAGGAATAATAGAAAACTTCAAAGTTATGCATTTCTTGAATGGTTGATGCCTTGACAGAGTAGAGAAGGATATCCAGTTGTCAGGATAACCCATCAGTTCTATTAGGACTAATAAGTTATCATGACAAGAGAATTGATTGTCAAGAAATCAAACATTCAAGGAGATACAGTTGTTCTACTTAGTTTGATCTTTCAGGAGCTATAAGTTAGATTGATTATTCAATTAATCAGTTTTGAGTAAAAGGAAGAAAGATATTTTGTATTACACTGTTATTTCATGTTAGGTTTTGAACATACGTGCAAGTATTTGTTACTATCATCTCATGCATTGATTGAAAAGGAAATACATATACATCATATGCATAAGAGAAACTAACTAATCATGTTTAAAAGAAGTGTTCAAATGTGTCCCATGCAAGCCATGGGAGTAACTAGACTGAGCAATTACAGACATGCATATCTGTTTGATAAAAGAAAAGAGAAAAGAACATATGATAAATCTAAACATCCATCATTGCCTGATGATGGAGGTTGTTGTTGAAGCTGGTCTTCAAATCTTCAGTCATCATTCTTCACTCCAAGCCATCATCAAGTTGAAACCTACAAAATTTTGGGGACAACCCTGTTAGTGCTCCGGATGTTTACAGTTATCACATGCTTTTATCAAATAGAGACATCTACTTCATATCATGCATTCAGATAAGAGATCAGATCAGATAATGATACAAATCAGGAAGAAATCATGAAGGAGATCAATCAATGCTATTAGGTACTTTTTTATGCTAACTTGTTTGTTCACTGTGTAGGTATAGGACAAATTTTGTTGCTGATTTGAAGACAAATAAACATGTGGATTAAATGTGGCTCCCACAAGGGTTTGAACCTAGCATGTTTCTTTTCATTTTTTGAAAAGAGTATCAAAAAAAGATAGGATGCATCATTCTAAGCTATATCATGCATCATCTAATTAACTTACATAAAGAAGATGTCATCGTGACATCATTACAATTGATTGAAGCAAATCAAAGTTATATGACTAAGTCAGGATTGACAAAAGGACAAATTCAGAAATTAGATTACAGTCATCTAAGGAGTGATACAAGTTTTTAGTTTATTGTGCCTGATAAAGAGAAGAGAGACAGAGTAAAGAAGGATACAAGAACTTATGTATCAATTGAACAAAATTCAGAATAAATCTTGTGAAGGGTCATCTCATTATGACAAAGGAGTAAGATGAAACAACATTTTATACCAGGTATTTCTCATGTTGTTTTCATACTGTTTAAGATGATCAAAGTTTAAACAATTATATCACATTCAAAGTTACAAGTGTCTCATAGAAATAGTCAAGTAAATGCCACATGGGACAGCAGATGGAAGAGTGGAAGGTAAGACAATTATAAAACAATATGCCAACTTGACTACCATAAAATAGAACTTCACAAGATGTATGAGATAAGTGTGCAGTCATCCAAAAAAGAAGATATAAACTTTGCAAAAGGCTGTCACCAATGCCTCAAAACTTCAAACCATCAAAAGATACATGAAGATGAATGCTACAGTCTAAATGGAGTTAGATGTTCAAACAGTCAAGCATCCAAGGATGAAGCACATAATGCATAAGAAAATACCCCAACGCAATGAATAGTTATCACAGACATGCCAGTCAACTTTCAAGATCAAATGAGAGATAGTCATGACTAAAGTGGAAAGATACAAATAACAGATACATACAGCATGTTCACAATTCATCAAATGATAAAGACTGTCACTAACCATCAGTGATCTTAAAGGAAGAGCAAGCTATAGAGCAACTATGTATGTCATCACTTACATGATAGTCAAGTACATATGCAAAAACAAGAGACTGTCATGTATAGAGTTGCAAATACAGTATACATAGAGTATAGTAGAGCATAAAGAATGCAACAGTTCAAGGATGAATAGAGTGATTCCATGCATTTCAACATTATTGTGCTTTGACAATTTTTATTTCTCATGCCCAAAGCTATAGTGATGCCATGGTGCAGTAAAGAGGATGCCATGCAGTCAAGAAGATGCCATGCAGGATCCAAGAGAGATGCAGTGCAGTTAGGAAGATACAGTGCAAGAGAAGTGAGTTACCATGAAGATCAAGATATAGATATAGTCACCATCACCATGGATAGTCAAGGACACTGACCAATGAAATAAGCAAGAGAAATTCATGATATATCATATTGGTCATATCTATCTATAGAAGAGCATGAAAAATTATAAGATAGGCAGTCAGTGTGCACAAGAATGACTACAAATAAATGGATGGACAAAGAACACATATCTATAATACAGAGGTGCATAAATGATGAAAGAGAAACAACTAGAAGAGATATGAAGATGCATAAGGAAGCTATGGGTATACCTTAAAGTATGCACAAAGATGACTACAGTTGCAAGGATGCACAAAGGCATGCTACATGCGTATTGAAAGAATACAGATATGCCTTCAAAGACAACAAGAGACAAATATGCATGATATCTATGCATAGAAGAATCCCAATACATATGACAGTCAAGAGATAGAATGACACCCGTGCCATAATATATATCCAGTTGCAACAAAGGCGGTAACCAGTCAAGGATGTTTCCACATGACATACGGTCCATCACATTACATTCATGCAACCTGAAGAGATATGCATAAGAAAAACCTCACAGAAATGTAAATGTATGATATTCAATTTATGCTATAGGTACAATGGAAGCAGATGTTAAAGTCATCATATAGAATATCACAAAGTTTTGTTGTCATATAGAATACCAAAATGTACTTCAACCCAGTAGCTACAGTGGAAAGATAGGGTAAATTATATCATCAGAAATGTGAGACAACCACAAGGACAAGAGGAGAAGATGTTATGATAACTAAAGAAAGAAAACCCACTTACTAATACTTCAAAACCCCTGGGTAAGTGCAAGAAGATGGGGGGCTAAAAAGTGGCCAAAATAATTTCAAAAAAATTTAAGTCATAATGCGAGCGCGTTATGACCGAGTATAAATGAAAAAAAAAGCAAGTGAATTTCATTTCACTCTCATTTTCTCCTCTGCCCGCGGCTTCCAAACCCTCAAAAATGCGCTCGTGTTCTGCAAAACGCCAATCAACACAAAAAGCTTATCAATTCATCACCAAAATGTCGCCGCGACGTCGAGCACGCCAAAGGGGTGAGTTATCTTTGTTTTTTTGTTTGAATTTCTTTCTAAATAGGTAGGTTTTTGTTGATTTTTGATGTATATTTCGTTAATTGTCAGGAAATGTTAATGCACCTCCTCCTCCTCCTCCTCAAAATCCACAAAATCCTGAGGAGGAAATACCTGCAGAACAACAACCTCCTCCATTCATTCCTTGACATGCCCCTGGAACACAAGATAATATAATGGGGCAAATTGAAAACAACAAAAAACAAATTGAAGATATAATTGCAAGGTTGAAAGATCCTTCCACTTCAACCTTGCATAGGTCCATGCTTGCCGAATCTCTTGAGTCTATGTTATCAAATGTAAATTCAATTAGCAAGCAAATAACTAGTTGGACCGATAAAAAGAGAGAGTTTAGAGATTACTATGCAGATAAATTGTCATACCAAGATGTCAAAAAATTACAAATTACAAAATTAGACTTGTGTTCAATTTTCACAAACCCACAAACAAATCAACCTCCACCCATTACATGTAAGAGGTTCCCTATCCATTGGTGCAACAACCAAGCGATAAGGGACAATTTCGGGCAGAGGTGGTGGATGGTTTTTGACCATCCTCCATGCAATAATAATGAGGTCCTGCAATACTTTTTGAGGAAACTCTACTGCGAGTTTGTCCTCAATAAAGTGCCAAACTATTTTGATATGCGGGACTTCCAGGGTAGAGGTGGGGGCTCAGCACAAGATAGACTAGGGGCACGTCTTGACCCACAGCGGGTAGTGAGACGAGTAATCAGCAGACCAGCCCACGAGCATGTTTCTATCCCTTCCATTGTGAAGGAGAGTGTTGAGGTCGATACACTGAGGTCGATTAGTGCCTTGACCCAGAGCATCATAGAGCATGCCGATCCTGCAACATAGAGTGGGTTGGGAGATAGTGCGAGGAGTAGGGTCCCACCGCATACTTGCCAGGCTTGCGGATTAGCCTGTGGTTATGACCCCATGGACAGTCAGGATGTAGGTGCACAGGCTACATCTGCAGCTAAGCAGATGGTGATGACAGATACCCTCCTGAGTGAGACTTTCGGCCTTGATACTCAGGTAAATATTAGCAAGTTTATTGAATTTAATTTATTAAATTTTATTTTTGAAATACAAGATTAACTAATTTAAATTGATGATTTTAATGAAATTTCAGGGTCATAGCGTCGATGCAGTTTTCAGTGGTTCTCCACCTACATTTTTCACTAGATCATCTACTGTCGAGGTATGTAACTAGTAAACAATTATAAATATTACATGTGAATAACATCGTTATATGAATGGTATTCTAATTTCTGATTTTGGATGTTGAATAGGTTAATACTGTAGATTTCATGGCAACACCTGCCAGTGGTGGTGGACTTCAAAGCTTTACGGAGGTAATAAAATAAATAGTTTAATGAATGAATTGTACTTACTAAATTTTTGTATGTGATTTGTGTGTTTTATTGTGTGTACTTCCATGTTTAGATGAACGTGTGTGTATGTTAGGAGCCATGATTTGCATCACTATTATAGTTTTCGTAATTGAATAATGTTGTTTTATTTCCAGATGATGCAGGCTGCGGAGACACCTCCCCATATTCATAGGGCAATGGAGCAGGGTGTGGCCTCTGCGATTCATGGCTCCATGGAATTGACAGGGGTATGAGGCAGATTAGTAAATTTCAATTTACATTCATTGTTATAGTTGTCTATTTTTGAAAAATCAAAAGATTATTGATTTGAAGTTTAATTTCTATCTGGATGGTTTCTATAGGATATGACATCACCAGGGCCTATTCCTGCTACTGAGGCAAGCAAGGAGACAGATTATATGTTAGCGGTAAGTGATTATTTTGTTAAATGTTTCATTTTTTTATAACATGTAATTTCTATATATTAATGTCTATACTTTTTTTTGTAACAGGTAAAGGTGCAGGAAGAACTAAATAGGAGGAGTAGCCCTCGGGTTCGTAGTAGACCACCCACATGCATGTCTCCATCCCCTAGAAGATCAAAGGCTGCTCATGATTTATTCTCTTCACCAGCCAGAGGGGAATGACTTTTTATTGTGTTCCTTTGTTGTATGCCTATATGGCATTTGTGGACATATATTTTGTATTGTACATAGTTGACAGTGTATGCCTATATGGCATTCTTGTAAGCCTATATGGCTATTTTGTATATATGTTATACTTATATCGACAGATATTGATGTATGCCTATATGGATATTTGGTTAATACAAATCTTTTTTATTGATGGCGTCCATACTTGCATTATAAATCCACTTTTGAATGGATATTTGTAGATGGCTACTTCAAATATTTAAAGTTCGATTGTATTACATAGGATGTTTGCATTTTCTTTGATAGGCTTGATAGGCCATGGATTACATGATGGTGTTTGATGGAAAAGTATGGTACTAGAAGACTCTAGTTCATTCTTAATAGGCTTGTGATTGATAATATCTTTGCATGATTGCACTTGATCTTGGATCATGGGCATGTTGTTAGGATTTTGATTGCATTGTGATGTTTGATGGATAGGCATGGTGTAAGATACCCAACTAGTTCTACGAAATTTTTTGCTTACTTAAACAATTTTACTTGCTATCAATTCATCAACTACTTCAACAACACAAAGATATACATCAAAGATAACTACTTGAATGAATCAACCTTAGAGTTGGGTACTTGTCTAGTTATTTGACTCAATCAACTTGCAATGTCTTATTACATGGATAATGCTTTCAATAGCATGAAGTTACAACTTATTCAATGGAGATACAAAAGAAAGGCCTTGAAGCCTTGATGTTTACAATGGCATCTACACTTGATCAACTCAATCAAACTCAATGATGTCAACTAAATGTCAACACCTCACAATATCACAAGGGAGCATCACCTTGCTTGTTGCATGGATGAACATCATAGTTGCAAGACTCTTAGGGTTAGGCGCCAACTGAAGGTAGTAGAGACCAGACTAGGCGCCATCCTAAGCTGGGCGCTTCCTTGAGGTGGTAGAGACATGGATGAATGTCTAGTGGGGTTTGATGACTCTATATTGACACTCAAATTCACTTAGGTGCAATATTAGTGTTCTTCTAACTAGGTGCCAGATAGGAGGATTCTCAGGGGTTTTGGCGCCTAGGTTACAACTTGTCAATTTCTTAAAGAATCTTTGAAACACTTAACTTCCAAGGATTATCATCTTACCCTTTGATGGAGCGCCTTGTTCCAAAATTGGTCTTGGGGACTTGCATCTCTCTTAGGTACATGTTTGGAGTAATGTCAACTGGTATCAGTGCCTATTATCTCAATTCACACTTGACATCAAACTTTTGAAGCTCTTTTACCCTAGCGCCTTTATCTTCTATCAAGCGCCTAACATTCTAGAGGTGAATTCCATCTTAATCCAAGTCTTCAAGGTACTTCCAAGTTTAGGCACCAAAACAGGGTTATGGAGGAGCAGAACCATGCCTTAGGAGGATGACTGAACCCTAGGCACCAATTTGAGGTTGCAAGAGCATAGGTATGCGCCAAGTAGAGTTTGATGCTCAAAACATTAACATTATTTAGTGAAATCCTTTTTTGACTCTAGGCACCATTTGGAGGCTAGAAAGAGGGAAGTTGACACCAACTGCATTAGGCACATTTCTGAGGTGATGGAGACCAATAAGTGTGCCTTGTCCTCTGGCTCTATTCCTTGTTAACTTTACAACTTAGATTATCTGAACAACACTGAGAATGCTTCCCTTCTTCCTGATACAAGTTGAAAGATCCACTGGGTGCCATTTCAGGTGTCTGGACAGATCATCAACTAAGGGCGCTAATAGAGCCTTTGGCAAATGGAAAGAGCGCCTTACTTAGATTTGATTTCTGGATGCTAGAATTGAGGAATTTTGCACCTTGGCTAGGAGTTTCTCATTTTAATCTTGATTATTCATCTAAGTGACTTTCCTTAGCTCCCAAGCCTTCAATCTATCCATTACCCCCTGCTAGGCACTCAAAATAGAGTGTTAACGCCTTATGAAGGTTAGGTGCATTTTGAGGGTGGGGTAGGCAAGTGAGGGCGCCAGACCAGGCCTTGCGACTTCTCTCCTCATCAAAGGCTTTCAATCCTAGGTACCAGATCCAAGGAGTTCCAACCAACACATGCGCCTAGTGCTGTGAGTTCACCCAAAGGACATCTTTAACTTGAAAACTTTCAATCTTCATCCATCTATGCTAGGCGCTCAATTGGAGGATCCCTAGAAACATGTATAGGCACCTTGAGGTTCTTAGGTGCTTAATTTGGATGATCCTTGTGCTAGGCGCTTAGTAAGGAAAACTGGAGTGAAATGGGCGCCTAGGCTCCCAAGCTTCCATACTTAGTCAAATTTTAGGGTTCTGACCTTGTTCCTGCAAAACAAATAGATAGAGTTAGTCTAAAACCAATTCATTCCCTCATCATTTGGAATTAGCCTCCGGGAATGAGGAATAGGCTAATCCATTATACACTTGATGATCAAGCTGGGAACGGGGACATGACACATGGTACTAGGCTAATCATTTTGGGTTTTGCATGAGCCTCAGACAAGGTAATGGGCATAGGGTTTTTATCTTGCATAATGATTTTTTCAAACCAAGGGTCCATGATGGAAATGATTAAGGATGATAGAATGTTTGGATTTTGGACTTTGAGATGTTTATTGTTGTAAATGTTTATTGTGTGGACTGAAATTTTGTTAAATGGTTGTTTGAAAGAGGACACATCAAACACAACAATAAGATTGGTTTAAGTATGGATGCAAATGATGTTTACTAGTTTACTAATGTGATGATGATTACTAATGTGATGATGATTTTGCATGTTTTCAATGGTTGGGATCTACAAGTTATGCATTTTTTTGGGATGCACACCTCATTGATTGTAGTGGGATGACTTGAATGCATATTGCCTATATCCACGGGATGACTTTGTTATTTTTCCTTGTCTATGCTCATTTGCGCATTGGTATGTTGCATTGGGATGAGAGGATGGACGCTGCTTTGATAGTGATGTGTATTCGTCACCTAGTGATGGATGATCTTATATAGTGGTTGGGTGTAATGGTTATCTTTATGTGGTTGTAGATGTTGATCCTTGGTTTAGAGGTGTTTGGTAGTGTGTCTTGGTGGACTCTTGATTCTAGATTAGAGTATTAGCATGATACAAGTTTTCTTGAGACTAGAATGTCTGTATCGGTGCATGTGATCTTCTAGGAGGAGATGTTAGATCATGATGTCATGTTTGGATACCTAATTTTGTAGTTGGAGTTTTGACAGTGGTCTTGTTGGTTCTCTTGGTATTGAGTACATTGGTCATGTGCTTGGGAGCTTCATGATAATGTGGTGTTGCATTTGGAGCTTAACATGGATTGATTGGTTGTAGGTTCTCATACATACTTCGAGACTTGGGTGAGGCTAGAGTTCTCTTGGGATTAGAGACACTTGTTGAGATGGTTACCCTTTAGAGGTTTTAGCAGGAAGACCAAGGAGACTTTCACTTGGATATGGGCGTGAGTTAATTATGGACCTAGAGAAGATTCTTATTGGTTCTAGAGGGTTCATTCGAGGGGTGTCTCTAAACATGCTTTTTCTCAGGCGCTAAACTGGAGTTGTCTAGATGCACAAGTGCGCCTCCCTCAATGAAGTTCCTTTTGTTAACTTAGTTCATCCTAGTGACTCAAGGGGTTGTTATATTCTTTAGGCACAATCTTTCATAGACTAAAACATTCACTCCATGCTAAGGCACTCAAAGGAGGCTCTGGAGATGGAAAATGGCGCCTTAACTCACTTATGTAAATTTTGGACTTTTAGGCAATTGCAAGATGTCTTGGAGGGCTCAATTCTTCAAGGCGCCCATTTTGTTTACCACTTGTAGCATCACTTTTTCAAGGCGCATGTGTGATTTGGTCAAAAACAGGCGCCTAGAGTGAATAAGCTTTCATCATGACTTAATACACTGCCTCCTTCTGACGATTTTTGGGGCAGCAGAAAACCTTTCACCACGGGCAAATGCCTCAGAGCTATAAAAAATTGAGAGAGGTTATTGTAGAGGCACTCTACGTGATTGCTTTGCCTCAGACAGAATGTTTCTAAGTGACATAGTTTTTGAGTAACATCTCATCAAAGATTGCTGCCTTTTTGCACTTTGGACTCTTCAGGGATATCGTGGGTACAATGTAGCTCGGATTGTTTCGACATGTTTGGGTGAAAAACAGGACCATGTCTAGTGTAAATGTACCCATTCAGACGCATTGGAACAGTCAGTTTGGTTGCATCAGGAGTAGGACGAAAGTTACACCCCTTTGCAACTTTACATTGCCTCCTACTGACGATTTTTGGGGTAGCATAAAACCTTTCACCACGGGCAAATGCCTCAGAGCTATAAAAAATTGAGAGAGGTTATTGTAGAGGCACTCTACATGATCGCGTTGCCTTAGACGGAATGTTTCTAAGTGACACGTTTTTGAGTAACATCTCATCAAAGATTGCTGCCTTTTTGCACTTTGGACTCTTCAGGGATATCATCGGTACAATGTAGCTCCGATTGTTTCGACATGTTTGGGTGAAAAATAGGACCATGCCTAGCGTAAATGTACCCATTTAGACGCGTTGGAATAGTCAATTTGGTCGCATCAGGAGCAGGACGAAAGTTACACCCCTTTGCAACTTTACACTGCCTCCTTCTGATAATTTTTGGGGCAGCAGAAAACCTTTCACCACGGGCAAATGCCTCAGAGCTATAAAAAATTGAGAGAGGTTATTGTAGAGGCACTCTACATGATCATGTTGCCTCAAACAGAATGTTTCTAAGTGACACATTTTTTGAGTAACATCTCATCAAAGATTGCTGCCTTTTTGCACTTTGGACTCTTTAGGGATATCGTCAGTACAATGTAGCTCCGACTGTTTCAACATGTTTGGGTGAAAAATAGGACCATGCCTAGTGTAAATGTACCCATTCAGACGTGTTGGAACAGTCAGTTTGGTCACATCAGGAGCAGGACGAAAGTTACACCCCTTTGCAACTTTACATTGCCTCCTTCTGACGATTTTTGGGGCAGCAGAAAACCTTTCACCACGAGCAAATACCTCAGAGCTATAAAAAAACTGAGAGGTTATTGTAGAGGCACTCTACGTGATCACGTTGCCTCAGACAGAATGTTTCTAAGTGACACAGTTTTCGAGTAACATCTCGTCAAAGATTGCTACCTTTTTGCACTTTGGACTCTTCAGGGATATCATCGGTACAATGTAGCTCCGACTGTTTCGACATGTTTGGGTGAAAAATAGGACCATGCCTAACGTAAATGTACCCATTCAGACGCGTTGGAATAGTCAATTTGGTCGCATCAAGAGCAGGACGAAAGTTACACCCCTTTGCAACTTTACAGTGCCTCCTGACGATTTTTGGGGCAGCAGAAAACCTTTCACCACGGGCAAATGCCTTAAAGCTATAAAAAATTGAGAGAGGTTATTGTAGAGGCGCTCTATGTGATCATGTTGCCTCAGACAGAATGTTTCTAAGTGACACAGTTTTCGAGTAACATCTCGTCAAAGATTGCTGCCTTTTTGCACTTTGGACTCTTCAGGGATATCGTCGGTACAATGTAGCTCCGACTGTTTCGACATGTTTGGGTGAAAAATAGGACCATGCCTAGCATAAATGTACCCATTCGGACACGTTGGAATAGTCAGTTTGGTCGCATTAGGAGCAGGACGAAAGTTACACCCCTTTGCAACTTTACACTGCCTCCTTCTGACAATTTTTGGGGCAGCAGAAAACCTTTCACCACGGGCAAATGCCTTAGAGCTATAAAAAACTGAGAGAGGTTATTGTAGAGGCACTCTACATGATAGTGTTGCCTCAGACAGAATGTTTCTAAGTGACACGGTTTTTGAGTAACATCTCGTCAAAGATTGCTGCCTTTTTGCACTTTGGACTTTTCAGGGATATCATGGGTACAATGTAGCTCGGATTGTTTTGACATGTTTGGGTGAAAAATAGGACCATGCCTAGCGTAAATGTACCCATTCAGACATGTTGAAACAGTCAGTTTAGTCGCATCAGAAGTAGGACAAAAGTTACACCCCTTTGCAACTTTACACTGCCTCCTTCTAATGATTTTAGGGGCAGCAGAAAACCTTTCACCACGGGCAAATGCCTCAGAGCTATAAAAACTGAGAGAGGTTATTGTAGAGGCACTCTATGTGATCGCGTTGCCTTAGACGGAATGTTTCTAAGTGACATAGTTTTCGAGTAACATCTCGTCAAATATTGCAGCCTTTTTGCACTTTGGACTCTTCAGGGATATCGTGGGTACAATGTAGCTCAGACTGTTTCGACATGTTTGGGTGAAAAACAGGACCATGCCTAGCGTAAATGTACCCATTTAGATGCGTTGGAATAGTCAGTTTGGTCACATCAGGAGCAGGACAAAAGTTACACCCCTTTGCAACTTTACACTGCCTCCTTTTGACGATTTTTGGGGCAGCAAAAAACCTTTCACCACGGGCAAATGCCTCAGAGATATAAAAAACTGAGAGAGGTTATTGTAGAGGCACTTTACATGATCGTGTTGCCTTAGACGGAATGTTTCTAAGTGACACGGTTTTTGAGTAACATCTCGTCAAAGATTGCTGCCTTTTTACACTTTGGACTCTTCAGGGATATCGTTGGTACAATGTAGCTTAGACTGTTTCGACATGTTTGGGTGAAAAACAGGACCATGCCTAGTGTAAATGTACCCATCCGGACGCGTTGGAACAGTCAGTTTGGTCACATCATGAGCAGGACACCAAAAATGTAAAAGTTGCTTTGTGCAACTTGACAACATTGACACTTTTTTGCAACATGACTCAAAGACTCAAACTGACCCCAAATAACTCAAAGTGACTTAAAATCACCTTGATTTGGTGCCCAATGTACATTATAGAGGTGGAGGCGCTCCTTATCATTCAAACATCTTAGATGAGCGCATAGGAAAGGAAAAAGCTCTAAGTTTCATCATCATGAGCGCCTAATATCAAGAGACTTTAATGGCTCAAACCTTAGCATGGAGTCCTAAGGTGCATTTCATGTCTCCTTTCATCCAGTTTGGCGCCCTTATGTAGATTTTTCAACTTGATTTGGTGCCCTATATGTGAAGGAAGATCTAAAGGCATGAAAGTGGATGTCATATTGCTAGAGTTTGGATCATCAAAATTGAAAGAAATAAGTCTATTAAGCTTGGGCGCCCTTGGTCTTCTTTTCATTCATTATGAGCGCCTTGGGAGAATGGTATATAGGTCATCATCATGATTGGGCGCCCTGGATCCGAAGTGTTGGAGAGATCATCAAATGGTGTCTAGTAGGGTGAGTTATGAGTTTGGTCGCATCAGGAGCAGGACACCAAAAATGCATAACATGATGATGTAAAAATGTGTACATATGTGTAAAAATGCAGGAGGAAATAAAAAAAGACAAACCTTACAAATTAATGTGCATACTTACAACTCAATGTAACATAACTTTACAAAATCAATGTGAATACTTACAAATTAATCTAATGAACCATCCGGGTCTGCTCTACTCTTTATTGTGTCAAGTATTGCTTCATGGTCAGACTCATGCACCTTCCACAATATTTTTTTCAAAGGTCTACCCCAATACTTTATCAAATGAACATTGGATGCCACGACAAGGTTCGAGAAATGAAGAATCTTTCGATGCATGTCAAAGTCCTGAAATAGCCAAATATTAACACTCTTATGTGGGTACCTTCTAAGCCATGTTCCAGTAATAACCACTGATCCTGTAGGGTATTTGATGTTTTCTCCATATGTAACAGGGGCCTCCAATTTCTTTTTGGCCTCAACACAACGACATAAGTAATAATCTGTTCCCTCTTCATTATCTTCATCTGCAATAACTGCATATACGTGCCCTACATTGATATGTGTAGCAAATTAGATGAAATTAGTCAACATTACAAAAACACTACAAAGTAAGACGACATTACGTGGTTGAACTAGATGAAATTAGATGCATATACGTGCCCTATATTACCTGGTTGAACTAAATCTGATATGTGGTCAAAGTCAACTGATGATTCCATCTGTGTTAGTTCCAGTGCCGTCAGGGGTCGATACGTGTCAAGTGGGCTAAGATAACTTAACTGCCATTCGTCAACCCACTCCTTTGACTCGCACTCATCCCAGACTTGAATTGTACAGGAAGAACAAAAGCATGACATCTTTCGTGTATGGATACTCCATGAACCTGCAATTGAGCTTCTAAAAGAGTGCATCTCATTTGATCCTTTCAGTGTAAAACAATCCTCATATGGTGCAATGTTAGTATCATCTATCAACCAAAAAAATCTACGAACTAAAGACTTACCTTCATTACCTGGACCCATGGAAGCATTACACCACTCGATAATCGATTTTGTATCTGTCAACTTTGCATTGTCTTTATACTTTAACTCTTCTCGTGCTATGGCTGTTTTGATACATGCTCCTGCACCATCATGCTCCCCCTTTCCATGCCCGGCCTCACAAAAGTTTCACATATGTTGAATACCTGTAAAATTATGCCTCCTACTCAGCCAATAGAAATTCTGCGAGTTCTTGAATTATGATGCACAATTATCTGACCATATGATATGCTGACTGAACGATATGCCCCTTCTAGCCAAATCATTGTAGAACACCTGAAAGCAACCTTGCACGAACTCCGTAGAATGCGTGTGATCATCACTAATATAGAAATTATACTCCCTTATGATCTTTCTATCATCCTCTGTACTATCATTCGCATGAATGAATGCGATGTGCACAAATATAGAAACCTGTGTGGAGTTGTAATATTGTGATTGCACCTCATGCTGTGGCTGTAGACTGTAGTTCTCTGCAAAGTTGACGACTGAAACAATGCTACTAACCAAAAATGTGTCCTTGCATAACTTGAATTGCAAGTCCAACCATCGAGCTCTATGGGCATGTCTTGCATACTCATACACTATGCTGTCACAAAATATAGGCATAAACTGATACACTGGAATCTTTTCAATAACTAATTCACCCCTCTTTGCTTCTTTACCATCTTTTGTATTGTATGCCACTGTTTTATACTTGCCAAACTCTACTAGTTCGTTTCCAACCGCATGTGTTATTTCCATATGTTCACATATTGGCAAATGTTGCAAGCCACCGCAACGATGACATGTGCCATCCAAGCATAATTTCTTGTAGAATATTTGACCTTCCTCTCTTTCACATAAAATTCTTGATATGAAGTCTCTTGAAGATGTTGGTGGGGCACATATGGCACAACCCTGCAAATCATTGTTAGTATGCATATCTAAACATATAGACCTATAAGCATCAAAATGGTTAGAAAATTTAATATGTAATCTACAACAACAAGTAGTGCGTGTGTGATTTATCTTAACATAGAAAGGTTTTAGCATTTCAAAATATCTTTGACAAATTTTAATTTGAGGATACTTCTCTAGAAATTTACCATAAAACTGTGTTTGAGTCTCATCCAAAAAATGCTTTGGATGTGGCTCACGGTTCTGACTACCGATTCTCCTTCTTACCACATCCCTTTGATTCAGAGATACCCTTGTGTCATTCTTCCAAAAGTCTTCAATTAGTGATCTGAATGCTTCAACAATTGGTTTATCTTTTCGTGGTAGTCTCCCTGAGAACGCCCATAATTCATTGGCATTAGTGTCCTCAATTCTTTGGCATCTTCCAACGGCTCTTGATAAAATTTTCCTATTAATTCTCAATTCTTGACTTGTCTTTCTAATGAGACGAGCTTTCCTCATTTGACTACTTACTATAGTCGATGTAATCACACGTCGTGTTGCATTACTATCTTTTGTGCATGAGATGTTACCCACACTCTCATACGCACTCATTAGATTCTTGACAATAGATTTTTCACTTGAAGCCTCTGATGTTCTCAACCCAAGAATCTTCATGATAGACCTATACTTTATACTTCGCATCATTTCAACGAATAATTGACATCTTGCAGTCTCATTTAACTTTTCAAAGAACAATCTCCAAATCTTATTAGCATATCTTCTACAAGTGCATTTTGGAATCTTACCTTCCATTGGCTGCAAAATATTCTCATCAATATCAATCAAATACTTTGGCTTTCTATTCAAAATTCTAGGTGGTGTCAAGTTAGGTAAATTCATCTCAACATTAGGAATTTCATCAATATTTAAATGAGATGGGTCAGATGGCATACCTTCAATCGAAGATGGAATAGATGACATACCTTGATTTTGAGGTGGGAACAATGGCGTACCTCCTTCATCACATGTGAGTGATGATGTACTCTCAACTTGAGATGTGGTAGATGGTGTCCCTACATGTTGACTTGCAGTAAAGGACGTGTCTCCAACTATGGTATTCAAATCTCTCGTACCACGAAGTTTTTGCATTTGTTCTCTTTGTGCCGCCAATACCATATCTCTTTGTGATGGTTGTGGTTCCTCTTCACTATACCTTAAACCCTAATCCCTCAACCCTAAACCTTATCCCTAAACCCTAATCCCTCAACCCTTAACCCTAATCCATCATCCCTCAACTCTAATCCCTCATCCCTAAACCCTAAATGCTATCCCTATTCCTAAACCCTCAACAGACTCGATACTATACCTTAAACTCTAATCCCTTATCCCTAAACCCTCCAACCTATCCCTAATCCTTATACCCTCCACACTCTACTTTAACCCTAATTCCTCGACCCTCAACCCTATCCCTAAACCCTTGACCCTCAAACCTCAACCCTCAACCCTCAACATCAAACCCTAATCCCTCAACCCTTAACTATGATCCCTCGACCTTCAACCCTAACCCTAAACCCTAAACCCTCAACGTCAAATTCTAATCCCTCAACCCTTCACTCTAATCCCTCAACCCTAAACCCTATCCCTAAACCCTCAACACTATACCTTAAACCCTAATCCCTCAACCCTAACCCTAAACCTTGTCCCTAAACCCTAATCCCTCAACCCTCAACCCTAATCTATCATCCGCCATCCCTCAACTCTAATCCCTCATTCCTAAACCTTAAATGCTATCCCTATTCCTAGACCCTCAACAGGCTCGATACTATACCTTAAACCCTAATCCCTCTACCCTCGACACTCTTATTTAACCCTAATCCCTTGACCATTAACCCTATCCCTCAACCTCAACCCTCAACCCTCAACCCTCAACTCTCAACATTAAACCCTAATTCATCAACCCTAAACCCTAATCTCTCAAACCTAAACCCTATCCCTAAACCATCAACCCTCAACACTATACCTTAAACCCTAATCCCTCAACCCTCAACCCTAAACCTTATCCCTAAACCCTAATCCCTCAACCCTCAACCCTAATCCCTCATCCCTCAACTCTATACCCTCATCCCTAAACCCTAAATGCTATCCCTATTCCTAAACCCTCAACAGACTTGATACTATACCTTAAACTCTAATCCCTTATCCCTAAACCCTCCAACCCTATCCCTAATCCTTATACCCTCCACACTCTACTTTAACCCTAATTCCTCGACCCTCAACCCTATCCCTAAACTCTTGACCCTTGAACCTCAACCCTCAACCCTCAACATCAAACCCTAATCCCTCAACCCTTAACTCTGATCCCTCGACCTTTAACCCTAACCCTAAACCCTAAACCCTCAACATCAAATTCTAATCCCTCAACCCTTCACTCTAATCCCTCAACCCTAAACCCTATCCCTAAACCCTCAACACTATACCTTAAACCCTAATCCCTCAACCCTAACCCTAAACCTTGTCCCTAAACCCTAATCCCTCAACCCTCAACCCTAATCTGTCATCTGTCATCCCTCAACTCTAATCCCTCATTCCTAAACCCTAAACGCTATCACTATTCCTAGACCCTCAACAGGCTCGATACTATACCTTAAACCCTAATCCCTCTACCCTCAACACTCTTATTTAACCCTAATCCCTTGACCATTAACCCTATCCCTCAACCTCAACCCTCAACCCTCAACCCTCAACTCTCAACATTAAACCCTAATTCATCAACCCTAAACCCTAATCCCTCAAACCTAAACCCTATCCCTAAACCATGAACCCTCAACACTATACCTTAAACCCTAATCCCTCAACCCTCAACCCTAAACCTTATCCCTAAACCCTAATCCCTCAACCCTCAACCCTAATCCCTCATCCCTCAACTCTAATCCCTCATCCCTAAACCCTAAATGCTATCCCTATTCCTAAACCCTCAACAAACTTGATACTATACCTTAAACTCTAATCCCTTATCCCTAAACCCTCCAACCCTATCCCTAATCCTTACACCCTCCACACTCTACTTTAACCCTAATCCCTTCAACCTCAACCCTATCCCTAAACCCTTGACCCTCAAACCTCAACCCTCAACCCTCGACGTCAAACCCTATTCCCTCAACCCTTAACTCTGATCCCTCATCTCTCAACCCTAACCCTAAACCCTAAAGCCTCAACCCTCAACGTCAAATCCTAATCCCTCAACCCTAAACCCTATCCCTAAACCCTCAACACTATACCTTAAACCCTAATCCCTCAGCTCTCAACCCTAAACCTTATCCCTAAACACTAATCCCTCAACCCTCAACCCTAATCCCTCATCCCTCAACTCTAATCCCTCATCCCTAAACCCTAAATGCTATCCCTATTCCTACACCCTCAACAGAATCGATACTATACCTTAAACCCTAATCCCTTATCCCTAAACCCTCCAACCCTATCCCTAATCCTTATACCCTCCACACTCTACTTTAACCCTAATTCCTTGACCCTCAACCCTATCCCTAAACCCTTGACCCTCGAACCTCAACCCTCAACCCTCAATGTCAAACCCTAATCCCTCAACCCTTAACTCTGATCCCTCGACCCTCAACACTATACCTTAAACCCTAATCCCTATCCCTCAACCCTTAACCCTTAAAACTTAAACCCTATCCCTACACCCTCAACACTTGACACTATATCTTAAGCCTTAAACCCTCATTCCTAAAGCCTCAACCCTCAATCCTTAAACCTTCAACCCTAAACCCTATCCCTAATCCCTCTACCCTTGACACTCTAACCCTAACCTCGACATTAAATGCTAATTTGTCAACCCTAAACCCTAATCCTAAACCCTCAACCCTCAACCCTCAACACTATACCTTAAACCCTAATCCCTCTACCCTCAACCCTAAACCTTATCCCTAAACCCTAATCCCTCAACCCTCAACCCTAATCCATCATCCCTCAACTATAATCCCTCATCCCTAAACCCTAAATGCTATCCCTATTCCTAAACCCTCAACAGACTAGATACTATACCTTAAACCCTAATCCCTTATCCCTAAACCCTCCAACCCTATCCCTAATCCTTACACCCTCCACACTCTACTTTAACCCTAATCCCTTGACCCTAAACCCTATCCCTAAACCCTTGACCCTTGAACCTCAACCCTCAACCCTCAATGTCAAACCCTAATCCCTCAACCCTTAACTTTGATCCCTCGACCCTCAACCCTATCCCTAAACCCTAAACCCTCAACCGTAATCTGTCATCCCTCATCCCTAAACCTTAAACGCTATCCCTATTCCTAGACCCTCAACGGGCTCGATACTATACCTTAAACGCTAATCCCTTATCCCTAAACCCTCCAACTCTATCCCTTATCCCTTAACCCTCATGATTAATAGCCTTGAATGTAAAAAAAAATGAGGGGGACATAACGCGAGCGCGTTATAATGCGCTCGCATTATGTCAAACATGACAAAAGACAGACTTGCGGGAAAGAAAAATGCAAGGCAAAACATAACGCGAGCGCGTTATAACGCGCTCGCGTTATTTCTTGCTTTGGGAATCCCAAACCTTGGGCTTGGGATTTGCTTTGGATTTCCAACCCAAAGGCTTGGAGTGCCTTATGAACAGTCACAGATGTGTTTTTCTATATTCTTCAAAATTTCACATAATTTCGTTCGTGCTAACCCTCAGATTTGCACGTGTTTCAAGGTTGAACAAATCGAACACATGGGTAATGTTAGGCTTTCTCTTAGCTATTTGACGATGTGATTTTTTTCACATTTTAACAATGTTAAGCCTTTCATCTTTAATTTCTTTTGTTTGTGTGTCCATTTTTAGGCAAAAACCACTGTTTGGTCTTTTTTTCATTGTAAAATAACTATTCATTCAAATTTCAAAAAAAAATACATATTTAGAAACTAGACTCCATTCTACAAATATTAAAAAAATAAAAAAATGATTTTCAATTAGTTTTCAAAATTTATAGGGGTAGCACGGCCAAAATTCTATTTTTTAGGATGCGTCCACTTTAAAAATTAGTAAAAAATCAAATATTCGTCAAAAAATTATGAGAAAAATCAGGCATAAACTACATGTTATTAGCTAATTTCTCACTAAAGCGATTTTAAAAATACCAAAAAAAAGTTGACCTTTTGAGGGAGCCACAAAACATGCTATGTTATGTTTTTTTGACAGAAACAACACCAATTTCTGTGGCTCCCTCTTTTGAACCCCTTAATCTATGCCATTTTCAAAACAAAATAGTAGTTTAGAAAGTAGACTCGGAGCACTACGAACATTGTTTTGGTTGCATCTCCAAATTTTGAGTGTAACCATGCTCAATTTCTCATCCAAGGCCAACATTTCCTGACTTCAGAAAAAAAGTGGCCACTTAAGACCCCTTTTTGGCCCCCCATCTTCTTGCACTTACCCCCCTATACTTTCTACCAACAAATGGAGATAAAATCACAGTCAAGGTGGTACTGGATAGAGTAAGAGACTGTTTATGAAAAAATTGTATACCCATGTCAAGATATCAAACCCTAATGATATTTTTTGTAGACACCGTTAAGAACTTTCAAATAGATGCCATGATACATTGATAACCATGCCAGAGGAGCAAGAAACATGAAAGAAGGTATACCCATCTGCCAAATTAACAAGATCTCTTCAAAGATACATCAAACCTTTCTTTCATTACAGTATAAAGAGAAAGATATTAAGTGAAAGAGTATGGTCGTGGTGTTATAAAGGTTTTTGTGCAAGAAGAAGTTGAAACCCTAACTTCAAGGCTCACAAACCCTCGAGTAGCTACAGTTTTTTATGCCTATTTTCAAGAGAAGCATAGCCATGGCAGGTAGAGGTTCTGAAAATGGATGAGATGTCAAAACCCTCATCTTAAAAAACTTCAAAACCCTCAAGTTTCTGCATGATGAAAATAGACCAAGACAAAAGAATAAATATACAGTCATGGCTGACAGTGACATAGCATTTTCTTCTATAAAGTGCAATACCCATGTCTATCTATAGACTTGTCATGCTATAAAGAGTGAAACCAAAGATAAATGAAACTTCAGAGATAAAATGGCAAGTGCTTACCCTTGTTGCTGACAGAAGGAAAGATTATTCCATGGCCTCACAGTGGCCTCAAACTTTCGAAGAGCAGATGAAGACCATGAAGGATAAGATACAGAAACAGAATGAAGGTATTAAAGAGTGCACAACAATGGAGGTATTCATAGCAATGAAGAAGGCTGTGACCCTTTAAAAGAACTAAAGCTAAGATCCTTAAATGTTTCATATCAAATAGAAAGCAGAGTTACCTTCTTCCTAACCATGCATAGTTCCATGGCAACGACAAAGAAGAGCCATTGAAAGAAGAAGACCAAAGCCATGATGAAGATAGTTGAAACCCTCGGTCAACATAGGAGTTGCAGAGCTCAAAGAAGGAAGTCAAATGAAGAGTGAATGAGCAAGTTAGGGTTGTTTTCCTTCTTTTGTTTGAAGGTTCTTTGCTCGAGTGTTTTTTGACTTACAAAAAACCAATAATTACTTTATCCAATTTGCTGCCATGGTCAAGACTTGATCCTAGCCATCATAATATGGAGTGGCCAACAACAACACCTTAGATTTGATTTTTCTTAAGTCAAGATGGCTGATGTAACATGTGGTAAAGGCTCCAAGCCTTATAAAACCTTTTGAAGATTCCTTGGTGGTCGGATGGTGAATAAACAACAAATCACATGCTCAAGTTCCTTATCCATTTCCAAAGCATCCAAGGATAGGTATCTCCTCATTATGCATGGTGACTAACAGCCAAGAGGGTGTATGTTTTGACATGGTATATGCATATGCTATACATGGAGTTCAAGGGTAAACTTTCATGCATGGTGGAGATATGATTTCATGGGATGATAAGGTATTGTCTTGTCGTGATGTGATTATTGCATAAAGGCAATTGCATGGTGGCAGTATATTATGGGCATTTTTTTTATGCATGTGGTCAAATTGCATAATGGAGTTGTTCTTCCTTCCTTAACTTCAATTGCATCTGGGAATATAAGGAGATTTAGAAAATGTGATGTATGTGCACAATGGCAACAAGGGGGAGTCATAAGGATATTTATGCATTTTTATTTTGTGCATGGAATGTTACAGGAGTGACTCAGTTTCTTTTTATTTTCCTTGCAAAGGGAGATATTTTTGCTCATTCATGTATTGGAGTGATAAGAAATTTTGTAATTATTCCTAAGTCCTATTTTGCAAAATAGGCAAATGTATTGGAGTGATAAGGAATTTTGTAATTATTCCTAAGTCCTATTTTGCAAAATAGGCAAATGTATTGGAGTGATAAGGAGTGATATTTTTCTTCTAATCATGCAAGATTTTACACACGAATTAATTGTAAATAAATAATAAAGTAATACTCTATAATTACTTTATTATTTTCCACAAGTTGTAAAATTGAAAATAGAACAAATTGTAACCAATAATAGAGTAAGATTCTATTACTTTATTATTTACTCACAATCAATTTTGCTAATGCAAAATCATGCAAATTGATTAGTTGAGTTAACTAGGCCACCTAGGAGGTTTTGCATGACTTTTAGGAGTATTTTTAGAGTCCTTGGTCAAAATTTTGGTCAAACATATGGAGAGACCCAAATTGAAGCTATTCTTGCTCAATTTGTGGTAGTTTTAGACCCTAATTTTGAGGATTTTTGAGGTTGCTTAGGAATGAGTATTTTTTAGAGGTAGTGATCTGCAAGTCCATATTTTTTGCATGCCTCTTGGAGAGAGCAGACCTATATATTGTAAAGTAAAAGTTTGTTTTTGCTAGTTCTTGATTCTCATTCTGATTCAAACAGATTGGAGAATTCTTGTAGCTCACTTTTATAGTTTTATTGAGAGATCGGTAGGTTACAGGTTCTCTTTTGTCTTTTGCAAAGCTTGTCCTTTGTTTATTTTAGATCAGTTGAATTACCTTTCCTTTTAGTGCTAAATGTTGAAGTGATTTTGATGAAATTTTGTTGTGTTTTATTATTAAACCTTCAAAATTATTGTCTCACCTCCTTATTTACAACATTAAAGCATATATTCATCACAGGTTTTAGGTTGTGTTAACTAGAAATAGTCTTTTTATGCTGTGAAAAAACCATTTCCTTCATAAAAACCTGTTTTCAAACCTTCCTTAGAATCATTTTTGTGGTATTTATACCAAGTCTGGATTGTGTAGAAGTCAGATTTCTGGGCAAACATTGTGAATTAGATTGCATTATTTTTTATCCATATTAGGTGCATCACCATTTTACCTTTAGTATTCATTTAGTTTCTTTCTTCCCTTTTCCCAAAAAAGTAAAAAACATACATCTCAATAGAACATTTGAAGGGAACTAGCCCACAATCTAGAGGTCTAATCTCTTCATAGGGCACACACAACCTGAGATTAGTCTCATGTTACACGGAATTGCAGTGCTTTAACCAGCCTTGCATAATGGTGCAATTCCCAGTGATAATAGATACCAATCACAATTTTCCATAACCCAAGGCACCTGCGGATGGTACATTTAATAGAAACCCTGTTTCTAAAATGAGAGTGTTGAGGTAGGTTTCTTGGTTGTAGCATTTTATCCATTTTAAAACATTGTGCCTTTTCCTATCCTAGCTCAATGTCAGGTGAAAAGTCCCTACAAACTTTGGTTATCAAGCCTCTAGAATCAACTTCATACTCTTCTAGTCTTCCTTCAAACACATCATGTTGTACAATGGCGACAAAAAGGATCTTCAAAGATCTTAAAATATCATAAATTTCCTTTTAAAACACATCCATGCCGATCTGGAAAGAGGACAATTGTTCAAAATACTTAATCGACTTCCTATCAGATGGTAGAAGAGGACCTAGTACATGCTTGAATTCGCCCTCTCTGTATTAGTTCATCATTTACTGTGCACCATCAGTCCATTGCCCTATTTGAATATGGGTCATCGATCTCTAAGCAAAGGGCTTGATCTAATGATGTTGATTGGTCCAACTGGTTTGAAAATATTTTGACATGTGTGGAGAAGATCTTGAACCAATGAAAAAAATCCACTTAGACTACCTTTACAACTCAACAAAAGACTTGACGTTGAGAGGAAGGTCAACCTAATCCATGTGGCAGTCTCCTGCGCTCCTACAGTCATAAGATTAAACTACAGATAATGGATCATGGAACAACAAAAAATCCATAGGATGACACCACGTGTCATCCATTAGACCACCCTGATGACGTACCGCTGGGATTTTTCTAAATGTCTTCCTCCCACACTTCCATGGTCACTTGTGGGTCCACCCCAATGGGCTTAGTGGAATGGTGGAACACCTTAAAACTCAACATGTAGACCTAGTGGGACCTACCAACGGGCCCTGTTGTATTGCTCATCCAAAGACTTGTCACTTGTCACCTCTTCTAATGTTTGGCAGACAACCTTTGCCTTAATAAAAAATGCTTTATGGGATGGCAGAAACCAATCAGGAGGAGGCCATGTGTCAACTTTTTGATCTTCTCCCGCTGACTTAAGCATGTGCACTTAAAACAATTTTGTGTGACTAGGAAAGAGGGGCCAAATTTTATAAAGGGTGTGGGTAAAACACTTAATAATATAACAAATTAGTTCAACGCATGGGTTCAGGCAGTAGCAGTAGGACTAAGGGGTTGATAAACACATGACATCCTAGACATAACATTGCAACTTAAAAGACTGGCAATAGGCAGCAAACAGTCAACATGAAAATAGAATAAAAGTAACTTCAATGCTTGCATAAATCCTTAAGGCTTGGGGATTTTCTAGGGTTTTACAAGTCCAAACAAACAAAACCCTAGCCACATAGGGAGGAAAATGCAGGTCCTAACAGTGGCTCTGGTTGGGGACAACTGACTACAAGGTCAGTATGAGGGTCTAGATTCTCTAGGGTAGCAGACCATGTGCTCAATTTTAACCTGAAACTGCCCAACTGCAAATGGCTTGATTTCACAAATTTTAAACCTTACATGGTGGCCTCGAGCCACCATGAAAGAAGAGAGAAGACCTACCCCTATCAAATATTTTGTTTTCCCATGACTCCTCGAGGCCAGAATTGGAAACACTATTACAATTCGTTTGGCCACTGACATGGATGTTTATCTTTCTCATGAAACTCTTGAATATGTTACTATCAAATTGTCCTGTGTTCTTCTGATCTTTACAATCAGGGTTTGATTGAATCACATCATCATTACACATGTCACATTTATCAAAAATATCAAACTTATGATCACTATGACAGCTTATATTAGTAATATCATCATGATGCATCATCAAATGTTTACTAATCTGAACTGGGAACTCAAAATGTCCATAATTTATTATATAGCTAGCATCATAAACATTAGCCTCATCTATTACATTTATGTCAAACTTGAAGCATTCATAAGCAATATCTTCCTGGAGTGCCTCAACATGCATTTGCTTTGACTCATTAAAGTCATAATTCAACTCTGAGTCTGATAAACAGACTGATCAAAGGTAAAGGACTGAGACACACCAACTGAGTGATCATCTGAACTCTGTCCTTCATATGGTGAACAATAATGCTCATATACAGGCATCTCTCTAATATGAGTTGATACAAACTTGTATTCATCCAAATTTGGTAGCTCACCAATTCTATCATGTGTTTTGGTAATTGACAGAGGAGATTCAACCTTAAATATAACAAGATTCTTTTCAAAAATTAATTCATTATCCTCACAAGGTTGAACAACTCCAATACTACTTGTGTATACATCAGATTCCTTAGGTTGATCTTCCTCAAAATGTTCAGGTTTTGCACACTCTTGGTTCTCTACAAAGATGGGATTATCTCTACACCAATAAGGATTATCATTTCTCATAGCTAGTGGAGCTAGAGGTTCATCATAAAGGGGATTATGCCTTATGTTCATCCCTATCATAAATGCTTTTGCCTCTTTGACCTAAGGATTCAAATCTCTTTCAGCATTAACATATTCCAAGTCATCACAATCCTCAAAGGAACATACAAACAAACTCTCAATATCACTTATACCATCAACATCTAGCCTTTAAAACTTACATTCTAAGAGTACAAAAAAGTAGGCAACCTGTTCACCCATAGATAAATTTGCCCCATCGTAATCATTCATATTAGTACATTCTTTAATTGAAGAAATGCCCTTCGTTTCAACTTCATAAGTGTAATCATAATCATCATAGGACTGATCATATTTATTATTATCATAACTGACATAGTAGGGAGACCTAATTGCTATAAAGTCATGTTTCAACTCTTCAAACAACATATTTTTACACCTTTCTTCAACATCACCCAACTTCTGAGTTACTTCATTATGTTGACTACTCGGGCACTTTTCTATTTCTTGATTAGCAGGACTGCAACAAGGATTGATCCCATATACATCTCTCTATCCATCATGTTCGGTGTTCAGAATATTATAGTTACAGTCCTCACCCACATAGCCAATGAACTGATCACAAACATAATTTTCTTTATTGCAATACACATCTTCAGATCTTGCCTTGCTCTTACTGCATACATGCAGGATGTTATTTCTGGGCTCATCCATAGCAGTTAACCCATGATTACCTAAATTACAAGATAAAGGGTTCATTGAGATATTTAGACTATTGCCATCTTGATAAGAATTGTTATTTCCTAATCTACATCTTTCATTTGTGTGAGATGTTTTAACAACATCAAGACCTATAGGCCTAAGTTCTTTTACCATCAAATGTTTCAAATTGTTTTCAATATCCATAGCTATAGAATATGGTTGGTGGACTGTTGTAGGATTTTTATCTCTTAGTAAATAACTCATCTCTTCATTGAATGCACCTAGGTATATAACCAAACACATTGCATAATTAGGCCTGATGCTTTCTGGGATATCTCTTATCATTTTTGAAAACCTTAGATTAAAGGCTGGGGCCAACTCCTCTTCATCCTTCTCAATGTGAATAAGTTTGTTAATCAATGAACCTATGTTAACCCTTTCACCAAATTGGTCAATAAAGACCATTATAAGATCTTTCCATGAAGAAATGCAATGGGTGGGCAAATATGTAAACCAATCTCTTACATCTCTCTTTAGAGATTGAACAAATAATTTCATAACCACATCTTCTACATCCACCTCATAATCTCCCATTAGGTCACTGAAATCTTGCAAATGTTCATCTGTTGATTTATAACTATCCCCATTGAATGTTGGCAAAAGTTTTCTAACCTTATCAAGAATAGGATTAGGGTGGTTTTGGATACCACTAAAATCTAGGGCTCTGTTTGCAATAGAGAAAGCCCCTCTCTAAGGATGACTGTCGCTATTGTAAACCTTGCATTGTGACATTTAATTGTGCATGGGGAGAGAAAGAAATATAATCCATACCCCAATATGCTAAAATCACTTTCCAATGGGTTGCTATCTTAACAACCTTAAGTACTCCCACACAAAATTATGCCAACACATATATATCTTGCTTATTTAATTCCTTTTTTTCTAGCATAGATCCATATTTATTTAAGGAATAACACATTTCTTCATAGAATTCCACATGCAAAGCACTCTTCCTTTGAAGATGGAACCAAAAGGGAGGATAGAATACCTTGAAATCATTGCAGACTTCATATAACTGCTTCTTCTAAAGGAGCATCATGCATAT
Organism: Cunninghamia lanceolata; assembly: GCA_027924645.1. Classification (NCBI taxonomy): domain Eukaryota; kingdom Viridiplantae; phylum Streptophyta; class Pinopsida; order Cupressales; family Cupressaceae; genus Cunninghamia; species Cunninghamia lanceolata. The sequence continues at coordinate 12,499,704 of BSBN01000739.1, forward strand.
CTTGGCCTAAGCCCAGTATGATAAGAGATATTTCTTTAGTAACTTGATTAGTAGAGTCATCACCACTCAAAGAGGACCATACTTTAACAACACCATTTCTCATCAAGTTGGAAATAAAACCCAGGGTTCAAAATTCCAACAGAGCCTTGATACATAATAACTTTCTTCCTTGATCAACTAACAAGGAGAATATCAGAGTTGCCACCCTCTAAAGAGAATGATAATGCACTCAAATATGTAAACTCTAAACACCCATGACAAACTATTGGACTAACTTTTGACAATTATAGACTAAGGTCCCCAGTAGAGTTGCCAATCTGTTGGTTGTTTTTAATTCCAAACCAGATCTCAAAGACAATCTAAAGAATAGACAATTCTAGTGATCAATTGCCTTGAGAGATTGGCCAATGAATAGGAAAAGCTAAGTTAGACTTTTCCTATGCACTTTAGGCTCTGAAAAACCTAGGAGGGTGATCCTTTACAATATTATTTGAGATCTCTTTGCCATTTATCTCAAATACTGTTTCAAGAAGATATGTTCTCTCTAAAGTGCCAAAGAATTATAGATATGCTAAATCATTTGGCTAGATCCTTAGGCTTCTATATATTCATTTGCAGGAGAACATGAAAATAACATTAAGCAAATAACTTATTATAGAAATGGGAAATTCATTGTGATTTTCAATTTATATGACCAAGGAATTGTATCAGACATAGATTCAGAGAGATTGGTGCCTTAACCTAGGCTATAGAATCAAGATAAATGTAAATGAAACCCCCACATAATAGTATTTTCCCCAGTTCATGAAGCACTACAACAATGCATTACACTGTCACACTTTAGCAATTTAAAACCAATTCTACTTACAAATCTTTGCAAACATTCACAACATTCAACATTTTCCTTAAAACATTTTAATTCACTCCTTGAGAAAAAGCCATAAGAAGAACATTCATACATAGGAAAGACTGTGAAGATGAATAAAATGATCCTTGACCAGACTTTATTCATAAATGAGATGAAGAGTACAATATAGGAGACAATATAGCTTTGAACTTGACAATATATTAAAACTTGAACTGGTACTATCATACAAAAATTCACACATACATTATAATCTATTCTCAGACAATAACCTAGACTTATAAATACTGACTCTATTACTATATGCTCTGCAATACAAAAATTATCCAAGATCTTTTGCCAAAGGCCCTGAATTCCCTTTTATAGAAACAAGGGAGCAAACAAGCTTCAGGCCATTTACAAATCTTGTTAAAAAGAATATGCCAAAAGGCATCTTTTAGGCACAACAAGACAAAATACATCCTCTAACCAAGACAAACTATTTGTTGTTTAATGAGAGCACACCTAAAAATTAAATCATTCCCCTGAGTGGGGAGGCTAACTATTTTGTCTTCATTTGTCCCACCCCTGGGTGTGGAAAACAGGTCATTATGCTCATTTGATTCTCTGCCATGACAGTTGATCATATGTCTACTGAACTTAGCCACCCTTCACATCTAGACTCCTACCAAGAATGTAAACCCCATGGGTTCCCAAATGCAAGTGTCCTCCACTTTGCATTACCTTCTAGGCACAGAAACATGACTCCCCATATCTCAATCTAGGGTTGCCACCTACAAGAACCTTCAAGGTTCTCAAGGCAACCACCTATTGCTGACTCTGGAAGTGCCAAAAACTTCCCTATAGAGGAAGCAACAACATGCATCCCTATGAACCATCTAAACAACCAACTGGTTCCGTCATCTTACCCAAATTTGCTTGCCACCAGCCGGCTCATCCTGATGAACATCTCTGTATATGTCACATGGCCCTTTGATGAGTGCCACCGACATGAGGGTGGGGAAGAAGGAGAAATGAGGCAGCTCCTCCTCCTTGCCCAAATTGGAGACTCAAAATGACATAAAGTCATTGAAATATTCAGACAGGGGACAATTTCCCTCACCAGAATGACACTAAAAGATATCAGGGAAATGAATGGAGCTTGTTCCTTGCTTCACTCCCCAACTTTTTCCTATACCACCGATTCCTTAGAAACATACTTCTCATCTTTTAACTCTGTATGAACAAAGCACTAGCCAAGAGAATAGAGTAGTACTTCCTAAAAAATTGGGTGGTAAACACAACATATCAAAATTGGAGATATACTTCATCTTGCCTTCATAAAAGGGATGATGCACCCAACACATGCAAGGACTCCCATTTATAGTAGAAAAGTGGAGGTCCCTACACCTGAGTAGTCTTTTGTGTCAATTATGTAACCATTTTGGTCCATCTATCACTATTATACTTAGTCTTCAATTGGCAATCTTTGGAGATTTCATCTTATTGCTAGAAGCAGAAATGGAGGCGTGGTCTTGACACTAATCACAATTTTCCATAACTCAAGGTCCTTGCGCATGGTACATTCAATAGAAGCCCTATTTCTAAAATGAGAGTACCGAGATAGGTTTCTTGGCTGTAGCATTTTATCCATTTTAAAACATTGCATCTTTTCCTGTCCTGTCTCAATGTCAGGCGAAAAGTCCCAACAAACTTGGGTATCAAGCCTCCAAAATTGACTCCATACTCTGTCAGTCTTCCTTCAAACACATCATGTTGTATAATGGTGACAAGAAGGATCTTCAAAGATCTTAAAATATTGCAATTTTCCTTTTAAAACACATCCGTCCCAATCTGAAAAGAGGACAATCATTTAGAATACTTAACTGGCTTCCTATCAGATGACAGAAGAGGACCTGGTACATGCTTGAATTCATCCTCTTTGTATTAGTTCATCATTTACTGCACACCACCACTCTATTGCCCTATTTGAATATGGGTCGTTGATCTCTGGGCAAAGGGCTTGATCTGATGACATTGATTGGTCCAATTGGTTTGAAAATATTTTGACAAGCGCGAAGAAGATCTTGGACCAATGAAAATCATCCACCTAGACTACCTTTACAACTCAGCAAAAGGCTCAATGTTGAGAGTAAAGTCAGCCTAATCCATGTGGCAGCCTCCTGCAGTCATAAGATTAAACTATAGATAATGGTCTGTAGAACGACAAAGAAGCCATAGGATGATGCCATGTGGCATCCATTTGACCACCCTAATGATGCACCACTAGGATTCTACCAAATGTCTTTCTCTCGTGCTTCCATGGTCACTTGTGGGTCCACCCCAATGGGCTCAGGGGATTAGCATAACACCTTAAAAATTGCCATGTAGACCCAGTGGGACCTACCAATGGGCCCTGCAACTAGAGACTTGCCACTTGTCACCTCTTCCACTATTCCGTAGGCAATCTTTGCCTTAATAAAAAATGCTTTACGGGATGGAGGAAACCAATCGGGAGGGGGCCATGTGTCAACTTTTTGATCTTCTCCCGCTGACCTAAGCATGCACACTTAAAACAACTTTGTGCAACTAGGAAAGAGGGGCCAAATTTTATAAAGGGTGCATGCAAAACATTTAAGCATATAACAAATTAGTTCATTGTGCAGGTTCAAGTGGTAGTAGTAGGACTAAGGGGTTAGTAAACACATGGCATCCTAGACATAATATAATGTTGCAACTTAAAGGACTGGCAACGAGCAACAAGCGGTCAACATGAAAATAGAACAAGAATAACTTCAATGCTTGTATAAATCCTTAGGGCTTAGGGATTTTCTAGGGTTTTACAAGTCCAAACAAACAAAACCCTAGGCATAGAGGTAGGAAAATGTAGGTACTAACAGTACCTAGCTAACTTATGTTCCACATTTAGATATTTTACCATACAGAAAGTGATTATCAACTTAATTGTCACCAAATTATCTAATGACAAGAAGGTACACATGTTTCTATATATCTAGGCCCCCATGATATAGGAGATTAAGGGTAGTTAAGTTTATGTGTAGGGGTTAGACACCCTAGCTCAAGTCTACCATGAATTATATTTGATTGTTGATGTCGAGCCTTATCTTTCAACCATCCATCCCTAATTATGGGATGGATCTTGAAGCATATTATTTTGTGTCAAAGACTGATACCTATTGTATATGTTGGGGCCCCTAAAGTTATGGGATGGGGAGGACTAGGGAATTTTGGTGTTGGGACTTAGATTATAGTGAGTCTAAGGGATATAGATATTATTGGGGATCTCTACATTAATATGGTTGGCCTATAGTAGGGGAATGACATAGTTTTTGACTTTTGTCAGAAGATTTTTGTGGTGACAAACTAGAGGGGATTGTTAGAGACTCACCTCATAGGGAGAGTATTACAATAGTTTGGATAGATCCCACCTATGGTCCTATCCCTAGTAGCCATGGTTTACATATTAATAGGGAGTCCATAGATATTCTTTATGGGATAACTCACTAGACTTTGGTGATTTTGGGAGTCCCAAATAGGAGGACAACCATGAGGGAACCCCTCAGTAGGTACCTCCATAGTAGCCACAACCACCAAAATAGGTACTATAAGTACCAAAATTGCATCAAGCCTACATGGCGGTCTAATGATAATGTGGTAGTTCTAGCTCATGACCCTCAAAGGTGTGATTATACTTCTCCCAATAGTATCATGTCTTGATGATGCAACCATTAGCCTTTTCTTCTTCTTATCTAGCTTGTTCAAACTCCAATCCAACTTTCTAAACCTTGTGTTTTTCTTAGCTTACCCTCTTGAACCTCTTCTATAGGGTCACCCCTTAGACCTTGTGGGTCACCTGGGTGACCCTACTAGGTAAAACAGGTGACCCTCTTTTCAAAAGGGGCAACCTTATCATTTTTGAATGTGTGAAATAACTCTTAGTTTTAGCTTTTCTTGTTGATTTTTATCCCATTTTAGTTCATGTTTTCTATGCCAGTTCTCATCCTCTTCTTGCTTTATTTCCATTTTGAACTCCTGATCAAATCTTATCTCTTTTAAATTGTTTCCCAAATCTCTTTGAGTTCACTCCTATTCTATTTAGTTTTCTCTAGTTTCTTCTTATCTTCTCACCTATTCTTGGAAAAGTTTCTATTTCTTCTTTAGTTAACTAATTATTTAAATCTTATCTCTTCTTATTTTCGCTATCATTTCTACCTATAAATACCTCTTCATTATTCATTGTTGAATTTTGAACTCGTGATCAAATCTTATCTCTTTTAAATTGTTTCCCGAATCTCTTTGAGTTCACTCCTATTCTATTTAGTTTTCTCTAGTTTCTACTTATCTTCTCACCTATTCTTGGAAAAGTTTCCATTTCTTCTTTAGTTAACTAATTATTTAAATCTTATCTCTTCTTATTTTCCCTATCATTTCTACCTATAAATACCTCTTCATTATTCATTGTTGAACATGATCACATGATCTAGAAATCAAGAAATCACATAACTTCTCTCACACAAGATTCTTCAAGCTTCTTCATAGGACTTAGTGAGCCTTTTATTTGTTTTAGTTTTAGATATCTACATAGAATTAGAAGATCTTCAAATGCTCAAATCACTTTCATATGGAAATTCACACAAGCTTCTTCAAGATTCTTTGTAGTCCTTTGAGCCTTTTGCTTTCATGTTTTAGTTTTAGACATCCACATAGCTTAGAATCTCATTTCAATTCAAGAAGCTCTAGTTTCTTCAAAGCTTAGTTTAGGCTAGAAGATTCAAAGCTTCTTAGATAGGACTTTGAGCCTTTTGATTTTATTCTTGACAAGCCTTTGTTCTTCTTTCCTATTTTGTAAATCTCCTAAAATCCCTCAACTTTTTTTGTCATCAAGTGGAGGACCTGATTGGTATGGAGAAGGTTACCGTATAGCTAGACCCCTGAGGACATATGCCCAACACCGACACCATTACAGGTTCTTTATAACATTCTAGATTATAATTAGTAATTATCAAATAGCCCTACTCTTGAAGAAGTTAAACTCTATTTTGCTTTCTCTTGATTTACATTGCTTTTTAGTTCTAGATTAAAAAGTCTATTGCATTCATTAGATTAATTATAAATTTATTTCCATTAGATTAATTCATTCCAAAATCAAAACTTTGAAAACATAAAAATATTGCATTTATGAAAAGCCATATAGGTTTGCATGAAAAATTCATTTAGTAATTAAAACACATTTGCAAGTTTAGGAAAATACAAAGTGCATGCATTCAATTAGATTTAGTTGCATTTAGAGATTCATTCTTAAACATTCAAAAACACAACTTTCAGCCCTCAATTTCACCATGAGGCATAAAACATTTAAACATTCAAAACTTTCGATCTTCTCTGATTAGCACTTGATGTGCCCTAGTGTGAAGGAAGGTTGGATAAAATTAGTCTTGTAGAGGAAATTAGAGAAAATCTTCATGAAGAAAACTTGATTGAGGAAAACATCCAATAATAAACATAAATCTTAGATAAAATTAGGCAAGAAACAATTGGAACTCACATCCTCAAAAGTTTCCAAATCAAAGGTCAAATCATCAACATATTTCATGAAGAAGTTGTGAACAACTTACAAATTATTAAAGAGGAAGGCAACACAAATCTTAATTTGATTCATGAATTTACCTCTCAACTATGTGAATTAAATAGAACAACTACAACAATACCAATTCAAAGAGCTCAATGATAACAACTAAACAAAAATGATCACAACAATAACAACATAAAAATTCAACAAACATATGCAATCAACTTGATTGTGATCTACAACATCTTGCTCTCAAGGGAATAGGACAACCCATCAGTACTGTCGCCACTTGACTATATTTTACCGTGAGAGTAGGCGTGACTAGGGGTTCACCTCTGCAAGGCGACGATACATGTGCTATATCAAAGTTTGACTCACCCACGTTGTGTCTGAGTCACATTTTGAACAACACATGTACCTCAAATTTTGGTAGTAGGGGAGGAGGTAGAGGCCTTAGAGGATATCTTAGATGAGGACTATGAGTGTTATGCCCTTAATCCTATACTATACAGAGGGTTATGAGTTGTCAGCTTGTGGCTACCTTAACTCTTAATTAAGTCATATGATCATTATTATAGTTTTATTTAGATAATTATCATCCTAGGTGTTATATTTAGGTATCTAGGTTGACTTGGGTGATATCTAAGGCATAAGTAGGGTATATATAGGAGGTATTGAGTGTGATTTATATATCACATTACAAATTGTGTTCTTATTGGAGATATTTGGAGGTTTGCTCCCTCGAAGTGGCTTATTATTCTCAAGTATTATCAAGTACTTGTATTATATTTTTTATTATATTCTTCCCTTGTACAAGTTATTCCAATACAGGTGGTATTAAAGCACAATCTTGGCAATCAAAGAGCAAGAAACTGTTAGAGTGAATAATTAATCTATTCACTATAGCTTAAGTGTACTTAGGTTGATGAGGTTAGATAAAATCTTATCTAACTGAATGTGCAACCTTTTAGACACTTAGAGGTTACCTTGTTGTTTGGTAAAACTCATGTGCATACCTTTTTAGGTTGGAAGACTTTCCATCTCACCTCAAAAGGTACTTTGTAGTCATCCAACACTTGTCACACAAGGTTGTTGATTTGCATATTCCAAGTGATCCAAAGGTTGACACCTATAGGACACTTGTCTTCATGCATGTGCCACATCATGAGGCACTTGCCAATCCACATGCAAGGTGGATTGCCTCACTCATGCCTATATAATAAGGCATTATGTACATATTTTACTTAGCTTTTGTGAATATCAATATTGGCTTATATGTGCAATCTTGCTTTGTGGAAGTGTTATCATTTTTACTAGTTGATCTTGGTTGTTATTTCTAACAATGTATCAGAGTGATACTAGTAAAACACTTCTCTATTTGAGTGATTTATACATTTAGCCCTTGCAAGAGTTTGTCCTAGAGCCTTAGAAGGCCTTGGACAACTAAGAATACCCTTCAAATGACGATTTTCAGTAAAATTAATTTTTCACAAAAAAATTTTACCCCTCGTCTAGGGTTGTACAGTCGTATGACCACATTCGTCATTGTACGAATTTAAAAAAAAAATTGAAAGTTTTTTAGCAGAGGGCATTTTGCCCCCTGCTAAGGTCAAAATTTTTGGTTTTTGTAGGTTTGGTGTTCTTTCTGCTTCTTGTTTTGGAGTTCTCCATCCAAAAAATCCAAATTTGGGCTCATTTGGCCACTTACTTCTGCATGTGTATTGGCTCTGTGCTCTCTGCTCAGACTGGCTTCAACAACAGTCATAGTTTGTGGTTTCTCAACGCTAAGTCGTCGGCCATTTTTTTGGGTAGCCGTCTAAATCTATAAGTGAAGATTCAGGTCTCGCCCACACAGACAACGAGGATTCACTCTAATGTCACAGCCTTCACTCAAACCAAAACTTGGCTGGGCTTAAATAGCACACACTAAGCTTTGGCTTGCTTAGGTGGCTGGTGGGCCCTTTCTCTTACTCTGTTTTGTTAATGTGTCAATAAGAAAGGGGTCCACTAGCCACCTAAGCAAATCAAAGTTTAGTGTGTGCTATTTAAGCCCAGCCCCAAAACTTGGGTGCATGTGTAGGCCCTTCAATGTCATTGTTTGACTCCAAGTCTGGTCAAAGGTTTATCCTTTCACTCAGTTGATTCTATCGGCCTCAAATCATTCTCAACGCAAGTCTTTGGTGCTACATTCATTATTTAACTTTAGCGTGTTTTATTTTTTTTGGCAAACTCTTTGATTGAAGGTGGCATTTGGGAGAATTTTTGGTTAAAAGGCATTCATGTGAAGGTTGACACCCCAATCTATAGGCAAATCTTATTCAACTCTGCTGGTCAATTGTGCCTCCACTACTTTCGGACCCATTTTTCATAAGATATGGGCATTCTTTGTGTTTCATGTATGCTACAGACTCACGTTTTTTGAAAGATCTAGGGCTTCTGCCCACTCCACAACCGGCCATCACCATTATCAAGCAGTCACCAATCTTCTTTCACACCAACGACTCCATAGTTTCATGTTTGTGGGGTTTTGATTTGGACTGCTCAGCTTTTGTGGTCATTCGACCCTTTCATCCATAGTTATTGTCATTGCAAACCCTTTTTTTGAGGTGTCTATTCTGGCCCCTGCTGGCCATTACTAGCCCACAACTCAACAAGTCGGCTTCTTCACCCTTTGCTGGCCATCTAGTGGATTTGATCAGTCTTTTAACCATTTTGGAGTTCTTTGGCTCCTTAACCGACGCGGTCTCCACGTTCCGAAACCTGTTTGGACTCTTCTTTTTGCAGACCTGGGGTATGATTCAAGGATTTTGACCCTCAAAACTATAAACATCTTGTGCTTATATGTGTGGTTTTGTTGCTAAAATTTGTTGTTAGCATTTATTGTTAGTTGTAGCATTTACCGTTAGTTTGCACAACATAACATTTGATGTCAATTGTTAAATGTACATAGTAACATTAACTGTTACTATATATGTCACATTTAAACTTTGTAACAACAATATTTGTTGTCACCACCAAATTAAACCCTTGACCACAAGTAGTTGCAACTGCCACATTTAGTTTTTATGCTAGAGGAGACTGTCAGAATTTGTAAAAGTGCCTAAATTAGGCCTTTTTCTCAACTTGTTGCAACATTCAAACCATTTATTGTTTTTTTTACAAATTTGTAGTCTATGGAAACATGTTTCCATCCACTTTGCTTCGGAGAAGTCAAAACAAAAAAAATTGCCTTTTTTCTGATTTTTTAATCCCTAAATCTATTGTAAGTGGAAATTTCGATGAGGCATAACTTTTGCCCAAGACACCAAAATTTTGTGAATTTATTATGAAGTTGCTCAGAATTTCGTAAGGAATTCCTTAGTGCAGGTATTTTTAGATTTGGATAGCCATCACTTCAAAAATTTGTAAAAATCTCTGTATGTTATAAATGGATGATTTGGCTTCCAAAATTGCACAAATTATAATTTATTTCTTGCATTTTTTCTGGGGAGTTCTACAAGTCAGTATAATTTCAGGGGGTTTTCAAGTGTTCAAATTTACAAAATGGATATAATTATAACACCATTCAACTTCCATGCATATAAGCAGAAAATGGAGATAAAATTGAAACGATTAGGATTATAGAGTCACATTGGGTTTGGAAACTAAAACCACATCTGCATTAGAAAAATGAAAGTGGTTTAATCAAATGGATGAAGCTTATGGAACACTATGTATGGCTATATCTCAGGATCTTCTCTTTCATCTTAATTATGCAACAAAACCTAATGATGTATGGACAAAATTAGAGAGTTTTTTCAGGAAACAAGATGTTATTCGAGGTCATCAACTTGAGAATGAGCTAATTAGTCTTAATCCACAAGACTTCACTACTATACATGATTTTTTCACTAAGTTAAATTCAATCAGATTTCAACTCCAACAATGTGGCATCACCAAAACAGATGAATAATGGATACTAAGTATTTTGTCTAAGCTTGGTCATCAGTTCTCAGTGTTTGTTTCAACATTTTATACAACCAAAATTAGTCTTGGTACAAACTTCACTATGCCTTCTCTTGCTGACTTTGCAGTTAATATAACAAGGGAACATGATAAGTTAATACAAATGGGTGTTTTGAAGTCTTCGTCAACACAGGCACTTGATGCATCTTCATCTTCAAATAAAACACCAAAGAAACACGCTAGAGATCAAGATAAAGGCAAAGGAACAAAATCAAATCCTCCATCTAAGTCTTCATCAAAAGGAAAAGTTAAAGAAAGACCTCTTTTCTCTTATTGTAAGAGAAATGAGCATGAAGAATCTACATGTTTTAAAAAGAGAGAAGATGAGTACAAGAGAATCATTAAACAAAAAGAACTTGAAAATTCACAACTCAAGGCTTATCTTTCTTCTTCTCCATCAATGTTAGAATCATCAAAAGGCAAAGCACTATGTTCCTCTACAGTCTCTAAATCACAACAATGGGCTCTTGATTTTGGTGTGTCACATCATTTGGCATATAATCCGCTTCTGTTTTCATCACTACACTGCACAACTACAAGGATATTGGTTGCAAAAAATTCTTTAATGGAAGATTGTGGGAAAGGAAATGTTAAAATAGGATCTAGTTGTATTAAAGATGTTCTTTTTGTTCTAGAATTAAGACACAATTTGCTTTCCATCTACCAAACCACCAATAGTTGATCAGGAAAAATAGTTGAATTCAATTCAGAATCAATTATGATAAGAGACTTACGCACTAGAGAACTTGTTGCAGTTGGGAAAGTTAAAAACTTTTCCCATGTTTATAAATTTTCACACTTTGCACTTGATGATGAAAACTCTCCATTTCACACTCTAGATTGTTGCAAGTATGTGCTAACTAGTGTTGTCATTGATGTTAACATGCTTAGGTTGTCATTGGTGTCAACTATGTCTTCTGATATTACTAATTTTTTCTTGATTGAGTTCTCATGTTAAATTGATTTGAATGCCTTATAGAAGTACTGATGATGTTGGCATAGTGCTCTTGTTTCTAAGTTTCCAGGTGCTTTTGAGAAAAATTGCTCTCCATAGGAAATAGTGTGTTGCAGAGTATTCTGGCTTACAGGATACTATCTGAGTTCTTGCTCCACATTTCTTCTGTGTTGAAGACTAGAGTATGAGATTTGGATATGTTTTAGAGAAGTGTTTGAAGATGCTAAATCTAGAATTTGGTGGTTCGGATCACTGTGCAATAGAAGTTATGTTCATCAGTTTGAAGACTGTAATTGATAGAGTTTCTAGGTTATGTAGATGTATCTAAGAGAAAGTATTTTTCTTCGCATTTCTCCACAGAGTAGTTTTAGGTGTTGAAGTTTTGAACATATGTTTATAAGGTCCTTAGCTATCTTCATTCCAAAGGATTTTTGATTTGATTCTCTGAAAAGCAAGTTCTTGTGTAGTAGAGTTCGACAATGTTTGTTGTGAGCAATCTGTGATATGTCTTCAAGTGAGATTTGTTGGATCCTAGGTGATTTTATGTTATTTGTGGATGTCTCCAGATTGTGTTAAAGGCTTGTGCTTGATCTGTAATCTATGATTGAGTTCTTGGAAGCATGTGCCTAAGTATTCCTGGTGTTTACACAAGTTTGGCCGACTTGGGTGCTAACACTCTTTGCGAATGTGTTTCATGGATTGTAGAAGTGTGTTGAAGCATGTAAAGATGTATTTGGGTCTGAGCTAAGCCATGAAGTGTTCTACCTTCATTCATTTGATTCACAAGATTGTTTAGGTCTAGACCTAATTTGAATTATGTATGTTTACCGACCTTGAAGGTTGTTTCAAATGTTGTAGAGTGTGTTGTAGATCTTGATGTATGTTCCAAGGTTGATGATTGATATAAATAAGTGTAAAGAATTCATGTAAATGTGTGAGGATATGAAGATGAGGATGTGTATGTTGTGAGGCTATGAAGGAGCTATATACTGTGCTTCAATGGAACTGAACTCAAGCATGTGGTAGATGCTATTATATCAGTTCATGGCAGTGAGCCATTCTTGTAGTGAGCCATTTTGGCAGTGAGCCCTATTCGCAGTGAGCCCTATTAGTAATGAGCACTATTGGCAGTGAGCATGTCTTTAGATAGTGAGTCCTTGGGTAGTGAGCCCTCTGGTAGTGAGCCTCTTTGTAATTCAGTATTGATATTACTATATTGTGAGCTAATCCTCACCATGGTTTTTCCTTTTTAGGGTTTTCCACATAAAAATATAGTTTTCTCTTGTGCATGGTGTTGATGTGATTATGTTTCTATTATCTATTTTAATGTTTAATCTTCATAACTAAATTAGGGCTTAAGTGAATTAAAGTGAATGTGATTATGCTTGTGAAGGTTTAAAGTTTTTGATACAACTAATTCACCCCCCCTCTTAGTTGTCTTTTGCATTCAACAATTGGTATTAGAGTGAGGGTTCCTTGGAAGAAAGCCTAACAGTTTAAGGTAGATATGGGATGACGCACAAGAAGAATGTTCCTATGTTTGTCAGATCTTCAGAAGATGAATGTATGTTTGTCAGTGGTGAAGAACTCAAAGTTTCTCTTGAAGACCTTGAGAGGACTAAAGAAGAAAACTGAGATATAAAGGAAAATGTTAAAGAAGCAGATGAATGTATCAGAAAATTAAGAGAGCAAGTCAAGAAGTTCAAAGAGAGAACAAGGTCAGTGAACAATTAAGGTTTGCAAATGAATCCATGAAAGTGCAAGATGAAGAAAAAGCAAGGGCTAAGGAATATCTGAACCTAATGATGAAAGACAAATCTGAAGAATGTATAAGGATTGAACAAGAAGTTATGAGTCTGAAATCAGATTTAGAGAAGGCAAAGAGCTATGAAGAAAAGTTCAAGATCAGTTCTGTAAAACTTGATGAAGTGATTGCTAGTCAAAAGAGCCCTGATGAAAAAGAAGGCTTGGTATTTGAGAAAGGTGAAATTTCCAAATCAGGACAAGTAGTGAGTGCTGAGAACAAGAAGGATAAAGGCAAGCAAATCTAAAATTAAATAAATAGATCTAGAAGACCACTAGTCAGACAACCAAATGTTCAAAGGTAGCCATCTTTCAATGGTCATTGTTATTCATGCAATAAGTTTGGTCATAAGGATACTCAATGTGGGAGAGGAATGAATCAAATTGTTCCATCTTTCTCCGGTTAGTGTTTCACATGCAATAAAGTTGGTCATATAGCTACTGTATGTAGAAGTAAAGTGATTTAGAACTCTATTAGGTGTTATGCATGCTATAAGATGGGAAATGGGGCTAATGAGTGCAGAAGTCAAGTGAGAAATGGCTATGGCAAGGATATGATAGTTAAATCCTTTAGTGGCTACTATTATACATGCAATAAATTTGGGCATAAAGCTAACCAATGTAGATCAAGAATGAATGGAAGAAATACTAGCCAAAGAAATGTTGTGTGCTATAGTTGCAATGGATCTAGACATACCTCTAAATACTGCAGAAGCGAAAGCATGAAGAAGGATAACCCAGTAGAGAAGAACAAACCAATACAAAAAGTTGATTTGACAGAGACCAAGAAGGAGATGAATGAGATTTGGGTGAAGAAGGATGTAATAGAGGTTAAGAATGAGCCTGTACTGGTATGTGGTGCATATGTTCCCTCTGAAAACTGAGATTAGAGCTTTGGCTTAGGGGGACTCTTATTGGAAATCTTTTCTCCCCTAGCAAAGGATTGGTGTTGATGCCTCAACATGAAGAGACACGGTTAAGGATTAGCAAAAAAGGTTTAAGTTATGACAGAGACTATGTTTGTAAAGGATAAAGGAAGAGTTGTGCATATTATGAAGTCTGCTATGCAAGAAGATTTGATCAGGAAAGAAGATAGGTTATGAATTTTGGCTAAGTATCTATCTGGTAAAATCAAGTTATAGTGTTCCGGTAATTTAGTCTGCATTGGTCCTCTATTGAATATATTGCTCTGCGGTTCTGGCATATGGTTGTTGATCATTGGTTACATCTACATCCAGAAGTTTGTTAGATTTTGATAATTGGATTGAGAGTAATGAGTAACAGAAGTTCGGGTTGACAGAACACAATTGTTTCCAGTACAGAGCAATTTTCATGATGATTGGAAGTATTTGATGAACTTAGAGGCGAATGGATATGAATCAAATGAGTCTTCAAGCAATGAAGAATAAAAAGATGAAGAAAGTACAGGTTGAAGAAGCTCCAGAAAAGATTCCTACGACCCCTCGGGTTTGTGTAGAAGCATCACACTGAAGACCTAATCATTGGTGATAAGAGCAAAGGTGTATTGACAAGAAGAATTGCAGATGAACAAATAAATCTCTATTTACTTTCAAAGGTTGAACCTAAGACTGTCTCCAAAGCATGTAAAGATGAACATTGAGTCAAGGTAATGAATGAAGAACTGATGCAAATTGAAAAGAACAAGACTTGGGAACTTGTCCCTAGGCCTACAGATAAGAATGTGATTGGAACAAAGTGGGTTTTGTAACATCCAAGTTCTAAAAAAACACAATAATATAGAGAACTTACCATGGAATAATTTCAACAAGGTAAAAATGAGAGAAAATTTTTCTTTTATTTATCATATAATCAAATGACAACAAATTGCAAGATTCTCTTACATAAAACAATATGACATATTGTCTTTCTCAATTACAAGTATCTGCATAAGTAATTCAATTACATAAACAAATTTGGAATAATTACTACTTCTGAATATCTGACATCTTTATCACTAGTCTTGGCATGTTTTCTGCTGGAGAGAGAGAGAGAGAGAGAGAGAGAGAGAGAGAGAGAGAGAGAGAGAGAGAGAGTATCTTCCCAGTGTTTTACCTCCATCCATAGATTGGCAGTCTCCCACACATCTTCCACATAGGAAGTGGCCCTACCCTTCACGAGGAATATAGAAAGGTGACTAGTGGTAATTTGCCTTTCGAGTACATAGTCTTGTATCCTACACAACTCTATCAACCATACAACCCTAGATACCCTCTAGCTAAGTATGATTTCCTGATAGGTTATGCATTCCAAATACAGTGAACCAACAATGCATGCAGAAAATGAATGCATTACTTTGGCCAAAGTTTTAATATCAATAACGTTTGTAATGAACAGGGTCAAAATGTTCACCCACCCCAACTTGACTTGGATACTATCATATTCTTGCAGTTTATCTTCACCAAATATGTTTACGTAAATAGTTTAACATATTTCATGACAAAAGCCTACTTGACTTAGACAAGTTCATATGGATATATCTAATCATTTGTTTCCATATTCGATACTAGGGTTTTCATTACAACCTCTAATAATCCTATATTTAAAAAATAATCATATCTCATAACTATGAGATTATGGTTTAAAAACGACCCCTAGTTTTACTCAATCAAGATTAAGAATATTATGGTTCTAGAAAAGATATTACCTCCTACACAATGGAGTATGATTTCCTTCTTTCTTTTTACAAAAACATTGATAAACACCATAGTTTAAATTATATACATATATAAGTTTCCATACTATGCAATATTCAAGTTTAGACTTTATCTATTCTCATAATAATAATTTACAACAATATTATACTCATCAAGATTAATATAGTAGATAATAAAGATGGTCCTATGGTACTTATTTCATTTACCAAACTATTCCTAGTTTCCCATCACTCGACTAGATTAGATAGTTTTCCAAATAACTCAGAATCTAAGTGTTGAATGGAAATCGTTTGATATAAAACTATACATAGGATAATTCAATCAATATCAACCTAACTTACTGATTGGTCATGTTACTCATATCCAAAGAGTAAACATATCTAAGTATCATTTTGTACTAAGCAACATTGTATGTCTTTGCATGATTTTAAAACTATAATATCATAGTTGATCGGATGCATGTTATATCTCACTCATTGGTTCAAGCTTTATATGGCTCAATCTAACCATATATAAATTAATGAGAACCTTATTCAGGCGTGCAAATCATATTGTCATGACAAGGTAATTTGACATCATAATAGCATATCGTATTTCTCAGCTCTAAGAGCTCTGGTTTTTAATTCATTGATAAATGGTTGAATCGGCCATGTAAAAGCTCATCGATGTTATTGGTTTCCTATCTGGCAAATAAGTCATTTGAATTTATCACTAACTATCAGCATGACAACAATTTTACCTAAGTGAACATCATAGATTATGATCAACAACACATCGAATAAAATGGTCTTTCTCATTTGGCAATTCAAATGATTGCTATCAAGGTACTACAGAAGATGTTGAATAAAAGAAAGTATGAATCATCTTTGAATTCAAGCATACTATGTAAAAGTAGAAACTTGGAAACCGATGGCTTCAAAGGTAAAAAGAGTTGCAGACTTTAGAACTCCAATGGATGCCTAAGAACCAACGATACTTCCTCCTCAAAACTAGTTATCTATCTTCTGCTACTCACAGTGATCCTTCAAAAGCATAACACCCCTTCCCTCGATTCTTGCTGAGTCATTCCTTTAAAGACTCAAATATGACTCTTGATGAGTCATCCCATCATTGCTCTCCCACTAATACAGTTAGAGACAAAATGAATTCTCAAATAGTCCACGTACTACTTTGGTTACAACCGAAACCACATAAGATGCAATGTATTACACATGTCGATGGAAGACATCCTTCGCAGGGAGCTTATTGAATGTGGTTTGTAACACCACAAACTCTTCTCAATAGAGGCCAACATATCAATAATAACATAGCTTGATCATTTAATGATCAGTTAGAGTGGTTCGATCCATCACTTGATATAAAGGAAGGCATTCCTATTTGCAAGCCTACAGCTGCTCCATAATCAAGCATTTAATAATTATGAGGTATTAACCTCAAATCGATGCATATATATATATATATATATATATGTTTTTATATAATTAAATATGGTTTAACATGAAATCAACCCTACTTGATCATTTATGCTATGGTCAATGTATGATAATAATAATAAGTTGAAAGGCTTACGAATAATGTGAAAGGGTCGAGCTTGTCTCCCCTTCACAGACTCTTGTTAAAACACGACAACTTGACTTGATAAGATCATCGTATGACGTTTAATGTCAACAATTTATCCTTCTATGACTTAAAGATACTAACCCAATAATTTCACGACAATGTCAACGTAAGATTTACGTTAATCATAAATAGACATCATTCTACTTTGAAGACATTGTTTTCTTTTACGAACGAGAATGTCGACACATACAACTAACCCAAAAAAGAATGAAAAAATATCAACTACTTGTTGAATAGACTCAAAAGCTATATTGACAAAACATGACTTATCTCTATCGTTATCAGTTCACATTTTTGTTAAACACTTATACTCATTTTGGCAAATAATCACTTGTAACCCAAGGTCTATATTTCTCTCCTCGAAAGATACTCTCTCTCTGTTTTCTCTGAGAGTCATCCAAAACTTGTAATCTTGTATAAAACTTGAAATCAATAGATTATGATCAGTTCATCATTATTCAAACAATAAACCAAATTCTCATAATACAATTATTAAACTGATAAAACATTTGCATTTTCCATAATTCCATAAATGATATTCAATAGAATCTATGTTTTTCATTGATATTAATCGAAACATCAAAATATATTTAATTATGTCTGAGTAAAAGTAAAAAGTATTAGCAAGACAAAAAAATTGGGGATGTAACATATCCTTCGTCTAAAGATTCATCGTCCTCCATGATATAAAGTATCAAATGTAACTAAAAGCAAGTTCATTGTTTTTCAACTGGTAAGAGCATTAAATAAATGAGGAAACTTCTGATAAAATTTATGGCAGTCCTCCCATGTAGCATTTTTCTCAGCATATTGGTCCCATTGGACCTTGCACTACAAGACCTCTCTATTACGCAAGTGGAGCTTGTGTGTTTCTAACACTCTGAGTGGCTTGATCGTGACCACCTCTGGGTCCTGCATCTGTAAAGAATTACAATTAAAATATGATTATCACCTGCAATATATTTCTTTAATAAGAAACATGAAAAACATTGTGCATTCTAGACAAAGCTAGTGGTAGAGCAATTCTATAGGCAACTAGATTGACCACTTCGAGTACTTCAAAGGGTCCCACATATCAAGGAGCTAGTTTAGAAGACTTCCCAAACTTAATAGAAATTTTATGAGGTTTGACCCTTAAAAGAACTTTCTTTCCAAAAAAGAATTGTCTTGGTACACGCTTGGCATCCACATAACTCTTTTGTCTATCATTGGCTTTTGCCAATCTTTTGCTGATCAACTTAACTTTTTCTTCCATTTTAGCTAGCATTTCTGGTCCAATGCTAATCCTATCTTCTAGCTTATCCTAGCTTATAGAAGTTCAACATCGTTTTCCATACAATGCTTCAAATGGCGCCATCTTGATAGCGGAATGATAGGAATTGTTGTAAGCAAATTTCACAAGTGGTAAGTATTCTTCCCACTTATATTGTTGATCCATGCAATACATTCACAACAAATCTGCCAAAACCTGGTTAACTCTCTCAGTTTGCCCATCGGTTTTAGGATCATAAGTTGTACTCACATTGAGTTTAGTCCCTAGCACAAAGAACAAGATTTTCCAAAACCTTTATGTTATATGCGCATCTCTATCCAAGGTAATATTTTCAGGGAAACCATACAATCTAAACATTTCATGAACAAATTTGCAGGCTAACACTAGTGCTCCATCAGACAAATTCCCTGGTATGAAATGTGATACCTTTGTTAGTTTATCAACCACAACTAAAATGGCATTGTGTCTATTCCTAGACATAGGAAGACCTGAACAAAATCCATACATATCTTGCCATTTCCACTCTGGTACATCATGCAGGTACAACAATCTTGCTGGGTGTTGATGTTCTGCTTTAACCCTCTAGCATTCTAAACAACTTGCTACAAATCTTGCAGCATCACTCTTCATTCCTTTCCAAAAATAAAGAGGTTTAACGTCCGCTAGAAGTTTGGTCACTCCTAGATGTCTAGAATATGGTGCGGTATGAACTTCTTTCCATACTAGATTCCTTAAGTTAGATGAATTAGGAACATACATTCTACCTCTAAACCTCAATAGTCCATCTGACTCAAATAGAAACCCATCATACCTTGGGTCTCTAGGATTAACCTCCAAAGCCTTCTTAACTTGCTCATAATATTCATCACCAGACAAATTTTTTAGCACTAAATCTTTGAAGTTTCCATGAATAGTGACAATTGAAGATATATGTCTTCTACGACTCAAAGCATCAGCTTCTCTATTCTCTTTTACTTTGATGTAGTTTATCTCAAAGTCATAGTCAGATATCAATTCTAATGATATACTTTTTTTATCATTCAGATGCAATTGAGAGAATATATACCTAAGACTTTGATGGTTTGACTTAAGTACAAAAGTTTTCCCTAACAAATAGTGTCTCCACATTTGCAAAGCATGAGTAATTGCTACCAATTCCAGATCATGTGGTGTATAATTTTTCTTATAGCATTTCAATTTTCTAGACTCTGTTGTTCCCAAAATCAGCTACGCTCATTTTTGTAGACAACCCCATGAAACTTGTCCGTTTTGTGAACCTACACTCTAAGATTGCAAATCGAGACAAGATTTCCTTGGTCTCGTGTGAAGTCATTTGACATTCTAAACTCGTCTGTGACATTCCTTTGAACTAATTTCTCGATATCCGCGAGGATCGTTTGAGTCGTAAACTGGTTAAAAGGTCAATTTTTGTTATTTTTTAGGTGTTGGCCAAATTTTTGTTTTATCATGTAAGAGCGGTGTTTTCGACCGCTATTACATTTTTTTTGAGTTTGTCCTAATAGGTAATGGCGGCCAAATCACCCGCTATTACATATGTTGCATTTTTGTTTGATATGTAATGGCGGCCAAATCACCCGCCGTTACATATGAGTGTTAATCCTCCCTGCCAGAACGGCCAAAACACCCGCTCCAACAAGATCTCCAGATTTTTCAACTGAAGTGACATTAATGATCGCTCATGCCAGATATTAATGGTTCGACTTTGATCTTTTAAATATGATGTTTAACTCCTTGTCTCTCATCATTTTCTCTATTCAAAACCTTCCCAGTTGATTATCGATTCCTCCCTTGAACCGTTGATCGCGCCAACAGTTGGACTCAAACGAATCTCAAGTGGCTATCTTCGCGTATAGGGTTTTTCCTTCCTAAATAGGTGAGTTTGTTAAAAATCTTTCTAGGTTTTCTCTAAATGATTATCAATAGTCTTGTTGTTTCAAATTTATCACTTATTTTGTTGCGTTTCTATTTAAAATGGTCATTTTTGATTCGGTCTTTTGTGTCGAGTCTTAGATTTTCCGTGGTTTGTTCATGCCCTAGGTTTTAGGATTAATGAGTGAAGTCTTTACCCCAAACATAGACCAAGTTCTAGTCGGTAAAAATGCCGACGAAGCATCTGATGAAGTTTTAGTGTTCGGGCGGCAATTTCAGCCGCCCTTACACAGAAGACTTGTTCATACCATATGTAGTGGCGGCTTTTATCACCGACCGAACACTACAAAAACTGGTGTCTCACATGCGGTGTCGGTGGGAATCGCCGCTCAAGTGTTCAACCTCAAGTTTTCATTTAAATGCAATGGCGGCCAAATCACCCGCCCCTACACCAAAACTCATTGTTACTTCCCTGTCGGAGTGGCTGAAACACCCGCCCAAGCATTTGCCAGTGATGAAACCCATTATATGCCATAGCAGCGTTTTCACTCGCCTGAGCATCCAGTGTTGAGGAAACTCATGACTTGCTGAAGCGGTGTTTTTCCCCGTCCAAACACTTGAAGTTTTTACTCATTCACATGCGATAGCGGTCATTTTAACCACTCGAGCATGTAAATCAAAACTTCCAAAATACATGCAGAAGCGGTGTTTTTCACCGCCTTTACATCTGATAACTCTCCTAATATGCAATAGCGGCCAAATCACCCACTCAAGCACATTTTCCTGATTTTTCCCAACACTGGAAAATTCACTTTTCAAAACCAAAAGCCCGCTTTCACCTTCACCTTGATTTGCGCACTCAAGCCCTTTAAACGCATGCTTTCCTGTCCATGATCATCAAGACGCAGTTGACCCAGTTGATCTAATTTTTCCCCTAACTGCGAGATCATGGCCTTTTGCAGTTCTCAATCAGCATTCATGGTGGTGTTCAAATTCACAGTTCTCTCCAGAGCTCATGTCAGAATCATCTCCATCAAAGTCCAGAGCCATGAAGTACAAGTACCAGGGTGTCTTTCTGGTAATGGTAGTGCAGTTGAACGTTGATGAAATCAGAGACACAGAAATTGGGCACGTAGACATGGCCAAGTTCATAGATAGAACTAAACAAGCAAATCCCTCCAAGCATATGCAGAAAATCATTGACAGCAGTATTCATTTGGTCGCATCATTTCCGGTCAGTGCACATAATCCTGAATTTGTTCTACAAGTGGCCAGCCACTACAATAGAGACACTAGAGCTGTGACGGACTCACAGGGAAATGTTATCATGAGATTGGATGCAGAATTCATGGACAAAATCTTCATGTGTCTGCCAATTGAAAATGTCAGGCAGATTGATTTTGCTCAGGGTCAACAAGACAATGACAATGACTTGGAATCCGCTAGGAGGCATATAAACAGCAAATGGTTAAAGATTCCTAGGGCAACTTTGACCAGATGGCCAAAAGACCTTCACTGGAGTGATTTTGTGGAGGAAGTGTGTGATTTGATTACTCTCTTGAGTCGCATCAGAGGACTCCCTTCTGCTTCCAAATTCCAGGACTGGATGTACACTTACATCAAGGTGATTCTATGAGGTAACCAGAAGATATTCTGGGGTGAACAAATCAGCAATGCTTTGCACGAGCAATTGGTAAGGGTCAATACTACCTTCAAATTTTACATGACCTCTTACCTTGTCTACGCTGCTGCAATCAGGAGGAACTTTCCAGGTTTAACCCAAGTAGGAGACAGGAGATTGGTCTCAGTGTATGAATACTACCCCCAAATCACTCTGAAGGGTTCAATTCATCATTTCAGAAGAGTCAATGATGCATTCTTCTCAGTTTTCATGTGCTTGTGGGATGGTGAACTGGTTCAAAAAAGAGTTTCTGATGAAGCATGGCAGGTTGTAAATTCTTTTGGTTGCTTGTTCTTGCAATTTCCCACCTTTACGTATCTTCGAGTAGGATACTATCTTGGTTACCCTTACATGCTGCCACGGTATCCCAGTGATCGCATTATTCTTATGGAGCTTTGCAGACAACTGATTGTGGTACACAACAAACAAATGGAGCTTAAGAGGTCAGGGATAAAGTTTCCCATTGAAATTGGGAGGCACTCAGTTCAATCTGCCAACAAAGCAAAGATAATTGACTCCGAGTTACAGTTGGTCACCATGAAGACCTACAAGAAAAGAAATCATTTTGACTTCAGAAGGGTTTAAGATAAAATCAAGAGGAAGTCAAATTTTCATGAGCCAATGGTCGAAGACATATGGGCAGATCTCAGGACTCAAAATAAGATCAGAAAACTGGATTTCTGCAGGCTTCGTCTGAGCCAAATTGAAGAACTAGGACTAGCTAATATTCCAGATGGAATGGAGGATGATGGGGATGTCCTAGATCACAAATATGAGGTAGATAATGTTGAGGCTTTACCTCTCCCAGAGGTGAAATGGTCAGTCAAGGAGGAGACATCTATCAGGAAAAGATTTCAACCAATACTGGCAAACACCAATCTGTGGTTGGAAAGTAAGGGAATTAAGTTGAAAGAGTTCCTTACAGGGTCTGAAGAGGGAACACAGGAGCAAACAGGTAAGAAGGTGGAAAACTAAACTAAGAACAGGAGTGACACTCCTTCCTCCTCCAAGGTACACAAACCAAAGATCAAATTTGTATCTAAGGGAGGAAAGAAGAAGGAAACCATAGAGGCTTCTGATGCCACTAAGTCAGATGTTGAAGACACCAATGATGATCAGATGGAAATTGAAGATGTTGAGACTGAAGAACAAAATGTTCAAAGGTCTAAGACAAAGGTATCTGATGAAGTTGAACAAGGTGAAGACGAAGATATAGAGGTAGAGCGACTTGATGGTTCCCCTCAGACTCCTGTGAAAGATCTTCCTTCCAAGACACAAGTTCTTACACCTCCTCCTCATGTTCCGTTTTCTGATGGTTTGCCAGCAATTTCAAATGTTCCTCTTTCTCCAATTTTTGTTGTTTCTTCAGACAATACTCCTCCATCCATGAAAGCTAGCTTTGAAACTATTTTTGATTCTTCTGGTTCCATTCCAAGCTTATCTTCCCCTTCTTTTGATATTGGGGAACAAACTATCTTAGAGAACCTTCTGGATGCTTCACAAAAGGTTGTTGATACAGGTGTTGTGTTTACCAACACAAGTCCAATTGTCACTATCACTGGCATGAATATAGATACGGCCAAGCAAGTAGTGGATCCCCCTCTAGCTATTGACGATTCTATACTTCCTCCATGGCTATCTGCCTATACTCCAAAGAGGAAGAAGCAAGCCATCTCAACTGATGAGATTGACATTGAAAAGCTGTTGCCCGTGAAAGCTAAGAACCAAAAGAAGCCTAAGACTGTTTCTAGGCTGGTCACTGAAAAGGGGATCAGATATGCTGAAATTGCCAAACCTCCTGAAGATGCCACGGTTGATACTTTTGACAAGAGCAGTTATGTCATCTCAAGGGTTGAGCTTGGTAAAGTGACTCATGAGGGTGTCAAAGCAGATTTCCAAACCACTGCCAGTACCCTACTTGAAAAGTATGATGAAGCCAAGAGGGAGAAGGAGCAATACAAAGCAAAAGCAGAACAACTGGTTGCTGTCCTTTAAAAAATAGTGAAGTCATCAGAAATAGTAGAACCTATGGTAGTGACAGTGGAGGATCCCCTGATACAGAAGGTTGAAAGAGCCCAAGCTAGAGGCAAGATAGTGGGGGATGTAGTGGAGCGGTTGTTGGCTCAAGGACGAATTCTGTTAAAAACTGCTGTGGAAAGAAAGGAGAAAATGGACAAAGCTAAAGCTGAGCTGGACAATCTAGTAGATCTACTTTCACAAGAGCTGCAAGATCAAGAAGAGAGCCTAGAAGAGTGGATAGATATGAAGAAGATCAAGATAAAGAATCTGATCACCATTGCGGTCGTCACCAACAGGGAATCATATCTCAAGACCAAAGAGACTCTAGCTCATCGTATTTTCATAATAAAGAGTCTACTTGAAGATCTGTGCCAAGCTCGAGAAGTCAGCAAAGATAGTGATGTCACACTCCTACACCGGCTAGAAGAACTTCCTTGCACCTTGACAAGGGAAGATCACAGTTTCCTCACAGCACATGAAATGATAAGTTCTTTTGAAGAAATGGTACAAAAGAAATTTGAAGAGGAAGCTCCCTCAATGCTCTCAATGGATAACCTGTATGATCAACATTCGACTCTGGAGAATCTGAAGGATAATTTAGACAAGCATGAAAAGGCAGTAAAGGTGGTGAAAGATTCAATTCTCCAAGCTCGTACCATCTCTGAAAACACAGTGAAACCAGATGCATGCGAGATGTCAGTTGTTCAAACCATGTATCAGAACTTCCTGAGGAAAAAAGATGGAGGAAGCTAGTGCCTTAGCTTGTTTTTCTTAGATGTTATGTAAATGGAATTTTGTTTTGGACATCTACACATGTAATTTTCCAAAATGTAATTACATGTGAAACAAGAGAAGTCATAAGTCAAATAGGACTCTCTTGTTGAATAAGTCAAAGTAGTTGTAGATTTCCTAGATTTTCTCAAGGTCTTTCCCTATAAATAAAGGGGACCTCTTTTGTAAATAGGATCTTTTTGTCTATTGCAAGAAAACTCTGGCGAATTGAGAAGCAAATCAAGACTTTGTGCTTTTTGTGAAAATCAATATTCAAATATTTATCAATACAAGAAAGCAAGTTCAATTCCAATCTTTGTCTTGGGATTATTTGTGTTGTGATAGTATTGTTCTTATGTCTTGCTATCATAATCTTATTTGATAATAATTGAAGTGTGGAGTTTGCTTCAAGTGATTGAAGAGCGCTCTTAATTTGATTCTGATAAACTTTGTGTTATCAAATCAGTTGTGGGTTATATGTTCATGTTTGTGAGAATACAATAGTTTGGAGACTTTGTGTTGCAAGTTGTTATATTCGATTTACTCTTATCATCTTGAAGAGGAGTGAAGACTTTGGGCTGCATTCTACTTCAAATAGTTCTGTTTACAAGTAGTAAGTGAGGTAACAGAAAACTTTGTGTTTCTGTGATTTTGTGATAATTTATAAGTCTTATATCAAGAGTTTGAAATATAAACATCTATTCTGAAAAAAGAGAATGAGATGAGATGGAACCACCACAAACATAGTTTTTAGTGTACATAAATTTTATAAGTTGTTTGATTTGCAAAAGTTAAGTAATTAGAGGGAACCTCCCCTTGCTGAGAGGAGAGACTTTGTCTCATCATAGCTGTGGCTGATATACCCATTTTGCTGTTAGCGGGTTAACGACAAAATATTCACCCAACAGACTCATATGCTATAACTCTCCCATCTTGCATAAGAACTCCTCCTAATCCTTCTCCCAAGGCATCTGTAATTATCTCAAACTGTCCTTCGAGGTTAGGAACTTTCAAAATTGGAGATGAAGTTAACTTTTCCTTTAAAAGATCAAATGGCTCCTGACATCTATCCATCCATTCAAATCATTTTCCTTTCCTTTATAGGGAAGTGATTAGACTAGAATACTAAAGAAATTTAGAACAAACTTTTTATAATAGCCAGCTAGGCCCATGAAACTACACACCTCATGCACATTTGTGGGTACCAACCAATCTAGAATAGTTGTGATTTTTGAAGGATCAACAGATATTCCTTTTATAGATATAATATGTCCTAGATATTGAATCTCCTTTTGGAAGAATGAACACTTTGACAATTTTCCATATAACTTATGTTCTCTTAACCATTGCAGAACCAAATGCAAATGTCGATGATGTTCTTCTTCATTCTTAGAGTAAATAAGTATATCATCCAGAAAGACTAGAACAAACTTGTCTAAACAATCTATGAATACAATCTTCATGAGGTTCATGAATGCAGTAGGGGCATTCATCAAACCAAAAGGCAACACTGTGAACTCATAGTGCCCATATCTAGTTCTAAAAGTTGTCTTATGGATATCCTCATCTTTCAATCTTAACTGATGATATCCTGATCACAAATTGATTTTTGAAAATATTGTAGCTCTACGCATTTGATCAAAGAGATCATTAATACATGATAAAGGATATTTGTTCTTTACCATTGCTTTATTAAGCATACGATAATCTATACATAAACAAAGAGTTCCATCCTTCTTCTTGACAAAGATAAATGGAGCACTCCATGGTGAAACACTGGGTCTAATCAAACCTTTTTCCAACAATTCTTGTAATTGGTCTTTCAATTCTGTTAACTTCATAGTTGTCATACGGTAGGGTGCTTTTGATATAGGCCCAGATCCTAGTTTAATATCAATTGCAAAATCAAAAATCCTCTTGGGAGGCAGTCCTGGAAGTTCTTTTGGAAAAACATCCTGAAAATCTTGAAGAAAGGGGTGCTTTTCTTCAAAAGATGAACTAGGGCTTTCTAACCCTTCCTCCACTTGTTCCATTTTAACTACAAATAATTGTCAACCTTTTTGTCTAACCCTTTTCAATTGATTAGCAGAGATAGGTCTAATCTTAACTTCTCTTTGAATTCCATGGATTTGGGTCTGATTTCCCAAATCATCTAAGTACTCAACCATTTTTGAAAAATAGTCAACCTTAGCTCTATGCTTCCATAACCAACTCATTCCTAGGATTACATCATAGGAACCTAAGGGGGCTACATACATATTTTCTTCCGTTGAGAAACTAGGGAGATCAATCTTGGCCTCAAACAAACATTTCTCTACCTGAGCCTTAGATTGGTTAGCATAATCTACTGACCAAGGTTTAGACATGAACCCAACTTTTCTAGGAAACTTATTCAAAATTCTAGGAGAAACAAAGTTTTCAATGGCTCCTGTATCAATCAAAATAGATATAGGGACTCCAAACAAAGTACCTGTTATTTCAATGGGTGTGATTTGATACTCTGCTTGACGATTGTTGAGAGCTATATGAATCCTTTGCTGGAATGCTTCTTGTTGAGTAGGTAGTGTAGTATCTCTTTATTGACCATTTTGATTCTTTTTTGAGCAACGATTAGCATAATGGTTGCCTCCACAAGTAAAGCATCCTCCAATGGGTCCTCTCTTATCTGAAGTCTTTCCATTGTTATCCTCGTTCCTTTTGTAATTACCATTATTCTTCTCATTTCCAAGTCTACCCCTATTTTTCTGAGTTCCTTTATCTTTTCTCTTGTTCTCATAGCTCTTATCATTTCTTCTCCTGAATGGTTGGTTAGTAGGAGTTCCATTAAATCACTTGTAGTTTCTATCACGATAAGCTGAGATAGATTTGAGCTTTTGTTCTTGCTTGATCACCTTCTCGTACACTTGATCCATTATTGTGGGACCATGTACGTCCACCTCTCCACCAATTTGAGCATTTAAACCCATGATAAATTTTCTAATTCTGAATCTCTCATCTTTTTGATACTGAGGCACATATTTTAGAAGTTAGGTGAGTTTTTCTCCATATTCCACCACTATCATGTTTCCTTGTCGGAGGTTCTAAAAATTATTCAATTTCTGATCAAAATAAAGTTGTGGTAGCCATCTTTTGTGAAATAGCTCCATGAACTCATCCCAAGTTACCCTTAAAGAACTTATGTTCAATTCCATCTTCTTATTCATCCACCACATGGATGCTTCTCCTGCCAGTTGTTCTGAGTAATTCCTTATCTCGAAATATTTTTCCATTTCTATCAACCAAGCATCTACTACATCCCCAGTCACCTTTCCATCAAATTTTGTTGGAGTGACCTTCTTCATATCCTTAGAGAGTTTTGAGGTCAGTCTATCCCTTGCCTCTTTATGAGGTTCCATACTCTTACTTTGATCTTCATGATTCTCTCCACTTTCTCCACGAGAGTTTTTGTCTCCTCCCTCAGAATTCCCTTTATCAGTCACCTTCTTTTCCAAATCACCCAGTCTTTTCTTAGTTTTCCTCAAGCATGGTTATGATCTGGTCCAATTTATTATTTGGCAGGTGGTTTCCCTCTTAACTTTCTCCTTGGTTAGTTCTTGTCTAAACCATGTTTATCATTTTTCTCACACCTGAGAATATTGATTTGTCTATTAGTTCATGCTTATAATGCATCCCATTAAATCAAAACATAATAAACTCAAATAAAACAATAGTTGGGTACCAAAAAAAATCTTCTTTATTTATTTCATTTCAAGAGTAAAGAACATTCTTTATTTTTACAAGAAATGACTTCAAAAGTTGAGCTCAAGAGGAGTATATCCTTCAGATTCATTTTTAGATACATAATCTCAAGGTATAAAACCTTTTGACTCACTATTGGACCTAATTTCTATAATCTCAGTAGATGGGGGTATTCGGGGATCTTGCCTAACCATAGTTGTTTCCTCATCTGACATATATGCTATGATTTTAGTAGTGATCTTAACTCTTTCAATGTTTTCCTTTCTCACTCACTTGATTCGAGTTAAGTCATTTGCAAGGGTTTTAGTATCACTTAACCATATGTCACTCTCATCATTAGTTCCCTCAAAATTTTTGATAATGGCTTCACATTCTCATTTTTCTTTAAGGAAATGTTTACTCGTATTAACTGACTTCCTTGTTGTCTTCTTAAGACGTACCATCCTGGCACATAAATTTTTAAAGATTAGCTAACCACATAATGTTAACTACAGGTAAGCATAGTGGTTAGTGGTCTCATAAGCCCTAGTGCTGAACCTGGCTCTGATACCATATGTAACATCCAAGTTCTAAAAAACACAATAATATAGAGAACTTACCATGGAATAATTTCAACAAGGTAAAAATGAGAAAATTTTTCTTTTATTTATCATATAATCAAATAACAACAAATTGCAAGATTCTCTTACATAAAACAATATGACATATTGT
Organism: Cunninghamia lanceolata; assembly: GCA_027924645.1. Lineage (NCBI taxonomy): Eukaryota > Viridiplantae > Streptophyta > Pinopsida > Cupressales > Cupressaceae > Cunninghamia > Cunninghamia lanceolata. The sequence continues at coordinate 12,529,279 of BSBN01000739.1, forward strand.
CTTTCTCAATTTCAAGTGTTTGCATAAGTAATTCAATTACATAAACAAATTTGGAATAATTATTGCTTCTAAATATTTGACATCTTTATCACAAGCCTTGGCATGTTTTCTGCTGGAGAGAGAGAGAGAGAGAGAGAGAGAGAGAGTATCTTCCCAGTGTTTTACCTCCATCCATAGACCGGCGGTCTCCCACACATCTTCCACATAGGAAGTGGCCCTACCCTTCACGAGGAATATATACCAAAGGTGACCAGTGGTAATTTTCCTTCCAAGTACATAGTGTTGTATCCTACACAACTCTATCAACCTACAACCCTAGATACCCTCTAGCTAAGTATGATTTCCCAATAGGTTATGCAATCTAGATACAGTGAACCGACAATGCATGCAGAAAATGAATGCATTACTTTGGCCAAAGTTTTAATATCAATAACACTCATAATGAACGTGGTCAAAATGTTCACCCACCCCAACTCGACTTGGATACTATCATATTCTTGTAGTTTATCCTCACCAAATATGTTTATGTAAATAGTTTAACATATTTAATGACAAAAGTCTACTTGACTTAGACAAGTTCATATGGATATATCTAATCATTTGTTTCCATATTTGATACTAGGGTTTTCATTACAACCTCTAATAATCCTATATTTCAAAAATAATCATATCTCATAACTATGAGATTAAGGTTTAAAAATGACCCCTAGTTTTACTCAATCAAAATTAAGAATATTATGGTTCTGGAAAAGATATTACCTCCTACACAATGGAGTATGATTTCCTTCTATCTTTCTTTTTGCAAAAAACATTGATAAACACCATAGTTTAAATTATATACATATATAAGTTTCCATACTATGCAATATTCAAGTTTAGACTTTATCTATTCTCATCATAATGATTTACAACAATATTATACTCATCAAGATTAATATAGTAGATAATAAAGATGGTCCTATGGTACTTATTTCATTTACCAAACTATTCCTAGTTTCCCATCACTCGACTAGATAAGATAGTTTTCCAAATATTTTAGAATCTAAGTGTTCAATGGAAATCATTTGATATAAAACTATACATAGGATAATTCAATCGATATCAGCCTAACTTACTGATTGGTCGTGTTACTCATATCCAAAGAGTAAACATATCTAAGTATCATTTTGTACTAAGCAACACCGTATGTCTTTGCATGATTTTAAAACAATAATATCATAGTTGATTGGTTGCATGTTATATCTCACTCATTGGTTCGAGCTTTATATGGCTCAATCTAACCATATATAAATTAATGAGAACCTTATTCATGCGTGCAAATCATAATAGCATATCATATTTCTGAGCTCTAAGAGCTCTGGTTTTGAATTCATTGATAAATGGTTGCATCGGCCATGTAAAAGCTCATCAATGTTACTGGTTTCCTATCTGGCAAATAAGCCATTTGCATTTATCACTAACTATAAGCATGACAGTGATTTTATCTAAGCAAACATCATAGATTATGATAAAAAACACATCGAATAAAATGGTTTTTCTCATCTGGTAATTCAAATCACTACTATCAAGATACTACAGAAGACGTCGAATAAAAGAAAGTATGAATCATCTTTGAATTCAAGCATACTATGCAAAAGTAGAAACCTGGCAACCGAGGGCTTCAAGGGTAAAAAGAGTTACAGACTTGAGAACTCCAATGGACGCCTAAGAACTGAAGATACTTCCTCCTCAAAACTAGTTATCTATCTTCTGCTTCTCACAACGATCCTTCAAAAGAATAACACCCCTTCCCTCAATTCTTGCTGAGTCATTCCTTTAAAGACTCAAACATGACTCTTAATGAGTCGTTCTATCATTGCTCTCCCACTAATATAGTTAGAGACAAAATGAATTCTCAAATAGTCCACATACTGCTTCAGTTACAACAGAAACCACATAAGATGCAATGTCTTACACATGTCGATGGAAGATGTCCTTCACAGGGAGATTATCGAATGTGGTTTGTAACACCACAAACTCTTCTCAATAGAGGTTGACATATCAATAATAACATAACTTGATCATTTAATGATCACTTAGAGTGGTTTGATCCATCACTTGATATAAAGGAAGGCATTCCTATTTGCAAGCCTATGGCTACTCCATAATCAAGCATTTAATAATTATGAGTTATTAACCTCAAATCAATACATACATATATATGTTTATATAATTAAATATGGTTTAACATGACATCAACCCTACTTGATCATTTATCCTATGGTTGAAGTGTGATAATAATAATAAGTTGAAAGGCTTACGAATAATGTGAAAGGGTTGAGCTTGTCTCCCCTTCACAGACTCTTGTTAAAAAATGTCAACTTGACTTGATAAGATTGTCATATGACGTTTAATGTCAACAATTTATCCTTCTATGACTTAAGGATACTAACCCAACAATTTTGCGACAATGTCGACGTAAGATTTACATTAATCATAAATGGACATCGTTCTACTCTGAAGACGTCGTTTTATTTTACGAACAACAATGTCGACACATATGACTAACCCAAAAAAGAATCAAAAGATATCGACTACTTGTCGAATAGACTCAAAAGCTATATTGACAAAACATGACTTACCTCTATCGATACCAGTTCATGTTTTTGTTAAACACTTATACTCGTTTTGGCAAATAATCACTCGTAACCCAAGATCTATATTTCTCTGCTCAAAAGATACTCTGTCTCTCTTTTCTCTGAGAGTAATCTGAAACCTATAATCCTGTATAAAAATTGAAATCAACAGATTATGATCAGTGCATCATTATTCAAACAATAAACCAAATTCTCATAATATAATTATTAAATTGATAAACCATTTGCATTTTCCATAATTCTATAAATGGCATTCAATAGAATCTATGTTTTTCCTTAATATTAATCTAAACATCAAAATAGATTTACTTATGTCTGAGTAAAAGTAAAAAGTATTAGCAAGACAAAAAATTGGGGATGTAACAGATTTTTAGGAATAAGTTGAATGAAAATGGAGAAGTGGTAAGAAATAAAGCTAGAATTGTATGCAAAGGCTACTGTCAAGTGGAAGGAATAGATTATGAGGAGACTTTTGCTTTGGTGGCAAGACGGGAAGCTATTAGGTTGTTTCTAGATTATGCAGTACATAAAGTCTACTTTTCTGAATGGTGAGTTGGAAGAAGAAGTATATACAGAGCAACCGGATGGATTTTAGTTATCAGACAAACCAGACATGGTATGTAGATTGAAGAAGGCATTGTATGGACTGAAGCAAGCTCCTAGAGCTTGGTATGCCAGATTGGATAGGTATTTATTATAGCAGGGATTTAGTAAAGGGTCCACAAATAGTAATTTGTATATCAAGGTAAGTAAAAATTGAATTCTCATTATTGAGGTCTATGTAGATGATATAATCTTTCGTGGAAATGAAGGTATGTGTAAGAACTTTGCATATGAGATGCAAAAAGAATTTGAGATGTCAATTTGTGGTGAGATGAACTTCTTTCTTGGACTACAAATTAATTAGACAAATACGGGCATTTTCATTTCACAATCAAAGTATGTTAAAGAGTTGTTGAAGAATTTTGGAATGGAAGAATCTAAACTAGTTTGTACTCCCATGACAATTGGTTGCAATCTGAGTAAAGATGATGAATCTCCTAAGGTTGATCAGAGAAAATATAGATCAATGATCAGAGGACTGCTATATCTAATTGCTACCAGACCAGATATCATGCATGTAGTCTATCTTGTGGCAAGATTTCAAGCAGATCCTAGAGAGTCACATGCCATGGCAATAAAGAGAATATTCATGCACTTGAAGGGAACTCCATATCATGGTCTGTGGTATCCTAAGAACAATGACTTCAACCTAAGTGCCTACACAGATGCAGTTTGGGCCGGATGTGTAGATGACATGAAAAGTACAAGTGGTGGTGTGTTCTTTCTTGGAGATAGAGTTGTGTCATGGAAAAGCAAGAAGCAATATTCAATATCCTTATCTACTGCCGAGGTAGGGTACATTGTAGTAGCATCATGTTGCACACACGTGCTATGGATGAGACAAACTCTAAATGATATCAAAGTTGAGTATGAGGATCCAATTCCTATTTTCTATGATAACACTAGTGCTTTTAACATTTCCAAGAACCCAATGATGCATTCAAGGACAAAGCATATTTCTATCAGATATCACTTTCTGAGGGACACATTTGAGTATCTTTGGGAGAAGTTAGGGGTTATTGCCCCTCCTTTGTTGAACTAGATGCATAAGGAAGTGCATCAGTCCAATCTGATTCAAGGGTCATTCTTTTCTGGACTGGTGATGGAGCCTACCTCTCAGGGGGAGCAAGTATTGACATTGGATAGTGTTGCAGTTAGGAGGAGGTATTCAGAATATTTGAAAATCAGTGCAAGTATGTGTAGTATCACACTCAGGGGGAGAAAAAGATTGAAGAAGGTTTGTTACCCTTTGCCATTTATGTTAAAGGGGGAGAGAGTTCATGTGAAAAACAAAGAGAGAGTAAGATGTATGAAAGAAAGGGGGAAAATGAGATTAGTGCAAAATTGTGTCATGATGGTTTTTCACATCATATGTTGCCATCAATGACAAAGGGGGAGATTGTTGCAAATATGTGCTAACCGGTGTTGTCATTGATGTCAACATGCTTAGGTTGTCATCGGTGTCAACTGTGTCTTTTGATATTGCTAATTGTTGTCTGATTGAGTTGTCATGTTAAAGTGATTTGAATGCCTTATAGAAGTGCTGCTGATGTTGATATAGTGCTCTTGTTTTTGAGTTTCCAAGTGCTTTTGAGAAAATTTTCTCTCCAGAGGAAATAGTGTGTTGTAGAGTATTCTGGCTTGCAGGATACTGTCTAAGTTCTTGCTTCGCATTTCTTCTATGTTGAAGACCAAAGTATGAGATTTGGATATGTTTTAGAGAAGTGTTTGAAGATACTAAATCCAGAATTTGGTGGTCTAGATCACTATGCAGTAGAAGTTATATTAACCAGTTTGAAGACTATAATTGATAGAGTTTCTGGGTTGTATAGATGTGTCTGGGAGAAAGTATTTTGCTCCGCATTTCTCTACAAAATAGTTTCAGGTTTTGTGATTTTGGAAATATGTTTATAAGGTCCTTAGCTATCTTCATTCCAAAGGATTTGTGATTTGATGCTATGGAAAGCAAGTTCTTGTGTAGCAGAGTTCGACAGTGTTTGTTGTGAGCAGTCTATGATTTATATTCAAGTGATATTTGTTGTCTTCAAGTGAGATTTGTTGCAACTGGATTTGTTGGCTCCCAGGTAATTTTATGTTGTTTGTGGATGTCTCCAAATTGTGTTGAAGGCTTGTGCTTGATCTGCAATCTATGGTTGAGTTCTTGGAAGTGTGTGCCTAAGTATTCTTGGTGTCACAAGTTTGGCTGACTTGGGTGTTAACACTCTTTGCAGATGTGTTTCATGGATTGTAGAAGCATGTTGAGGCCTGTGAAGATGTATTTGGGTCCAAGCTAAGCCAAGAAGTGTTCTACCTTCATTCATTTGATTCACAAGATTGTTTAGGTCTAGACCTAATTTGAATTATGTATGTTTGTCAACCTTGAAGGTCGTTTCAAATGTTTTAGAGTGTGTTGTCGACCTTGATGTATGTTCCAAGGTTGATGATTAATATAAATAAGTGTAAAGAATTCATGTAAATGTGTGAGGATGTAAAGATGAGGATATGTATGTTGTGAGACTGCAAAGGAGATATATACTGTGCTTTAATGGAATTGAACTCAGGCATGTGGTAGATGCTATTATATCAGTTCATGGTAGTGAACCATTCTGATAGTGAGCCCTATTGGTAGTGAGCCCTATTTGTAGTGAGTGTTTCTTTGGACAATGAGTCCTTGGGTAGTGAGCCCTCTAGTAGTGAGCCTCTTTGTAATTTGATATTGATATTACTATATATTGTGAGCTAATCCTCACCATGGTTTTTTCCTTTTAGGGTTTTCCACGTAAACATATGGTGTTCTCTTGTGCATGGTGTTGATGTGATTAAGCTTCTATTATCTATTTTCATGTTTGATCATCATAACAGAATTAGGGCTTAAGTGAATTAAAGTGAATGTGATTATGCTTGTGAAGGTTTAAAGGTTTTGATACAACTGATTCACCCCCCTCTTGGTTGTCTTATGCATTCAACACAAAATTTAGTGTGGATACATCATTAGAGGATCATATTGGTCAATTGAACCTCAAATTTCTTCAACCAATTGAGTTACCCACTCCTTCACATGTTGCTTCACAGGAGGCTTCTTTAGATTTGCAGTAGGATATTGCCACTCCATCCCTTGAGCCTGCTCTGATTCCACCAATGGTTTCACTACAGCTTTGAGAGATTTCATTACAGTATTTGAATTATGTGAAACATTTAGAGACCCACTTTGTTCTTCTCACTTGGGAAGATCTCATGCACCTATCTATAATTCTTCTTCTTCCATAGGAAGGCATGTTGTTTGACTTTTAGGCATCACTTTCAACATTAGTCTTCGATCTTCATTCAACATTGCAAGATCAGTCATCTTATGGGGGGATTTCTAGTCTCTCTATTTCTCTCTTTTGGGGGAAACACTTCGTGTGTATTTGTAGAAGTAGTCCTTGGGGGGTCATGTTGAGTCCTACCTACTTCTTGCATATATCTCTCTTTTTGGAGGAAAGTTTTATCCCATTGGGTTTTCCTTCTTTCTCCACTTTATGAGAGATTTCTTTGTACATGGGTACCTAACATGGCCTAGTAGCCAAGACCCATATTTGTGTATCTATTACACTTTTGTAATCTCCCTGAGTATTGTTGGGAATTAAGGTGTCTCAACCCTGTAATTCCTAGAATTTAATATTTGATTGTGTACTTATTTATTTGCCTCTATTGTATTTAAGTTTGCACATCATGTTTTGTCATTTAGTGTGAGATGGCATAGTGAGATGTCATTCCACTTGTAATGTGACTTGGATGGACAAGTCAACTCATGAGAATGTAGACATCCCATTTGAGGTGGCACTAATATGCCATGTGTCAGCATCTTGTGGCTTGTAAGAGGTTATGACATATGACATAATCTATGACATGTAAGAGCCAAAAATAGAGATTCCTATGACAGGTGAAGACAAGTGTCATAAAGTATCTTTGCATGTGAGGAAGGCATCTTTGGGTGCCTAGGTTTGACTATGACATGTTGTAAGAGGAATATGCTATTATTAGTCAGCTATGATAGATTCTCTTACAGATGTAAGTGTTGTCATGTATGACGGATTCTATGACAACTGTAAGATGTGTAAGAGCATCTGTCATATTCTATTCTTGGGTGGAGAGCTCTATCTTGGGAAAGTCAAACTTATAGGTTATGAAAAATGTAAGGAGGTTTAATGCATATTGAAAACATGTCCTAAGGCATTAGAAATTAACCATGAGGCCAAGTTGGATGCCTACCTCTAGAAGCTTCCCATGTTGGCCTTGAAACTCAATAAATATAGATGCTTGGAGTATTGGATGTATGGTTCATTTGTAGGTATCAAAATGCTATCGGAATTGCTCTAGAATAGAAATATTGGGAACTCCTAAAAGAACTTGCATTGCAAGTGTATTGTAATCAACATTTGATTGGTTAATACATTGTGCACGTTTTGGAGTGTGGGGTTTTTCAACTAAAAGGGTTTTCCCCACGAATATCTTCTATCTTTGGCATTGTTCTTACATTTGATGTTTAATTAATCTCTCTGTTAATGTATAACACATATTTGTAATCGTAAAAGATTAAAAATTTGCATAACTCTCCCCTCATTAGTTTGGTGTAGGAAGCTATTTTGTGTACCTTGATTCCTTTCAAGTATCACTTAAGGGGGGGTGTTAGAGTGAATAATTAATCCATTCATTATAGATTAAGTGTTCTTAGGTTGATGAGGTTAGATAAAATCTTGTCTAATTGAATGTGCAACCTTTTAGACAATTAGAGGTTACTTAGTTGTTTGGTAAACCTCATGTGCATACCTTTTGAGGTTGGAAGACTTTCCATCTCACCTCAAAAGGCACTTTGTAGTCATCCACCACTTGTCATGCACAAGGTTTTTGGTTTGCACATTCCAAGTGATCTAAAGGTTGACACCTATAGGACACTTGTCTTCATGCATGTGCCACATCATGGGGCACTTGTCAATCCACATGCAAGGTGGGTTCCCTCACTCATGCCTATATAATAAGGCATTATGTACATATTTTACTTAGCTTTTGTGAATATCAATATTGGCTTATATGTGCAATCTTGCTTTGTGGAAGTGTTATCATTTTTACTAGTTGATCTTGGTTGTTATTTCTAGCAGAAACAAGGCAATTTTTAATTTTGGAGGGCAAATTGTGAAGCACATATCACTTTTTTTCCTAATTTTTGAAGGATTTTTTTAGGAAATATTGAATCTACTACATTCCAAGTTTGAGGCTAAATCGAATGGTTCTTTGATCTTCATCATTTTCCATGTCAAAGGTGGCAATGACATCTTTATACTTGGAACTAGACCAATTCATTTGGTATCGTTGGTCATGTGAAGAGTAGAAAAATAAGGGTTATGTGGTCACATGGTTAGTTTTTTAAGAGGAACTCACTACACATTATGGAGACAATTTATGGATAGAGCTACTTTAGCCAACTCACCAAAATGAAGTAAATAGGTATGGTCTAGGACTATCCTCAACAATTCCAAACCTTATCTTTAAGAGTGGCAAATATTACAAGAGAAAATTTGAAGGAATTATTTTCAGGGGGTTTAAAGGACCACATCAAATATGAGGTACGTATAGAAACACAAGTGTCATGCCCACACTTGCTTGTGAGCATGAACACTGACACCACATTTTTTCTTAAAAAAACAACTCTACTATGATTTCACCACCCTACACATGGTAGTACAATGTGCATTCTCAATGCTATAGCATATAGATGCAACAATGTGTATGCTGCATCACACAAGAGAAGGATCCAAAAAGTTTGTGGTGATGAGGAGTCCACTTAGTTCACAAACCAATGGATTAATTTTCTTAATCCTATTAAAATTACTATATGAATTTACTTAAATATTCCTTAATCAAACTTGTAAAATAACTGACAACTAGTACATCTATTCAAAAAATAATTAATTAGTCAGAGTTATCAAGTTCTCACAAGAGCATTTGTCACCTTGCATGTATCAATCTTTCACCCTAGCTAACATACAAGGAAGCCGATTATCTAAAAATAATTTATGACTAAATAAATATAAGATGTTATCATTCAATTATTTACTAATTAATTCATAATAAATTTCAATCTCTTCTTCACCTCTAACATTTTGATTCGATTTAAATTTGAAATAATTTTTTTATTAATTGAAAAGTTTCACAAAGGAAAATTAAAATTTGCAAGAGCATAATTGGGGCTTATTTAAATTTGCATTCATACTTAATCTTGTTTAATTATTTATTTATCATCTTAACAATTTAATTGTCTTACAATAAAGTCGTAAAAAAAAAAAGATTTAATTTATCAATTATTAAAAATGTTCAAAATTAATTACCTCATATCCAAACTATTCATCTTAAACTAAATTTTATTTAATTTGATTAATTAAATTATCAACAACATTTATTAAATTCTACCAACCCCATGTGTCACAATTTAAGCATCCTTATTAACATAATAGATTTAAAACACATTAATTAGATTAAATTATATCAAAACCCTCAAAACTTAATTTAATTTAATCCCAAAGTTATTATAATTAAAATCTAATTTATACATAATCAAAACTAAATACTCAATTGAATTCTAAATAATAATTAAATATTATTATTATGACATAAAGGTTAGTTGTGTGATGATGGATTAGTTATGGATTAGCCATAAATTTTAGTTGTTGTAAATATTAATCATTTGAGCATTATCAATAAATCTTAAAATATAGTATGATATAAAATATTAATTATAATAACTTATCACGCAATTAGAATTTAAATCATGTCCAATCCATAAATAAATAAATTAATTAAAAAAGTCACATGACTAACTAAAAATAAAAAACGAAACAACTAATAACTCTTCATCTATTTCTTTATCACATCTTTTAATCTTAGTCATTCACATAATGATAGCCTTAAAAGTGCCATAATTTTTCACATTCAATATTAACCATCAATTCTAATCAAATCTCAACCCTCTAGCATATCAACCACACATCTATAAATCAATCATCCTAAACTATTTTAACTAAGGAGAATTTATAGATAAATGTTGTTGGAATCTTGAATGGCTTCATGAGCAACTACATCAATTCCATCCAAGAGTATATCTCTATCAACAAAGAAGGCCAAATTCTTTGTAGAGGGTTGTATGTTGTACACAGGTCTTCAAACAAAGAGATTTTGAATTCAATGAAAATAACACTTTGAGATCTTTCCGAAAAGTGGTTACATTAAAGATTTGAATCAATATTAAGGGAGATATGATGATTTGAAGTTGACCTTGCAATGTTACATTTTTAGAAATTTTTTATGTACTTTTTTTTAAAATTCATGTCTTACAATTTAGGAGAGGAAATTACATTTGTTTTTATGAAAATGGATAGAAATATTTAAATATGTTTTATATTATTTTCTTTTCAAATCTACAATAAAAAATGAGATTTCATGAGAAATTTTTTTGTATTTTTTAATAAATTTTTTAATTAACTAATTAATTTATTTAATTATTTTTTACAACATTTTAAATCAATCCACATATATAATCACATGTATATACATACATATTATATATATTTTCAAATCCATTTTTTAAAACACTTAAAAATATAAATGCATGTATATATATATTTTATATATATTCAAATCTATTTTTTAAAACACTTAAAAACATAGATGCATGTATATGTATTTTTATATTTAAGACAATTTTCAAGTGAATTATATTTTTGTTCTCTTAACAATGAATCTATATATAACAAATAAATCTCTTTGTTTTTTATATTAGTAAGTTGCAAACCTGGGTGCAGGTCTTGATAACAAAAGTCAAAAAGGCAGAAAAATAGACCCAGAGCCTCAAACGGCCAAAAAACAACAGATTAACAGCATATCAATAAAACTAGAGTACAAGTTTTTAAGCATAATCTAAAGAAACAACTAACTAAGTAGTTCTTTCCAATCATCAATGATCAAATTAAACATTTTCTCCTTATCCTCGAGCAGAGAATCCACACCATTGTTTCAGTCATCTTGCAGAATAGAGAAGATAGCAACAACCCTGTGAGAGGATTTTAAAACCAAATTGATCAGCACCTTGACTTTTCCCTCCATGGATGAAAGATGGGTCTTGACCTCCACGAGCTCCTTCTCAAGTTTCTTGTTATCCATCTCCTTTCTGGCACTCATCACTTCCTTATCCAGAGTCTCCTAAATTTTAGTGTCCTCATTGTTCATGTCATAGAAAGAGTTGTTCATGGACTCGAAATGGCTAGCACCCTCCTGATCTTATACAGGGGTGGTTTTCACTTCCTTTATTTCAATATCCTGCTCAGTGTCCTCTTGATCCGAGGCAAAGGAGTAATCGACTATCTTTAGCACTTGGGGCTTTTCCTCAACCAACCTAGAAGATTTCCTAATGCTCGGTCTTCTAGCAGAGCTATATTTTCCCATAGCCCTCTAATTAACAACCATCACCTCCTCTTTCAACTGTTTCTCTTGCTTGTCCATCTTTTTTTGAGTATGATGTTCATCATTCCCCTACCCCTCAACACTTCTACTACAAATTTTCTTACCACTTTTGCCAGGAATAGGTTTCCCTCCTTTACATTTTTTACTACCATGTTTAGGTGTGTTGTTCTTGAGGTTGCAAAGACCCTCCACCACATCCTCCTAGGACTAACCATGTGAACCATCTAGCTCAATAGAAATGGGGACCCTCAGAGTATGGCTACCAGATTGAGCCTTCGAAATAGAAGTGGCCTTAGACATAGGAGGGCTAGAGATAGGGGCCGAAGGACAACTCACAAGAGGGTTAGTTAGAGAATTAGGCTCAGAAGGCACTGAAGTTTTTAGTTTGGAGGGCTTTCCAAGCCTAACACTAAGGGGAATCTTGTCCTCAGGGTCTTCATTGGAGCTATCTTCCACGAGCCAAACTTTAAGGGGTTTAGTAGGACATAAAGCAAGATGGTAATGATACAAATGAAAGATGAGCCCCTGGTCCAGGGGAAAGGCAACCACCTCAGGATTACCCTCACGAGCCTTTTTGGTTTGGAGCACAGAAGCCTCAGGGCTAGAGAGAAGAAAAGAGGGAAAGTTGACCAAGATTTTATGATGAAAGTGGTTAAGAAAAGCAAAGTGATAATGATAAAAAACCTGTATCTCCCTTCCAGAGTAAAATACTTCATAATTAAGAAACATACCCAATTCCAAGGGTTGATCAAGCTTTCCCTTTCGAAGCCACCTTGGAGTCTAATTTGCTTCTCCCCTTCCTTGTAGAACAATTTCAAGCCTTCATTATTTTGGACTCGCGTCTACTTCTTGAGCCTATTTCTTGAATGAGGTAGGCCCGTAACGTTGGTTATGGAGTCCTCAGAAACCATAAATTCTACTCTACCCACTTTAACCTTTCAATTCCTGTCCCAAGAGCTAGCAAATTGGACCAATAAGTGCTCATCATAGCCATTTAGGATTTCAAGAAAAGGGGTCACCCCTCCCTCATTAGCTATGCTTCAGACCTATAAATCTTCTTTGAATTCACCACAATTCATGGGCTCCGTTCTAACTGTCTCACCACCCATTTTCCTAAACAAACAATACACAACACTGGGAAGGTAGTTACAGAGAATAAAGAAGTGTCGAGTGAACAATCTAGAAAGGTAAATATAAAACTTTAATTCCATTTCTCTACTCGAGTTTCCAAGCATGTCCTTCCCAATCCCAAATCCACTTGAATCATTATTGGCTTTAGAAATTGGTTCGTGCGAGCCCCTCATAACCAACACTTCAAGAGGTGAGTGAAAAGACCTTTTAAATCTACCATGCCACCGAACACGTTTATTGCTGAGTTGGTCAAGGTTCGCATAGGTCTCCATAGTCCACATCACCATGGAGGGGTAAGTGGGACTCCCAAAGTCATCATCGATTCCACGTCTTCCCTCAAAGTGAGGGAAGCCTGAAAAGACTCCACACCAAGCAAAACAAAATATGATAAGAGTCATGATGAGTTAGTGGGGTACCTCATTCTAAATGCAATCATTAACATTAAGGGGAAGATTGTCTCTGTTTCTCCAACATCTTAGGGGATTAAGATTAATCCCAAGGTTTGCCATAAGATCAACAGTTCTATTACCCTCTCTATATACATGTCTCACCTCCCTGCCTTTGAAGCTTAAGAGGAGCACTTTATATCCCCAACAATATCCTCCATCTGCCAACTAAATTTAACATTTCCCTTGACAACTTCGATGAAAATTTTGGAATCACCTTCGACTATGATATGTTTGATGCCTAAAGCCAAGGCAATTTTGAGGCCCCAAAGGAGAGTCGTGGCCTCTGTAACATTATTAGTATTATCACCAAGGCTCCCCACAAAAGTAGCCACGAGGGCACCCTTATCTGATCTTATAATTCCCCCTCCACTTGCCAATCTAGGGTTACCTTTAGTGGCACCATCGAAGTTAATCTTAGACCAACCAGTTGGGGTGGGGACCAATTAGTGCTAGCCCTAGCTCTTTTCTTACTATCATCCACTCTGCAAATACTTAACAGGATGGTCCACTAATTAATAATATTTGTTTCCAACTCATTTGGGGGAGTTTCTGCTGCTTTTAGGGAGCTGTTGATGATGTTGTCTTGCAGCAGTTTAACAACTGAGCTGAACACTTCCTTGGGCTCTCTGAATTTCTTTCAAAAAAGTCTATTGTTCCTTTCTTTCTAGAGACACCAGGACAGAATGGGGGGGCCTGGTCCTAAATTTCCCTACAAATAGGATTGGAGAAAGGAGGGAACCAAGACCTAATGCAATCCTCTAGATTCCCATTCCAGCACCAAGAAACACCCAAAATATTCAAGGCAAAGCACCCTACCTCCCATGAGAAGTCATAGTGTAACAAGATATGTGAGATAGTCTCCTCTTCTTTCATACAAAGAACACATCTGTTGGGGATCTGGAAACCTCTGATTTGGAGGTTATCTATAGTTAGTATTTTATTTTGCACCGTTAATCACCAGAAGTGGTTAATCTTTGGTATAAGATTGTGATTCCAGATTTTCCTCCATAAATTATCTCCATTTTGAGGTAAGAATAGATTATAGGTGGATTTAATAGTAAAACACCCAGACTTCTCTTTAGCCCACATAAGTTTATCTTTTTGTGGGAAAAGAGGAATTCTGCACCACTTTAGAGAAAATTGGGTCTCATCATCTATCCTAACAAGATCAACCTGTCTTTGGCTACACTCTGATAGTTGTTTCCATCCCCTTTTGCCAGGAAGAAAATAGTCCCAAACCAACCAACCAAAGTGGTGCACAGCTAAGTTAATCAACCCTTGAATATTATGAAGTCTCTTTAAAGACCCTCCATTGACCCAATTGTCTTCCCAAAACCTTATAGTTTCACCATTCCCTAGTTTCCATCTAACGCCCCTCAGAAGAATAGTTCTACATTTTAGAATGTTATTCCAGATCATAGAGCCTTTGGGAAAGTCAAATGTGAGTAAAAGGTCCTCAAGAGCCAAGTTTTGAAAGTATTTGGCTCTCATAATGCTACCCCAGTCTTTACCACCAGCTAATAGGTTCCATCCAACCTTACTAATAAGGGCTTTATTAAGCATGTTCAACTTCCTTAACCCTAAGCCCCCCTACAACTTCGGTTTGCATACTTTATCACATCCCACAAGAGCCAATCTCTTCTTACTTTCCACACCCGTCCATAAAAAATTTCTTTGAATTTTCTCCAACCTCTCAACTATATACTTAGGAATTTTAAAAAGAGACAAAAAGTAAACAAGAATCCCTTCTAGCGAGGCCTTCAGTAATTAGAACTTACCCGCTTGGCTCAGTAGTTTCCTTTCCACCCTGTCAACTTCCTTTATGTCCTTTCTAGAATGGAATTCCAATACTCAGGAGGAGCATCTCTCACTAAGAAGGGAAGCCCAAGATATATACTAGGTAGCTCACCCATAGAACAACCAAGAATCCCCATAATCTTCTGTTGTAGCACAAGCGGGGTGTTAAAGAAGTACACATGGATTTTATCGTAGTTGATGCATTGGCCAGCTAAGGTAGCGTACTCTTGTAGCACTTTTTTCCACTTTCTAGCCTCAATCACTGAAGCTGAACCAAACAGGATGCTGTCATCCACACATTGTTAAATAATTGTTGGAGCTACTGTTGAAGCTGGTTTAACACCTTTAATCTCTCTAGAGTTTAACAGATAGAGGAAGCATCTGCTTAGGGATTTAACCAATAAGATGAAAAGGTAGGGGGACATGGGGTCTCCTTGCCTAATCCCCCTTCCAGCAGTGAAGAAACCCTTGGGAACTCCATTCACCAAAATAGAGAATATGACCGAAGTGACACAAATCTTAATAAGTTGCAGGAACTTACCTTGAAAGCCCAACTTGCTCAAGACAATGAAAAGGAACTCCCAATTAACTCTATCATAGGCTTTTGAGATGTCAAGTTTAAAAGCCATTCTCAAGATTTTGCTTCTTTCCATGGAGTGGATAATTTCATGAGTTGTAATGGCCGCATCTGTAATCTATTTGCCTGACACAAATCCTTTTTGGTAGCTACTTATGAGCTTATCGAGTATAGGTTGCAGTCTAAACACTAAGATTTTGGGGAAAATATTGTAAATAGTATTACAAAGGCTTATGGGTCTAAAATCCCCCATACACATAGGATCTTGTTTTTTGGGAATAAGAGAAATGAAGGTATGATTTAGTTGCTTCAGTAGCTTACCCATCTTAAAGAAGTCCCTAGCTGCCTCAGTGACATCTTTTCCCACTATGTCCCAATATTCCTGGAAGAAAGCAGGGGGGAAACCATCAGGCCCAGGGGCTTTAAAGGCACCCACGGAGAAAAAACTAGCCTAGACCTCCTCCTCAGTAATTAATTTGCCAAGTTGTGCATTATCTTCTTCATTCAGAAGAGAAGGGATGATATCAATGAGATCCTAGTTGATGCAATTGTCTTGAGCATCTAGAAAGTTTTGAAAGTAGGAAGCAACCACTTGCCCAATTTGAGTGTCTGAATCAACCATAATACCTCTATCATCCATCAGTTTAGTTATACTATTTCTTTTCATGTGCTTCATCATTGATTGATGGAAAAAAGAAGTGTTCTTATTCCCCTCCTTTAGCCATTGCACTCTTGACTTCTGTTTCCAATAAATATCCTCCTTCAATAGCAACTCTTTCCATTCATTTCTCAAAAACTCATCTTCTTTAGCAGTGTCCTCTGAAGTGTCCCCTTCTTCCATCCTCTTTTGTAACTCCCCCAGTTTAGTATTAATTATCCTTTTTTCATCAAATATGTTCCCAAAGTTGAACCTATTCCATCCTTTTACCTTTTTCTTAACCATTAGTAGCTTCTGCACT
This sequence comes from Cunninghamia lanceolata, assembly GCA_027924645.1. Lineage (NCBI taxonomy): Eukaryota > Viridiplantae > Streptophyta > Pinopsida > Cupressales > Cupressaceae > Cunninghamia > Cunninghamia lanceolata. The sequence goes on from BSBN01000739.1 coordinate 12,545,924, forward strand.
AGTATGAACATAGGCATTCCTTGGACATCTTCTGTCCACCAACTCACTAATTTATCCTTAAAATTTGGGTGTTTGGTCCAATAATCTCAAACCTGAAAGGGTAAGGGCCTTTACCATTCACATGGCTCCAAGAGAGAAGCAGGGGGTTATGATCCGAGATAGTTCGAGGCAAAGCTTCTAGAGAATGAGTGCTTAAAAACTTCCGGTTGGAAGAGACCAAAACTCTATCTAACTTGACTTGAATCAAATTTCTCCCCTTTCTCTGATTAGACTAGGTAAACCTATTTCCTTGAATATCAAGATCCATAAGTCCTTCATTAGTTAAAAAATCATTCAAGTCCAACATGTTGTCAGTGTAATCCATGATCCCTCCACTCTTCTCAAAGGGGAAGAGTGGAGTGTTTAAATCTCTAGCTAACATCCAGCAAGTAAAGGGGTCACTAGCAATCAGAGAGGAGAGAAGGTCCCATAACTCCCTTCTTGGGTCCCTCTAATTAGGAGCATATATATTAATCAGGTTTCAAGAATTACTATTAGACTCCATTCTAACTGCCAGAAATTTTTTTTTTCAATAATCCTTCCCTTGACAACCTTGTTGTTCCACATAGTGACAATTCCCCCAGAGGCACCACAAGCATCACAACTCAGGTGCTTCGCATCAGGTCATATATTCATTGCAACATCTTGAAAACCTTCACTTTTCATCTTTACTTCTTGAAGCATCAAAATGTCAATTTTGTTATCAAAGATACAGTTCTTGACTAAGAACTGTTTGTGGGAGTTGTTAAACCCCCAGATATTCCATGATAGTATTCTCATTTGATTGGGGTCTTCTTGGAGCTAATCTCTAAGGTCTTCTTCCTACCCATTGCAATGTCTTTGTCAATTGCCTTCTGTCTAGTCTATCTTTGAGACGGTCTTCCCTTCTTAGTATCTGCTCCCACATCTAGGATCTTCTTCCCTGGACCTTTGTCTTTCCTTTTAGCAGTGGTCAAACCTTTCGAGTCAGTGATACTGGAACTAGCCCCAGGAGTAAGGGCCAAAGTTTTGTTACTCTGGGAGGATACCCCTTGGCCAACATCATAGCCATCATGATTACCCCCCTTACCCATTAAAGGGCTATTCAACCTATAAGGATCCACCTTCTCCACTAAGAATTCCTTTTTTGGAACTTCCCCTTGATGAATCTCCCCATCTTCCAACCCAGCGGACAATGAAGCGATATAGTCCTCCCCACAAGGACTGGGAGAAGTCCCTACCCCCTAGTATGGTGTGATCTTGGGCCTTCGGGGCTTCCTGTAGGAAATTTTCTACCTTATCCTTGTCAGCATTATCCTTTTTTGGAGAACCAATAATATTCAACAGGTCCTCCCTAAAAGAGTAGTCTTCCTCAACTTCTGAAGCTGGGGTAGGCTTTCTAGCCCTGCATTGGGTTGCTAGATGACCCTTCTTGTTATAGATTTGGCAAAAAGTTGTAGAGATTTCATAGATTATAGGTTTTAGAGTAATATTGTTAGGTAGGACCTTGTTAATAACAACACTAACATAGAATCTAGCAAAGACTAACCTCAATTTGTTCCTAGTGGTGTTGTCAAGACATATGAAGTGACCAAATGAATTGGCTATTCACATAAAAATCTCTTCAACCTAATACTCCAGAGGAAGACCCGGGAGTCTAATCCAAACTGGCACTATTTTGTTGAGATCCACAACACTATCAAATCCTGGTTTCCATTTACACAGGGATAAACTATGTTTCCCATACATCCAAGGCCCCCCTACTAGAATAGAGGCAAGATCTTCTCTAGACATGAATTTGAAGAGAAACATCCCTACAGCCATAGCATTCACGGTAACACTTCCCTTCACTCTCCATTTGGTAGTCACCAATTTCCTGACCGCATCAATGTTGGGTCTGAAGGAAAAAAACTTTCCTACCAGAGCATTCTCCATAGAGGAGACCACTCTTTCCACCATGATGTCTGGGAGCACAATTGCCGACCCATCAATCGTATCTTGAAATCTTAGTGAATCACGAGGTCCATCTGACTCCTCCCTTAAGAGGACATTCTTCTAGGCCTTAGGCCCCAACTCCTTTTGCAATGCGTGAGTAGAGGACTCACAGTCCTTGTCACCAAGCACATGACCCGAAGGGTCCACGCAACTATCTAGAACACTGGGAATAGTCTCAATCCCCAAAGCAATCCTTGGGCAACCCTGAATCGGAGGGTCCATGGGATCACCCGGATCCCTAGTAGCCAACAAAATTCAAATTTAAATTCAAAGTAGCGTGCGGGAAAAGTTGCAGAGCTTTTTCCAAGCAGCATGAAAGCAAAGAAGAATTGTTAATTTCATCTTGTGTAAATGAATATCTTTGTTTAATATAAGAATACACTTCTATTTTTCAATGCACTTACAATTATGGTTGAATAAAAAAAATCTTCTAAATGCAATGTATTTTTCTCGTACACTGATATATACAAAGAAATATATTTTCCATACAATAGAGATATAAGTAGATCTCTCATTTCAAAACTCTCACATGCATAAGAAAAGAATATATCTCTTTCATAAAAAAATTTAGAGTGGCATATGCACACATGTGGAAACAATCACATCCTTTCAAAAGAGAGTTTCAAAAGTCATAAAAGGCCTTCATCAAACATAAGTTTGTCATCTTTAATTCATCCCAATTTTACAAAAACAAAGCTTCACATTAAAGCTAATAGAAGTTTTCTCACCTCCCAACCATAGGGTTTGCTCACAAGCCCACCCTTGAGCTAAGAGGTCCTTATAGGAATTGATTTTCATTACACAATAAAGGAATATATAGACAAAAACATAACAACATTCATAGGCTTAAAAATCATATATAAATTTTGGCAAGATTCATAGAAAAGGGGGAGTCAAGGGGACACTCTAACCTCTTGGAAAAAAATATAAATAAAATATTAATATCTTCAATACCAAAGTACCCACAAATCACTCAATCATATCACAATACTCCACCCAAATCATATATCAATAATAACATGAATAACCCATGGCATGTCTATCTCCTCTCCACAACACAACATATCCACACACATAGGCACTTAATACCAATCAACACCATAAAATATGATTTTTTTCAAGAGAGGATCCACACCTCTCTCAACCCCAATACATGAGTGATTCTTAACCTAAATAGGAAGATCTGCACCCAACATAACATAACTCCCATCCTAAATGAGTTTTAACACATAATACACAACACGACAAGAGGGTTTTCATACAATATCAAGAATATTCATAGAAAAACTAGCAAGATTTCAATCATTTTAGCAACAACAATAATATACACTCTAAAGTGGTTTAAGAGGCTACCTCAATACTTCAACAAAATTTGGGAATCTCTTGGTCTAAGCTCTTCAATCTTTCCTCTTCTCCAAAGCTCTCAAGCTCTTCCAACCCTCCTCTTCTCCAAGTAACTTTGAAAACAAAAAGAGATAATTGAAAAATAGAAAATATAGCTATAAACAAAGTTTTAAAAAAAGTTTAAATAAAGATCAATTGTCTCGATACAATAAATCTAGGGAAAAGTTTGACTTTGCCACCATAATCAGATTTACCTCCAAATCTCATCACATATCTTCCAAGACACATTTCAAGGCTCTAGACTCTTCTAAAACACATATTAATCACTCCAACATGGACCCATCTCATAGGTCATCACTTATGGGTTTAATTTCAATTAATGAAGAAAAAATACCTTAAGACTTTTTAAAGTCCCTTCTAAGATCAAATCCAAAATTTGTTACAAGGATGAGTCACAACCCAATATTCTCACACATATAACTCTAAAACAAAGTAACTTGAATTAAATATAAATAACAACTTCCATATTTACAAAATATTTTCAACAATAAAGACCTTAGTCCCCTCATGGGTTAAGGTCAACATATCACTAGGGAATCACAACAAAGGTTTCTTGAGGGCCTCCAAAGTCTTTCCATTAGCCACAGAAACCACCTGCATACTTCTAACCAAACATTAATATATCTTATAAAATAGTAAAAGCAATAATAATATTTTTGAAATAAAATATGTTATAGGTAATCCATAATTTAGATAATTATCACTATTCAACAATAATCATAATTTAAATTCAACTAACTCAATTACACACACAATTCAAATTTATCACATAATAATATTTCACAATTTTCTTTCTAATTTTAACTATGATCAAACATCCCTATTTAGATCATCACTACTAATTCAAAAGTATATTAGTATTAACATTTATCATAATGTATTTAAAATTAAATCATGTTATTATAGAGGAACTACGATACTCTAAAAACTTTATATAAATAATAGAAATAAACTACAGTCATCCTCTGACATAATAATCTCATATAAAATTAAACTATTCTAAGCATATTGTTGATATCCAAATAATCCATGATCATAATCAAAATCTAAACAAAATGTGTAATTCTATGAGTACCAATATTAAAATAAGTCTATTATGTGTGAATAAAATCTTAAGACAAGAGTGGACCTCACAATTAGATGAAAAGTTTTTGGCTAATAGGTGACAAGGGTTTGTAAACATAAGAGATGGAAGCACGCCTACACAATCATTACCTCAACCTACCAAATTGATTACAATAAGTTGAAGAGAAGAGAGAAAAAGGGTTATGTTTTAATTGTGATAAAAAATACAATTAGGATCATAAATGTTATGAAAATAAATTGTTCTATATTGAAGGTCTAAATGAGGAAGAAGAGGATGAAGAAGTAACATTATATGGTGGCAATGAGATAGATGAGGAATTAGGAGATACTCATCCAACCATATCTTGTTATGCACTTTCTGGAATCAACATCCCACAAACTCTCAAGGTGGTGGGTTTCTTGAAGAAAGAGATACTAACAATATTGATAGACTCATGAAGCACTCACAACTTCATCAATAAGAAGTTAGCTACTCATCTAATTTTTTTTATATATCTAGTCCTAGAATTTTGGGTCTTGATTACAGATGGGAGTATTGTTTTAGGGGAATGCCATAGCATTAAATTATACATGGAAGGTTATCATATTGATTTCCTAATGTTTTCTATCTCCATGGGTGGATTAGTATTGTTTTGGGACTTTTATGGCTTACTACATTGGGGATGATTGAGATAAACTTCTAAGAACTATTCATGCACTTTCACTTAGAGGGAAGGATAATAGAACTAAAGAGGGTTGCATGCAAACTCTCCACAGATGGTAAGCTCTCACCAAATGCAAAAGATGTAAATGTCAATGAGGCTCAGCAAGCCAGGATCACCTGCAATCAAGACAACCTTCCACACAAAGATGACAAGAGAAGATGCTAAAACAATGGAGCAACTGTATTAGACTGTCATATTGTATTTAGTATGAAATACAATGAGAGAGCCTTGCTTATAAAGGCAAGGTGAGAGCTAGAAGGGTGGAGTGAAAGGTGGAGATATTCCAACAACATGTGCCAATTAGATGATGATAACTAATTGCACATGTGGAGGATAAGACAACTCACTCCAACTATCAACAACTCAACACACAACTAGAAACACCTAGACATCTAGAAGACTCACTAAGTCAACCTAATATGTGTGAATTATATGTTCACACCAACACCCCCCCTTAAGTGCAACTTAGGGAGTAGTTGACTAAAACAAAGATGCACTGATGGTTGGGTCCCGGCTACTAGGCCATGTTAGGTACCCATGTACAACAAATCTCAAGTGGAGAAAAGGAGAAAACCTCATGGGACAAAACTCCTCTCCAAAAGTGAGAATGCAGAAAACAAATGAAAGATGTGATGGATGGAGGACTCAAGAGCCCCCAAGGAATACATCCAACACATATATACAATCAAGTACCCCCCCATAGGAGAGCAAATGTGAGACTATAGATCCCCCCAGAACGAAGTAGCTCCTGTGCCGATGGTGAACGCCCAAAGAAGAATGCTGAAGAGAATCCAAAGCCTACAAACAACATTCTTTCCCTTAGGAAGAAACAAATCCAAAGGCTGATGTCGAAGAAACTCCATCTCAAGGTATGAGGGAAAAAGCCTCATGATGTATGTTGTCTCTGAAAACTACTCAAGTGTCCACATGTCACAACCAAAAGATGCCACATAATCAGGTGCTGCATGCCTAATCAAGGAATGTGATAATCCAAGACAAGATGAAAACTCAAGATCATCAATCTCCAAAGACAAAGAATCCTCTGAATGATACTCAACATACTCCATCTCAGTGCCAAACTGTGACAAGTGAAGAGGAGAAGGTGTATGCTCATCCGAAGTAGAAGAATCAACTCCTTCAAAGAGGAGATGAATATCATCAATGATGTCCTCCAAGTCATCAAGATAGGAGTTACGAAACAAGTCTGCAATACCTGTCAAGTACTCATCCCACAAACCTATATCTGGAAGACAAAGAATATCTTGCTCAACTGAAGTGGATGAAGCTATGTCACTGCCAATCTCGGAAGAAGTAGGAAAAGGAGGAAGCTCAAAACTAGTCTCAGGAACCGAAGTAGATACAAGAACACCAAGGTTCAAGTGACCAAACTTCTCCTTAGAAACATGATTCACAATTGATGCATGAGTGTGAATAGGAATCAATGGATCTACATCATCATCAAAAACAAAATGGGAGAAAGTATAAAGGCAAGATGCATGATTAGCCATCCCAACAACAATGATATCTCTGCTCTCCAAGTCCTGAATGATCACAGAATCAGGAGTGAACTCAACTGTCTTCCCTGCACCAGAATGAGTAATCTGATAGATGGAAAGGAGATTGGTTGTCAAGGAAGGTACACACAACACATTATTGAGTACACGAGTCACCAACATCAATTGTTCCTTTACCACTTGCATGCATGTATGTATTGTTACCCATCAAAATAGGTGGCGAAGTACATGACTGAACTGAAGAGAACATCCCCTGTGAAGATGCCATATGATGAGAAGCTCTAGAATCAAGAAGCCATCTCTCTGACTGTAGACTTGTTGAAGCAAAGAATGCTTTTCCTTTTCCTTTATCTGTCTAATTTGTAATGCCTATTGTCCCTATAGATGTAGATGATGATGGAGGCAAAGAAGAAGACTTGGGTAAAACTATTGTTGATGAAGAATACTCAATGTTATGTTTTTGAAGAAGTTGCGACATCTCTTCAAACTTTTTCTCATAACACTTAGTCTCATCATGACCCAATTTCTTACAATAAGATCACTTTGGCTTCTTCTTCTTATTAGACTCCTCTTTGGAAGAAGAGTTGGGGGTTTTCTTTGATTCTTTCTCTTGCTTATTAGACTATGAATCCTTATGTTTCTTTTCCTTATTATGTGAAGCCTTAGGATCTTTTGTGCTTTGTGTTGCAACTAGAGCCTGTTTTCTAGGTGACTTCAATGTACCCATGTGTAGTAGCTTGGCTTGTTCTCTTGTGAGTTGTGCAGCAAACTCCTCAAGTGAAGGCATGGTAAACTTAGTACCAAAGGCATCCATTGTAGCATAAAAGGTAGAAACATAAACTGAATATGCAGGACCCAATTTTGCAAGAATAGAGAGAATCAGTTGTTCATCTTCTTTCTCAAGACCACTTTGTTTGAGTTGCAACCTGAGAGACTTAAATTTGGTGAAGAAGTCTTCAATTTGATCAAAGTCTTGAGGATTAAGTGCAATTAGCTCATTTTCCAATTTGAACCTTCTTATTTTATCTTGCTTGCCAAATAGATTGTCCAGTGTTGTCCATATCTCATTTGGTGTAGTACAAGACTCAACATGAAATCTCAAATCTGGAGAAATAGCAAGACAAAGTGTGCCAAAAGCCTCATCTCTTCTATCTAACCATTTTCTTCTCTTAGTAGCACCTGTGGGTTCAGGATCTGTGCCTAAAGTTATTCTATGTAACTTTTGTTTATACAACACAAACTCCATGTTTTTCTTCCATTCAATATAATTATATGGAGTTAAAAGTGGAAATTGAGGCACATCCATGATGAAAAAGAAAGACAACAACACAACAACACCCCTTTACTATGTAAGAGAGCCCCTCCAATTTGTTTGTGGCACTTTATACTTAGTGTGTTTACAATTGTCCTCAAAGGACCAAAATTGGGAAAATAATCAAAATCTCTTAAAAAAGAGATCCTTGTGAGATTACAATCACTCACTATGATGTATTACAGTAAACAAATCCTCTCAAAACAAATTTCACCTCCTCAAGTATGAAAATGCCCAAGTTATCAATCAAATGCCAAAAAATTGACAAATGAAATTAAATGAACCTAGGGAAAAAATTGAGAAAAGTGCATGGATGGCTGTGTAGAGCTCTTGATCACCTTTCTGATGCCGTAAGAATCGCAAAAATTGGAGTTCGTGGCAAAATGTTATGAGCTTAGGAGCCAAAAAGGAAGATTTGTTTTTGACCTGCAATAAATGCTATTAGACAGAAAAATCAGAGAAAATGACTAATACCACTACAAAGTGCTCTCTGTCAGCTTTCCGTTGATATATAATTTGCCTGATTTCGCCACCGTGGGCAAAAGTTGTACAAAAATGAAAAAAAGCCCTATTTTAGAGCTTTGAGGGGCAAAATAGGCCCTCTATCGACAGAATATTCCTTCTAGTGGTCAGAATATCCCCCGCAGTCGCTGGTAAACCACCAGTTGGTTTGGAAAAACTGCCATCGAGAAATGAAAACCACTAGGTCAATTGTGTTTCAAACCACGGTTTAAAAAACAAAATCGCCAGTATCTAGGGCAAAAAATCCCCTGTATGTGTTGGAAACCACCGTACAATGTCTGCAACCCGATGTTTTAGGCTGAAAATGCTAGGCAGTAGATAAATCCACTAGTTTTGCAGTCAAAACCACCATTGAAAGGGTGTAAACTACGTGACAAAAGTCACCGGTGGTGGCGGTTTGAGACCCACTGGTCAATCAAAGACAACCGACTTAAAAATTAAACCTCTGAACACAATGAAAGCCTTCGAAGACCGTTGGCAAAAAGTGTTAAAATCTACGGACTTAGACTTGTGATCACCGCAATGTGACTCAATAAGCTAGGATCACCTGCAATCAAGACAACCTTCCACACAAACTGTTGTATATAACTGTGACCAAGGAAATCGTTTCGTCGATTGGTAAAGAATGCTACCGACCGTGCAGATATTAAGTCTACCGATCACTACGAAATTGCCAGAGGAGTGAACTCTGCCAACAGATGAGCTAAAGGCAAAGCAAAACCTTTTGAGGTCGCCAGGTATTGAGATGTGCTGCCTGATGCCAATCAAGAATTGACCGCTTGACTGTGAGTCAACTGCCAACACAGTGTTGACACTCATTTTGACCAGGGGTTGATTTGTCATGATCAGGAGGTTTCTTCATTTGAAGCCTTTATCTTCTTGCTCATTTTTTCTAAGTGTTGGACCTCCTCAGCATTTTTCAACTGCAGCATCATATTTTCCTGAGGAGGAGGTCATCATCATCATCTTGTCTTCGATGATGATCTGCATCATCATGTTCCTCGTCGACTTGTTTTTCAACGTCATCATCATATTTCAACTGACGGGTGATGTTTGCTTATTATCCTGATGATACTGATGAGCTACAGTGCGCCCTCATCTGCTTGCGAGGGTGATTTTTCAAAGTATCCGGTGATCTTTCATTTATCACCTTGCTCAAACATGATGATGTTGCCCCGGTATCCTGAAGGGGTTATTCTCTAAGTGCTCGACACAACTTGTTTTTTCTTAAGGGTCGTCATCATCATGATATTTCCAGTTTTCATCCTGCTGCTTGCGGAGGTCATCATATTTTCTGCCTTCATGATATTTCGCCGGGGTGATATTTTTATCATCGGGTGATCTTGGTTATGATCATCCTGATGATGTTGTTGAAGAGTTCTAAGTGCGACCCGATATTCACTAGGGTCATCATATTTTGAACGTCAGGATGATCTTAGTCAATATCATCTTGATGATGTTGTATCACTTCTTGTTCGTTGTTTCTTCATCCTGATGATGCTGACGTCATCCTTATCTCAGGGTGATATCTTTTTCTCTGCCTATCTGCATCATGATATTCCGAAGGAGGGGGTGATATTTTCATATCATCCGGATATATGTTTGTTTGTTCGAGCATCATGATGATGCTAATATTAAGGAGATATCCGCCTGCTAGCTTCACGCATTATCTACTGGGGGTGATCTTTTCAAGCAGCATCATCATATTCAGTTATCGCCCCGATCTTATAGAGGAGCTACAGTGCAACCTGATATTTGAACATCAGGAGGATATTTCCAAATATCCGGTTGTCTTCCGAATATCATGATGATGCAGATATGATGATGACGTCATCAGGATGATCATCGGCCAGACTTTTGGTATAAGCTCAGCAGGAGGATGTTCCTCCGATGGATCAGGTTGTGCCGATTATCATGCAGGTTATATTTCAAATATCATGATGACGTCAGGGTGATATTTCGAACAACAGGATATCATGCTGCTGAGGGATGATGATGATGAGGTTATATACTAATGTCGTCAGGAGCAAAAGCACCGACATGATATATGCTCATGACCTAGTATATAAAGTGTTATTGAGATCATCGCGGGGTGCATGTGGGATATTGTTATCCTGCATTTTCAAATATCATGATGATGAATCTCGGCGGGAAATGCTTGCGATAGTCTGTATGATGTTCTTCCCGAGGCCGCGGGTTGGTGCGCCATTAATGGCGAAGGTTGCAGAGGTATGGGCGATGGCGTGGGTCGATCTGGTACCCGACTGAAGGTGTCAATCAGCGGATGATGGCGCAGGGCTCGAGAAATCTTCCTGTCTCCTCCCCTACCTGCTGCATTCAAGTTTGGGCGCCAATCTGGTTGTGTTTGAGCGCCATTTTCATGATACCGTGTATCTGGCGAGATTTTGGTCAACATTGTAATTAATTGCTGAGCACCTACCTGGCTGTTATAAGCAGGTTGTGTTGTTCATTTGTGGTTGTTGAAAGTGGATGATTTTGGCTCTGTAATGCATAACAAGCTGATCTGGTTGCTCTGTGCAGCTTACCTATGAGTTTATGTATCTCTTGTTGTTTGTTTTTGGCATGAACCCACTGATTTCATGATTAAACTTATATGAGAAATGCTGTTTGGCATGTGTTGTGTTAATTCTGTCTCCAGTATTGCATGTATTCTTCTTCTGAATCTGGATGTTTGGTAATGTTTAGATTCTAGAGCATAGAATTCCTATGTTGACTGTCTGACCTTTTAACTTCTACTCAAGGGGTAGATTAAACTGTTTTCAGGTTGAACATTGGGAGGGATATACTGCAGTAGGGATACCATAAGTAGAGATAACCTAACACTTTGTATTGGGAGATGCCTGTAAGGCAGGTATCACACATATCCCCTTGAAATCCAGTTTCAGCTGTTCATGCTGATCATCCACAGGTGTATGTCTACTGACTCCAGGCCCTGGATAGGCACCAATCATGCTTTGTTTTGTGTTATAACCATATCCAGCTTTGCATCCACACTTAAACTCCAAAGCAAAATCTAAAACCAACATTAGGATATTAGAGTTAGTTTTAGGAACCTCAGTCCTCTGTCTACAATTGCAAATAGGCCCAAAGCTAGCCCCTTTGCCCTTATCTTTCAGTTTTGGTCTACTTACAAGAGGACTATCTGCTTTCTGTCAGCATCCCAGCCTTGTATGCATATCCTCATGGATGTTGAATAGGGAATACCCCCCTAGGTCTTGCAGAGCCTGAAGAAGAAGAGGAGATAAAATATAGAGTCTATCTCCTACACTGTTGGCCCCCTGGCCCAGAGATCCTGTTGATCACTGATGGCTACCTTGTAGGGAAATCTAGGAATAAGCATCCAGTCTGGGAAAAAGTCAACAGAAATTGGCGACTCTACTGGGGACTGAGGAGTAAAAGTGCTATCTAATCATCTCCAGTGATATATATGTGACCCATCTGAGTCAGCAACAGAAGAAAACACCCTGGGGAACCTTGTGAAAGAACCCTGGTTTTCAGAAGAAAACAATTCCTAGAAATAGGTGGCGACTTCGAAGTAATCTCCCAACCGGTCAAAGTAAAATTATATGCAGGGGAGAAGATCCCAACAAACTCCTTTATTTGAAGAGTTACCATTAACAAAAAGAATGATGTATAGAAGAAAGGGAACTGTCTCAGCTAGTCATGAGAGCTCCCCCAGAAAAAGTGATGAGGTACAAGATAACCCTAGGCCATCAGGACAGCATGCTCCTTATTTTTCAAGTGCAGAAGCAGATATCCAAGGTGCATATGAGAGGCAACAGGGTGGTAGTATGAGAATGAGGTCAGAGGTGTTCCAAGAACGCCCTTTTCTAGACCCAAGTGAAAGGTTTGAAGAGGCAGAGTCTCTAAGGGATGATGAAGATGATGACCCAAATGGTATGAGACCATCTACCTCCAGACCTAAGGATGAACAGCTAGCTGAAGAAATCAAAAGCCTAAGAGCAGAACTAGAATACCTACAAGCCATGAAAATCAGAGATGATATACAGCAGAAAGTGCAAGCCTTGAGAACTGCCCAAAATAATTCAGTTCCTACCCTAGAGAATGCAAATATGCAAAGACATCAGCAAAGATATGAAATGCAACATCAGCATCATGATGACAGACAATATGTGAATGATGCTAGGATACCACTGAACAATGCAGGAAATCAAAATGCAAATAGAAATGTTAATGTTAATCAGCCAAACAGACAGCCCATGCAGTTAGATAGATTCAGGCAGCTGGTGTTTGATGGTATTCCTGGGTATCCTAACCCCATTGACAAGCATCTGAGGCTGCAAGTGCCTAAGTTTTCAGGAAACAATACAGTGTCAGGAGAAGATCACCTAAAGGCCTTCCAAAATGTCATGGATAATTTTGAGGTTGAGCATGAGGATGTTTTCATGAAGTCATTCATGCAATCCTTAATAGATGAGGCAAGAGAATGGTACAGGAATCTGCCTGACCGGAGCATATCATCATGGGATGATTTTAAGAGGATATTCAAGGAGCAATATGGTGATAAAACTGACCCTAGCTTCTTTGTAAATGAGTTCACCAGTATCACCAAAGGGTCAAATGAACAGGTTGCAGACTTTAATACAAGATTTACTAAAGTGTTGAACAAACTGCCACATCACATGAGGCCAAATGAACCAATGTGCATAATTTTGTACATCAATGCCTTTGATGCAAAGACTGCATATGGATTAAGAGATAAAGGTCCTGCCACTCTCAGGGATGCTTTCAGAATTGCAGTAAATATTGAAAACAATAGGAAAGCATCAGGCAAGACCAATAGAAGGGATGATGTAAAAATTCTGCAGAATCCAAACAAGCCTCAGAACACTCAAGGTAGTACATCTGCTCCTGAAGATAAGATAGACAAACTGGCAAATGTTGTTAAGGACCTAAGCTATAGATTAGCTAGAAGTGAAAAAGGGATGGGTCCTGATAGGCAAGTCTATCAAAGGCAGGAAAAGAGGCCATCATTACATGATATGCCTTATAACACCAATTGGCATGATGGTAAGCCTGTATTTTCACGTAACAACACAAATCAGAGGGCTCAACATGCCAAGGAAACTCCTGATCCCCTAAAGAAAACTATAAATATTGCTGATGATGCTCCGTGGTGTATAATCTGTCAGATGCCACATTCACAGTCACAGTGCATGATTGCCCAATCTTTGTATGATAATGCTACATCTTGTAATGAGTGCAATGAGCCACATCATGTGCAGGATGATGATGTTAACATGATGTCCATAGGTAATGGATACACTCTGTATGATGCTGATGACAATATAGATCATCAAGTTCAGGCCTGCCAACAGTCCCCATATGATGAAGATAATGAGGATAACTATGTGTATGCTCAGAACTCACACAATTTTCTGAGTAACCTACAGCGACCTTCTGATGAGGAAATCAGAGCCTTCACAGCTGCAGCAGTTGCTCAGGTCAAGAGCAACTACAATCTCAGAGGTAAACATCAGGTTGGCAGCCCACATCAGCCAGAGGATATTTCTGCAGGTCAGCTGATGCATGGTCATAAAGGAACTGAACCACAAAAAAGGCAATGGGTAAATAATAAGCAGAACTTTAGATACAGAGCAGGTCTTGAATCTCAAGGACCAGAAAACAAAACCCCTCAGGCTGAAGATCAAAGAAGAGGTTCCCAAGACAGGAATGATGATCAGGGAACTATGAAAATGAAAACTAAATCAGCTCAGGATAAAAGCAAGATTGTGGAGCAAGCTACAACTGTTGTACAAAACTATGCTCCATTTGATATAGCCCAGATCCTCTCTCAGGTAAAGGTCTCTGTTCCACTTATGGAACTCATGAAAGTGGAAGAGATCAAGAATAGGACAATATCCCTAATCTCAGGGGTACCTTTTCAAGCTAAGCAAAATGATCAGACCCAGGGTGAGAAACAGGTCATGTGCAATGAAGAAGATGAGACTCCTGAAGTCTATTTAGGAATGACCATGACAAAGTGTCCTTCACAGGTGGAACCATTTTATGTTTCCCTGGTTATAAATGGTAAAATAATTAGAAATTGTATGCTTGACTCTGGAGCATCTACAAATGTCATGCCTTTGGCTATCATGCAACAAACTGGATTAAAGATTGACAAGGCATGTGGGAAATGTTATGCTATGGATGCCAGAGAGGTACCAGTTATTGGAATCATGAAGGATGTAGATTTCAAGCTGGCAGCATTTCCTGAAAAAAGATACAAAATGAATATAACAGTGGTTGACATCAAGCCACAGTATGGTATGCTACTGTCAAGAAGATGGGCAGCACTAATTGGTGGAAGTATGCAGCTGGACCTATCATATGCCATGATTCCAATGAATGGCAGGGATGTCAAGCTAATTAGAGAGCAAAGATCATCAGAGACAGTGGAAGACCAAGAAGCAAATGAACAGGTGTGCTTTGTAGACACTGACTGTGATAACTTCAAGGTTGTCTCAGATGATGCACAAGACAAAAAGAAAAATGCCTGTGTTGGAGAGCTAGATCAGCAAGGGTTATGGACCATGTTTTTTGATGGAGCTTGTGCAAAAGAAGGCTCTGGAGCTGGAGTTGTTTTCCTGTCTCCAACTGGTAAGCTCCTCAAATCCTCTTTTTTGCTGAGGTTTGATTGCACAAACAATATTGCAGAATATGAGGCTTTACTTTTAGGCCTGAATATTGCTCTCAAACATGGAATTAAAATGTTAAGAGTATTTGGAGACTCTGAGCTGATTGTATCCCAAATCAGAAATAAGTATGCTGCAAAGAATAAAAGACTGAAGCAATACAAGCATGCTGTTTGGGATACTATTGAACTTTTTGATGCATTTTCAATTGGCTGGGTAGAAAGGTCAAAAAATGTTATGGCTGATTTCTTAGCTAATATTGCAATAAGGCCAGATGACATCACTCTGTCAGGTGTCACAGATATAGAAGTTAAAATTAGGCCTGCCATACCAGAAAACATATGCAGTTGGCAAGTTTTTAATGATGATAGGGATTTGCTGAAATTTTTGCACTGCATAGATGAGTATGAGAATCAACAGATTGATTTCCAAGCTTTTGTAGAGACTGTAAATGGAAAAGAGACCCTTGTGGGAAAAGAGATCATCCAGTTGAAGACTAACAAGATCCCTAGAGGGTTAGTGGCTTTGGAAAGAGCCTTTGACAGTAGAGACAAAATGGTCACAAGGACATCCCCCACAAATAAGGAGGATTTAGAAGAAATAAATTTGGGGACATCTCAGGCCCCTCAGAAGGTATATATTGGCAAACAGCTCAAACCACACATAAGAAGTATGCTGATTGCATTGCTAAAAAGGTATAAACATGTTTTTGCTTGGTCATATGAGGACCTAAAAGCTTATAGAGAAGACTTATTCCAGCATGAGATCCCACTGAAGCCTGAAGCTAAGCCATTTAGACAGAGGCAAAGGCCTATAAATCCTACCTTAGCTCCCAAGATGCAGGAAGAACTCAAAAGGCTCAGGGATGCTGGAATAATTGTGCCCATCAGACATTCAACTTGGGTGTCTAACCTCGTCCCAGTCAGGAAAAAGAATGGTGATATTAGGTTGTGTGTTGATTTCAGGAACTTGAATGTATCCTCTTTGAAGGATAACTATCCACTGCCTAATATGGAAGCTATGTTGCAGAAAGTGACTGGTTGTGAACTCCTATCCATGATGGATGGATTTTCAGGATATAATCAGGTAAAGGTAAAGGAATCAGAACAATATAAGACTGCCTTTACCACTCCATGGGGAACGTATGTGTATGTTAGAATGCCATTTGGACTAACAAATGCAGGTGCTACATTTCAAAGAGCAATGGATGTTGCTTTTGCAGGGCTGATTGATTCAATCCTGGCAGTATATCAGGATGACCTGACTGCCTACTCAAAGAAAGAGGAGCAGCATTGTATGCATCTGGAGCAGATCTTCATAAGAGCACTAGAATATGGTATTTCTTTAAACCCAAAGAAGTGTGCCTTTGGAGTAGTTGAAGGAAAGCTTCTGGGACACATTGTTTCCAAGGATGGAGTCAGGATAGATCCAGAGAGAGTGGCAGCCATTGATAGGATTCAAATGCCAAAAACTGTGAAAGGAGTTCAGTCCTTCTTTGGATAGATAAACTTTGTTAGAAGATTTGTTCCCAACTTTGCAGAGATCACAAGGAACATTTCCAAGATGATGAAGAAGGATGCAACTGTCAACTGGGAAAGGGAAGCAGCAGAATCATTTCAGAATATCAAGGAGGCAATTAAGATGGCCCCTGTTCTTAAATCTCCTGATTTTTCTAGGCCATTCCAGGTGTTCTCATTTGCTTCCTTTCATACTGTAGCTGCATGTTTGTTACAGAAAAATGAGGATGGTTTTGAACAGCCCATCGCCTTCTTCAGTATGTCCCTGCAGGCCTCTGAATTGAAGTATGATATTATGGAAAAGCAGGCATATGCACTTGTTAGAGCCATTAAAAGTTTCAGACCATACTTGGTAGGGTCACATATAATTGCATATGTACCTCATGCTGCAGTCAAAGACATATTCACTCAGCAGGAGGTGACTGGAAGAAGGTGTAGATGGATAAACAAACTGCAGGAATTCAACATAGACATACAAGTTACTAAGTTGATAAGGGGACAAGGACTAGCCAAGATGTTGGCACAGTCAAACTTGGAAGCATGCCAAGTTAATGCAGTCCAAGATGAGAATGTAAGTGCATCAGGATCTGAATGGTACAAGGATATTATCTATTACTTGCAAAATCTGAATTGTCCTTCCCATTTCAGTGACTGTCAAAAGAGGACTCTAAAGCTACATGCAATCAGGTATGTCATTGTTCAAGGTGAGCTGTACTGGAAAAATCCTGATGGTGTGCTGCTGAGATGTGTGGATAAGAACATGGCTAACAATATTTTGATTGACATGCATAAAGGATTATGTGGTGGCCATTATACTGCCCAAACAACAGCTCATAAAATTCTCAGGGCAGGATATTGGTGGCCCACTCTCTTTTCAGATGCACAAAAGTTAGTAAGGAAGTGTGACCCTTGCCAGAGATTCTCAGGAGAGCTGAAATATCATGGTGCTTTACCCCTCAGAACTGCACCTGTGGATGCTCCATTCCAGCAATGGGGAATTGATTTTATAGGGGAAATTGCAGACAAATCAAGTGGGGGACACAGTTGGATTTTGGTGGCAACTGACTACTTTACCAAATGGATTGAGGCCATTCCAACTAAAAGAGCTACAAGTAAGGTGGTGACAGATTTCATACTAGAGAACATCATCATCAGGTTTGGAGTACCATCTAAAATAATCACTGATAATGCTATGTGCTTCAGATCAGGTGAGTTTGTTGATTTTTGCAACAGGTATGGGATAAGCCTGTCATATACATCACCATATCACCCACAAGGAAATGGTCAAGCAGAATCAAGCAATAGGAGCATCATGAAAATTGTCAAGAGGATACTGGACAAGAACAAGAGAGCTTGGGACTCAAAGTTGAATTTAGCAGTATGGGCTGACAGAGTGACTGTGAAAGGGCTATTGGGAAGTCACCTTTTGAGCTAGTATATGGTGCATCAGCTAGACTGCCCATAAACAATCTCCTACCAGTTTACAGATTCATTCAAGAGTATGATGAGGAGATTGAAGATCCCATGACAGAAAGAGTGAATCAGCTGGTTGCATTGGATGAAGACAGAAGGAGAGCCCACCAGATCAATCTCAAAAGACAACAAGGGGTGAAATATCAGTTTGACAGGAGAGCTACAAAAAGGAAGCTTCAAGTAAATGATCTGGTGCTCATTTGGAATGCTAAAGATCAGGAAAAGGGTAAACATGGTAAGTTTCAACCCTTATGGATGGGCCCATATCAGGTTTGCAATACTCATGGGGAGGATTCTTATTTCCTCCAGGCCCTAGATGGTGAAATTCTGGAATTGCCTGTGCATGGCCAATTCCTTAAGTTCTATTTTGCATAATGACTGGTTGCTGTGCACATTTGTAAAATATGTATGAAGTGTAAATGCCTTGTACAGCTCGCGTTTTTTGGCTTTTTGTCAGGTCTGCCCGGAGATCTGGTTCTCGCTGCAGGTTTTCACCTGCACGTCCCCATTCGGAGCCACTGTTGACACTCATTTTGACCAGGGGTTGATTTGTCATGATCAGGAGGTTTCTTCATTTGAAGCCTTTATCTTCTTGCTCATTTTTTCTAAGTGTTGGACCTCCTCAGCATTTTTCAACTGCAGCATCATATTTTCCTGAGGAGGAGGTCATCATCATCATCTTGTCTTCGATGATGATCTGCATCATCATGTTCCTCGTCGACTTGTTTTTCAACGTCATCATCATATTTCAATTGACGGGTGATGTTTGCTTATTATCCTGATGATACTGATGAGCTACAGTGCGCCCTCATCTGCTTGCGAGGGTGATTTTTCAAAGTATCCGGTGATCTTTCATTTATCACCTTGCTCAAACATGATGATGTTGCCCCGGTATCCTGAAGGGGTTATTCTCTAAGTGCTCGACACAACTTGTTTTTTCTTAAGGGTCGTCATCATCATGATATTTCCAGTTTTCATCCTGCTGCTTGCGGAGGTCATCATATTTTCTGCCTTCATGATATTTCGCCGGGGTGATATTTTTATCATCGGGTGATCTTGGTTATGATCATCCTGATGATGTTGTTGAAGAGTTCTAAGTGCGACCCGATATTCACTAGGGTCATCATATTTTGAACGTCAGGATGATCTTAGTCAATATCATCCTGATGATGTTGTATCACTTCTTGTTCGTTGTTTCTTCATCCTGATGATGCTGACGTCATCCTTATCTCAGGGTGATATCTTTTTCTCTGCCTATCTGCATCATGATATTCCGAAGGAGGGGGTGATATTTTCATATCATCCGGATATATGTTTGTTTGTTCGAGCATCATGATGATGCTAATATTAAGGAGATATCCGCCTGCTAGCATCGCGCATTATCTACTGGGGGTGATCTTTTCAAGCAGCATCATCATATTCAGTTATCGCCCCGATCTTATAGAGGAGCTACAGTGCAACCTGATATTTGAACATCAGGAGGATATTTCCAAATATCCGGTTGTCTTCCGAATATCATGATGATGTAGATATGATGATGACGTCATCAGGATGATCATCGGCCAGACTTTTGGTATAAGCTCAGCAGGAGGATGTTCCTCCGATGGATCAGGTTGTGCCGATTATCATGCAGGTTATATTTCAAATATCATGATGACGTCAGGGTGATATTTCGAACAACAGGATATCATGCTGCTGAGGGATGATGATGATGAGGTTATATACTAATGTCGTCAGGAGCAAAAGCACCGACATGATATATGCTCATGACCTAGTATATAAAGTGTTATTGAGATCATCGCGGGGTGCATGTGGGATATTGTTATCCTGCATTTTCAAATATCATGATGATGAATCTCGGCGGGAAATGCTTGCGATAGTCTGTATGATGTTCTTCCCGAGGCCGCGGGTTGGTGCGCCATTAATGGCGAAGGTTGCAGAGGTATGGGCGATGGCGTGGGTCGATTTGGTACCCGACTGAAGGTGTCAATCAGCGGATGATGGCGCAGGGCTCAAGAAATCTTCCTGTCTCCTCCCCTACCTGCTGCATTCAAGTTTGGGCGCCAATCTGGTTGTGTTTGAGCGCCATTTTCATGATACCGTGTATCTGGCGAGATTTTGGTCAACATTGTAATTAATTGCTGAGCACCTACCTGGCTGTTATAAGCAGGTTGTGTTGTTCATTTGTGGTTGTTGAAAGTGGATGATTTTGGCTCTGTAATGCATAACAAGCTGATCTGGTTGCTCTGTGCAGCTTACCTGTGAGTTTATGTATCTCTTGTTGTTTGTTTTTGGCATGAACCCACTGATTTCATGATTAAACTTATATGAGAAATGCTGTTTGGCATGTGTTGTGTTAATTCTGTCTCCAGTATTGCATGTATTCTTCTTCTGAATCTGGATGTTTGGTAATGTTTAGATTCTAGAGCATAGAATTCCTATGTTGACTGTCTGACCTTTTAACTTCTACTCAAGGGGTAGATTAAACTGTTTTCAGGTTGAACATTGGGAGGGATATACTGCAGTAGGGATACCATAAGTAGAGATAACCTAACACTTTGTATTGGGAGATGCCTGTAAGGCAGGTATCACACATATCCCCTTGAAATCCAGTTTCAGCTGTTCATGCTGATCATCCACAGGTGTATGTCTACTGACTCCAGGCCCTGGATAGGCACCAATCATGCTTTGTTTTGTGTTATAACCATATCCAGCTTTGCATCCACACTTAAACTCCAAAGCAAAATCTAAAACCAACATTAGGATATTAGAGTTAGTTTTAGGAACCTCAGTCCTCTGTCTACAATTGCAAATAGGCCCAAAGCTAGCCCCTTTGCCCTTATCTTTCAGTTTTGGTCTACTTACAAGAGGACTATCTGCTTTCTGTCAGCATCCCAGCCTTGTATGCATATCCTCATGGATGTTGAATAGGGAATACCCCCCTAGGTCTTGCAGAGCCTGAAGAAGAAGAGGAGATAAAATATAGAGTCTATCTCCTACACTGTTGGCCCCCTGGCCCAGAGATCCTGTTGATCACTGATGGCTACCTTGTAGGGAAATCTGGGAATAAGCATCCAGTCTGGGAAAAAGTCAACACACAGTATGCCAAGATTTGCTGAAGACCGCGGAGAAAGTGGAGACCTCCAAAACAAAACAAAACACTAGATCTTGAAATCTGCCTGATCTCAAATGATAATCGTCGATTATGGAATGAAGGCCGGTGATTATGGAATGAAGGCTGGCGAAACAAAATTGGAAACCGTTAGAGATATATGGTAGCCCGTTGGAAAGGAATGAACCGTCACCAGAAATGTTTGCTTGTTGACTGCGGTATGGTCGATGATGGATATGAAGACCCAACGCCAAGACTGAAGCTCGCCAAAGACTACAGGTCGGTTTGCAGCAGACCGCCAAGGGCGGATCGGAGACCAATGACTAATGTTTGAAGATCTGCTTGTTTTGTTTATTGACCACTGTCAAATGACTGATGCCTACCAAACACTGCTGATTTTTGTTCTAAACAAGCCATCGATGCCAAGGAGAAACTGATGAGTTTAGAACATTTTCCACGATGCAAAGACTGCCAACGTCAGCTGTGGTTAAGATCCAATGAGCAAATAGAATTTTCTAGCGTAAAAAACTTTTAACCTGCAGAATGATATAAGGCCAAAGCCTTTGTAAAAGTCACGGGGCCTTTTAGGCCACCAACACCCCTCCACGTACGCACCAAACCGCGAGGGTGAAGGATCCCACTAGGCCATCGGTACTACCTACTTGCTAGGCTAGGATACAAATCCGACAGGCCTGCTACGGGTAGGGTACAGGTCGGGTACCCAAGGGACTTTCCTTGACCGACGATGACGAAGTAGACAACAGATCTTACGATGCTGATGTAGATAGGCCGTATGCTTGTGCAGAGCCGTACGGATTTTTTGCCAAGGGCTAGAGGCAAAAAAAAATTTGCCAAAATTTTTTATGATGAAATTCAACGATTTGATAGCTGATCTATACAGATTTGGGCCTCCTGATCGCAACGGTGATGTCTATTTTGCTCCAGGATGCTCCTAACATAAGCTCCCAGCAAAACCTCTCCAATGAGGGAAGGAAATTGCAGACAAGGCTCTGATACCATGTAAGAGTCAATGAGACTCAGCAAGCCAGGATCACCTGTAATCAAGACAACCTTCCACACAAAGATGACAAGAGAAGATGCTAAAACAATGGAGCAACTGTATTAGACTATCATATTGTATTCAGTATGAAATACAATGAGAGAGCCTTGCTTATAAAGGCAAGGTGAGAGCTAGAAGGGTGGAGTGAAAGGTGGAGATATTCCAACAACATGTGCCAATTAGATGATGATAACTAATTGCACATGTGGAGGATAAGACAACTCACTCCAACTATCAACAACTCAACACACAACTAGAAACACCTAGACATCTAGAAGACTCACTAAGTCAACTTAATATGTGTGAATTATATGTTCACACCAACAAAAGATTCTTAATAATGGGGTAGGTGGGTTTGTGGCCCAACTATTTTCATTAGAAGCATATCAATCAAAGTCTTCTACACCACTAGATCTATAAGGAGTTATAGATATGTATTTAATAGTTTCTATAGAGATGCCTAAAGGAATACCTCGTAAAAGGGAACATGACCATGCCATTCAACTAGTACCAAGGATCCAACCACCCAACATTAGTCCCTACAGGTATCCCTATGTACAAAAAATGAGATTGAGAAGATGGTCTAGGAGATGCTAGAGGCAGGTATTATCAGGCATAACCAAAGTGGTTACTCTTCTTTAGTGGTCATGGTACATAATAATGATGACACTTGGCACATGTGTCTAGACTACGAATAACTCAATAGGTACACCATCAAAGATAAGTTTCATATTACAATCATTGATGATTTACTAGATGGACTAAATGGAACTATGTTTTTACAAAACTTGATCTTAGGTTAGGTTATCACTAAATTACAATTAAGGAAGAAGACATTCCCAAGACTACATTTAGGACTCGTGAGGGCCATTATGTGTTTTTAGTAATGCCATTTGGTCTTACTAATGATCCTTTTACCTTTCAAAGTTTGATGAACTCCATATTTAAGCTATTTTTGAGGAAGCTTGTATTAGTGTTCTTTAATAGTATTGATTTATAGCAAGACACGAGCAAATCATTTGCACCATGTTGATGATGCATTAAAAATTCTTAAACAACTTCAAATTTATGCTAAACCTTCCAAGTGTGCTCTTGGTCTCAAAGAGGTGGAATACTTGGGTTACATAGTGTCTCATCAAGAAGTGAAAGTTGACCCAAACAAAATCAAGGCTATGGTGGAGTGGCTAATTCCTAAAAGAATTAAGAACTTTAGGGGTTTCCTAGGACTCACTGGATACAATAGAATATTTGTAAAAACTATGGTTACATGAAAACACTCCTCAGATCACTATTGAAGAAGGATGATTTTCAATGGAATGAGTTAGCTAATACAACATTTTAGAGATTGAAGAAGGCTATGTGTACTAATGTAGTTCTAGCAACTCTAGACTTCACCAAGGATCTTATTGTGGAGTGTGATACTTTAGGAAATGGTATAGGAGAAATTCTAATGTATGAAGGTAGGCCAATTGATTTTATAAGGCTTAGTTAAAGGGTAAGAATCAACTCAAACTCATTTATGAGAAGGAAATTCTATCTATTCTTCGTGTAGTGACATAATGGAGGCCATATCAGATGGGTAGACACTTCAAAGTTAAGATAGATCATGACAACCTAAAATATTTTTTGGAGAAATTGTTATCCTTAGAAAAACAACAAAAATAGGTCACTAATATGTTGGGCTATGACTTTGAGATAGTTTGTAAGAAAGGGAAGGAGAATATAGAGGTTGATTCACTATCTAGGGAGAATGAGAAGGATAAGGCATTATTGTGTGCCATTTAAATACTACAAGCAGATTGGGTTGAAGAAGTCAAAGTTGAGTGGTAGAATGTTTAAGAGTCGCCAATTGACTCAAGCTCCTAGTCCTCAAAACTATAAATTAACCTTCCATAACAGAGTAGCAAGAGAATGAATTGCTTGATTATGGTGCAAAAATAGAATTATGATATTATGATATGATATGTGATACATGAGGGACCTTCCTTATATAGGCAAGGTTGAGAGATAGGACTAATAAGATGATAAGTATGTTAATAATATGATATGAGACACAAAGAGATAACTATCTTAAGTATATCCTAAGTGAACTTAAGTAAACTAGTGTTAATATGACCTAATAGGGAAACTAGTTAGGTAATAGACCCCATTCACACCAACACCCCCCTTAAGTGCAACTTAGGGAGAATGAGAAAGAATTCAAATGATGTAATGATGGATGATGGATGGGTCCCAACTACAAGGCCATGTTATGTACCCATGTACAAAAGATCTCTCACAAATAAAATAAAGGAGAAAAACCTGTAGGGAAAAAACCCTCTCCAAAAGAGAGAAAACGTGAAAATGAAAGAAGGAAGGAGGACTCAACATGACCCCAAATGACTACTTATGTCACCAATATACAATTAATAACCCCCATAAGAGAGAAAGAGTGATATGATAGATCCCCCAACAAAGAAGTACCTCATGTGCCAATGATGAATGCCTAAAGATAGATACAATCTATTACTTGCAAAAATTTCTCCCTTTGGGAAGAAACAAATCCAATGGTGGATGTAGAAGCAACTCCCATAATCTAGATGAAAAGGGAATCCAAATCAATATGTGTGTTTTAGAATACAACTCTAGTGACCTCATGCTAGAAATAGATGTCTTCTCCAAAACAAGACTTGAATGCCCAATCAAAGAAGTAGAACCAAGAGAGGGAAGATATTGAACTACATATAAAAAAATTGAAAGCGTGATGACATCACTACCAAAAAAGAGGAGAGATAAACCCTCAAATGTGTCCTCCAAATTGGAAATGTGAGACTCTACAAACAAGGATGAAATATCTAATAAATAGTAATCCCAATGAGGTGGATCTGAAAGACTGAAATGATCCTATTGCAACGAATCACTGGAAGCTCTCAAAGAAGCAGCATTAAACTATAAAGTAGAAATAGGTGATGTAGATGTGATCTCAATAGGAGGAGAAGGATAAGTAGGAGAACTATCTATGTCGTCACAACAATCAAGACCTGCTTGATATTCAAGCTCATCTTCTATATCATCATCAAAGGGTATATTATTTGCATCATCAATGGGTAGAAGACTATCTAAAACATGATTATAGGGAAATGGAGAGATATGAATGTCTCCATAAATCTCCAAAATCTTGGTCCAAAGAGTGCATGGGCACTCAATATGTGAGATAGAACACATAGTGTCAAAATTAACACTAGAACAAATCAATCCTAAGACATGATCATTTATGATATCCAATGCATATTTCCTCTGAGGTGTATCTAGTTTAGGTATGAGTCCATAAAGGTAAAGTAAAAGATTAAGCCACCTACAATGTGTTAGGATACCTTTTTGCCAAGACTCATAATTATACTTAGTTAGATTTACCACAAAAGGATGAATAGAAAAACCCATGATATCTCCTCAAATGATAGAGATCAAAATTCACAAGATTATGCCCTAATGTCACTTAATCATGAGACTCCCCCAACAATATATGATCTTAGCACTTTATACTTAGTGTGGTTACAGTTGCCACTAGATAAATAAATAAAGTGGTCTTGATCTTAGTACATTACAAATGTCAAATTAGGCCATAAACTAAAAGTACACTTTTGATGCGAAATGGGATCAATCTAATTACATCACTATGAATTACATGAAAAATTATACACTTTAAAAAAAATCACCCAAAAATGTTATCGTATGAGCCCAAACGGAGCCCCAGAAATTCCCAAAATGAGAACTACTCAACAAAAGGTGTGAAAATATGTAATTTCTAGAAAAACAAGACATCAAAATAAAATCCAACTACACCACTATGAAGCCTACAAAAATTTTCCCTAAATAAAAAAATTTGCTCGCAAAAAGGAGCCCGTATGACTGAGAAATGTGCCTTCAAAGTTTGATTGTCAAAATTAAAATGCAAATGCAGTAGGGTGGATGGATGAGGTTGAAGAGGCTAATGATGTCATGCTAACATCATGCTAGTGTCAATAAATTGATTGATAGAATATTCCCTCTGTTGATGGAATATTCCTCCACAAATTTGAAACTGCCCTTAGTTTTTTGAAAACTACCTTTCGACACCTAATACCACCGAACTAATGCTGAAAATATCTATGTGGAGGTGGTATTGCAATAAAATATTCCCCCAAAATATTTAGATTCTTCTCATTCATAATCACTAGGTTGTTTTACACCTAGAAAATTGCTAATTGGGCTATAGGAGGTGATTTTCGAGTTGTTTGGGGGTTCTATGGAAGCTTAAGTGGCCGTTGGGTGATTTCAATGACCACTAATGTTGGCATGGCTAGTAAAGGGGGCCTACAAGGCTTGGGTGGCTGTGGCACATGGGGAGTACTATAATGGGTACCCTATGAATTGACATGGTTGCCAGTACCTTATTGTACTTGCAAGGTACTCAGATTTGTTAATTTTTTTAATTTTAAAAATCTATAGAAAAACACAAAAAGCCAACAAATATTATTTTTAACTGACAAAAAAAAATATTATATTTCACCAACAGATAAAGGCTGAAGAATCTACCTATGCAAGCGATGCCAATGATATTCTTGCACACAGAGAATATTTTGTGATTCATATGGTTGAGGGAATGTTTTTCTGATGGCCTGGGGCAAAAGTGTCTGATTTTGATGAATTAACAGTCAATCCTCAGGTTATTGGGCCTTATAGATGTAATGGTAGGGTCAAATTTGACCCAAAATGCTCCAAAATTATAGCTACCTTCCGGATCTACCAACCACCTCCCAGCTTCAAACCGTTGCAGATCTTGCCTCCAATGTCTAATTTAGACAAATCAAAAGGCCAAACTAATTTCATTGAACACCCTTAACTTAATGGTGAGCTTAGATTTGCACCAACATGCTCCAAAATGAACCTTCAATGCAAATTCACAAAGAAGAAATCCTCCCAAATCTAGTATTTCTATCAAGTTTTCCTGATTCTCCAGGTCATCATTTGATGCAAGATAAGAGCATACTAAAGTTTTTAAGATGAACCAAGATTTGCACCTAGCAAACTCTCCTACTTGATTTTCTCTTAGATTTGAGAAGGGGCTTATAGATCTAAAGCTTTGATAACATGTAAGAGTCACCAATTGACTCAAGCCCCCAAGATCACCTACAAAACCAAAAATTAACCTTCCACAAGAGAGTTGCAAGAGGATGAATTACTTGATTATGGTGCAAAAATAGAATTATGATATTGTGATATGATACATGATAGACAAGGTTGAGAGATAGGACTACATAGGATGATGACAAGTGTCTTAATTATATGACATGAGACACAAAGAGATAACTATCCTAAGTGTGCCCTAAGTAAACTAGTGTGAATAGTACCTAATAAGGAATCTAATTAGGTAATATACCCTGTTTAGACCAACATAATGATGTTACTACAAGGAATCTCATTCAATAGTTCCAAATGATCCTAGTAGTTCAAATAAGTTTTGTTAGAAGGGAGATTCTTTGTGCTATAAAGAGCAATTATACCTATGCAAGAATTTGACCCTCAAACACAAGATTCTTGAGGAGCTCTATGGTTCTCCAATTGGAGGACATTAAATATTTTTGAAGATATATCATCAAATCAAGCATGATTTCTTTTGAGAAGGGCTTAAAGATGACGTTCAAAAATTTGCAATAGATGTAGCGTCGTAAATTGTGCTCGCCCAAAATTTCATGTTCTATTTGGTACTCACTTTAATGCTCACTCCCTTAGTGTGCTTTCCAAATTATGTCTTGACCCTTTTTTCTTGTCCTACCTAAAAACTATAAAAGTGCCTTAGCATGTTGCAAGTATGTGCCTAATCAGTGTTATCATTGATGTCAACATATCTGTGTTGTCATTGGTGTCAACTGTGCTCTTGTTTTTATTCTTTCTTGTAATGAGTTAGATGCTTTGCATTGGCTTATATAAGTGTTGAAGATAATGAATAAGTATTCTTGATACTGAATTTCCAAGTGCTTTTCAGAAAATTTGCCCCTCCAGTGGAAATAATGTATTGAAGAGTATCTTTGTTTACAACAAAACAATCCAGTAGCTTGCTCTGCATTTCTTGTAGAATGAATATCCTTGTCTGCAGATTGGAAGTTAGTTAGAGACATGTCTAAAGATGCTATGTTCCATGGTTGAGCCTCTGGTATGAATATTTGAGTGAGTTACATTCACCAGAGTGAAAATTGCTTTTTCTATATATTTGGTGGTGACAGAGAGAATGTATTATGCTCTGCATTCCTTTGCATTTAAGTATTTCAGTCTACAGTTTTGGAATATAGTTTGTAATGATGATAAGTACCTTCAACTCCAATGGCTCATGATTTGGTGGTCCGTAAGTGATCCTTTCTATATGACAGTGGATAATAGTTATGTTCAAGTGTTCCTGACTAAAGAATCTTATGGATAAAGTGTTTAGAGATTGTGTGAATGTTCTTGGTGATTACAATGTGCTTGTGGATGTCTCTTGATAATGTTCCTACCTTTGGATTGGTCCACAAAGAGAAATTTGGATCATGGATGAAGACTATTCTTCGAAGACTTAGTGTTAACACCAGTCTTGGCCGACCTGGTTGTTTTCACTACTTGTAGAGATGCATTGAAGATTGTGGAAGCATGTTGTGGTGTGGAAGATTGCATTTGAGTCCTAGCTAAGGCATATGGTGATCAGCATACATCTTTTCCTTAGCTAATTTTGTTTAGGTCTAGACCTATTTCTATGTATGTTTATAATGATGACCTTGGAGATTGTTCCAATGCTTGATGAATGTAATGCCGACCTTGATGTACATTCCAAGGTTGATGAATTGTATAAAAACATGTAATGAAGTTGCAAAAAACATGTCCTTGTGTGAAAATGTGAAGATAAGTGAAAAGGTGTAAGAAGAGCAAAGAAGAGGAGTTATATTGTGCTTTAATGGAACTGAACTCAGGTATGGAGTAGATGCTATCAAATCAGTTCACCAACCCTTGGCAGTGAGCCACAACATTTGTAGTGAGCATTTTAGGCAGTGAGCCTCTATTTTTTGATATTGTTATAACATATTTATTTCTATGGGCTAACATCAACCATGGTTTTTCCCTTATAGGGTTTTCCACAAAAAATCTAGTGTCTCATGTGTTGAATGTGTTATTGTGTTGAGCTTCTTGTTTCATGCTTTCATGGTTAAATCTCAACAACAGTGATTAAACATTTGATGTGTTGATATTCATAAAGTTTTTGAGACAACTGATTAACCTCCCTCTTAGTTGTCTTGTGCATTTAAACATAGCCTTGGTAGTGCCCTAAGTAATCTGGACCTTCTAAAAACTAAATTTTCATGGACCAAAGCGCTAAGTGCAAACATCTGCGCCACGTGTTGGTGTCTCGATAACGTCTTTCAATTCATCAACCATTTTTAGAAGGTATGTTTTTACTTGTGTGGAACTCTAAGCTTTTCCTAATGTCTATTCACACCTAAACAACTCCTTTCCTAGATTTTTGACCTCTCGCATCATCTATAAAACCTTGCCACTTTTCCATTCAAATGATCGATTCTTTTCCATAGCGAAGCTATGCTGAAATTGCTACTGAACTATCATCTTGCTTGTATCATTATTATTGCATGTCCTTTTTCATTGTACGTTATTGAGAACAAAATTAATTGATGTGATTTACTTGTGTACTTTGTGCTATCTAAGAGGCTCTCATTCATGATTGCTATCCTTTGGAACAAATCTCTTTTTGTTCTCCTACGTGATAGTCTTCTAGGGAGATCCTTGTAATCTCTTTCTCAACTCTCTTGTCAAATCAATTAGATTAGTATTTATCTTGTTATGTCTCTATTTATTCATTTATCAATATTGCAATACTAATTTGTCATTTCTCACCATAATTCTAGACACACTTAGAATTCAGAGCACACACTCTTTTATCAACATATTGATATCTATCTTTCGTTGAGGTAGAAACACCAAAAATGGGGTTTGATTGAGGCAAACCTCTATACAACCTAACCCTTCTCTCCTATTTGTGATTGAAGGTTGTCTAATAAAAGGCTTAAAACACATGAGTGTTTGTGCTCCCTTTTCCCTTCCTTGTCAAGTTCATTATTTCATTATTCTCATATCATTCTTATCTATTTGCTTTATCTATCAATTTTTGTGCACTAACAATTGTTTTTGCTGACAACATGAATTCATTGAAAGCCTTATAGAACTGTACATGTTAGGGTCTCTAGTTTTTGAAACCATATAGACTACAATGCCAAGTGTCGATGTCTGTGTTGCGCATTGTCATCCTAGGCAGTGAGGTTTCCCACTTAGTGCTAGGTTCCTCGTAATATGTAGTTTTCATTTTTGTATTTATTTATGTGAATTACTTCTATCTCAGTATTTCCTCTACTTCTCTAGTTTGAGTTAGTTTTAGTTATTACCATTTAATCATTTCAATTTCAATTACAAAAAAGGGATATAGCCTGGATAGTCTTACTCTTGTTGATTGTATAGTAGTTAGATAAACATCTTCGGCGGCTAGTATCCTAATGTGTAATAGGAAGTTGTTCTGATTAAAGAGAGTTTAGTTAGAATCACTTTTTCTATTAAATAGTAGAATGTTTGGTATGCCAAATAAATAAAGGGGAGACAATTAAGAAACCTTGGGGTACCATGTAACTTTTGTATATTCTCCATAAATTCTTTTACAACCCTTAGTTATTCTTAGCCTCTGATGGGAAGAGGTCTCCATGGATTTCATCACATGCCTACCAAGATCTAAAGGTAAGAGTGCCATCATGGTAGTAATGGATCACCTCACCAAATATGCCAATTTTATTACATTATCCCATCCTTTTACAACAAGTATAGTAGAAAAAACATTTATGGAGAATATACAAAAGCTACATGGTACCCCAAGGGTTACTATCAGTGATCATGATCCTATCTTTACTAGTAAGTTTTAGATATATTTATTGTCTTGTTTGGGTATTCATTTGGATCATATCTCTTTATATCATACTTAGTTAGATGGGAAAATTGAGGTAGTTAGTAAGTTCTTGGAAGGGTATCTACATTGTTTCACATTAGATAAGCAATCTCAATGGGTGGCTTGGCTACCACTAGAAGAATGGTGGTATAACACTTCCATAGTTCTTCAAAAATGTTTTCATTTATGGCATTATATGGATATCATCCCCTATCTATCACATCATCATTAAAGGTGACACCAAGAGTTCAGGCTATGGAAGAACACATGAATCATCAACAACAAGTACTTTGAGGACTCAAAGAGAATTTGGCCATGGCACAGAATTGAATGAAACAATAGGTTAACCAACATCATAGCAAAAGGAGTTCTGAAGTAGGTCATTGGGTTTTCTTGAGCTTGCAACCTTATAAGAAATGTCCCTAAAGAAACAAACAAAGAATAAGTTGTCAGCAAAATATTATGGTCCATACCAGATTATGTAGAATATTGGTAGTGTATCCTACAAGCTTGAGTTACCTCCACCAACAAAGATACATCTAGATTTTCATGTTTCATGTTTAAATAAGGCTATTGGTTGATAGATTCCTACATAGACAGTGTTACTAGAGCTATATAAAGAAGGAAGAATCACCTTGGAACTAGAGTTAATTCTCTAGAACAACACAAAGAAGTTGAGGACTAGGACAATCATAGAGTATCTCATTCAATGGAAGAATTTTCTAGTTGAAGATGCCACATGGGAAAATGAAGATTTTATTCAGAAGCATCCATAATTTATCAACATTGAGGATAATGCTTCTTTGAAGAGGGAGGCATGCTATGCCCCTAATCCTATAGTGTGCATAGGGTTATGAGTAGTCAAAGTTTGGCTACCTTAACTCTTAATTAAGTTATATTATCATTATTATAACCTTATTTAGATAATTAAGTTATCCTAGGTGTTATATTTAGGTATTTAGGTAAGCTTGGGTGATATACAAGGCATAAGTAGAGTATATATAGGAGGTAGCAAGTATGATTTGTTCATCATATTGTTAATTGTGTTCTTATTAGAGATATTTGGAGGTTTTCCCCCTCAAAGTGGCTTATTATTCTCAAGTATTCTCAAGTATTTTTAGCATATTTCCTATTATATTCTTCTCTTCTGCAAGTTATTTTATTACAATGAGCCTATCAAGAAGGCTCAAGTTTGAGATTATATAGTTGACACTTACCTAGCACCCAAGGATCTCATTGAGGGGAGCATTGCCTACAGGAAGGGGGCACAAAGAGCTAGGCCCCTTTTTAGGATGCTCCACCATAGTAGTAGGGTCCACTTCAATGACCTCCACTATATTTAGATCCTACTTGGTAGCTGAGAGACCCTCTTGAGTTCCTTGTTTTACTTAATTTCTTTTATTGCTCTTTAGTTATGTGATTTTGGTACTGTTTAAAATACTTGTAGCATGATTTTATCAATTAGTATCACAATACAATTCTTGAATTCTCTTTTCTATATTGGTGATGTAGGCTTAGCGGAGGAGTGGAGAGGTCCATTCATAGCCTCATCACTATAAATCCTCCTCCTTATCATAAGGAGAAGAGAGGATATTCTCATTGATGTAGGGATGCCTAATCTTGTGGGTAGACATATAGATATACCCACCTCTATCTCTCAATCTAGTAAGGATATATTGGCCTTATAGAGGGAGAACAATGGCCTTTAGACCAAGGTTGGAATTTTGAGGGAGACACTCACATCTAGGGTTGGTCCTAGCCATTGTATGCCATCCTAATTGCATTCTCACATTGGGATCCATAAAGTTTAACAAAGGATCCTTGCAGAAAAAAATATTCCCACGGTCTCTAAAAGATACCGCATTGGACTAGTTATGCTCGCTTCTTGATCACTTAATTACTTCTTTTTAACATCTTGTCAACCAATTTCTCCAAAACTTCCAAGCGAATATTGGACCACAGGTCACACTGATTGATCTTGTTCATTGTTGCTAGGGAGCACAAGAGAAAGTGACTGAGTTTATTGGCCACTATCAGGCCTTTTTCTCGTAGATAACTTATTCACTCCCAGGTTCATACGTGCAACAGGTTTTCATAGGAAACCTATAGCATCAGATAAGAGATAGGATTCTGCTAATGCACTATTCCTCATTTATGCATCTTTGCATGGCACTTCACAATTACCAGTAGTCAGTCAGTCAGTATTAGGGCTCCTCATCATAAACTCTCACTGGGCAATCTAATGCCCCTTCTCCATTTCAAAACTATAAGAAAAACAAAAACTTCATGAAAATAAATTCTTCCAACAATGTTCAACAAGTAGCATCCATGACACCGATCCAAAGTGCTATGGTCCTCTCATCACAAAGTAAGCAAAGTACTTGGCAATTTACCCTACTCTCTGAATCCCTTTAGGCCATCATGCAATAACTATTAAATAATAACCTAATCCAGCTTCCACCAATTCTCCTTGTAGACACAACTAAACCCTTGGCACCTTCTTTCAACCCAAAGGCCTTTTGTCAATTCCATAGAGTACCAGGACATGACACTAAAATATGCATGCGTCTAAAGTACCAAGTGCAAGACCTCATTGATCAGAACATCATCCAAGTCACTGACATGAATGAAAAAGGAAATAAATTTGTCACTCCAACCAACCAAAACCTCCAAATATACACAAACTCATTGCCTCATCATTCCACAAACCTAATTGAACTTCCCTTTGATCTCGTGGCTACTATCGTGCCTATTGACAACCCCACTACCTCCTTATCCAAGATGATTAACATGGTGGACAATCACCCTTGCCCTAGTCAAGTGCAACTTGTTCCTAAGTTGATTATCTCCTTCACTCCCATCGATGCACCCATGCACGTGTAGGATGGACCTCTGTACATTTCTACACTTGTCAATGAAAACCCACCAAGGGTGTACTAATTGACCTAGCATGTATGGTAAATGTAGTCACAGAGGAATTTTTGTATGTACATGAACTATATCAAGACAAGTATGAGCAATTAGAAGTATCGATACGAGCACATGATGGATCCTCTCATTGTACCTTGGGTTTGATCATGCTTCCTATCTGGACAGAACCAAAACTCCTAGACATTCCATTATCCATCATTCCCACTTCCAACCAATTTCGTGTGAAGTTGGGCCATCCATGGGTTTCTTCCATGAGAGTGGTCTCTCCGTAATCCACAAGTTTATGAAGTTTCCCCATGACAAACATGTGCATACTATTTACCATAGTGGATTCAAGACTCTCATATTTAGAGGAAACTTCTCTTTGGATTACTTCTGGCTGACAACAACTGAGCCATTGCAACCTCGTAATGATTTCTTATTTTTATCATGTCAGAAATTCAAAGTGAACCACATTGCTTAGCTATTAGGTAGTGCCTCCTCATCAACCAAACCAACTTCTACCCCTGAGGTCCCTTAATCTCTTGTGGCTGTCCCTATCCCTCCTCCTGCCCCATAGGTAGAGAAGGGAAAACAACCTGAATTGACTGACCTCCCTTGACCCTGAGCACTTGGAATTTATGTAGAGGTCCCACCTCCAATATCTTACCCAAGACCTAGAGGAACATGACCCATACAATCCAGGCCTTCCTAAACTTTAGTGATTGCTCTTGTTCCTCCCTCCTCTTCGGGGATGAGAGGAAAATAGTCCATGGTGCGGGACCCTTCCCCTTC
This sequence comes from Cunninghamia lanceolata, assembly GCA_027924645.1. NCBI lineage: Eukaryota > Viridiplantae > Streptophyta > Pinopsida > Cupressales > Cupressaceae > Cunninghamia > Cunninghamia lanceolata. Next base: position 12,581,012 of record BSBN01000739.1, read on the forward strand.
AGTCCCTCAATCTTTGGTGGTGGCCTCTATTCCTCTAGCCCCTTCGGTGGCTTGAGGAAGGCAACCCATATTGAGAGACCCTCCTCTGGTAGTACCCCAACCTTTGGTGGCTTCTTCTGTTCCTCCACCTACTCCTAGAGTGATGGAAGAAAAGGAGCCCACATTGGGAGACTCCCCAATTCCTCCTACGGATGCTCTAAGCCACTCTAGGTGTAATCAACTTGTGTGAGATCACAAACATCACCTTCCTGTTGTAGCTCATAAGTGTGCAGCCAAGGAGGAAATCCTTCCCTCTCCTAGGCAGCCAACCCCAGATGGCCCCACCGCCTTAGCTTTATGTACCCTCCCCTCAGTGTGATTCTCTCACATCACCCACCCCTACCTCTCCATTAATTCATCCAAATGTCAGCATTGCACCTAATACCATTGTCTCAAAGCCACTCCCACTGCAACATACCTAACACCAAGTGTTCCCTGATGTCTTGTGTCCTACTACCACTAACATTGACATCCCACCACCATTGCCTAAACAAAAGCACAAGAATTATCCCACCCCACCCTTTTGCAAACCTAAGTGCATGCCACCCTCGCCACCACTGAATCCTTCTGGTTCATCCATTCCAGTTGTGGAGACCTTTGCTCCACTAGTGGCCACCAATGCTTGAGATACCTGACTATTAGCATTGGGAAATCACAGATTATCATCTATTCCAACAGTGAACTAGATAAACCTTCCCCCAAGGAAGATGTATTTGAGTCCTTAGAAGAGATATAATCTTTGTCCTTGATCTTCACATGATTGATGGACCTCACCTTCCATGAGTTAAGCCAGGACCCTCCCTTGGATGTTGATCTTCCTTGTGACTAACTAGATGTTGTGTCCAATACTACCCTTAATGTGTTCCCTCTAGCGTCCTATCCCCCATCCATGTAAGACGAGAAAGATTGGGAGGCGAATGACCTGCTAGAGCCTGATCCTTGAGCACAGTCCCTTCATGTCATTTGTGTTTATTTGTGGTTTGCATGTGTGTTTTATAATCCCTGTATCTGAGTATGGTGTGACTGATTATTTGTTAGCTCTCCCTAGAGGACCCTTGATGCCCTTGTAGGCACATGGATATAGATGGAATGAAAATGTTGTAACATTCCTCTATATGTTTCTAGATTATTCTATATGTTGTACTTGAAATTTTTCACGTTTTGGGGACAATGTGAAGCATTGGATGATTTAGCATCCTTCCATGTTGACCCAAAAATTTTATTTGCCTTCTTGTGACACTCTTCCTTTGTATTCATAGTTCTACGTGCTTAGGAGGATGATGATAATTACAAAAATCAATTTTACAAAAAATTGTCAAAATCAATTACAAAAATTGTCCTACACAGATCATGCTATATATTGTATTGACTCCAAAGCACGTAGATTCCTTTGTGTTATTTTTCATCGTTGCTTGTTTTATGTGACACCTTGTTGCATTGCTTGACATCATGTCATGCTTACACAAGCCATTGTGTATCATGCCCACAACATCGCCTTAGTTGTCCTGCTTAGGGGTAACCCCTTCACGATGCAGCTCTCTAGAACATATCCTCTAGGAATATGCTTCATGAAAGGTCTCGTGCCTTTTTCCCTCTTTTTATCTTAAAATCAATTGCTCCTCCATGATGTAAGAAAATTATTTTAAGGTGGGGGCATACATTTGCTATCTTTCACACACCACATGACACACCACACCGATGGTATGCTCTCTACAACACTTTTCGTATCATTTGTGGTCCTAAGTATATGCACTTGTTTAGACTAACCACCTTTATTAGAATTACCTAGCAAATAACAGATTTTTCTAGTCATGTAATCCCTGATACTATTTGACATGTATCTCACCTAGAAAAGCAATGCTAGTCTCTAATGCTTCATTTGCTATCGGTACTTCCCATAAGCCACCTAGCAAACAATGAAATTTGATGGCTCTAGTGACTTATGGAAGCTTTTTAGTATGGTTTCTAGCAAACAACAAAATTTTATAGCACTAGAACCATACCCTTCTATTATTTCTTCTCTATGTGTTTGCATTAGGTTAATGTGCATTACACTATATTATTTGTTAACCATAAGGGTTTCGACAAATAATAATGGGTCTAATCCTATTTCTTATTAGTTTTATATACATATATACATGTGCATCTGACATTTGTTTCATGTGAAGATTTTTGGCCTAACATTGTTGTTTTGCAGAGACCTAAGATGGGGCCTTCATCTCTCACCTGGATCCATTCTACATCCTGTATAGTACTTGGGTAAAAAGTTTGCTTTTTATGTTATTTACTTTCAGTACTGCATTTCTGTACTTTATCTTACATATGCCTATAGTGTCATATGCCCACTAAAGTGGGGGCTAAATGTCGCATCATAAATTGTGCTCACCCAGAATTTCACGCTCTATTTGCTACTCACTTTAGTGCCTTCTCCCTTAGTGTGATTTATAAAAGTTGCCTTGACCCTTTCTACTTGTCCTACCCAAAAACTATAAAAGTGCCTTAGCCTTGGTAGTGCCCTAAGTAATCTGAACCTTTTAAAAATTGAAGTTACATGGACCAAAGCATAAAGCACGGATGTATGTGCCATGTTTTAGCATCCCAATAGTGTCTTTAAGTTCATCAACCATTTTTAGAAGGTGTGGTTTTACTTACATGGCACTATGAACCTTTCCTAATGTCTATCCACACCCATATGACTCCTTTCCCATCTTTTTGACCTCTCGCCTTTTCTATAAAACCTTATCGCTTTGCCATTCAAAATATTATTTTCCATGGCGAAGCTTTGCTAAAATTGCTACTAAACTATCATCTTCCTTGTATCATTGTTATTGCATGCTCCTTTTTCATTGCAAATTATTGAGAAAAATTAATTGATGTGATTTACTTGTGTACTTTGTGCTATCTAAGAGTCTCTTGCTCATGATTGCTATCCTTTGGAACAAAGATCTTTTTGTTCTCCTATGCGATAGTCTTCCAACGCGATCCTTGTAATCTCTTTCTCAACTCTCTTGTCAAATCAATTGGATTAGTATTTATCTTTTTATTTATCTATTTATTCATTTATAAATATTGCAATACCATTTTGTCACTACTCACTACAATTCTAGACACACTTAGAATTTAGAGCACACACTCTTTATCAACATATCGATATATGGATGCCATTGAGGTGGAAACACCAAAAATGAGGTTTAAATGAGGCAAACCTCTATACCACCAACCCTTCTCTCCTATTTGTGATTTCAGGTTGCATGAGAAAAGGCTTTGAACACATGAGAGTTTGTGCTCCCTTTTCCCTTCCTTTTCAAGTTCATTATTTCACTATTCTCATATCATTCTTATCTATTTGCTTTATCTATTAATTTCTGTGCACTAACAATTGTGTTTCCTGACAACATGAATTCATCGAAAGTCATACAAGTTAGGGTCTCTAGTTTTTGACACCATACAAGCTACAATGCCAAGCGTAGACATCCTTGTTGTGCATTGTCATCCTGGGCAGTGAGGTTTCCCGCCTAGTGCCAGGTTCCTCGTAATCTATAGTTTTCATTTTGCATTTGTTATGTCAGAAAATGTACACTTGGGGGCTTTTCCCTCTTAAGGTTTAGCTCTTGGGTCCTTTAGAATGCATTTAGAGCATTTTGCATGATTATGATGACTCCCAATGAGTAAACCCTGAAGTTTCATGGCAAATGGAACTCAGAAGGTGCATTTATGATAAATCCTTCCTGAAATAGGGGGAGGACTTGGGTGCCCACACCCTAGTCCTACCCTATTTTAGGTCAGGACCTATTTTTGGGTGTCGATTTATGACCGTTGTTTAGGTCCTATGTCGACATCCTAAGTTTGAATTATAAAATTTTTAGCGAGAATATTTGTAGTTGCATATATAATCATGATTTTGAGCGATTCATTTGTGAACTAGAGATGGAAATTAGATGGGCATTGTGAACTTGTGGTTGTATGTGGAAGAGCAGAATTTTGTGTTGTTATTGTGTTTGTATTTGCAAATTTGGCATCCATCTCCTCATGGCATGAAGAGCATCTTCCTTCCATGAGATATTCACTACAAGGTGATATCAATTGTGTTTTCTATCATTTATCATTTGGATTTTGCCTCTATCTCATAGGGATACACACTCTTTATCTGAAAATAGTGTTCGAAAGACTTGAATGTCTCTCCAGGGCTTGACCGAGGCAAGACTCTAAACACCACAACTACCAACCCACTTTTATGTGATTGCAGGTTACAGGTTGTGAAAGCAAAAGAAGTGGAGTTGTAGGAGAGTAGTGTAGATTGTAGGAATTGTAGATCAAATAAGAAAATCGGGACCTGGACTCAGGCACCCACTCATTAGTCCTTCAGATCCCGCAATTGTAAAATCTCTAGAACAACAGAACTGTTTTGTAGATAACATTCCCAGATCCCAACAAAAACTAACACACTGGACTAGGGCACCCGCTCATTAGTCCCTTACTTTTTCACACACCAAACTTTGAAATCTAGTATGTATCTAGTTGTCATTGATATCTCTATGTGCGATCCTTTTCTATAGTTTGTTCATTTCTTTGCGATTTCATGAAATTAGGGTTTTAAGCATAATTGGAATTAATTGAACAATAAATTTACACAATTCCAATCTTTCCCTATATTCCAAGTGATAGGAGATCTATAGTAGAGTTCTCTACTCAGTGGAATGTCCTTGAATGTTTAGCAGTGAAAGGAGGATCGATATAAACCCTTAAAAACATCATTTGGACATCTTTCCCCCTTTTTCATCCAAAACATTTTGGTGAAGCCATGTTTGTAGAATTTTTTGCACCTTGTTGAGTGTTGTACTTCAGATTTACATTCATTTCATTGTTCATCTTATTGCATTTGAAAACTACAAAAAAATTGAAAAATTTGAAAAAAATTGAAAAATTTGAAAAAAAATGGCATTTTAGCTTGCATTTTCAAATAATTTGAATTAGTTGGCATTTTATTTCAATAAATTTCTGTAATTATCATCAGATCTGATTTAAAATACATAAAATTTTCATTCACCATTCATTTACATTGCATTCTCATGCTTAATTTGATAAAAATTGCTTGAAATTGTGCATTTTTCCATATAACCTAGTTTTGCATTAGCTAGGGTTTGTGGTTAAAATCTTGTTTCAGATTTTACTACCCTTTTAAAACACTCATTAGGACTGATTTATAACTGTAGTGTTTCATCATAGTAGCTTTCTTGCAAAATTTCATGTCTAGGGTTTGAAAACCTTGCATTTTCACTAGACTTGCCCTTATCGTCTCTCTAGAATTGCATCACAGGTGTGTTGTGAAGAATATATTTAAACTAATTGGATTTTATTAGGGTTATAATCTACTTCCCCTTCTCAAATTATTTATAACACCCTTTTTATTAGGCCTTGGCATTTAAAATTTGTGAAAAATTACAAATTTTGGCTATATTTTCACTAGGGTTTGACTTAGATTGGCACTATAAGTGTGTTGTGACAAATTTTATGGTTTTAGGTGACTAATATTACTATTATACTCTGCTGGCCCTCCTAAAATTCTTTACAACACCCTTTCTATTGGGTCTTTGCATTGAAAATTTGTGAAAAATTACATATTTTAGTGTATTTTCACTAGATTTTAACTTGTCATCACTCTAGGTTTGCATTAAAAGCATGTTGTGAAGGATATTATTGGTTTATTGGACTAATATTAGACATATTATTTTATTCCCCTGATCAATTTCCTTACAACACCTTTTCTTTCATTTATTTGCATTGAAAAAAGTTAGAAAAAAATCATGCATTTTAGGTCATTTTCACACATAGTTTTGCATTCATGGATTCTCCTCGTCATTCATCTTTGGAAGATTTATTTGAGTACATTATGAATTATGATAATATTTGCAAATTCACTGATAAACATCCTCAAGTCTTGCATCAAATAGCCTACATCTATGGTATGGACTTGTCCCTAAGCACTACCTGTGATATCCTTCGAACAATAGCTTATTTTGAGAGCTTTCTCACTATCGTGGGTGTTTTCCCTTCAATATTGGAAAATATCACTAATTTTGTTTCTAAAAATAACCATGGGGAAAGTAGTAGTGAAAATATTATTCCCTCTCTTCCTTTGTTTCATGATGACATAATGGAAATTCTTTCTGAGACCTATGAGAATGATTCATCGAACAAAGAGACTTGTCCCAACATAACCCCACTTAGTGAGGATACTTTCACACAATATGAAGACATCATTGACACATTTATTAACACCACTATGCCATACCTTCCTACTCTCTCTAGCCAGAATATGCTTTGGATGATGTAGATTCCCTTTGTGAACATTTGCTTCAACCTGCCCAAACTAAAAATTTACCACCTGATGTTCAAGATTTTCTCAATTACATCGTAAACAAAGAAATAGATCATGCATCTTTACCTAAACCTTCACATACCTTGGAAAGCAATGAAATTTCACATGATATTGAAGAACAAACTATCCCTCAAACCCAAGGTATTCCAACACCCTATATATGGATTGAAATGGGCACTTTTTGGGTTCCTCAACAACCTAAATCAACTAGAAAGGAAATTCTAAAATCTCCTACATCACCCCGTTTACCTGACATAGAAATTGAAATATCCCCTCTCTACCATCATTAATAGACAACCTTCCTACAAGGATACCCTTACAAACTCATGAAAATGTGGAAGAGAGAAGAAGAGATAAAGCCTTAACCATTAAGGTAAAGATCAAGATCCATGATGACCGCTAGCCCAGTTGTCCCTATAGTTAAGTATTTCTAACCCTTGACCTCCATGTTGTGTTCCCCCCATGATGTGTTATGTGTTGTTTAGGCTTCCTGGGATGACCCTTGATTCTCTTATAAGGTCAAGAATACTGGGAGGCCGCCTCTGTTGTGACCTTCTTCTATTTGTATCATCATTCTTCTATATTGCTTCTCTTCTATTTTTCATTATTGTGTGTTGTGTCTTATGGACATAGCGTTATAGCTGGTGACTTGGGAGCACCCTCCTACGTGATTGTCCCTAAGACACTTGTTCTCCTCTCTTAATTTATTGTTTCCCTTTGATGCAGAGGAAAAACGCAACGGGAGCTTACTAACAGGAAGGAGGAGCCAATAATACAAACAGCATGATAAAAATCCCTATCGGCTCAGCATCATCATCATATTTCCTAAAAACACCAACAGCATCATCATATTTCGGGCGAGCAGAATTATCCTCCTGCCGATTACTGTTCACCTCCTCCGCCTGTCGCCTATCATCATCATCATGATACTCACCGAGCGCAAACATCCTCCGGTTGTACTGTTCATCGGGCGCCAAACACTATCGGCATCATCATGATATTCAACACTCCCTTCGTCAGCAGGATATCAAATATCCGGTTGCTCCAAATATCCTGATGACGACAACTTCAGCACCTTCCCTTCGATGCCCTGATAGCCGACGATACAAGCAACAGCATCATGATATGATTTATCCGGTTCTCTCGAAACCTCCTGATGATGTTAACACAACTTTCTGCCGAGGACTTACGCCGATACCTAAGCACTTAGCGACAGCAGGATAAACTTGCATAGGGTGATATCTCAATATCCTGATGACAATGATGTCATATCCTGATGACGATGACGTCACACAATATCCTGATGACCTCTTCAACACTTAGTCAAAAAAACTGAACTTTCACTCCCGCATCTGCTAGCGATATGCGGATGATGGGCACCCCCGAAAGATGATCCTGACGGTGATATATACACTGAGTATATATCTGACTTAAAACATCCTGATGCACTTGCAACATGCAAACTTCAACAGTTTCATGACCCGATCCTGACGGCGATGCATTCGCAGATGACGATGTGGTTCGTCCCGACTGGAAACGCACATGCAGACTCCTGTATATCTGTCCGCTGCATGTAAACACTCAGAACCGCTCAATTTCACAAAGATAATATGATGATCGGGCCGGATCACCTTCAAACCAAAATTTAACAGCTTATCTTTCTAGACCTAGCACATGAGGATGCTAGGCTGATTCACAGCATGCTCCTAACTGATCTCTTGAACAATGCAATGCATAAACAGAAAACACAAATGCAAACTAAGCTATAATACAGGACCATTCCACCGATTCACAGGATCAACCGGTGGAAGGGTTGAAAGTACCCATCAACTTGCAAATAGAAAAGAAATCAAAACAGATACAGCTGATAAACCAGAAACTGCAAATGATGAGATCTTATTCAAATGAAATTCAAATGTACTGGTTCTGCAATACTGTCAAACAACAGTGCTTCTCAATATCTGGACTATTCTCTTGAACACCATAACATAACACTACTAGCATATCATAACATATCTGTCTTAAACCCTAACAGATCGAAGGTATATATAGCAAAGTCCTTCGAGTACTACCCATTCACTTCCCAGCGGCTGGGAGCTTCCAAGCGGCTGGGAGAAGGACAGCTCAGACTACCTGATCACGATCTCTAACTGCCTACACATACTCCTAGGCTGAACTAATACATAGCATCGGTCCAATGGACCTTATTACATGATGAAGTCAAACATACTAAAAATAGACTAATGTCCTGTCATCATGTGGACAATTATCCTATATCCTGATCATGTACGGGTGCTCCTGCACCATACTCACTAGAAGAAGAAATCTCAAGTCCACTTGAGATGAGAGTATCAAGGTTTGCACCATGTTTCTGGATCTGTTCGGCAGTCATCCATACTGCTTCAGAATTCGGCTTTCCTTTCCAAGAGACTAAGTACTCCAAGTACTGTTTGTTTCTGGTCTGTTTGACCACTCTGGTGTCCAAAACCTTTTGTAACTGTGGAGGATCATGCTGGGGAATGTCATCAGCAACTGTAACCTGTAGGAGATCCTGATCTGCATCTGGATTAGCCTTGTATGGAGTTAAATCACATACATTGAATATAGGAGACAAACCAAGATCAGGTGGGAGTTGGATCTCATAAGCATTCTGTCCATGCTTGTGCAAAATCTGACATGGTCCAACTTTCTTTTGCATGAGCTTAGTATACTTTCCCTTAGGAAGTCTGTCTTTCTTCAAGTGAACCCATACCAAATCTCCAACATCAAATTGAACATCCTTCTTCTTTTTATCAGCATATTCCTTATACTTTAAGGTGGTTTGCTGGAGTTGGGTCTTGACCTGATCATGAACCTCTTTTATGGCTTCAGCAAAAGCTTCTCCTTCTGCACTAACAGGGTCTGCTGCAGGTAGATCTCTCAACTCCAAAATTCCTCTTGGGTGCATTCCATAAACAATCTGAAAAGGTGATTTTCCTGTGCTCCTATTGACAGTATCATTATATGAAAACTCAGCTTGAGAAAGAATATTGTCCCACTTCTCTCCATGTTGTTTTGTCAAGCATCTAAGCAAATTCCCCAAGGAACGGTTCACTACTTCAGTCTGTCCATCCGTTTGAGGATGATATGCAGAGGAAAAAGACAAATTGGTTCCCAGTTTCCTCCAAAGAGTTCTCCAGAAGTGACCGATAAACTTCACATCCCTGTCGGACACTATGCTCAATGGCAATCCATGGATTCTGACAATCTCCCTGAAGAATAAATCTGCAATGTATGAAGCATCAGCAGTGGTTTTGCATGGCAAGAAATGTGCCATTTTACTGAGTCTATCCACTACAACAAAAACACTGTCAAATCCTTTCCTTGTCCTTGGTAAACCCAAGACAAAATCCATACTTATGCTTTCCCATGGTCTGGAAGGAATGGGTAAGGGCTGATATAAACCTGCATTAGTTGACCTGCCTTTAGCTTTCTGACATATCACACATGTCTCTACAAATTTTCTGACATCTGATTGCAACTTAGGCCAAAAGTAATGCCTTCTGACCAGATCAAGAGTTTTATCTAGACCAAAATGACCTGCCATAGCTCCACAATGTTTCTCCTTGATTATATTTAACCTCATAGAACACCTTGGAATACACAACTGTCCACCCTTGAACAACAATCCATCCTGAATCAAAAATTCAAAGAACTCAGCATGGTATTTCTCCCCAAAAGAAGTACATACCTGATATATCTCTCCAAAATCTTCATCAGACTCATACATGGTCTTGAGTGAATCAATGCCAACACTCTCTAACTGAATCTGAGTGACTGTGAGAACTCTCCTGCTCAAAGCATCTGCAACTTTGTTCTTGACCCCTTTCTTATGCTTCAATGTAAAAGTGAAAGCCTGTAAGGTTTCTACCCATTTCATATGTCTGTGGTTCAGCTTTTCCTGGCTGTTTATGAAACTCAGAGCCTGGTTATCTGTGAATACTATGAATTCCTTTGGCATCAGGTAATGCCTCCATTTCTTGAGGGACTAAACTAAAGCATACATTTCCAGATCATATGATGAATACCTCTTCTTAGCATCATTGAGCTTCTCACTGAAAAATGCAATAGGTCTACCCTCTTGGCTGAGTACTGCTCCAATAGCCATGTGACTGGCATCACATTCTACCTGAAAGATTTTGTTAAAATCTGGAAGTGCAAGGACTGGCTGCTGTGCCACCTTCTTCTTCAATGTTTCAAAAGAAGCATCTGCTCCTTGAGTCCAAACGAATCTGCACTTTTGTCCTCCTTTGATGGTATCCAGCATGGGTGCACAAATATGACTAAACCCTCTTATGAACTTCCTGTAGAAGGTTGCTAACCCATGGAAACTTCTAACATCATTCATAGTCTGTGGAGTTGGCCAAGACAATAGGGCACTTACCTTCTCCTTATCCATCTGTAACTTTCCTTGTGAAATGACAAAACCCAAATATGTGATCTCCTTTTGCATGAACAAACACTTGTCTAAGTTTATCATCAGCTGCTCTTCATGTAACCTCTTAAGAACCAAATCTATATGTCTGAGATGTTCTTCTTTTGTGTTACTGAAAATCAGAATGTCATCTAAATATACTATGACAAACTTACCAATGAATTCTTTCAGAACCTCATTCATCAACCTCATAAAAGTACTAGGTGCATTAGATAAACCAAAAGGCATAACCTTCCATTCATATAACCCTTCATTTGTTTTGAATGTTGTCTTCCATTCATCTCCTGGTCTAATCCTAATCTGATGGTATCCACTCTTCAAATCTATTTTTGTAAAGTACTTAGCACTTCCCAAACAATCAAGTAAATCCTCTATTCTAGGGATTGGAAACCTATACCTGATTGTGATCTTGTTAATAGCTCTGGAATCTGTGCAAAGCCTCCAAGTACCTTCCTTCTTTGGTGCTAGTACAGCTGGTACTGCACATGGACTGAGACTTTTCCCAATCAGACCTGAATCCAACAATTCTTCAATCTGTCTGGCTACTTCTGCATTCTGTTCTGGAGTAAGCTTATAGGCTGCTTTGTTTGGAAGTGTTGACCCTAGAATTAAGTCTATGCAGTGACTGATATCTCTGACAGGTGGTAGGGATCTTGGCATTCCCTCTGAGATGACACCTTTGTACTTATCCAATAGCTCTTGGACAGCTGGGTCTATGAACCTTGGCTTCTTCTCTTTCTTGACTTCTTGCTGCTGTTCTTTCTTCACACTCATACATGGGATTAGGGCATATGCAACTGCACCTTCTGCTGCTACTTCTTTCATGAACTGTTTACCTTCCATTAGCATGACCTTCACCTCTTTTCCTTTAGATTTCTCCTCTTTCTCCTTCAATGGGAATAACATTATATCCTTACCATCTTTAGTGATTTTATAGGTGTTTCTAACACCATCATGTTGTGCCTTCAAATCATACTGCCATGGTCTACCAAACAAAAGATTGCAAGCATCCATCTTGGTAATATCAAACAACAACTTATCCTTATATCCACCAATCTGAAATTCTACCCAAGCCTGCTCTTCTACAGTTGTCTGCTGACCTTGGGTAAGCCATGAGACTTTATATGGGGATGGGTGAGGTAATCTCCTAAGCTTAAGCTTTATCACCATTTCTTCAGACACAAAGTTTTCAGTAGAACCAGAATCAATCAAAACTTTACATGCCTTACCTCCTGCTTTGCAAATAGTTCTGAAAAGAGACTTTCTCTGAGGGGATTCTTTGTCAGGTACCTTCATGGTAGTCACTGTTCTTCTCATCATTAGAGATTCTCCACTTTCTGGGTATCCACAATTATCAGGAGCATTCACACTCTGAAAAGAAGTAGAACCTGTCACACTTTGATTATCAGGTTCTTGGATCAGATTTGTTCTCCTTTCTCCTGTTGAGCTTGTGGCCTTGTCTGGACATCTGCTGGCTATATGGCCTTCTTTGTTACAGTTATAACATCTGATGGATCCTCTGCCCTGGGATCTTCCTCTGAAAGGTCTTCTACCTCTGAAGTTTCCTTGCTGACTGTAATTCTCTCTCTGATTCTGACTATTGTTGCCCTTACTATTGTCATGACTGGATTCTCCTTGATACCCCTGTCCATGTCCTCTGCCTCTAAAAGGACCTCTTCCACCTCTTTGTTGTCTTCCTCTTCCTCTATTGTGTTGTTCCTGTTTTCTCTTCAACTTCTCTTCCACTTTCAATGCCAACTGAAAGCTTTTCTGCACTGTATCTGGATTATGCAGACTTAGATCTCCCTGAATATTAAACCTCAATCCATTAAGGTATCTGGCTACCTTCTCTTCTTCACTTTCTTTTACCTTTGTCTTCATACAGAGTTTCATGAATTCTTCTGTATATGAGATGACATCTAGCTCCTTCTGCTTCAGATTTTGCTTCCTTTTGTGTAATTGGATACTGTAATCTAATGGGATATAAGCTTCCTTTACTAATGCCATCATCTTCTTCCATGTGGCAACTCTACGTTTTCCTTCCTGTACTCTATCATCTTGAACAAAATTCCACCATGTCAAGGCAGCTTCTTTCATCTTTGACTGTGCTATCTTCACTCTCTGTTGTTCTGGTATCTCCTCTGTTACAAAGAAATTGTTCAAGGAGTCTATCCACTCCATCACTGAATCAGGGTCCATCTTGCCTGTAAACACTGGCAAATCCAGTTTCACATCCATGGTTCTCCTCTCCATGGCCTTGAGGGCGTTCAACAGTGGTCTCTGGTCTGCAGGAACGACCTCCTCGCTCCAATTAGGGATCTCTTCTTCTTCCCTATCTTCTTCTCTACCAGAACCTACTCTGCTCCTCAACTTTGCTAACTCATCTTTCAATTCCTGATTCTGGGCCTTCACGGCCTTGCTTTCTGCAATCTATTTCTTCACCAGAACTGCCAACTCAGCGTTGGTCATCCTTGTCGGAACCTCCGATGTTCCTTCTTCGTCTGACATCCTGCTATATCCTTATCTCTTCCAGAAGATCCTTCCTTTGCTCTGATACCACTATGATGCAGAGGAAAAATGCAACGGGAGCTTACTAACAGGAAGGAGGAGCCAATAATACAAACAGCATGATAAAAATCCCTATCGGCTCAGCATCATCATCATATTTCCTAAAAACACCAACAGCATCATCATATTTCGGGCGAGCAGAATTATCCTCCTGCCGATTACTGTTCACCTCCTCCGCCTGTCGCCTATCATCATCATCATGATACTCACCGAGCGCAAACATCCTCCGGTTGTACTGTTCATCGGGCGCCAAACACTATCGGCATCATCATGATATTCAACACTCCCTTCGTCAGTAGGATATCAAATATCCGGTTGCTCCAAATATCCTGATGACGACAACTTCAGCACCTTCCCTTCAATGCCCCGATAGCCGACGATACAAGCAACAGCATCATGATATGATTTATCCGGTTCTCTCGAAACCTCCTGATGATGTTAACACAACTTTCTGCCGAGGACTTACGCCGATACCTAAGCACTTAGCGACAGCAGGATAAACTTGCATAGGGTGATATCTCAATATCCTGATGACGATGACGTCATATCCTGATGACGATGACGTCACACAATATCCTGATGACCTCTTCAACACTTAGTCAAAAAAACTAAACTTTCACTCCCGCATCTGCTAGCGATATGCAGATGATGGGCACCCCCGAGAGATGATCCTGATGGCGATATATACATTGAGTATATATCCAACTTAAAACATCCTGATGCACTTGCAACATGCAAACTTCAACAGTTTCATGACCCGATCCTGACGGCGATGCATTCGCAGATGATGATGCGGTTCGTCCCGACTGGAAACGCACATGCAGACTCCTGTATATCCGTCCGCTGCATGTAAACACTCAGAACCGCTCAATTTCACAAAGACAATATGATGATCGGGCCGGATCACCTTCAAACCAAAATTTAACAGCTTATCTTTCTAGACCTAGCACATGAGGATGCTAGGCTAATTCACAGCATGCTCCTAACTGATCTCTTGAACAATGCAATGCATAAACAGAAAACACAAATGCAAACTAAGCTATAATACAGGACCATTCCACCGATTCACAGGATCAACCGGTGGAAGGGTTGAAAGTACCCATCAACTTGCAAACAGAAAAGAAATCAAAACAGATACAGCTGATAAACCAGAAACTGCAAATGATGAGATCTTATTCAAATGAAATTCAAATGTACTGGTTCTGCAATACTGTCAAACAACAGTGCTTCTCAATATCTGGACTATTCTCCTGAACACCATAACATAACACTACTAGCATATCATAACATATCTGTCTTAAACCCTAAAAGATCGAAGGTATATATAGCAAAGTCCTTCGAGTACTACCCATTCACTTCCCAGCGGCTGGGATCTTCCAAGCGGCTGGGAGAAGGACAGCTCAGACTACTTGATCACGATCTCTAACTGCCTACACATACTCCTAGGCTGAACTAATACATAGCATCGGTCCAATGGACCTTATTACATGATGAAGTCAAACATACTAAAAATAGACTAATGTCCTGTCATCATGTGGACAATTATCCTATATCCTGATCATGTACGGGTGCTCCTGCACCACCCTTCCTCTAGTGCTTCTATCTAGTGGGCGGATGATGGAAAACATATTATATTGATATGGACCTAGTGTCCCTTCAACGAGAAATCAAAAAATGGACCAAGTCCATACATGATGATGGGGTTGATATATATTATCTGATGCTTGGCTAGTAGAATCACTCCATGTGATATTGATGTTGTCTTATCACACTTACAAAACATAATAATACATCTGCTCTATGCACTTTGTTTATCTTTGAATCTTGCCTTGGTTACACTCAGTTTTGAGATTTCTATAGAATAGCCCCACAGTTATACTCGGTCTCCGAATCTGTAGTATAACCTCGTCTCTTTATGTGAATGATCATATGCATTGTTTTTTATCATGATTATATGGATGCTAACACATTTTCTTTCAGGAAATTGTGTGCTTGTGGGAACATTTGGCGATCATAAAGTACATGTCACCTCCGAGGGGCATGGGCTTTGTGAGAGCTCGTGTTCCCTTGTGTATTTTCTTCCTACCTTAATGTACTTCATATCGCTACATGATATCAACCACCTTAAGGTGGGGGCATATATAAGGTAAGTTGTCTGATGTCGATGCTAGCAAGTGTGTTTGTGAATCTTCAATCTATTATAATCATTTAAGCCCTCTACAGAGGTGAGATATCGCAAATATCCAATTTATCTTAAGCCCTTTGCGGAGGTGGGGATGGTGTATTTCTCAAGGAGAGCACACATCCTGTCATTTTCTAAGAGTCCTTTGCGGAGGCTGGGAGTGGATCTGAGACTATCCTAACCCTTAAGCATGTCTTCAGCAATTTTTGTGGCGAAGCCCAATCGTTGGTGTGTGCTTGTAATGTGCTTGAGATGGTGATGAACCTAGAAATAGGTACACTCCATTGCTTGTCTGTCATGTTTTCTCCATGTCTTCCATGTGTGTGTGTATGGCGTATTTGTTCCCAAGCATAGTTTAAAGACCAGTGGCAATGAGTCCCTCCTATGCTTTGGGATTTGTATGTTGTGCTTGATTTGTATGGAATATTTGTTCTCAAGTGCAGTCTTAAAGGTTTGTGGTGATGAATCCCTCCTACACTCTGAGATTTGTTTTGTGTGTTTGTTGCCCCATATGCAATTTAAAGACTGATGGCGATGAGTCCTTCCTGCATTATGGTTTGTGTGTTTACTTTCCTTGTACTTGCATTTACATTTTAGATATATGAGAAAAAGAAAAAGAAAATAATCACTGCATTCAATGCATTCATTGTATTCACTGTGTTTTGCATGTCTTCAATGCTGTCTTCTCCATATTTTTCATGACTATAAGTATCTTCTCTCTATTTTCCATGCATGTTACTGTTTTCATTGTGATTGGTGTGTCTTCTCCATGCTTGGCGTGTTTGTTGTGCTTGTTGACCGTACTTTAATCCATGTATTGGCCTTGCGTTTATACATACATTAAAATGGGGGCTAAATGTTATGTCAGAAAATATACCCTTGGGGGCATTTCCCTCTTAAGGTTTAGGTCTTGGGTCCTTTACAATGCATTTAGAGCATCTTGCATGATTATGATGACTCCCGATGAGAAAACCCTAAAGTTTCATGGAAAATGGGACTCAGGGGGTACATTTATGATAAATCCTAGCTGAAATAGGAGGGAGGACTTAGGCACATGTGCCCTAGTCCTACCCTATTTAAGGTCAGGACCTGTTTTGGGTGTCAATTTATGACCGTTATTTAGGTCTTATGCCAACATCCTAAGTTTGAATTATGAAATTCTTAGCGAGAATTTTTGTAGTTGCATATATAAGCATGATTAGTGATTCATTTGTGAACTAGAGATGGAAATTAGATGGGCATTGTGAACTTGTGGCTATATGTGAAAGGGATTCAAGGCATTCATTATGTGGAAGAGCATAATTTTGTGCTGTTATTGTGTTTGTATTTGTAGATTTGGCATACATCTCCTCATGGCATGAAGAGCATCTTCCTTCCATGAGATCTTCACTACAAGGTGATATCAATTGTGTTTTCTCTCATTTATCATTTAGATTTTGCTTCTATCCCATAGGGATATGCACTCTTTATCTGACAAAGGTGTTTGGAAGACTTGAATGTCTCTTCAGGGCTTGACCAAGGCAAGCCTCTAAACACCACAACCCCCAACCCACTTTTCTGTGATTACAAGTTACAGGTTGCGTGATGTAGAGTACCCAGAAGAAATGTTCAAACAACTTGAAATATCCTTCTCTAGGGTCCAAATAAGACCGAGCTACATGTCCTTCACCTATCGGCTAGACAATATACTGTCGGTAACTTCAAAAATCATTCCCCTGATACACTGTTCATACCGATGACAACCTTCAAACTATCACCATCGGAGTGACTTGAATCATCAACGAGCTTGAGAGTTACTCCGCCGATACCTTTCGTTCACCCTGATGTCACCTTCAGATCACACTCGTCGGTAAGACTAGCATCGTCGGCAGGACATTTCCTTCATCTCCCGATAAGCTGATATACTTCAATCGTCGGTATGACCTTTACAATCGGCGAGCTTAAAACTTGTTCCACCGATAGGCCGATGCCTCTATGACTCCAATTTCTCACTTGTTGACTTTCGTCGGTCAGATGGACTGCTATCTGCTCAATCTTGCCTTGTCTCTCGATGTCACCACTCTCTCTGATAGGCCAAACTGTGTTATCTTCAGCGTGACCACTCTCGTCAGTGAAGCCTTATGATCTTAGGCTGACATGCTAATAACTTACACCCTTGGCAAAGTTCTACAGGGCTCTACTGATATGTTGATGGTTGAACTTGTCTTCGACGAGACTAAATCAAACTCACACTGATACACTGACTTCCGTATGACTTCTCATTTTGGCAAACCTTCACCAAACTTTGCCGATGTACTTGGTCACCCCGACTACTCTTCAGGCAGACTACTACTTTCTCCCAAAATACTAAATACTCTGCTGATAACCCCCAGTCTCGCCAATGATATTCCAACACTTAGGCAAAACTTCACTTCGCCTAACTTTTGACTAAACCCTAGCACATAGAAATGCTAGGGTGCTTACTGTGCAATACCTTCGACCCGGTTCTCTGCACTGTTAAACAGAACACAACACACAAGAACAAGAACAGAAAATAAAAACACATATGTACACAACGAAACCATTCCACTGATTTCAATAGAAATCCCACTAGTGGAATGCTTCATCGATTCATACTTCGACAACTTGCAAAACAGAAATGACTATGTTACAAGAAAGGGAAATCTACCAATAGTTAACAGATTTTTCACACCACGAATAGAACAAAGTTTTTGTTATTTTTTTTGCACAAAATTGAACACACGCAACTGAACTCAGAATCGAACCCACATGTTCGGTCTGTTGCCAATTTATCCCAATACAGTGGGAGATCAACCATTCATGACAGTTGGGGAAGGCCAACCGCTTCATATCCCTAAACTGCCCTTATTACAACTGAACACAAAAAAATTGAAAAACAACAATTGGTCGGTTTGACCTTATTACAAACAAACAACAAAATAAGCTGAGTTGTTAGGTGCCCCTGCACCATACTCCCAGGGTTTAAAAGAACTCAAGTCCCTTGAGGAACCAAGTCTGAAATAGTAACCCCATGTTTGATGATGTCTTCCTCGTTCATCCAGGTAGCATCTTCATCAGGCAAACCATGCCATTTGACCAGATACTGCTTATAGGTCTTATGTTGAGTCTTCTTTTGAACCTTTGTGTCCAAAATACATTCTAGCTATACTGGCTGACTCGGTGGAAGATCAAAAATCCATTCTGCATCACCTGCTTCTGTCACATATGAACCAACAACAATGTCTCCTCTGAATGGAAACAGGTTAGACACATTGAAAATGGGTGATATTGCTAAACCCGGAGGAAGTTCAATCTCATAGGCATGAGGCCCAAATTTGTGAAAAATCTTGCGTGGACCTATCTTCTTTATAAGAAGCTTCATGGGCTGCCCCTTCGGAATTCTTTCCTTCTTCAAATATGCCATTACCAGATCCCCAACTTTGTATTGGACATCCCTTTTCTTCTGATCAGCTCTTTCTTTGCATTTCCCTATGTTCTTCTGGATAGTTTCCCTTATAACATCATGGATATCCTTCATGCTGACTACAAAATCTTCTCCTTGTGCACTCTTTTTCTCCATGTTTTGGAGATCCCTGAGCTCCAAAATTCCCCTTGGGTGAATCCCATATACAACTTCAAAAGGACTCTTTCTTGTGCTCCGATTGACAGAGTCATTATATGCAAATTCTGCTTGTGGGATGACCATATCCCATGCTTCTCCATGCTATTTAGTCAAACACCTCAAAAGATTACCCAGTGATCTATTCACCACCTCAGTTTGTCCATCCGTCTGAGGGTGATAGGCTGACGTGAAAGATAATTGAGTGCCCAATTTCTTCCACAATGTGCACCAAAAATGTCCCACAAACTTGGGATCTCTGTCAGTGACAATATTCAATGGCAAACCATGAACTTGAACTATTTCTTTAAAGAATAGACCAGCAATGTGTGAAGCATCATTGGTACATTTGCATGGCACAAAATGAGCCATTTTACTGAATCTATCAACTACAACAAATACACTGTCAAAACCTCTTTGAGTCCAGGGGAGACCCAAAACAAAATCCATACTTATACACTCCCGTGGCCTTTGAGGAATTGGAAGTGGTTGATAGAGACCTGCATTGGATGAAGTCCCTTTGGCTCTCTGGCAAATGTGAAAACTATCTATAAATTTTCTAACATCTGTTTGCATCTTAGGCTAGAAGTAAAACCTTCTCACTTGCTCCAATGTCTTGTCCAGTCTAAAATGACCCCCAAGACTACCGTAATGTTTCTCTTTTATGATGTTCTCCCTCATGGAACACCTAGGCACACACAACTGGTTGCCTTTAAACAGTAACCCCTGCTGTAGCAAAAATTTAGAAAAATTAGAATGATAGGAATTTGAAAATTGTGAACAAACTGCATATATGTCGAGTGCAGTCATAAAGATTGGTGGTGATGAATCCCTCCTACACTCTGAGATTTGTTTTGTGTGTTTGTTGCCCCATATGCAATTTAAAGACCGATGGCGATGAGTCCTTCCTGCATTATGGTTTGTGTGTTTACTTTCCTTGTACTTGCATTTACATTTTAGATATATGAGAAAAAGAAAAAGAAAAAGAAAATAATCATTGCATTCAATGCATTCACTGTATTCACTATGTTTTGCATGTCTTCAATGCTGTCTTCTCCATATTTTGCATGACTATAACTATCTTCTCTCTGTTTTCCATGCATGTTACTGTCTTCAATGTGATTGGTGTGTCTTCTCCATGCTTGGCGTGTTTGTTGTGCTTGTTGACCGTACTTTAATCCATGTATTGGCCTTGCGTTTATACATACATTAAAATGGGGGCTAAATGTTATGTCAGAAAATATACCCTTGGGGGCATTTCCCTCTTAAGGTTTAGGTCTTGGGTCCTTTACAATGCATTTAGAGCATCTTGCATGATTATGATGACTCCCGATGAGAAAACCCTAAAGTTTCATGGAAAATGGGACTCAGGGGGTACATTTATGATAAATCCTAGCTGAAATAGGAGGGAGGACTTAGGCACATATGCCCTAGTCCTACCCTATTTAAGGTCAGGACCTGTTTTGGGTGTCAATTTATGACCGTTATTTAGGTCTTATGCCAACATCCTAAGTTTGAATTATGAAATTCTTAGCGGGAATTTTTGTAGTTGCATATATAAGCATGATTAGTGATTCATTTGTGAACTAGAGATGGAAATTAGATGGGCATTGTGAACTTGTGGCTATATGTGAAAGTGATTCAAGGCATTCATTATGTGGAAGAGCATAATTTTGTGTTGTTATTGTGTTTGTATTTGTAGATTTGGCATACATCTCCTCATGGCATGAAGAGCATCTTCCTTCCATGAGATCTTCACTACAAGGTGATATCAATTATGTTTTCTCTCATTTATCATTTAGATTTTTCCTCTATCCCATAGGGATATGCACTCTTTATCTGACAAAGGTGTTTGGAAGACTTGAATGTCTCTTCAGGGCTTGACCGAGGCAAGCCTCTAAACACCACAACCCCCAACCCACTTTTCTGTGATTACAAGTTACAGGTTACGTGATGCAGAGTACCCAGAAGGAATGTTCAAACAACTTGAAATATCCTTCTCTAGGGTCCAAATAAGACTGAGCCACACGTCCTTCACCTATCAGCCAGACAATATACTGTCGGCAACTTCAAAAATCATTCCCCTGACACACCGTTCATACCTATGACAACCTTCAAACTGTCACCGTCGGAGTGACTTGAATCATCAGCGAGCTTGAGAGTTACTCCGCCGATACCTTTCGTTCACCCTGATGTTACCTTCGGATCACACTCGTCAGTAAGACTAGCATCATCGGCAGGACATTTCCTTCATCTCCCGATAAGCTGATATACTTCAACCGTCGGTATGACCTTTACAATCAGCGAGCTTAAAACTTGTTCCACCGATAGGCCGATGCCTCTATGACTCCAATTTCTTGCTTGTTGACTTCTGTCGGTTAGATGGACTGCTATCTGCTCAATCTTGGCCTTGTCTCTCGATGTCGCCACTCTCTCCAATAGGCCAAACTACGTTATCTTCAGCATGACCACTCTCGTCGGTGAACCCTTATGATCTTAGGCCGACGTGCTAATGACTAACACCCTTGGTGAAGTTCTACAGGGCTTTACCGATACGCTGATGGTTGAACTTGTCTTCGGCGAGACTAAATCAAACTCACACTGATACACTGACATCCGTATGACTTCTCATTTTGGCGAACCTTCACCAAACTTTGCCGATGTACTTGGTCACCCCGACTACTCTTCGGGTAGACTACTAGTTTCGCCCAAAATACTAAATACTCTGCTGATAACCCCTAGTCTCACCGATGATATTCCAACACTTAGGCAAAACTTCACTTCGCCTAACTTTCGACTAAACCCTAGCACATAGAAATGCTAGGGTGCTTACTGTGCAATACCTTCGACCCGGTTCTCTGCACTATTAAACAGAACACAACACACAGGAACAAGAATAGAAAATAAAAACACATATGTACACAACAAAGCCATTCCACTGATTTCAATAGAAATCCCACTAGTGGAATGATTCATCGATTCATACTTCGACAACTTGTAGAACAGAAATGACTACATTACAAGAAAGGGAAATCTACCAATAGATAAAAGATTTTTCACACCACGAACAGAACAGAGTTTTTGTTATTTTTTTTGCACAGAATTGAACACATGTAACTGAACTCAGAACTGAACCCACATGTTCGGTCTATTGCCAATTTATCCCAATACAGTGGGAGATCAACCATTCATGACAGTTGGGGAAGGCCAACTGCTTCATATCCCTAAATTGCCCTTATTACAACTGAACACAAAAAAATTGAAAAACAACAATTGGTCGGTTTGACCTTATTACAAATAAACAACAAAATAAGTTGAGTTATTAGGTGCCCCTGCACCATACTCCTAGGGTTTAAAAGAACTCAAGTTGCTTGAGGAACCAAGTCTGAAATAGTAACCCCATGTTTGATAATGTCCTCCTTGTTCATCCAGGTAGCATCTTCATCAGGCAAACCATGCCATTTGACCAGATACTGCTTATAGGTCTTATGTTGAGTCTTCTTTTGAACCTTTGTGTCCAAAATAGATTCCAGCTGTACTGGCTGACTCGGTGGAAGATCAAAAATCCATTCTGCATCCTCTGCTTCTATCACATATGAACCAGCAACATTGTCTCCTCTGAATGGAAATAGGTCAGACACATTGAAAATGGGTGATATTGCTAAACCCGGAGGAAGTTCAATCTCATAGGCATGAGGCCCAAATTTGTGAACAATCGTGCATGGACCTATCTTCTTCATAAGAAGCTTCATGGGCTGCCCCTTCGGAAGTCTTTCCTTCTTCAAATATGCCATTACTAGATCCCCAACTTTGTATTAGACATCCCTTTTCTTCTGATCAGCTCTTTCTTTGTATTTCCCTGTGTTCTTCTAGATAGTTTCCCTTATAGCATCATGGATATCCTTCATGCTGACTACAAAATCTTCTCCTTGTGCACTCTTTTTCTCCATGTTTTGGAGATCCCTGAGCTCCAAAATTCCCCTTGGGTGAATCCCATATACAACTTCAAAAGGACCTTTTCCTGTGCTCTGATTGACAAAGTCATTATATGCAAATTCTGCTTGTGGGATGACCATATCCCATGCTTCTCCATGCTATTTAGTCAAACACCTCAAAAGATTACCAGTGATCTATTCACCACCTCAGTTTGTCCATCCGTCTGAGGGTGATAGGCTGACGTGAAAGATAATTGATTGCCCAATTTCTTCCACAATGTGCGCCAAAAATGTCCCACAAACTTGGGATCTCTGTCAGTGACAATATTCAATGGTAAACCATGAACTCGAACTATTTCTTTAAAGAATAGACTAGCAATGTGTGAAGCATCATTGGTACATTTACATGGCACAAAATGAGCCATTTTACTGAATCTATCAACTACAACAAATACATTGTCAAAACCTCTTTGAGTCCGGGGGAGACCCAAAACAAAATCCATACTTATACACTCCCATGGCCTTTGAGGAATTGGAAGTGGTTGATAGAGACCTGCATTGGATGAAGTCCCTTTGGCTCTCTGGCAAATGTGAAAACTGTCTACAAATTTTTTGACATCTGTTTGCATCTTAGGCTAGAAGTAAAACCTTCTCACTTGCTCCAATGTCTTGTCCAGTCTAAAATGACCTCCAAGACTACCATAATGT
Organism: Cunninghamia lanceolata; assembly: GCA_027924645.1. NCBI lineage: Eukaryota > Viridiplantae > Streptophyta > Pinopsida > Cupressales > Cupressaceae > Cunninghamia > Cunninghamia lanceolata. Next base: position 12,604,916 of record BSBN01000739.1, read on the forward strand.
TTCTCTTTTATGATGTTCTCCCTCATGGAACACCTAGGCACACACAACCAGTTGCCTTTAAACAGTAACCCCTGCTATAGCCAAAATTTAGAAAAATTAGAATGATAGGAATCTAAAAATTGTGAACAAACTGCATATATCTCCTTGAAGTCCTCATCATCCTGGTACTTATTCTTAAGAGAATCTACTCCCATACTTTGCAACTAGATTTCCTATATAGTGCACACTTTTTTGCTTAGAGCATCTGCCACCTTATTGGCTTGTCCCTTCTTATGTTTGATGGAAAAAGTATACACCTGGAGTTGTTCAACCCACTTCATATGCCTGTGATTTAGCTTCTCCTCTGAATTCAGAAAACTCAAAGCATGGTTGTCAATATAAACAATGAATTCCTTGGGCAAGAGATAATGTCTCCATTTTTTCAATGCTTGAACCATTGCATACAATTCAAGATCATATGTGGAATACTTTCTTTTAGCATCATTCAGCTTTTCACTAAAGAAAGCAATAGGTCTGCCTTTCTGACTCAAGACAACACCAATGGCAAGGTTACTGGCGTCACATTCCACAATAAACAACTTATTAAAATCAGGCAAAACCAAAATGGGTTTCTCTGCTACCTTTTATTTAAGAGTCTCAAAAGATTCATCTACTGCTTTATTCCAAACAAACTTACATTTATGTCCTCCCTTTATGGTATCTAGAATGGGTGCACAAATATGACTGAATCCTCTTATGAATTTCCTATAAAAGGTTGCCAAACCGTGAAAACTTCTTACATCACTTACAGTTTTAGGTGCTGGCCAAGATAGAATAGCATCTACCTTTTTCGGATCCATTTTCAAATTGCCCTGGGATATCACAAATCCAAGGTATGTGAGTTCTTCCTTCATGAAGACACTCTTCTCCATATTGATCATCAGTTTCTCCTCATGCAGCTTCTTCAACACCTGTTCCAAATGTTGCAAATGTTCTTCCTTTGTCCTGCTGAAAATCAGAATATCGTCAAGATAGACAACAACAAATTTACCAATAAAATCTTTCAATACCTCATTCATTAGATGCATGAAAGTGCTTGGAGCATTGGACAGTTCAAATGGCATCACCACCCACTCATAAAGACCCTCATTAGTCTTAAAGGCTGTCTTACATTCATCCCCTTGTGTAATCGTGATCTGATGGTATCCACTTTTGAGATCAATTTTAGAAAAGTACCAAGATCCACCCAAACAATCCATTAGGTCCTCTATTCTAGGCATAGGAAACCTATATCTGATGGTGATCTTATTCATGGCTCTCGAATCAGTACATAACCTCCATTTTCCATCCTTTTTGGGAGCTAAAACTGTGGGTACAACACATGGACTAAGACTTTTCCTCACCAACCCTTATCCAACAGTTCTTGCACTTGTTTAGCAATTTCCTCATCCTGAGTAGGTGTCATTTTATAGGCTGGTTTATTTGGCAATGTAGATCCTAGGATGAAGTCAATCTGATGACTTACGTCTCTCACAGGTGGTAGTGTATTGGGCATATACTCCACCATAATACTCTTATACTTGTCTAACAATTCCTGCACTTCCTTAGGGACTTTTTCCTTGTTGTTTTTAGACAAATCATAATTGTCTTTAGGTTTCAAAATCAGAGCATACCCATGGGTTCCCTCTTCTTTCAGAGTATGGAGAAACTCTTTCCCACTCACTAACATGACACTTGAGCCTACATTCTTGTCTACACCCTATTCTGGTAAAGGATCCATCTTATACTGTCTACCATTCTTGGTGATAACAAAGGAAATGGATTTACCATCATGCTGGGCTTGTACATCATACTGCCAAGGTCTACCTAACAGTAAATGGCATGCATCCATGGGAATTATATCACACAACAATTTGTCCCTATATTCCCCTATCTGAAATTCTACCCAAGCTTGTTCATCAACCAAGGCTTGTTGCCCTTTGTTCAGCCAGGACACTTTGTATGGACTAACATGTGGCAATCTTTTCAAATTCAATTTCTCTACCATTTCTACTGAAACTAAATTTTCAGTTGAGCCAGAATCAACAATTACCTTACACCTTTTGCCAGAAACTTTACACAGAGTTCTGAATAGTGTCTTCCTCTGGTGTGGTTCCTTATTCTATGGTACCTTCAGCATCGTCCTTCTCATCATGAGATTCTCTCCATCTTATGCTGGAGCTGCACTTCCCATAGGTGAAGTCACACTCTGACAATCTTCTTCTTGAATAAGCTGGCTCCTTCTCTCTCCTCCATGAGAGCTTGAGGCTTTCTCTAAACACTTGCCTACTATGTGCCCAATTTGGTTACAATTATAACATCTTCCTGCGAAGACATTAGGACCTCTGCCTGGTCCACCAAATCTGCCCCTTCCATTGGGTCTCCTTCCTCTGAAACCCCCTCTGGAACTAGATTCTCCACTATATTCTTGCTGACTGGACTCCCCTTGATTCTTCTGGAACTGATTTCTGCCACCAAAGCTATTTCTACCCCTAAAATTTCTTCCACCTCTGCCTCTGTTCTGTTGTTCTCCTTTTCTTTTCAATTTCTCTTCTACTCTCAGTGCCACTTGGAAACACTTGTCCACGGTTTCTGGTGTCAAGATGGTAATCTCATCTTGTATACTATACTTCAAGCCATTAATATACCTGGAAACTCTTCCTTTCTCATCCTCAGCAAGTCCACACCTTAGAGACAATTTATGAAATTCCTCTGTATAGGTGGATACATCCATATCCTTCTGTCTAAGATTCTACATTTTCCTGTATATCTACACTTCATAATCCGCTGGTAGGAACTGAGCCTTGATCATCTCTACCATCTGAGTCTAGGATGAGATCATGCTCTTGCCACTCTTCACCCTTTCTCCCTGGGTGTAGTTCCACCATGTGAGTGCAGCACCTTTCAATTTCATCTTTGCAAACTTGACTCTTTTATTCTTCGGTACCTCCTTGTACTCGAAGTAATTATTCAAAGCCTCGACCCATTCGATGACTTCTTTTGCATCCATCTTTCCGCTGAACATTGGAATCTCCATTTTTGATTCAGATGACTCCTTACCGAGTGTCCTTATGGCATCCAAAAATTGTTTCTAGTCTACAGATATATCTGCCTGTTCTGGGGTTGTTTCCTCTTCCCCATCTTCTTCTTCTTCATTAGATTCACCATCTGATTTCTTTCATATCTTTAGTGCCTTCAACTCAGCCTGGAGTGTTTCCTTGACTCCAACCTTGATCATCTCTTCCATCTCTTGGAACTTCTTAAGCACTTTTGTTGTCATCCCCTTTGGAGGCATACTGCTAGCCTCTCCTTCACTCTCGTCTGCTGACATACATAGACTTGTTCAAAACATGTCACCGCATAGACTGCCTAAAGCTCTAATACCAAAATGATGCAGAGTACCCAAAAGAAATGTTCAAACAGCTTGAAATATCCTTCTCTAGAGTCCAAATAAGACCAAACCACACATCCTTCACCTATCGGCCAGATAATATACTATCGGCAACTTCAAAAATCATTCCCCCAATACACCGTTCATACCGATGACAACCTTTGAACCGTCACCATCAGAGTGACTTGAATCATCAGCTAGCTTGAGAGTTACTCTGTCGATACCTTTCCTTCACCCTGATGTTACCTTTGGATTGCACTCGTCAGTAAGACTAGCATCATCGGCGGGACATTTCCTTCATCTCCTGATACGCTAATATACTTCAACCGTCGGTATGACCTTTACAATCGGCGAGCTTAAAACTTGTTCTGTCAATAGGCCGATGCCTCTATGACTCCAATTTCTCGCTTGTTGACTTCCGTCGGTCAGAGGGACTGCTATCGGCTCAATCTTGGCCTTGTCTCCCAATGTCGCCACTCTCTCTGATAGGCCAAACTGTGTTATCTTTGGCATGACCACTCCCATCGGGGAACCCTTATGATCTTAGGTTGACGTGCCGATGACTAACACCCTTGGTGAAGTTCTACAGGGCTCTGTCGATACACTGATGGTTGACTTGTCTTTAGCGAGACTAAATCAAACTCGCACCGATACACTGACTTCGGTATGACTTCTCATTTCGGTGAACCTTCACCAAACTTTGCCGATGTACTTGGTCACCCCGACTACTCTTCGGGCAAACTACTACTTTCGCCCAGAATACTAAATACTCTACCGATAACCCCCAGTCTCGCCGATGATATTCCAACACTTAGGCAAAACTTCACTTCCCCTAACTTTCGACTAAACCCTAGCACATAGAAATGCTAGGGCGCTTACTGTGCAATACCTTCGACCCAGTTCTTTGCACTATTAAACAGAACACAACACACAGGAACAAGAACAGAAAATAAAAACACATATGTACACAATGAAGCCATTCCACTGATTTCAACAAAAATCCCACTAGTAGAATGCTTCATCGATTCATACTTTGACAACTTGCAGAACAGAAATGACTACGTTACAAGAAAGGAAAATCTACCAACAGTTAACAGATTTTTCACACCACGAACAGAATAGAGTTTTTGTTATTTTTTTTGCACAGAATTGAACATATGTAATTGAACTCAGAACCGAACCCACATGTTCGGTCTGCTGCCAATTTATCCCAATACAGTGGGAGATCAACCATTCATGACAATTGGGGAAGGCCAACCACTTCATATCCCTGAACTACCCTTATTACAACTGAACACGAAAAAGCTGAGAAACAACAATTGGTCGGTTTGACCTTATGACAAACAAACAACAAAATAAGCTGAGTTGTTAGGTGCCCCTGCACCATTGTGAAAGTGAAAAAAGTGTAGTTGTAGGAGAGCAGTGTAGACTGTCAGAATTGTAGATCAAAGAAGAAAATAGGGACCTGGACTTGAGTGCCCGGTCATTAGTCCTCCAGATCCCGTAATAGTAAGATCTCCAGAACAATAGAACTGTGTTGCAGATAACATTCCTAGATCCTGACAAAAACTGAGGCACTGGACTAGGGTGCCCACTCATTAGTGCCCCACTTTTCTGCACACTAAACTTTGAAATCTAGTATGTATTTGGTTGTCATTTGATATCTCTATGTGCGATCATTTTCTGTAATTTGTTCGTTTGTTTACGATTTCATGAAATTGGGGTTTTAAGCATAATTGGACTTAATTGAACAATAAATTTACACAATTCCAATCTTCCCCTACATTCCAAGTGATAGGAGATCTTTAGTAGAGTTCTCTACTTGTTTGAATGTCCTTGAATGTTTAGTGGTGAAAGGAGGATCAATATAAACCCTTGAAAACACCATTTGGACATCTTTCCCCCTTTTTCATCCAAAACAGTATTTATTTCTGTGAATTACTTCTTATATCTCTATATTTCCTCTATTTCTCTAGTTTTAGTTAGTTTTAGTTTTTAGTGTTTTGTCATTTCAATTTCAATTACAACAAAAGGATATAGCCTAGATAGTCTTACTCTTCTTGATTGGATAGTAGTGAGATAAACATCTTTGGTGGCTAGTATCCTAATGTGTAATAAGAAGTTGTTCTGATTAAAGAGAGTTTAGTTAGAATCACTTTTTATATTAAATAGTAGAATGTTTGGTATGTCAAAGAAATAAAGGGGAGACAATTAAGACACCTTGACGTACTATGTAACTTTTGTATATTCTCCATAAATGATTTTACAACCCTTAGTTATTCCTAGCCAGTGGTGGGAAGAGGTCTTCATGGATTTCATCACATGCCTCCCAAGATTTGAAGATAAGAGTGCCATCATGGAAGTAGTGGTTTGACTCACCAAATATGTCCATTTTATTACATTATCCCATCCTTTTACAACAAGTATAGTGGAAAAAACATTTATGGAGAATATACAAAAGTTACATAGTACCCCAAGGGTTACTATTAGTGATCATGATCCTATCTTTACTAGTAAGTTTTAGATAGATTTATTCTCTTGTTTGGGTATTCATTTGAATCACAACTCTTTAAATCATCCTCAGTCAGATGGGAAAACTGAGGTTGTTAGTAAGTGCTTGGAAGGGTATCTACATTGTTTCACATTAGATAAGCAATCTCAATGGGTGGCTTGGCTACCACTAGAAGAATTATGATATAACAATTCCTTCCATAGTTCTCCAAAAATGTTCCCATTTATGGTATTATATGGATACCATCCCCCATCCATCACATCATCATTGAAGGTGACACCAAGAATTCAGGCTATGGAAGAACACATGAATCATCAACAAAAAGTACTCTGAGGACCCAAAGAGATTTTGGCCATGACACATAATTGAATGAAATAATAGGTTAACCGACATCATAGATAAAGGATTTTTGAAGTAGGTGATTGGGTTTTCTTGAGCTTGCAACCTTATAAGAAAAAGTCCCTAAATTAACAAACAAACAATAAGTTATCACCAAAATATTATGGTCCATACCAGATTGTGTAGAAGATTGGTAGTGTAGCCTACAAGCTCGAGTTACCTCCACCAACAAAGATACATCCATTTTTTCATGTTTCATGTTTAAATAAGGTTATTGGTTGATGCATTCCTACATACACATCATTACTAGAACTAGATAGAGAAGGAAGAATCATCTTGGAACTAGAGTTAATTCTCTAGAACAACACAAATAAGTTGAGGACTAGGACAATCATAGAGTATCTCATTCAGTGGAAGAATTTGATATATGTATGGAGATTCAACTCAATTTTAGCTCAACGCAAATATTTTTCTCTAATGGACTTAGGCAACATTGTCCTTCCACTTGTGCACATGGATGATCTAGATTTAGCTCTTATTATGCATTTATTTCTTTTTCAAATTTTTAGTTTTATGATGTATGTGTATGTGGATGTATATATGGATAAAAAATGCACATGGTTAACACCTTTACAAATATGGTCCTTACCTTGTGGTAGTTTATTTATTTGACAGCACACACACAATCAATCAAGAACAATCAATCCATGAGAAGTTGACCCTCTCCTTTCCCTACGACTAGAACTCAAGCTATGAACTGTATGAAGTGGTTTAGTAATCAAGATTCCAGGATTCAAGGGAGCATGTGATCGTCACTTGTTCAAGATCTCCCATCTCCTGAATAGAACTATATTAAATAGGGACTAGGGACAAGTCCTCCGAAAAGTCATCAGCTAGCTACTATAGGACTCACTCTATGTGGTGTAGGTCATTGAGATCATTCTGATTTAAAATATGAATCACATCCTTGCAAAACTCTCTAATCTATCTATCACTAGGGCATGTACCCTACATATTAGTAAAAAGATCAAAAATCATGTTGGCATCAGTCAAAGTGGCCACTGAATGCAAGATAGCATCAAAATGGCCAAGCCAAACCCATCGTGTAGCCCTTGAAAGCCTAGGAACATGAAGTGGTATCTCCCTCTAGAATGGTTGAATGTGCTCATAGATCTATATCATATAATCAAGGAGGGATGGCTAAAAGCAAGAGCCCCTCAATGCACAATACAATAAAAATATCAATAGTCCATAGCCAAGATGTCAACGCCCCACGCAAACATAGTACCACACTCTATACACTAAATGATTAGTGCCCAACACCATCTAAGCCTAGATGATCCCTTATCTCCTGACAACTTTGAAGAAATAAAACCAATGAGGTACTTTCTCAAAGGAGAAATAGGAAGACGAGGAACTGAAGTGAGTTAGACCCTTGTACATATCTCAGAATAAGATATTCCCATGATAGAAGCCCACGTTCGATTCTCAGCAAGTGAGTCACTCTCAGGAAGAACAAGTGGTTGTCCCCTCATGCAATAAACACCATAAAGAGTAGTTGTCCACTCCTCTAAAACCTATGGAAATCTCAAAGTATTCTTTTTTGACATCCTAGTAAGTCAAAATGTCACAACAAATGCGGGAGGTGGGATGAACAACTAGAACCTGACTTATCCTGTCAAGCCCCGCCCTCTTCAAAATAGTACGATCTCCTAAAGAGAGGGCCGCATAAGCATTTGAAAGCCATAGTTTCTCACAACAAGCATTTTGGAATCAAATGATTGCATCCTACTAAGAATGAAGAACCACATGTTAGATCTTATCAAAAATCACAAACAAGCATATATTCTTCACAAAATTGCAATAAAATGATGAGATTAGTATTGAGATTAGAGAAGATCAGAGTCATGAAAATGTCACAAAACATCAAATTTTAGTCAAATTAAAACTAGCTGGGTCACCCCTTTAGTAGGGCAAATCTCCCCTAGGTGACCCTATTGTCAAACTGAATCTCCCAGGGCGACCCTGTTGAAACATCTAGGTCACCCTTAGGCGACCTACCTTGTTAAAAGGGGCGACCATGGGTGACCCAATCCCATGCACCAGCATGCCAAAAACTCATAAAAATAGTAAAATTTTGTCCAATTTCAACAACCAAAAAGGAATTTACACTCTAAACGACAAAACAAACACAATGTGACAAGAGAAATAAGAAAAAACTTAATCATTTGCAAGCAAATTGATAAAATTCAAACTAGTATTTTGAGAGTAGAAATTGCACTTCTTGTACCCAATTCTTAGCAAAAGAAGGATTCATCGCCACCATTTCCATCTCCTTGATAAAATATTTCTGACAATTTCTCACACATACGATTCTGCTAATAATCAACTCCTCTTCACAAATTCTTTCACTCTTCTTGTCTTGTAGCTTAGTTTTTAATTATGCATTTAGGAGTAATTTCTAGCTTTTGTGGTATTTTTACACCCCATTTTGCATGCTTTCATCCTTACAAGGCACAATTGGTGAAGCAAACAATAGGTTGAACTTGTGACACAACTCAATGTATATTTGTTCATTTGCAATTTCATTGTTTATCATTAATATCTCAAATGTCGAACTAATACTAGTTTTTGTAGGTACAATTGTGACAAATTGATGATAGGTAGAGCCTATTTCGGGAATGGTACCTACTTTTAATGTAGACTACCATCTCCGAGGGGGCAAATATATAAGCACTAAAAACACACATGAGCTTGCACGAGGACTCCATGATGATGTATAATCCTAATCATGTACATGGAAGGATGAATAATAGTGCCCTCTTAGCAGTACTCCTCTTGGAGACACCTGTTGTTTTGGTTTACCTCAGTCGATTCTTCAAGTTTCTAACCATTTTTCATTTCACCTTTGTCAATTCTTCTTTTGTCACATTCTTTGCCTTGCCTACATGCTTAGTTTTCACCTTTTCATGCTAATTTTGAACCTTTCAACACCCCATTTTGAAGGTCTCTGACCTTAGGAAGATTCTAAATAGCCTAACACACCAAACCCATGTTTTAGATTTTTCTTAGCTTTCTTACTTTTAGGGTTTCCCCCTATTATTTGATGTTCTCCCCTAGGTGACCCTACCTTTTTGCATCCTACAGCCCAACTCCAGTGACATATCATCTTTTCAGCCTTCCAATAAGCATACACAACTAATAGGTCACACCCAAATGCCCTCCTTTTAGGACCATCCCCTGTTATTTGTTGTTCATTGCCGGGTGACCTACCCTGGTAAAAGGGACAACCCATGGGTGACCCTTGCAGATTTCAAATGAGAGTTTCTCCTTCGATTTGAGCCAAAAAAAAGCTCCCTTTTCACCTAGTTTAAATGCAATTTCAAGATAAACATAGACAATACCTTAATTAACTCATCTATCACTCTCAATCAACCAAATTTAGCCCATGTGATCTAAGTTTAACTCCTCTCTATCTTCTCCTAATAGCCATTCCTCCATGAGTGATAAACTTTTAAGCACATATCACTCTTCAATCAATGGAGTTCACAAGCAAATCAATTTCAGTCTGAATGATCAATCAAACAAGTTAACTATCCAATCAAGAGAGTTAATTCCTCAATCATTCCCATCCCCCATGTGCAAATCCAACCTATAAATACCCCCCTCCTCCAAGCATTAGAGGAGGCAAATTGAAGAATTGCATCCATTCATAACTGTTAGTTTACTCTCCATTAGCATCTTAGATGCTCATGCAAGACACACATGTGTTTTGTTTGCCATTGTTTTGCGATTCAAGATTTTAGAAGCTTCATTAGAGTATTCTCATGCTCTGATATTTCCCACAAGCCATAGCCATAGTGCTCAATTAGTGCTTCCATAGCACTCATAAGCTCACAATCGAGCTCTTTCCATTACAAGCTTTCATAAGCTCGCATCATTGCCATTCAATTGTCATCTTCTCACTTGCCGCCAAGAGGAGAACCCTGTTGCTACAAGAGGATGAGGAGATTTCTAAACAACAAGGATTATTGAGGGTAGTGCAAAGATCGTGCGACAAGCTATTCCATGTTCTTTTCATGTTTTCATAGTAATTAGATAATAAAAATTTGCTCTTGAGGAAAGTAACTTGTTAGTTTTCTCTTGATAGGAATTGTTAGTTTACTTCCATTTCATTGCAATATATTAGAGAGAAATTTACTTTTCATAGATTAATTCATTACTTTTATTAGTTATATTTTTACTTACTTTCCTAGAGTAGATTTCAAAAAAATTACCAAAAGTACAAAAACATAGAATAGAATTGCATTAGGTAAACTTCATCATAAAGTACATTCATATAGAATTAATTTATTTATTCAAGAAAAATAAAAAAATATAGCTTGCATATCATATAGTTGTATTTCATACATAAAAATATAAAAACACAAAAATATTAGGAAAACTCAAGGCATTCAAACCCTCGATCTCATCACGAGGTAGTCATAGTCACGTTGGACACAAAACCTTGATAACATAACAAGGTAGTAATCAAAGTCAATAAAAGGTCAACCCTAGGACAACTTAAAACCCTAGGTCAATCTTGGTCAAAACAAGTCAAAGTATACAAACACTCTTCGAATAACAAATGAATCTGCCCATGACTTAGAGGAAAGTGAGTCAAAGCAATTCCAGAGGAACTAGAAGAAATAAACCCTAGACCACAACTCACATAGGAGAAACAAGACATCATTAGGGTCATAGAACAATATTGACAAATTAAACAACACATACAAGTATTTGAGGCTAGATTAAAACATGCTAGGAACATAAACAAAGCAAATTGACATTTGTCTAGGCATTGGAATCTAAGAAATACCAATATGAGACAAATCATAAGTGACCCTTTAGGTCATATTATCATTTCAACAACTACTATAGAGAGAACACGGCAACTCCAAAATAATCATAGGCCCCGTATCAGGTCGGATGCTCTCTGTGACGTTCTGCTTCCACAAGAACATAACAACCCCTAAGTCTTACCTTCGCTTGATTGGCTTTTCCCACAAGAGAGAGAGTGACTTGGAGGTCACCTGAAGCAAGGAGAGGGTCTATGTGCTACATCGGAGCTGACTCATCCACAATTGTACATGAGTCACATTTTGAAGAGTACATATTTTGGTGAACCCAACATGAAGAGAATATTTTTGGGTGAAGATTTTTGTGTTTCCATTAAACAATCCACAATTATTTTCATTCATTAGTTTCACAATCACATTCACATTCACATTCATATCCATTTCCACCCTCGTTACATCTATCTTCCTTGTTATCTTTCATTTCATTCATTCCATTTATTTGGAGGTGTCTATGACACCTCGGATATGATGGAACCTAAACTCAACCTAGGGAGCCTTCCCTCTAGAGAGCCTAAAACACCATCCTTCAAAAGGTACGTGGCTCCTAACCCAATGGCACCCATCTCAAATTGTTACAACTTTGAGGATTCAAACTATAAAATGACATAAGCGAACCTAGGTGTTCTTTAACATTCAACAACCGCACGTGGGAACTGTTAGTAATAATTTATGTTTGGGGTTTTGAGTGAGGCCTCTTCCCTAAAAATCCAAAAAAGTTCTGATATATTGGCCTCTGCAGTGCTAAAAATGCATCTCACCTTGTATGCTCAGGGTCAAAATATGCAGTGGCAGGTTGAGAAATCTCCATCCGCCCCCAAAAATTGATAAAGTGGGTCATAGGCGTTCCAGATGCATATCGGGTCATAGTTTTCAATTACTGTGATTGTTTCTTGCAGTGGCTATGAGGGTCTCTTGTTTCAAACGCCGCGGGGTCCTGCCAAGTGTCGAGCCCCAGATTTTTGCCGCACTTTTGTTTTTGAATGTAGCTTTAACGCAGAGTGTGCCATGTAGTAGATGCCATATCTTTTTTGTTTCTAAGATAATCGCTGCGGGTGGCGCCACATGTTAGTTTCCAACAGAGTTTCTACAAAGTTTCAATGAAGTTTCTTTAAGTTTCATGAAGTGCCGTTGAACCTGCCACGTGGAGGTTTCCGAGAGACCCTAAAGTTTCACAGCTTCCACCGGTGTTTCTAAAAGTTTCATAGTCTCCGCCAAAGGCTTCACAAACCCTTTAAATGTTTCCTTTTTGTTTCATGTTTGGCACAGACATGGTGGGTCCCTGTGTAGAGTCCCTGCTGCTATGGATGATGCCAAGTGGCAGCCTCTGCTGAAATGTTTCAAGAAAGTTTCTCAGTTTCTTTGATGGCCGCGGAACCTGCCAAGTGGCGGCCTCCGCTTGAAGTTTCGAGAGCCCCTTTTTTAAAGTTTCAAATGTGTCAAAGCGTGCCACATGTCGAACAGCGGGGGCAGTTTCTTTATGTTGCAACGGGCGCGTGGAAGGCACTGTGTGTCCCTCATGGTTGCTGCGAAGCGTGACAGGTGTCAGCTTTCGTGAGCTATTCCTTCATGTTTCAATGTTAAGCGAGGCTGGAGGTGGGACCCAGTTTTAAGATACAGGTCCACAGCGCCACGTGGCGGCTTCCGCGGGAGTTTCAAAAACGTCTCTAAGTGTTTCAAGTGGAGCGCGGAAGGCGCCAAGTGTCGCAGCCCGCGAGGTTTCTATAAAGTTTCTTTGAGTTTCAGGAGGCCGTGGAACCTACCAGGTGTCATTCTCTGCGGGAGTTTCTTGAAAGTTTCTAAAAGTTTCTAAGATGTTGCAGACAGTGCCACATGTCCCTTGTAGTTGTTGCGGAAGCTAACAAGTGTCAGTTTCTGCGAAGGTTTCTTTTTGTTTCAAGGTGTGGTGAAACATGGAGGTGGGTCCCGGCATAAATATTAAGTGTGGTGGATTGTGACACGTGGCGGAGGGTCCCAGGACTTCTGACTGTTTCTCTTAAATTTCTACATGTTTTGAGGTTAATACGGAGCCCACCAAGTGTCGATCTCCGCGAGAGTTTCAGTAGTGTTTCAAAAGAGACTCTTTTGTGTTTCAAGAGGGCGCGGAGCCCGCCATGTGTCTGCCTCCGCCTAGCTTCTGAGGGAGCTTCTATGGGTTTCAAGGGTGCCGCGGGTCTTGCCACATGGTGGCTTCCGCGTGAGGGTCTGGCAGTAGACTCTTGGCGGGAAAAAATTAAGGAGAAGGAAGCGGAAAGGTAAGCAATGACCCAGCAATGGAAACTTGAGGTGCCTACGTGGCACAGTTTCGTTGGCTGGTGACTCTTCAACAGTTTTTTTTGACACCATTGATCTCCGCGACTAGGTTTTTGATCGATGGCTAGGTTTTAATCTTGCTGCGATGGGTTTTTCCCGCATTTGCAACTATTTTTGGTGGGACAAACTTGCTGTTGCTACATTCTAGGGGCTACAGGTTGGTGAAACATTAATGGCGATTGCACAGAGGTGTGGGTCAATGATGGACAGCTCAACCGCCATTTTTGTGATGCATGTCTTTGAGAAGCAGCTCGAGTCCCGATTCTCACCTGCTTTGTCCTTTGTTTCTTGCTGCAACATTTATGATTTTGAGCGCCATTTTTAGATGCTTTGTATCTGGCAAATTTTTGGCCTCCCTTGTAATTAATTTGCTGGGTACATTTTCTTGCTATTTAAGCAGACTGTGTGACCCATTTTGTTGTTGTTGAAAGTTGGACATTTTGGCTCTGTAATACAATATGACTGGTTTTGGTTTGCTCTGTGTAGGAAGCCTTGTGAGTTTATGTATCTCCTATTGTATGTTTCTTGCATGAACCTACTAATTTCATGATCAATCTTATATGAATAATGTTGTTTTGCATGTGTTTTGTTAATTCTGTCTCCAGTGTTGCATGTGTCCTTCTGAGTCTAGATATCTAAGGGGTGTCTGGTTTTCTAGAATACAGATTTCCTGTATTGAATGTTTGATCTTTTAACTTCTGCTCAAGGGGTAGATTAAATTGTTTTTAGATTGAATATTGGGAAGGGTATACTGCAATAGGGATGCCATAAGTATAGATAGCTTAACACTCTGTATTGGGAGATATTTGTAAGGCAAATATCACATGAATCCCCTTGAAATCCAGTTTTAGTGTGTTCATGCTGATCATTCATAGGTGTATGTCTACTGACTCCAAGCCCTGGATAGGCACCAATCTAGCTCTGTGTTGAGGTTATACACCAGGTCCAGCTCTGCATCCAAGAATAAAATCAAAATCAAACTCCAAAACAACCATTAGGATAGTAGAATTAGTTTTAGGATCCCAAGTCCTCTGTCTACAACTGAAAATAGGCCCAAAGCTAGCCCCTTTGCTCTTATCTTGCAGTTTTGGTCTACTTACAGGAGGATTTATCTGCTTCATGTCAGCATCCCAGTCTTTGTATGCATATTCTCATGGGTGTTGAATAGGGAATACCCCCCTAGGTTTTGTAGAGCCTGAAGAAGAAGAGGAGATAAAAATAGAGTCTATCTCCTATACTGTTGGCCTCTGGCCCAGAGATCCTGTTGATCATTGATGGCTACCTTGTAGGGAAATCTGGGAATAAGCATCTAGTCTGGGAAAAAACCAACAGGAACAAAACTCAACAATTCAACCTAGGGAACGAAGAGTGCAAGTGAGATCAAAGATTCATCAAATATACCAACCTTCAACAAGCAATCAAAACACCCATATAGATGATAGGTTAATATGCTTAGAGATACATTTGTAAGAGGCCAAGGATGCTCAAGAGGTCTTGCATGTCACTCGTCAAGAAGACGAATGAGAACAAATAGAAAACACACGAAGTGACATTCCAAGAAATGATGAAACAGGTACAATGACTACTAATCTCATCACAACTCTAGTCCAAAGGATTAGGACTCTTGAGGCAGAGCAATCTATTCAAGACAAGAGAGTGAGATCTCATGACAACAATAGGGTAGAGCAAGACCAAGGGCATCTCAAAACCCCCACTACCTCAAATTCTATTCTAGAAATGAATGTGCCCATGGCTTAGAGGAAAGTGGGTCAAAGCAGTTCTAGAGGAACTAGAAGAAATAAACCCTAGACCACAACTCACATAGGAGAAACAACACATCATTAGGGTCATAGAACAATATCGACAAATTAAACAACACATACAAGTATTTGAGGCTAGATTAAAACACGTTAGGAACATAAGCGAAGAAAATTGACATCCGTCTAGGCATTGGAATCTAAGAAATCCCAATATGAGACAAATCATAAGTGACCCTTTAGGTCATATTATCATTTCAACAACTGCTATAGAGGGAACATGGCGACTCTAAAATAATCATAGGCCCTGTATCAGGTCGTATGCTCTCTGTGACATTCTACTTCCACAGGAACATAATAACCCCCAAGTCTCACCTCCACTTGATTATGTTTTCCCACAAGAGCAAGATTGACTTGGAGGTTGCCTGAAGCAAGGAGAGGGTCTATGTGCTACATCGGATCTGACTCATCCACAATTGTACATGAGTCACATTTTGAAGAGTACATATTTTGGTGAACCCAACATGAAGATAAATTTTTTTTGGGTGAAGCCTTTTATGTTTCCATTAAACAATCTACAATTATTTTCATGCATTAGTTTCACAATCATGTTCACATTCACATTCATATCCATTTCCACCCTCGTTACATCTATCTTCTTTGTTATCTTTCATTTCATTCATTCCATTTATTTAGAGGTGTTTACAACACCCCGAATATGATGGAACCTGAACTCAACCTAGGGAGCCTTCCCTCTAGAGAGCCTGAAACACCATCCTTCAAAAGGTACGTGGCTCCTAACCCAATGGCACCCATCTCAAATTGTTACAACTTTGAGGATTCAAACTATAAAATGACAGAAGCGAACCTAGGTGTTCTTTAACATTCAACAACCCCGCATGGGAACAAAACTCAACAATTCAACCTAGGGAATGAAGAGTGCAAGTGAGATCAAAGATTCATCAAATATACCAACCTTCAACAAGAAATCAAAACACCCACATGGATGATAGGGTAATATTCTTAGAGATACATTTGTAAGAGGCCAAGGATGCTCAAGAGGTCTTGCATGCCACTCTTCAAGAAGAAGAATGAGAACAAATAGAAAACACACGAAGTGACATTCCAAGAAATGATGATACACAAAGAGGCAAAATGACTACTAATCTCATCACAACTCTAGTCTAAAGGATTAGGACTCTCGAGGCAAAGCAATCTATTCAAGACAAGAGAGTGAGATCTCACGACAACAATAGGGTAAAGCAAGACCAAGGGCATCTCAAAACCCCCACTACCTCAAATTCTATTCTAGAAATGAAAGCAATGAAGTCTTCCCAAATGAGAATCAAATGACACAAAATCTTTAGACAGTGCAAAATAGTCAACCAAACCGAGCCACGACATTGAGATACCAAAATTTGCCTATGGGGTTAATGCTTTCAACCCCACAATCTCAAAGTGCATTCCTAGGAAGGTATGTTGAGTACTTGAAAAAACCTCTAGACCATACCATAAGAAATGTGCTTCTACCATGACCTCTCCTAGAGATACCTAAGTTTAAAGGAGAATTTAATCCCAACTCACACATTAAAGCATATACTACAGCTATAAGGGAACTTCTCCCTGGGATGGAGTTGTCGCCAAATTTTTTCCAAAGACGTTAGAGGGGATTGCCTTGGATTGGTACTATCACCTTCCCAAAGCTTCTATTCACTCATTTAGATAACTTATAGGGTAGTTTTTAATGGCTTTTGACATGAACAAGATTGTTAAAACTAGGATTTGCAAGTTCCTGACCATGAAACAAGAATCAAACAAATCAGTGACACATTTCATCACTAGGTGGAGACATGTTCTTTTCTCATCCACAAGTGCCCCAAACATGGATCATAGTGAGTTGTGCAACCTCTTATTACATTCCCTCAACAAAGATACACAAGAGGAGGTATAAAATTTGCTATATAAATCATATGAAGAATCTTTAGAAAGTGCTTTAAGAATCGATCAACACGTAATTGATAGTGGCCGCAAGACTTACGATGCAAATGGATGACTAGTGGTGGGAGATAATGGTGAAAACAACACCTCCACCATAAGGATACTCAAAAACAACAAAAATGCAATGATAGATGGGGTGAAAGATCATCCCCTAATCAGGAATAAAGTTAGAGACGATTACAATGGAAGGGATTACTATCCTCTGAATGTCAATGCAATTGAGTGACCTTAAAATAATAACTATTATCCTAGGGGTAACCATCAAATATGGAATCAAAATGATAATAGATATGAATGTCCTCCTTATGAGTACAATCAGTTCTATTCCTTTCACATGACTAGGGGACATAATATTGAGTCATGTCTAGAATTGAATAGATTCATCACTAGGTTACCTGAGGACCAAAAATGTTTGTTCATTAAAATGTTCCTAAATCCACAGGATGTCACACTAAATAATAACAAAGACTCAAAACAAACATAGGCTCCTATTACCCCACATAATGTAGACATGAAGATCTTCCAAGACCCTTTTTCCTCTCATAGAAACACTGAAACAAATAACCAAGACACAATGACTAGTTCTACGAGATCAATTGAAATGAACATTCCTGCTCAACTAGGACCAAAGGGAGAGATGAGGATGTTAGGATTAGTCAAAATATTGTATGAGGAAGAAGATGAACTCAACAATGAATAAAAATAAGAAACTCATGAAGGAGTGGTGTCAGATGTAGAACCAATCCCCACTCCGATTGGACCCTATGAATTGATTGAGGATTTGAGGAAGAAATATGCTCATATATCATTTATAGATATTCTGAAGAATTCTCCATCTCATTGTTTATCTCTTCTAAAGGAAATACAATGAACATACCTAGACTAGATCACTCCTCCACCGAGTGAACAAATAAATCAAATCAACTTCAACATAGATCCACCCAACGCTGAATTGAAAGACCTGGGATTTTTCTTCAATTTAAAGCAAATGCCTTCTGAGGTAGATCTAACTAAAAAGGGAGATCCTGCTTTATACTTGCAAGTGTGGATTGATGATACATGCATAAAGAGAACATTAATTGATGATGGGGCTGCTATGAACATAGTTCCTTTTTCCCTCTTGGAAAGGATGGGATATGGATCTACTAACATCACCGTGTTTAAAGACACTTTGAGAGTATATGACAACTTAAAGTATGCCACCATAGGAAAGATCACATTACTTGTTTCCTTAGGGCTTAAAATGATTCCTACAACATTCTATGTCATCAACAAGGATATTGGGTATAACTTACTACTTGGAAGACCATGGATACACCGAATGAAGGTCGTGCCTTCCACAATGTTCCAGAAGGTCAAATTCTTGCACCTTGGAAAGATTTATGTCACAAAAGGGGACCCAAAGCCCTTCAATATGGTTAAAAATGATGTGACCAAAAAGAATATAGGGATCCCAATTGATTATGAGCTATCAACAAATAAGATTTATGTCCCGGATCCCACACCTCAATTGATACGAATTAAAAGGATAGAAACGTGTACCAAGACAATAAACAATGTGGAAATAAGAACCTTTAATAAAGGAGAATCATCAAAACAAAAGGAAATAGTCCCAAAAGAAACAATAATAAAAACCATGGAGTGTTTGGAGAAAGATGGACCTCTCCAATTTCCTCTAGAGATCCTCACTATTAGCATAGCCTCAAAAGATGAGCAAGTTAATCAAGTTTTCCCATGCATGGGGGGAAAAACCCATCAAATAGAATGACCTAAATTTTAAAAAAAGACATTGGACTTAAACGGAGTAGACCCTCATGCCTTCTTGGATCTTGAGGAGGATACTTCTGAAAGTTATACTCCTTTAATGCCACCAAAGGAAATGACATCTAGTGAGACATACATATCAGAAACACAAGAGAAAAGCAATTCATACACACCACTCTTGCACCTTCCAAGAACTCTTACACGTCATTGATGCCACCTATAGAAGTGAAGGCTAATGATCAAGAAAAAGTAAACTCAATAGACAATGAATCAATAAACATGCTAGAAAGTTCACCAAAAGCCTTCTTGGCCCCTCAAAACCATGAGCAACCTTCTAGCTCAGCCTCAGTACAATCTAATGACATAGGTGATTAGGAAGCACCCTTAGTGCAAATAGAAATGGTAGAAAGGCTCCTAGACAAAGATGAAGTGAGGGAGAATTCCAAAAGGAACTTAAGATGTGAGTGACCATAGAAATGAAAGATCCCATCATTTTGAATTTCCCAAAAAATACATAGGGTATTCAATAGATATGCAGCCAGAACCAAATGGTAAAACAACCATAAGCTTCATTCCCCTAAATGAGTAGAGGGAGCTACAAACACCCCTTGAATTGCTTCAATTCTTACAAAGTATTCAAGAATTCCCTAAAGTGAAAATCTGCATGCAAGACAAATTCAACATACTCATTGAACTCTTAAATTGCGATGGAGTCTTGTATTAGACTCCCTCTCACGAACAAGCCTTTCATGACCTATTGCATATAACATTAACAAGAGTAGTCCCTCAATCAAGTCAGCCATAACAAAATCAACCTTCAATACCCTACAAAATAGGTGAGCTTTTCCTCTAGAAAGGGAGTACTAAAAATAAGAAACACAGAAAAAAGAGGAAGTTCCATGAAGATTGGAAAGGTCCTTATATGGTCATAAAAGATGTCAAAAACAATGCCTATCTTTTATGCACAATGGAAGGTGAAGAATTTGGTGAGACAATCAACCCCTTTCACCTCAAGAAAAACTATCTAAAAATACAAAAAAAAAAAACATAAAACATAAAAACAAAAAAATTCAAATATTCCAAAAATCCAAAAAATATATAAAATCGTGAAAAATCAAAATACTACATTTGCTTCATTATTTTGTTTCATTTTGCATTCTTGTGAGTGACATGCTTTTGTTAGATTTTCATTTCAGTAAGGAGTCTAAGATTACTTAGGTATAGGTTGATCCTCATAGCATTTGAGATCCCTTATATTCATAGTTACTAATTATCATTCCCCTATTCACATTTCCTAATGATTCTAATCAAAGCCTAGCTCTTAGCTCTACACGAATCCTAATCTTAATGATCCATGTTGTTAAGTCTAATCAAAGTTAGTATTCAAACCTACGCTACTCAATAGAAGCTTGCAAGTAGACATTCCCCATTCCTCCTTAGTAGAAGGGAAGTCTGACTGGATAGTGAAAACTTTTGGTGGTGCTCAGCCCCTTATCTCTCTTGGCCAAAAATGTCAGGAAGATCATAACTCTGAAGGAAGAAATCTAAAATATGAGTGAATAAAAAAATGAGTGATAAGAAAAAGAGTGTGAGAGAAAAGTGAGATTATATGAAAGGAAAGCACCAAAGCATCAATAAAGTTTCAAAGAATCCCATAAAAAAACATAAAAAATATTTTAAAAAATGAGAGATTCACGTGAGCTATTACAAAATACAAAAAAAAGAGAAAAATGAAAAAAAAAGAGAGATACAAAAAAAGAGTGAAAGAGAGAAGGTTTCTAGTTGTTCATACTCTTGAGTGGAGGTAAATCTAAGATCAAATCTATGAGGGTGACAATCTATTAGAGAAAGTGAGGTGCGAAGTGCACACACACACACCAACTGAGAAATACTAAGAGTCTAGCTATCTTTAGGGCTATCTTCTACTATGGAGCCTTTTCCTTTACCCCAGGTCTATCTTGTTGGCCATCTTTGAGCTAAGTCTAGTGAGTTCTAATAAAATTTGTTTCTTGTCTAAGTTGAAATCTTGTCAAAATGTTTTGTCTAGATAAAGATTAGTGTTCAACCTTTAGTAAAGCCCAAAATTTAAAAGCAATCCATCTCCCCCTGTTCCCACTTGAGTTCTAAATTCTATCTCTTAAAGTAAAATAAATCTCCTATATCAAGATAATTTACAATCCCCTGAGTTGAAAAGCTTACTAAAGAGATGTCACACTGTTTGTTCCACCATGCATTCATCATACCAAAAAATAGAAAAATCAAAAGCAATAAGTTTATGTCATAACTCATGACATTCCATAGGATTAGGATGTGTTGCATTCCTTCTTGTGTCCCTGCATTTCATACATTGCATGCATTCATATATATTATAAAAAAGACCAAAAATATTACATAATCATTTTTACATTTGTGTTAGTCTTATAGATCATAATCACAAAGGTTGTGAATCACAAACGAGCACAAAAGATAAAGACAATCACAATCATAAAGAGAGTTCCCAAAGTGCTAGTACAAGTTGATACAAAATAAGTAGAGCCAAGGACAAAATTCTTTGTCTCCCCATGCAAGGGGGTAAAATAGAAGTAAACAAAATTGAGGTTGACTTCAAGGATGATTTTGACTAGTAGAGCCTCTAGGGCTTTGGCTCCTAAGTCTCCTATGACTAGTAGCATGAGAACCCCTATGGGTCCTGTGAGAAGAGAGAGAACTTTGCTAAGGGCATATGAAGGACCCGTTGTGTCTGCTTGCGAAGCCTGTTCGTGAATTCTAAGACTTGCCACCCCCTAAAGGACAACATTCTTAGCTCTAAGTTCCTTGTTCTCTCCTCATAGAGAGGTAATCTCCTAACTGGAATAGTATGTAGGCATAAGAATGACTGTGTGATGACTGACTCAAGAAGGAAGATGGGCATCAACAAGTAGAGACTTATGAGAATGACCCATGATGGGAACCAAAATATCTAAATGGGAATCACGAAACAATTCCCTCCATCTCGTAACAATACCTAAAGAGAAGAAAGAAAGGAAAAGAGAGCTAGTTAGACAACCTAGTGCGCAAAAATGACAAAGTAAGAGCAAAGGAAAGAGTACTTACAAGGGTCACCCTCTTCCCAAGAGGGATCATCTGGTACATGATCACGAACAAGATGTATGGAATCTTCCTCCTTATGAGGAATCTCCCTATCCTCTCCTTCACTGACATCATCATGATCCTCTCCCTTAAGATCATAATCCTTGTCAGAAGAATCATAATCATCAAGAAAAATCAATCCCAAGAAGTTGACCCTATCCTTCCCCTACGACCGGAACTCAAGCTATGAACTGTATGAACTTGTCTAGTAATCAAGACTCCAGAAGTCAAGGGAGTCTGTGTGATTTGTTGGTGTTCTCAACTGATTGCCTGATTATCCCTATAAGGTAGCTATCCTTAATGTTCATGTCTCTCATATCAATGACCAACGAATAGGGGACAATTGATTGTTCTCCTCTGCACTTTAGGCTTTGCTAGACCTAGGGGGTATCCCTTATTACAATATCTAAAATATCTTGCCTAAGTACAATAAGATATTGGTTTAAGAAGAATTTTCTCACTTTTTTATTGAGGTCTGAAAATATCCTATATTAGATTAGCTAAATCCTAAACATATATCTTATTTAGTACTCTGAGAACATGGAACAACTAGAACACATTATACAAAAAATAGAAAAAAGGTTTTCTCTCTTTGATTTTAGAGTTTTAGATGCTTGGACCTGAAAGATATCCTTAGATCAATGCCTATTCAGGGTAACAGAGTCAAACCTTACATGCAATAGCTTGTCCCATGACAACAAAACTTCATACTCAGAGGGTTAACAAAATCACTACTTCCTTACAACAATGAGTCTAAGAAAAAGTATTATCTATGATTCTTCTTCACTAATCCGTTAATACAACACACTTCCCATTATATTTGATCTAAAGCAATGTTAATCCATTCCTTGAACAAATAGCAACAAATCAGATATCCAAGGAGACAATAAAAAATAACACACACCAAGTGTTTCTCATATAATTCAATTCGAATAGAAAGTTGCCATGCAAAAACAAATAATCTCAAATGCAAAAATATGACCAACTCAGAAGTACTCCTTTCTTATAGGAATCTGTCAAAAATCACAAGGCTTTACACTGGATCTTCAATATTACAATCTCCTCTTTGATATCTAATTACAGAACATAGTACAAATTCCCCATTTTATAGGAAAAGTACAAAGTATGTTGGATTAACCCCTAAATGACTATTTCTAGAAAATTTGATATTACATCACAATTACAATTTAGGACCTTGTGTGCCCATTACAATATTTGATTCTACAATATAGCTCTAGTCACATGATTGCCAACAAAATCATCCAATGATGATGCTTAATCCATTTGCATAGGCCAAAAACATAGCACCACTTCATAATGATGACTGATTGAAAGCTAACAAGCATCAATCACCTTCATACTTCTCCTCCCAAAGTCCATACTCCTTATCTTCTGGCCATTGGAACTCTAAAACCTTGACAACCTTCTCATTATGACTAACATATTGGGCATCCAAGATTGCTTTTGACTCTTTACCTATCTGGTCACATAGTTTCTCCAATGAAATTAATTCATCCAAAACTAAATTCAAGGATCCTGTATGCAATTCTCCATCAACACATACCAGAACAATCACCTTAGAGCCCACAACACTAAAGTATGCCTTCCATTGATCTAGGTTTTTAGCCTGATTCTAATCATCCTTGAAGTTGGGAAGTATTTTCATTTTCATCTATTCAATGGATGTCACCTTCTCCTTCAACTGTTTGCCCAACTTCATTATATAGGAAGCAACCTCATGCAGAATTCCCATAGTTTCTGATACACCTTGCAATCCAGGGGGCTTATTTGGATCAAACAAGGCTATCTTAACCATTTGCTTTATGGTGGCATTCCTTGACATCTACTTATTCATAATCTCCTATAGACTAACTGAATTCTAATCATGTTTGACCAAGCCTTGGTTTAGGTCTGCAATTCCCTTATATGCATCATCTACTTTTCCATTGATTTTAGTTAACTGATGGTTATCTATATTAGATACTATTTTGTTGTATGCTTGCATCCTATCTCCTTTCACAGATTCAACTATTCCTTTCAACTCTATAATTTCTGAAAGTGGGACATCTCTGTCTAATGGAAAAGCTTCATCAGATGGACTTGAAATAATGGGCACATGGGTGCTAGAAGATGCCAATTACTTTTCCTCTAGAGCTCTCAGTTTCACCAAGCCATCAACATATTTCTTCTGCAGATCATTATAGTCACGTTGTATCTTAAGGAATGTGTCTTCATTGAACATGGTTGTATTAATTACCAAAGTTGTTGCATCTAGAGCTAGAGTGTCCCCAACCCCTTTAACAATAAGGTTGCCCCTTAGCTGATCAATACTCTCTACTACATCTGGCTTAGTTGCATTGGGTGTCAAGGTCCATATAGCTAATGTTTCAAAAGATGGATTGAAACCAGATCCAAATACCTCTTCAGCCTGCTCCTTAGTAGAGAAGACTACCTCATTTTGTTTCCTTATTGTCTCAAAAGCCAAAGCATTTGCCAAACTCCAATTTGGCAATAATAACATTTCACTCTCCATCACCATATGTCTACCTTCTTTAGGAGTGATGTTATAAATTTTCAAATCAAACTCTAACAAAACTTTTGTGGCTAAGTCCTTCTCTTCTAATGGATCAACTCTTCTTCTTTCGTGTTCAAGCCTACTTGGATGTATTGCTTATTTCTTCTCAATACAAAATCCTTGAATTCCTAAGTTTTCACAAACTCATCATCTAACAATTTTTTTTGACAATATAGTACCCTTATGTCTCTAGTCTCATCATTTGTAATCTTCAAATAATGAATAGTTATGTTATGAGGCACTGGTTGCACAATCATACCAGTTTGTTCAGGACTTACCTCATCAGTTCCCACTTCTTCTGGAATATCTTTGACATTAATGATTTCCATTAGGGCCTTGCCTTTATCCTCTGATATTTTGTCCTCAGAGTTCTTCTACATCTTAATCTGTTGACTATCATCCTCCTCTAAATCTTGAGATGCTCCCTCTTCAGTATCTTCACTCCTTGATCTGACATAGGGCTTTATCCTTACATCATGATCTCTATATACTTTGGGAGGTCTCTACTCCTCAGGAACCATCAATTTGTCTGCATTCTCCAACATCTTCCTAATTCTGACAATTATATCCTTTTCTTCAACATATGAACCAGGAAATAAAGGATCCTTCTTAATCTTCTCATTCTCTCCTTTGACAATCCTTTTCCATTTTCCATTTTTTTCTTCTACCTCTTCATATATTAGGAAGTTTCTCACTACATCTTCAACAAAATTCATCTCATGGGAGAAAGCAAACTTCTTTACACTCAATATGACTACATTGATGAATCCCTCAGGATCAAAAGTACCTCAGGCATCAACATATTGCAACCTATAATTATTCAACATGGGATATATTTGATCCAAACCCTCTTTGTTCACCACTTGGAAGTCTGACCATTTCAAGGTAGTAGGGAAAAATGAACCTTTCTTTTGACCCCTAATATCCACTTCATTTAATTGCCAAATAATCTCCAGATAGGCAAGTATTTTGGCACATACACAGACAAAAAATGAGGTCTCATGGGAAACCCATATATTCTAAAATATGTGGAGTATTGGTTCAAGAACTAATCTCCCCAATTATGCTTTACTCCTAACTCTAGAGTTCTCTCGCATGGCCTGAGGAAGTCTTGTATTTTTTTTTGGTATTCTTTCCTTATTTCACCTATATATGCCATCATCTTTCTGACAAAGAATTCTTGAAAAATGATATACTTTGAAGTATCACAATCTTTATCTCATAAATAAGTCCAACACTGAACTGGTAGGGGATTCTTGTTGTCATCAAACCTTCTTACTCCCAAAGTCTAAAACCCTAAACCCTTATCCTTATGCTAGCTTACGTTCAATGGCCACTTTGACCGATGTTGACATGTTTTTTTATCTTTTTACTGACATGAAGGGTACATGGCCTGGTGACAGACAAATTAGAGAGTTTTGCATGGATGTGATTCAGCTTTCAAATCAGAATGGTCTTGTCGAGCTACACCACATAGATTGAGTCCTACACTAGCTAGGTGACAACTTTTCAGAGGACTGTCCCCCGATTCCTGTTTATTATAGGTCTATTCAAGAGATGGGAGGTCCCAAACATTTGACAATCATGGTGGAGCCTCCCTGAAATTTCATTGCCCTCTGGTGCCCTCACAACTAATAGGTCACACCCAGGTGCCCTCCTTTTAGGGTTGCCCCCTATTATTTGTTGGTCTCCCTCAGGTGATCTACCCTGGTAAAAGGGGTGACCCAGGGGTGACACTTGTGGATTTCAAACATGAGTTTCTCCTTTGTTTTGAGCTAAAACATTCCATTTTCACCTAGTTTGCATGCAATTTTGAGCTAAATAATTAACTCGTCTACCACTCTCAGTCAACCAAATTTAGCCCATGTGATCTAAGTTTAACTCCTCTCTATCTTCTCCTAACAACCATTGCTCCATGAGTGATAAGATTTTAAGCTCAGATCACTCTTCAATCAATTGAGTTCATAAGAAAATCAATTGAGTCTGATTGATAAACCAACCAAGTTAACTCTCCAATCAAGAGAGTTAATTCCTTAATAATTCCCATCCCCCATATGCAAATCCAACTGAGAAATACCCCCCTCCTCCAAGCATTAGAGGAGGCAAATTAAGGAATTGCATCCATTCATATCTTTTAGTTTACTCTCCATTAGCATCTTAGATGCTCATGCAAGACACACATGCCTTTTGTTTTCCATTGTTTTTCCATTCAAGCTTTCAAAATATTCATTAGAGTATTCTCATTCTCTCATATTTCCCACAAGCCATAGCCATTGTGCTTAATTAGTGCTTCCATATCACTTGTAAGCTCGCATCATTGTCATTCAATTGTCATGTTCTCACTTGCTGCCAAGAAGAGAATCCCGCTACTGCAAGAGGTCGAGGAGGTTTCCAAACAAAAAGGATTCCTAAGGGTAGTGCAAAGCTCATGCGCCAAGCTATTCCAGGTCCTCTTCATGTTTTTGCAGTATTTAGATAATGAAAATTTGGTCTTGAGGAAAGTAACTTGTTATTTTGCTTGACAGGAATTGTTAGTTTACTTTCATTTCATTACAATAGATTAGAGAGAAATTAACTTTTCATAGATTAATTCATTTGCTTTCATTAGTTAGATTTTTACTTTCTTTCCTAGAGGAGATTTCAAAAATCACCAAAAGTACAAAAACATAAAATAGAATTGCATTAGGAAAACTTCATCATAAATTAAATTCATATATAATTTATTTATTATTCAAGAAAAAATAAAAAATATAGTTTGCATATCATATAGTTGCATTTCATACATAAAAATACAAAAACACAAAAATATTAGGAAAAATCAAGGTGTTCAAGCCCTCAATCTCATCACGAGCTAGTCAGTCACGTTAGACACAAACCCTTGATAAAATCACAAGGTAGTAATCAAAGTCAATCAAAAGTCAACCCTAGGTCAATTGTGGTCAAAACAAGTCAAAGTATACCACTTAGAATAAAAATGAATGTGCCCACGACTTAGATGAAAGTGGGTCAAATCAATTCTAGAGGAACTAGAAGAAATAAACCCTAGACCACAACTCAGACATGAGCAACAACACATCATTAGAGTCATAGAACAAGATCAAAAATTTTAACAAGACATACAAGCATCTGAGGCTAGATTTCAACATGCTAGAATCATAAATGAAGTAAATCAACATCCTTCTAGGTGTTGGAATCTAAGAAATCCCAATAGGAGAAAAATCACAAGTGACCCTTCATGTCATATTATCATTTCAACAACAACTGCTATAGAGAGAACAAGGAAAATCCAAAACAACCATAGGCCCTAGATTAGGTTGACTGCTCTCCATGATGTTTTGCTTCCACATGAATAGAAAAACCCCCAAGTCTTGCCTCCTCTTGATTGAATTTTTCCACAAGAGCGAGAGTGACTTGGGGGTCGCCTAAAGAAAGGAGAGGTTCCATGTGCTGTGTCAAAGCTAACTCATCCACAATCATGCCTGAGTCATGTTTTGAAGAGTACAGAGATAAGTTCATGATGAGAAAAATATTGATCCTAATCCAAACTGACTATAGACTAACAATGAATAATATTAGGCAACTAGCTTTATAGGTTTTCCCTAGACTTAGATCATAAATGACCAACAAGTTACACCTAGGATAAAGATTGTGTCTTTGACAAGGATGGCCTTTTGAAAGTGAGTTAGTCTCTTGATTATTTCACCTAACTTATTCTTGTTTTTGCTTTGCTTTGATTGTCCTTTTTCATTTCTTTTTTTTCTTTTTATGTGTTTATGCTTT
Organism: Cunninghamia lanceolata; assembly: GCA_027924645.1. Lineage (NCBI taxonomy): Eukaryota > Viridiplantae > Streptophyta > Pinopsida > Cupressales > Cupressaceae > Cunninghamia > Cunninghamia lanceolata. The sequence continues at coordinate 12,633,387 of BSBN01000739.1, forward strand.
AACATTTTTAGAGTAGATCCACTTGACCTAATCCTGTGCTACTAGAAAGAAGCAAGGGATAAAAACTAAGGATTAGGTAAGGAAAGTAAGGGGATAGATGCAACCAAATGGGTACTTATCAATTTCTAAGACTCCCCCTTATTGAGGATAATTGGGAAGACATACATGTTAGCTTCTAGGTAACATTGTGGGCTGGGCTACCTAATGGGAATGACGATAGAATATAATATGAGCTAGGACTAGGATCAATTTGATGCTTATGATTTGCTTATTCAAAACTTTTATTAGTATTAGTAGGGATAAATAGTAAATGATAATGGGGAACCTCATGATCTAGCATGGATAGACAATGTGCTAGCAACTTGTGGTTCTTAATAAGACAAAAATTAGAGAAGAGCAATTACATGATATAACATGATGAGATAAAAAAAATGTAATGTAGGTTATTTTTTTGATTTCATATATAATATTTTTTAAAGTGGAGTGCATTGATGGTTTTCCAAATTCTTCACCTTCTATTGTGCACAAAAAAGAAAGTGCCACTTCTCAAATCTTCTTTGACTAGGTAGGGGACAATCTAATATATTTTCAATTTTTATCCCTCATTAGTTCCTTTATTTTTCAAACTTCCCATTTTGAGTACAAGGTATTTGACTTTAATGGGTTGGGTAGACACTTTTCTACCTTTGACTTTTAACATTTTGTGAGGTCCTATTCCTAGAGCTTCTTTTAGCATAAATAAAACCTTCTAATGAAGTATTGTCTAGCAAGGAACTCCTTTATCAAATAGTAGATCTTTGAAATTCAAATTTCTTATGTGAAATTGTCTTGTATATGTTTGCAACAATTCATGTAATGCCTATGGGGTATGAGGTTCCCCTTGTTCTTCTTGGAGGGTGAAGCAAATTATTATGTCACCATTCCTTTTGGGATGTAAATCCATGGAGAAAATTTCAAATTCTTTAGGCAAATCTAGGATACCTAGGTTAATTTTTCCAATGGTTATATGAATCATTTGGGTTCTTAAGAACCCTCTCTCTCGGCCCCTTTGAAATGAAGTTGAAATGGTTCATCATTTTATAATAACTAGGGAAATAGTGGTGACACTTCTAAAGATTTCTCTTTTTCAAATGTTGAGGTCTCTTGATCCTCAATTACTTTCTCAAGTTCTTCTTTCTTTTTAAAATAGACAATTTGTGGAGTGTGCTCTAGAACCATTAATTTATTTTTTGTAGATATCTCATAGTCAATTGGTATTATAGACACCTAAAATATGTTCCCACATTTTAATCTAACACCATCATATTTCCATCACTGCATCATTAATTCTGCAACACTTATTCACTAATTAATTAAATAAACAATATTTATTTAATTAATTAAACTAATTCTATTAATGCTTCTTAATTAATTAATTAATTAAATCATATTTATTTAATTCAACTAATCTCCACCCTTCACCAATTAATTAAATAAATTAGATTATTTAATCAATTAAGCTAACCTTATTTTACTATTAATTAAATAAACCAAGTTTATTTAATTAATTACACCTTGCACATTCCTCCTTCACTTTATTTAAAAAAAACTAAAACTCAACCTCCACTAAAATCCAAAACTCCCCTTTTGCATCTCCACCCTCCATTCAAATTAAGGCAATCTTGACCATCCATCTCCCTTAATCTTGTCTCATCCACTTGCACTTATTCCTAGCCACTACTTGCGAGCATTTCATTTCCCCATGCATTTGAGTCAATATCAAGCCTCCATCGTTCGCTTACCTTGTAATCAAATCAATCATCACCCTCCAATCTAAGATCTAATCTGAACCATTCACATTCCCATAGAAAATCTATAAAACCCTTACTCTCAAACACACTCCAACATCGGTGTGTGGAAGTCAAGCAAGTATATGCTTCCCAAATATTGGAAAGAGAAACCACATATCAAATTTCTCCACCAACAAAATCTTGAGCATATCTAATTTATCAAAGAGGGTATTAGTGAGAGACTATTTATGTTCTTTCATTGTTTATTTTACTCTTTCTTTGATTAAATAGAGGTGTATGCAAGTTTAGAGTAAGGTTTTGTTTACATGCTTTATTCTAGGTTTGAGTATACACAAGTATTTCTACCCTTTTCTTATATTGGAAATTCTTATTTGATATAGTGGAGACTTTTGGTTTCAGTCACAAATGAATATAATAGGTGATGAACTACATTACTAAGGTTTGGTTTTCATCCCTAGTCAATGACTACCTAATTTATTTTTTCTAGCACTCAAGGAGTATTAGGTAGGGGGTTTTATTATCTTTGTACATATTCATTCTAATGGTGGAAGCCCTTCGTAGAAACCTAAAATTAGCCTATGGATTTGGTAGGATTCAAGGTTTCTCTTATTCTAACTTGACCCCACCAATATTCCACATTTAGTTTGCTGATGATACAACTCTCTTTGGTTATTCTTTGATTAGAGAAGATAAAACTTTTTAGGAGAACCTATCAGATTTTGTGCAAGCATCTAGTTAGTTTTTTAATAGATCTAAATCCAAAATTTATTTTTTACTATGAGTTTGAAAGTACAATTTTTTTGTGAGATTATGGGTATTAATGTAGCAAACTCGCCTAGTAGATATTTGGAGATCTCATTATTTACTTGAAGAATTGACAAAATCTATGGTCTAAGACTACTGAGAAAATCCAAGCTAAATTGTCTTCTTGGAGTGGGAAATGGTTAAGATTGGTTGGTCATCTTCTCAAGATTAAGAATGTGCTACAAGTTATACCCATTTATCTCCTCTCTATTCTAACTCTTCCAAAAGGTATGAATCATACTATTATTGTGATCTATATAAAATTACTTTAGCAAGGTTTAGGGGAGTAGAAAAATTACCATTAGTAAAATGGATAAATTTATGCTCTCAAACATCAATGTGGTGTAAATTGAAGGAACTTACTTTGTAAAACCTAGCTCTTGGGATGAAACTTGATTGGAAATTCTTAACAGGGCCAAACCTATTTTGGTGTAATCTTCTAAGATGAAAATATTATATTTCATCCATCTCTTTTTTACTATTGATGATATTCTAGCTAGTTCAACCATTTGAAACTTTATGGCTGCTTCTAGAGACATTATTGATGCTATACTTTTTGAAACATAGGGAATGGTGAATATGTAGATTTTTGGTTGGACTCATGGGATGGAACTACTCCTTTGGTGAGTTTTCAAAATATGGAGAAGGATTAGAGGATTCTAAATATGGAATGGGGCTTAAAGGTGAAGGACTACTGGGAGATTAAGAATTGTAGTGGATTATGGAGATAAAAATGGTGTGAATTTGATCACCTCATTTTTCTAAAATAACAAAAAACCTTTTGAAGGGAGCATTTGGAATTAATTAGGACCCCTAAATTTTCTAGAGATGACTCTCTATGTTGGCTTAATAATAAAGAAGGAAATTATTAAGTCAAATTAACTTATTATGTAATAAAAAATTATCAATTTCCTAAGATAGAATATTGGTCTCTAGATCTAATCTGGTGTGCTATAACCCCTCCCAAAAGTAACACTTTTATTTAGCTAACGATCAACAAAAAGATTTTAAATTTTGATAATCTTATGAAGAGATCATTTTTTGGCCCCTCTAGATGCTTGTTATGCCTCAATAATTGTGAGACGAGTGGTCATCTTTTGTTACATTATGCTTTCTCAACTGACATGTTGAACAAACTGATTTCAAACTTACAGATGAGATGATTTTTCCTAGCCACTTTGAAACAACAAATTTGTATTTGGCCTAAGGGCACCCCAAGACTTCAAGTGCTCTATGGAACTTCTTTGCTTCATGTATTATTAGGCATTTGGATTGAGAGAAACTAATTTTTTTTAGAGAGAAAACCCTACCGTTTGATTATTGTTGGGATTAGATTGAAAGTATCATAAGTGAATATGTGAAAAGTGATTTATAGAAAAATTTTGCATAAATTTCTAACTTTGAAATTGAGATATCAAATCAATGGAATATTGTTCTGAGTTCTCCTATTAATGGGTTAGTAGTGTATGCAGGAATTTAGAACTCAAAATAGAAAACAAATTTAAATGAAATGCTTCATATTCTACATTCATGCAAACCTTAGATAGATCAGATGATAGAGTACAAATAACAAAATTCAAAGTTGAACAATGTTACCCAATGCAGACTCTATGATAGGTAGGTTTACTCCATGATTCGAAATGTGGATGTTTAAAGATTTGTGCAAGATTTTTGCAGCATGTACTTGTGGATAGGATAAAGGACAAATACGATAGATATTCAAAAAGTTCAAGCATCCAAGATGAAGCTCGAATAGATGAAAGGAATTTATAGATGTTTGTTTGAGGATGTGAATGGTCAAGATTCAGTAATGGATGAACGGTGGAGATTGACTGAGAGAGAGTGGAGAATCTTCCCTGGCTAAGAATAGTTGGGAGTGAAGAGGTTTATGAAACCATTTAAGTGGGCTCTAAAATGGGTGAGGGAAATTACTTTTTTTTTTTTTTGGTAATGCCCCCTCATTTTTGGCTAGTGATAGTTGTTAGTTCTACATTACTCTTTGTTGATCTAAGACAGTTGTTAGTTCTTCCACTGCTTATTGTCAGTTTTGAGACACTTGGATTAGTAGGTTTATAGTTTATGTTTGTTTTGATCATGATGGACTACGTTTGACTGTTATAGCTTAGACATGTGTTATGAGTTCATGATGACATTAGTATTATTCTAGTTATGATGAGTTTGACATGAGTAGTAATGATTTAATAATATCATGTTTTATTCTATCTGTTGATATCTGAATTCAAATAAAGCGGTTATGGTCTTGTTTCAAGAGTAGAGACGATGTAGTACTACTCGCTTTGAGCACCCTAATAAGACGTGATTCTCTGTCTCTATGTGTGTTGATATATATATGCATTTGATTGTGTACAACCTATTGTTCTGATATAGGCTGCAGGTACCGAGCCTCGACTCCACCTGATATAGCAGGTTTGAGTGGGCTCATGCACCAATGGGTATAGATGATGGGAGATAACATGAGGTTTATTCTACTAGGTCAGTCCCAGTCTTTTATTGTAGTTGTATGTCATGATGTGATGCGTGGTCCTTGATTGGTCATCATGTGTTGTGGAGTATTGTCGAGTTCTATTTTAGTTGTGCCCATGTGTAGTTTGGTAAAACTTTAATGAATTATTATTAAAATAATAATGCTTTTATTATATTGGATAGTATCTTGTTTAGCCTAGAACTTATATAACACTTTAATAAATTTTAAAATAGATTAAAATTAATCAATTTGTTAATTTAAGAAAAAAAAATTAGTGAAGAATTTATGGTGGTGAGTTGTCGAATGTGAATTCTTAGATTTGTGAAATCTCTATTATTAGAAAAAAATTAAAATTCCTGGAGGAGTGGGGAATTTGGTAACGGATGCATGTTGTGGCTTTGGGGTTTTAATGGTACTCGGGGGTTGTTGTGAGGGGGAGGCCGAAAAATTGGGAGAGTTTGGCAGAGGAAGAAATCTAGGAAATAGAGAAGGAATCGACAGTGGGATAGCAAAGCAATTTTCTGGATATGTATGTTGTGTTAGTAATTTGATTCTCTTTGAATTTGTGCTTGCATAGTTGTCTAATGTATACCCTATTCATCTGTTGCATCCTATATCTCTAATGTTCATGAAACCCCTTCAATTTGATCTCTGTAATGATTATCCTCTTTTCTGTGAATGCACTCTTTTGTTTTAAGATTTCATTGCTAGGCCATCTAGAATCTGTCCCCTGTCATGGCAATCATATCAGACACAATCTACATATTAGTCTAACCCTTTCCATGTGAATGTATTTCTTATAAAGTTAACAAGTATCTGTGATTAAATTAACCTCTTGGAACATTACTTTGCATCACTTGACCGAACTCTAAGTTAATCATATTCTGCTGTCATAAATCAAATTTAGTTATGAGGTCTTTAAAATTTTTTTTATTACTTGTGTAGTTCAAATAATGTTGTAGCTTAAGTAAACCATGACTATGGTTTTGAGGTCGAGCATTCCTATCTACCAGGGACAATCTCGTCATTAGTCTTCGTGTGGAGTGTGTTGTTGACAGAGATCTTTCAATAAGTTCCTTCAATCTGTTCTTTATTTGAGTTTAAACCTTATTACCCGTTTCCACTTGTGTTTGGTAACCGCTGAATTTTTCCCTCAATAATCGGCTGAAGCTCATCTGTAATTTCTGCTTTGTGGTGAACTCTCACTCCTGTTAGTAAGCATGCCTGAAGCCACCATGATCATCATCACCATTATAAAATTCAAGACAACCAAACCTAGCGAAGATAAAATATTTCTCACCCTTTCCTCTTTCAGAAATCTGATTGCTGCCTATGTTTTAATCGCATGCAAAGAAATATTAAGACTTCATATAATTCTTCACTGCGATTCCTTCATCCTTTTCAATTTTTTAGTGCATTCGAATCTAAGCGATATTTATTTTTCTTATGATCAATTCCGGTTCACTTTTCACCTGGGCACAGTGTGTCGCTCTTCCCTACCCGAATCTGGCATGACCATTCAGTCTCAATCTTCCTCTGGCTCTGAAAGTTCTCTTGCTGGATGGGAAATGTGGTAGGATGAGCTGCAATGCCCAGCATAGTGTGCAAACTAGCCTTGTTACCCTCTTCCTTGTGAAGAGATATTCTCTCTTCAACGTTATCCCTAGCCTGGCGTCACCGTATGGTCACCGTACACTCCCAGTTGTGGCATTTCTGTAGAGTGCCTCCTATCAGTTTTAATTTTATTGCTTCTCATAACAGTTCTCTAGATAAACCTCATTGCTAAAGTCAAATTCCTTTATAAATTCTTTTATGTTCAAGTATGCTTAAGTATGTATCGATTTCATAGGGAGGAAAATAGAAATGTTTGAGATAGTGCTTGTTTAGATTTTGTTTCTCACAGTGACAATGGAAATATGTGAGTGTGTTAGTCCTTTTTTTAGAAGGTGTTCTCTAAATAAAAATACTATTTTTTTTGTCTGAGAGTATTAGAGTTGTTAAGCTTTACTTTTCCAAAAGTAAGTTTATGTTTAGCATCATTAGAGTAAGATTAATTGTAGGAGGCCATTAAATGAAAGTTTAGACTAATCCTATTTTGTTAATAGTTTTATCTTTTTGTAGAAACTCAGTTAACAATTCTTTTGATGGAATAGATTTGTAATAAAATTTCTTTAGAATCATATAGGATAGAAATGTATTGATGTTTTGCGAAAATGTTAAGTGAGTATCTTTGGGTTGGAATAGAGTTTTTTTGTTAAGTGTTAGTATTAGTATACTCTCTATTTGGGTAGTTATGATTCCATGTTTATATATATATATTGGGATAGGAAACTTAAGAATGTTTGAAATTACAATTCTAGTTTTCATAGGGGTAATAGTAGTACGTGAATCTAATAATAATTGCCTTGTTAAAAATAAAGTTGCTAGTTATGTATTGGAATATGCTAGTTGTAAATGTTAGTAAGTAAATAAATAATTAGTTAAGTTTTAGTGTGTTTCGAGTTAAGCATGTTAGATTCTATGGTAAACGACTATGCAATTATTAGATGAATCAATTTAGGTTATTTTGTCCTTCTACATGTTGTCGATCTATGTCACTCATTGCTATTATGTTGAGTCAAATTTTAATATGGTCTTGTTTGGGAATTTCCTTGTTGGGAGCAATGATGTATATAGGGTAGTTATTTCCATGATACATTATTTTGGTAAATAAATATAGAGATAGAAATTTTTAGAGTGATTTGAATTATTGTTTCTATTTTCATGAGGTAACAATATTGTGATAATCTAGTATCGATTACCTTGTTAGAAAGAGTAAAAACTTTGAGCCAATTGTCAGTTTATACCATCTATTGTTGTTATTATAGTATGGTCGTAATTTCTTATTTAATTTTTATCAGATTTTGCATTGATACAATTAGGCTATTGTGTTATTTTTGTCCTGATTCATATTGTCATAAGACATGTTGTAAATCATTTATATCCTCATTTTATGTTGTGAGACGGATTTATGTAAGTGACCTGGTGTGCAATTACCAACTCTATAGGTTAGACCTTTTGGGTCTTCAATCAATGTTGTTGTCATTATGTCTTGATGATCCTTGATTTGAGTGGTTTTATGGGTAAGAAAAAGTTTTATTGCTGAAATGGGAATTGGAAGTCAGATGTTATCAGTTCCTTTGCTCTTGTATGTTTTGTTTTGGATACTAATTACGAGTGCTAGTTGTATGCGGGGGAGTGGCTTCCATGGTGGGGTCGGTGCCCAAAGTGGCTGCCTAGAAAACCCCATGGAAGTGGTAAGCAAGTGATAACTAAATAATTGATTTAGGTGGGTTGGGTAGTAATCCATATAACAAGCTAAGTATGATGCCTCTCCCATGCCTTGAGTACTTTCACAGGCTAAGGATGGGATAAGAAGGCCTAGTTGGCAAGGTTGACTTCCTCGTCTCCATGAGAGGAAGTGTTGACTCCGCATGTGTCACCCTATGGGGCCAGTGCCTATAGAGAGGTCGCCAGGAAAACCATAGATGGGGGTCAGCTTCTAGTGAGAGATAGCCTGGAAAACCCATGATAGGACCATGTGATGACACTCTCCCTACTGTAGCATAGTTACTTCCTGTTTTATCTTTTGTTGTTACCTCTGGAGTGCAGACTTGTCCTATTGGTTGATCCTATCTTGATGATTTGATTGTCTTATTTTGGTGAGTATTGTCTTGTCTGTGCAACCTTGTTATCTTGTTTGCCTACATGGAGTCTGTATCTTGTTGTTGTATTCATTGTTGTGACTTTGGCCTAGTGGAGCCTCGATGTTATCTCCTAGCTCAGAGGGGTGGACCTCAGGGTTCCACATGGTTGGGTGGCAGAGCTATCCATTGGTCTTCTTGGAGGTTCAGCTCAAGTCCTGTGTAGAAGTGTTCCTATTCCAAATTTGTTTACACTTTCTGAGTTGATGTAATCTTTCACAATTGTATCATTTGTAACCGATGTAATCAGCCTTGTAATCTTGTAACCTTGTATGGAATCTTGTAATCATTTATCTCTGTAAATGTGCAAGGTATTATTCTTATGTTGCATGGTGTTGCATAGCACTTGTATGGTTATTATTCTAACTGATGCAGTTTTGTTCCCTAGAGCTGTTAGCTGTATATTACTTTTAATGTTGTATTAATGTTGTTATTTCAATGTATAATGCATATTTTATCTTCAAAAAAAAATTGTTTTATTATCTCTTGTTGACTAGCACTCTAGGGTTGCACGACGGGGCATCACATTTGGTATCAAAGCCAAGTTTAAACACTAGGTACTCTGGTTACAATTGAGCCCATTATGTGACCCAGTGCTTAAACTCTATAGATTAACTTCACCCCTGTTGTTTCCTCTCTATGTGTAATAAATCATCTTTTGAGTGTTGTAGGTAGATGCCTAGAGGTAGGGGTTGAGGTCATGGCAGAGGTAGGGGTCGTGGGAGAGGTGGTGGTGGTACACCTCCTCCCAGTTCTCCTCATGAGAGTGCCCATGAAGGCAGGGGTCGAATATGAAGGGTCAAGGTCAGCCTGAAGGAGCCCAGTTGAGACAACTTCTTGAGGAGGCCCTTGCCCATTTAGGCCCTAGACAAGAGGTTGAGCAGCCTAGAGGGGGTCAGGAAGTAGATCAGTCAGATCCTAGAGAGAGAGAGATCTCCTAGGCAGAGAGAGTTGACAGCTGAGTAGGAGGCCACACTAGCCAGTCATATGAGAGATCTTCTGAGGGCACGCCCTCCCACCTTTGATGGGGCTAGTAATGGTTTAGAGGCAGAGACTTGGTTATTGGATATAGGTAGGTGTTTCGCCATGCATCCTTATGGCAACAACACCAAAGCTAGATGTGTTATTTTGCACCTCTGAGGGTTTGCTTTGACTTGGTGGCGGTTAGAGGAGCAGAAGCTGCATTTGGACATTAGCATTGTTTCTTGAGAGTTGTTCTTGGAGAGATTCAGAGCCCGTTTCTTATTTGATCATTGGAAGCAGCGTCGTGCAAATGAGTTTCATGAGCTGTGGTAGATGGCTATGTCCATTAAGTAGTATGAGCGCAGATTTTATGAGCTCAAGTAGTATCTGGGTATTAGAGATGACGAGTCTATGTTAGTACAACATTTTATAAGGGGCTTGAATGCCTGGATTAGTGGAGGGGTTCGTGTATTCGAACCTAAGTCTATGGAGGTTGTAGTGGAGAAAGCTCGGTTAGTGGAGGAGAATTTGGCTATGGCACTCGGTGGGCATACAGGTGTGCACATTAGTAGTGCACCTTTTGTAGGTGTTGGTGGTCAGTCTCAGGTAGCTGGCTCTTCAAGAGACCATCATGCACCCAACAAAGGCGAGCAGCAACAACAATAGTGTTCTCAGTCACAACCAAAGAACACTTAATTTCAGCAAGGTAACAGATTTCAAAATAAGAAGAACCAAAATTTGTAGTGTTCTAGACAGGAACGTGTTGAGCACGCTTCTTAGAGTATGCAGTCCACAGTGAGTAGGGGTAGTTTCCAGCAGTCTAGTGCTTTTCAGGGTGGTAGTGGTTTCGATAGAGGTTCAACATGTTTCTCTTATGGATAGTAGGGCCATATAGCCAGGCAGTGTCCACAAAGGAATGCTTCAAGTTTTGGTCAGAGACCGCCAACTTCAGAGCCAACCATAGGTGACGCAGGGAGGTCTCATAGAGTGTTCACAGCAATTGAGCATCAGGGGATAGCCTTGGAGACCGCAGGTAGAGGATAGGTAGCCTTCTTTAGCGATCATGTGTGAGTTTCAACATTGGGAGTAAACTCTCAGGGGCAGAGTCGTGGTGTAGGACAGGGTCCATTGGGACCATAGTGGTGAGACTCCTTCTACCTGGGAGGATGTTTCCAAGGTGAGAGAGTCATACCCTTACTTTTTGCAAGCTTCCAAGAGTAAGCCTAACTCTAGGGAGGGAGGATGTAATGCCCCCTCATTTTTGGCTAGTGATAGTTGTTGATTCTACATTACTCTTTGTTGATCTAAGACAGTTGTTAGTTCTTCCACTACTTATTGTCAGTTCTGAGACACTTGGATTAGTAGGTTTATAGTTTATGTTTGTTTTGATCATGATGGACTATGTTCTACTATTATAGCTTAGACATGTGTTATGAGTTCATGATGACATTAGTATTATTCCATTTATGATGAGTTTGACATGAGTAGTAATGATTTAATAATATCATGTTTTATTCTATTTGTTGATATCTAAATTCAAATAAAGTGGTTATGGTCTTGTTTCAAGAGCAGAGACAGTGTAGTACTACTCTCTTTGAGCACCCTACTGCTCCAAGATTCTCTGTCTCTGTGTGTGTTGATATATATATATATATGCATTTGATTGTGTACAACCTATTGTTCTGATGTAGGCTGCAGGTACCGAGCCTCGACTCCACCTGATATAGCAGGTTTGAGTGGGCTCATGCACCAATGGGTATTTGTGATGGGAGATAACATGAGGTTTATTCTGCTAGGTCAGTCCTAGTCTTCTGTTGTAGTTGTATGCTATGATGTGACACATGGTCTTTGATTGGTCGTCATGTGTTGTGGAGTATTGTTGAGTTCTATTTTAGTTTTGCCTATGTGTAGTTTGGTAATACTTTAATGAATTATTATTAAAATAATAATGCTTTTATTATATTGGATAGTATCTTGTTTAGCCTAGAACTTATATAACACTTTAATAAATTTTAAAATAGATTAAAATTAATCAATTTGTTAATTTAAGAAAAACAATTTAGAGAAGAATTTATGGTGGTGAGTTGTCGAATGTGAATTCTCAGATTTGTGAAATCTCTATTATTAGAAAAATTTTAAAATTCCCAGAGAAGTGGGAATTTGGTAATGGATGCATGTTGTGGCTTTGGGGTTTTAATGGTACCCGGGGGTTGTTGTGAGGGGGAAGTAAAAAAATTGGGAGAGATTGGCAGAGGAAAAAGTCTAGGAAATAGAGAAGGAATCGACAGTGGGATAGCAAAGTGATTTTTTGGGTATGTATGTTGTGTTAGTAATTTGATTTTCTTTGAATTTGTACTTGTATAGTTGCCTGATGTATACCATGTTCATTTGTTGCATCCTGTATCTCTAATGTTTGTGAAACCCCTTCAATTTGATCTCTGTAACGATTATCCTCTTTTCTGTGAATGCACTCTTTTGTTTTAAGATTTCATTGCTAGGCCATCTAGAATCTGTCCCCTGTCATGGCAATCATATCAGACACAATCTGCATATCAGTCTAACCCTTTCTATGTGAATGTATTTCTTGTCAAGATAATAAGTATCCGTGATTAAATTAACCTCTTGGAACATTACTTTGCATCGCTTGACCGAACTCTAAGATAATCATATTCTATTGTCATAAATCGAATTTAGTTCTAAGGTCTTTAATTTTTTTTTATTACCTATGTAGTTCAAATAATGTTGTAGCTTAAGTAAACCATGACTGCAGTTTTGAGGTCGAGCCTTCCTATCTACCGGGGACAATCTCATCATTAGTCTTCGTGTGGAGTGTGTTGTTGATGGAGATCTTTCAATACGTTCCTTCAATCTGTTCTTTATTTGAGTTTAAACCTTATTACCTGTTTCCACTTGTGTTTGGCAACCGCTGAATTTTTCCCTCAATAATTTGCTGAAGCTCATCTGTAATTTCTACTTTGTGGCGAACTCTCACTCCTGTTAGTAAGCACGCTTGAAGCCACCATGATCATTGTTGCCATTATAAAATTCAAGACAACCAAACCCAGCGGAGATAAAATGTTTCTCACCCATTCCTCTTTCAGAAATCTGATTGCTTCCTATGTTTTAATCGCATGCAAAGAAAGACTTCACATAATTCTTCACTGTGATTCATTCATCCTTTTCAATTTGGTAGTGCATTCAAATCTGAGCGATATTTATTTTTCTTATGATCAATTTCAGTTCACTTTTCACCTAGGCACACTGTGTTGCTCTGCCCTACCCAAATCTGGCATGACCATTCAGTCTCAATCTTCCTCTAGCTTTGAAAGTACTCCTGCCAGATGGGAAACGTGGTAGGATGAGCTGTGATGCCCATCGTAGTGTACAAACTAGCCTTGTTACCCTCTTCCTTGTGCAGAGATATTATCTCTTCGATGTTATCCCTAGCCTAGCGTCATCGTACGGTCACCGTACGCTCCCAACTGTGGCATTTCTGCAGAGTGCCTCCTATTAGTTTTAATTTTCTTGCTTCTCATAACAGTTCTCTAGATAAACCTCATTGCTAAAGTCAAATTCCTTTATAAATTCTTTTATGTTCAAGTATGCTTATGTATGTATCGATTTCATAGGGAGGAAAATAGAAATGTTTGAGATAGTGCTTGTTTATATTTTGTTTCTCACAGTGACAATGGAAATATGTGAATGTGTTAGTGCTTTTTTTTAGAAGGTGGTCTCTAAATAAAAATACTATTTTTTTTTGTCTAAGAGTATTAGAGTTGTTAAGATTTACTTTTCCAAAAGTAAGTTTATGTTTAGCATCATTAGAGTAAGATTAATTGTAGGAGGCCATTAAAGGAAAGTTTAGACTAATCCTATTTTGTTAATAGTTTTATCTTTTTGTAGAAACTTAGTTAACAATTCTTTTGATGGAATAGATTTGTAATTAAGTTTCTGTAGAATCATATAGGATAGAAATGTGTTAAGGTTTTGAGAAAATGTTGAGTATCTTTGGGTTGGAATATATATATATATTGGGATAGGAAACTTAAGAATGTTTGAAATTACAATTCTAGTTTTCATAGGGGTAATAGTAGTATGTGAATCTAATAATAATTGCCTTGTTAAAAATAAAGTTGCTAGTTATGTATTGGAATATGCTAGTTGTAAATGTTAGTAAGTAAATAAATAATTAGTTAAGTTTTAGTGTGTTTCGAGTTAAGCATGTTAGATTCTATGGTAAACGACTATGCAATTATTAGATGAATCAATTTAGGTTATTTTGTCCTTCTATGTTGTCGATCTATGTCACTCATTGCTATTATGTTGAGTCAAATTTTAATATGGTCTTGTTTGGGAATTTCCTTGTTGGGAGCAATGATGTATATAGGGTAGTTATTTCCATGATATGTTATTTTAGTAAATAAATATAGAGATAGAAATTTTTAGAGTGATTTGAATTATTGTTTCTATTTTCATGAGGTAACAATATTGTGATAATCTAGTATCGATTACCTTGTTAGAAAGAGTAAAAACTTTGAGCCAATTGTCCATTTATACCATCTATTGTTGTTATTATAGCATCGTCTTAATTTCTTATTTAATTTGTATTGGATTTTACATTGATACAATCAGGTTATTGTGTTATTTTTGTCCTGATTCATATTGTCATAAGACATGTCGTAAATCATTTATATCCCTGTTTTATGTTGTGAGACGGATTTATGTAAGTGACCTGGTGTGCAATTACCAACTCTAGAGGTTAGACTTTTTGGGTCTTCAATCAATGTTGTTGTCATTTTGTCATTCTATCCTGATGATCCTTGATTTGAGTCATTTTATGTGTAAGAAAACATTTTATTGCTGAAATGGGAATTGGAAGTCAGATGTTATCAATTCCTTTGCTCTTGTATGTTTTGTTTTGGATACTAATTAGGAGTACTAGTTGTATGTGGGGGAGTGGCTTCCATGGTGGGGCCGGTGCCCAAAGTGGCTACCTGGAAAACCCCATGGAAGTGGTAAGCAAGTGATAAATAAATAATTGATTTAGGTGGGTTGGGTAGTAATCCATATAACAAGATAAGTATGATACCTCTCCCATGCCTTGAGTGCTTTAACAAGATAAGGATGGGATGAGAAGGCCTGGTTAGCAAGGTTGACTTCCTCGTCTCCATGAGAGGAAGTGTTGACTCTGTACGTGTCACCCTATGGGGTCGGTGCCTATAGAGAGGTCACCAGGAAAACCATAGATGGGGACCGGCTTCTAGTGAGAGATAGCCTGGAAAACCCATGATAGGACCATGCGATGACACTCTCCCTACTGCAGCGTAGTTACTTCCTATTTCATCTTTTGTTGTTACCTCTGGAGTGCAAACTTGTCCTATTGGTTGATCCTATCTTGATGATTTGATTGTCTTGTTTTGGCGAGTACTATCTTGTCTGTGCAGCCTTGTTATCCTATTTGCCTACATGGAGTCTGTATCTTGTTGTTGTATTCATTGTTGTAACTTTGGCCTAGTGGAGCCTCGATGTTATCTCCTAGCTCGGAGGGGTGGACCTCAAGGTTCCACATGGTTGGGTGGTAGAGCTATCCATTAGTCTTCTTGGAGGTTCAGCTCAAGTCCTGTGCAGAAGTGTTCTTGTTCCAGATTTGTTTACACTTTCTGAGTTGATGTAATCTTTCACAATTATATCATTTGTAACCGATGTAATCGGCCTTGTAATCTTGTAACCTTGTATGGAATCTTGTAATCATTTATCTCTTCAAATGTATAAGGTATTATTCTTATTCTTCATGGTGTTGCATAGCACTTGTATGGTTATTATTCTAACCAATGCAGTTTTGTGCTCTAGAGCTGTTAGTTGTATATTACTTTTAATGTTGTATTAATGTTGTTATTTCAATGTATAATGCATATTTTAGCTTCAAAAAAAAAAAAATATTTTATTGTCTCTTGTTGTCTAGCACTCTAGGGTTGCACGACGGGGCATCACATTTTTATTTTGATGAATTGATTGTGCATGAGTTAAAAATAGAGGCGAATCTTGGATGGAGTTATGACAAAATGTGAGTGGATAATTAGATTTATTAATTTGGAGAATAAGAAGAAAATAGATTTATTTATTTGGAATAAATGAAATTAATATTAGCCTAATTAACTAAATAACATGAATTATTTAATTAATTAGTGGGGGTGACGATAAAGGGGAAATTAGTAAGATAATGAAGAAATGTCGACATGGTATTAGAATGAAATGTTAGGAGGGATGTTAGAAGACGGTGAAAATTAGCTTAATTAAATAAATATAATTTATTTATTTAATTTGATTATGAGAGGAATGTTAATGGATAATAAGTGTTTAGATGAATGTGATTTGAACGTGCTTAGGAAAGTGTCAAAAGTGGTGTTAAACATTATATTAAATGTGTCATTAGGATGTGTCAATTTCAAGTAAGCTCATTGCCACTTAGTTTTATCATCATTTTGTCCATGTTTCCAACAGGAAGACCCCACTTCTATAGAGGAAGGAACATTTGCCCCAAAGGACTTCTAAGGACTCACACCATGCACTATCGCCCGATTCAAATAGGTTTTTTTAAGTTTTCAATAGAAATAGATCAAACTTTTCTCTTGGGAAAGTAACTCATTGCTTGCTTTTCTCTTGATATGAAAATTTAATTATTTGCTTTCTTAGAGTATTTTTTTCATTTCAATTACTTAGTTTATTTTCAATTTCCTTAGATTAATTTCCTTTCATTACTTGTAGATTAGTTGTTATTTTCAACTCCATTAGATTACAAATCGAAAATCATTCCACAAAAACATAGTTTAATTTACATTTAAAAATCATATAGTCTTGCATTCATTTTCAATTTTTTAGATAATTAGATCACATTAAAATTTAGAGGGAAAGAACCAAAATTGTACTGCATTCATTTAGATTTGCATTCATTAAAAAAAAAAAAATAGAAAACATAAAAAAGAAAAATAAGAAACAAAGTCAAAATCCTCGATTCCATACGAGGTCAACATCTTCAATGTAGTCAACACCATCAACAAAATCAACACAAAAAACATTCCCCCCTCTTCAATGTGCCCAGGCATTGGGGAAGATTGGATAAAATCTATCATCAACGAGATTAGGGAGAACTTCCATCATCCAACTAAAATCCAACAAGACATAGAATAGATAAGAGAAGTAGAAGAACACCAACAATGAATCATCGACCAACAAGAAATGATACAACAATTAATTTAAAATGAAGAGGTTAGAAGACATTCACATCTTGAATGAACAAAACATTCTTCACACTAGACTTAGGATAAGTGACCCTTTTAGTCATATCATTATCACAACAACAACAACAATTGAATGCTTCCACCAAAACAATCATCAAATACACACACACACACACACCAAAAAATAACCCAACTGTCATCCACAATGTTCTACTCCCTTAGGAATAGAAAAATCCCCTGGTTCTACCTCCCCTCAGTTGGCTCTTACTATGAGAGTGAGAATGACTATGAGGTTGTCCATAGCAAGGATATAATTCATGTGTCACGTTGGAGTTTGAATCACTTGTAAACTCTCTGAGTCACATTCTAAACAACACAAGATCTTGGTGAAGATAAGGATACAATCAAAAGGTTATCAAAGCTATTAATCAAGAAGAAATTTATAGGGGGTCTGGATGATATAATCAACAAAGCCGTCATCAGAGTAGGCCTCCCTCTAGCTAATGGAATTTTTCTTGTGAACAATGGAGTTGTTTGGGCCTCATGGATGTCTTCCATTTCAACAAAAAAGCCAATGAAAGAAGGTAGATGTAGAGAAAAAGCAACAAAAGGGGTTGCATTTCTTAAACAAATTATGGGTTTGTACCAAATGAGGCAAGAACAAGTTATCAACTGGGATGAGTAAGGTTCCTTTTATGATGGTATCTATCTATATAACTTAGGTATGACAATCTTAATAGCTTATAGTTTCAGTCCTCATAGGAAGAAGATTCTTTTTGAAAGATAGGAAAGAAGATATAAGGATAGCTCAAGAGATTTTGTAAATCTCCTAAAGATGTTATACACTGAAACTATAAACTCATTAGTTTTGATATAAATATAAAGGGAGCATTCCCCATGACCATAATTTACTGATCAAAATTTATATATGTGTGTGAAAATATATATTATATATAATCTATCATATATAAAATAGATTGGATACAATAACTATATATACTTAAAATATATGTTTGACACATTTTTTATATCAAAGAAATATATTGAATTTGTATATATATTTATATATATACACACATACACATATTTTTTCCTTTTTCTTATATATATATATATATATATATATATATATATATATATATATATATATATATACTTGGCTATATTTTTTAATTAATTATTTGAAATATATATATTTTTTATTTTTTAATATACATACACATATATTTATTTTCAATGTTATATTTCATAAAAAAAATATTTAATATAAATATATTTGTATTTTTAAAAGAATAAATTTATATTTTTGTATATTAATTTTTTAAAATTTATTTATAGATATGTGTTTTAATAAAATTTTAAGGAAAAACTCTTTTTTTCCTTCTTTTAAAATATATACATATATTAATTAAATATAATAAACAAATACTTATTCACATATATATGCATTTATAAATATCCAATATTTCAATGGTACAAAAGACATGACTTAGAACCTAAAAAATATATATGCATATATATTTGGAACAACTTAGATACTCAATAAATATGTATTGTGTATAAATGGACATATGATTATGTACATATTTTCTTTTCAAATTTTAACAGTAGTCCTTTACAAGAGTAGAAGGATGTTTCATATTTAAGACTGTATAATTTTACTTTCAATTTCTATGTATTGCAATAATAGTAGACATTATTACAACCTTTGAATAAAAAGTGTTCCAACTACACTTAATATCATAAGCATATTACTCATAATTCTTGTCAACAATAATTGTATTACAGTATTTCTCTTCTTTAATTTATTTATACAACATAATGAATACACTATCTTCAAACTGTACAAAAGAATACCCTCAAAGTTAAGAAACTTTCTAATCAACTTGAAGAGATTACAACTTAAACCAACATCTCCAACACATAATGTCAATGAGGAAAGAGTGCTCTCAACCCAAATACTATGGCATCATAAATCCATACAAGGCTCTGGCTTGTTAGTGTAAAATCATATTTACACATTAGCATAAGTTTATTAGGGAGTAATAAATTAGGATTATAATGTTTCCTTTATTTAACTTGAGAGCTTTGTGGCATGTGTCATAAGCTTTACTTTCCCACCTTGTCTCTTTTTGGCAAGTGTGGTTGTATTTATATGTATTCTTCCTCTGTGAATATTCAATGCACATGCATGTACTAATTGCAATTTATCCTCCATTTTGGATTTTGTCTCTTGTAGAAGAAATATTGTAGATGATCTTGGAATCTAACATGGCCCGCCCCTAAGCTAGGAGAATCATCTAGAACCCAATTTAAACAAAGACAATGCAAGCATGACAAGAGGATAACAAGAGTAATAGATATTCAAGTCACCCAAGCATGACATGGAGGGATCGGTCTCACTCCCATCCCACAACTAAAATGAGGGCACTCTTTCCCTTAAACACACATACACACAGAACCACCAAGAGAGGATAAAACCACAAATCTATGAAAAGCAACATAGTTCAATCAAAATCATTTCAACTTAGGACTCATTTTTTACTCTGAATCCAAGTACAATGCAAGAATAAAATAAAAAATAACAATAAGGATGACTTATCTCTTCCATAAATCTTCTTAGTGCTGATCCTATTCTCCCCCTTCAAGCTTGCTTCCATGGCCTTCCAACTCCTAATCCTAAAATATCCTCTCAAGAAGAATTATTTTCATAATTTGAGAATGATCCCCAAAAAGCTCAAAATGAGGGCTTATATGAGAGTGCCATGACACTTATCTCCATCCAATAAGATGGAGACACATGACACCTCTCTAACCTCCATGCCTACCTTCCTCACATAACATCAAAAGGTACATGATTACCCATGTGAGCTCACATGTGCCTCCTTCCAAAAGTATGGGGTTACTTCCCCATTCAACACCTTGGGAAGATTATGGGTTGACTTGGTGTACCTTGAACCAAGCACCCATGCCTTCATAAAGGGGAGATCTTTTCAAGAACTCAAAAAGTATCTTTCCATATCCCCAAGTACCCTACCTATAGATACTTGGTTGGGATCACAAAAATAGCCTTTTAACATAAAATTATACTTGTTAAATTCAATAAAATTTGTCTTAAATTTCTATATGGGTTTGCACTCTTTTTCCCACCATCCAACACATGGAGTACACACCCAAATACCACCACATTAAACTAAGGTCCTAAAATAAAATTTATACACTTAAGAATAACATGGTTTAAAACACATTATCTCACAATGTGAAGTAGGTATAAATTAGGGTCTTGATGATTCTTCTATTCTTCCATTGGTGATTAGACTTGCACACTCATTACAAACATCAATATATCCATAGTGTATATAAACAAAGTGACAACCAAAATTATGCTATTTAGTTGTAATAATTGAAGTAAATCACATGTATAATAGCTGTGAGTTGTTATAATTATTAGCATAGGAATCACATTTTAGTCAAGATTAGTTCATACCGATTATATTCCATCTAATTCACAATAGTAATTAAACTATTAGTTAAGAAATGATATGAAAACTAGAGTTAGAGATAACATCTCATCACCTCATTTAATTTATCATATGATAATTATTATGAAAGAAAGTTACAACTATCAAGATGTCATGCATTCATAATCTTACCTTTAACAAGGTTAGCAACTTGGAGTTTCTTGAATTATCTAGTTGCTAATCCTGAATAGTGTATCAAAGATCCCATTGGTCTTGATCATTCTCAAAGGCAATTCCATTATCAAATAATATAACCACATTGTCATAGGCAATGATTGATTAGAAAATAATATTAGCATACACGTCCACCCCATACTCTTTCCAAATTAATTCCTACCATTATATTTAGGTCACTCTATTAATCTTAATTCAATCACTAATAAACCACTAATCAAACATCAACTATGTTAAATAATCATATTCTAAGATCTAATAATGGAGGACAAACAATGTGATGCTTATGAATCAAAATTTAGAAGGTTAGAATATCTCTTCAAAGTTTCATAATTTAACTAAAGTTAACAAGATCATTTAAGTGTAAGGAGTGTGACTAGTCTTAAAATAGTATTGGATCTCACATCTCAAGTGGATCAAGTGACAATATTTAAACCTTTATAATGATGCACTATTACAACATGATATTTTTAGTGAAGGAATCATCCATGAAGTTCACTTAGGAGGTCAATATGATCAAAAGTAAACTAGAACAAGGTTAACTAGGCTCACTAAAAGATTCAAATAGGTAGTAACATTAGAGTCAACTAGTAGGGAAAGGTGCTACAAGAATCACAAGTAAGGTTGGTCCTTATGATATCAAGGTTATACACATTTTCTTTGTCCATATTCACATATATGGACACCAACTAATTGATAAGGGTGTTGAATGCATTTAAATGCTTAGTTATTGAATATTTATCTCCCATCCTTAAAGAATAAAAATTCTTTCATAGAAACAAATTATCCACCACGAAATTGGTTTGATACAAGCTCCTTAGTTTGTCCCAATTATTAGTGGTATCCTCTGAAAACACATTCAAGAGCACTAAATTCAAAAGACCATATAATGGTGAATCAAATATTTCTTTCAAGTTTATAAATTCATCTACATCCAATCTTGAGGGAATGAAATTCGGCACTACAATCTATTAATCATGTTCTACAAGTAGGTCTTCCATCTTGAGATTCCAAAGCTCAAACTTTGTGTTGTGAAGATTATATATATCTATTTTGCTATTTTTACCCATATCTGTACCTAAAATACATGGTCAAGTATGTAGATCTCCCACTCAAGCAAGGATTAATTATATAGTGAAACCCTTTCCTCCAATGGATTTAGTAAGTTATTCTATCTCTCATACCAAATTAAAAGAAACTAAACTAGGACTAATCCTATGAGAGAAACAATGCAATAAGTTATGTATGTAAATAAATTTTTACTAAACTAAAGGGTCTAGGCCAAGCACTAATCCAATTTTTAACCAATATCAAAAAAAATAGACAACATAAGGTTTATCCTAGGAAAATCCTTATAGGAAATACCCACCAAAAATAACACACTTAAATTTATTAACAATTAGAAAAGGTTATAATACAAGGAGAGTAATCATTCAATAAATGGAGATCTAAATTTATCCTTTGGATTCAATCAAGCACTATGTACCTATAATAAAAAAACTTATATAATATCTATCTCAAGCCTCCTATATATCAACCAAAGAGATCAAAGAAACCACCAATGGTTTATCAAAACCTTTGGGTCAAAACCATCAACCAAGTCTTAGTCCATTAATCCAAGTTGGACCCATTTTCTCCTCTCCAAGAATAGCTCATCTCGAAATGGGATGTAACTCCCACAAATACTTTTGAGGCCTATGACCAAGGGGGTCATATGTAACTCTCAATAGCTCCATTTGGGGGTACTAATTACACTTACAACCCTCTTACACATGGGTTTACTCAGTCCAGTATGCTATTCCTAGTCCACTGTGTAACCATAGTCTTCAATGTTGTCTTACACCCATAGTGTATCATCCAAGGAATATTGAGATTTCTCCCAAGGATGGCGCCCCATTCCATTAGGGCTCAAAATTACAACACGTAATTGTAATTATTAAATAATTATGTTGTTCTTAAGATTTGCAAGGTGTATAACACCTAGTCGTAACAAAAGAGATACCACTTCATCATTAATTTATTTTGAACCACAATATTTAGTTTAGTTTTATCCATTTTTTGAGGTGCTATCCCTATTTTACACAATGAATTGGTCAAAATATTCAAAATTATTGACTTTTGTGGACGATTCAATCTAGTAATTGAGGCAAGAGGGTTCAACCATTTTTTAAGTAGGTTTAATCACTCCATTAATTTATTAACAATAACCTCCTATAATGTCTCTATTATTTCCCATTTTCTTGAGCTAACTCTATTTTTTATCATTTATCCATAAAACCTCCAATTATTTTTCTTTTATTATGTTTGCTTCATCTCTATTTAGTCTAGTCATCCCAATCCTATATCCTTTTATCTAGGTTCCTACACATTTTCAACCCAATGAATAAGTATGCTATTTTAGTAAAGGCATCCTAAAACTAAAGTGGTTTCTCTTAAAGCTTCATCCCACTCACTATATATCACTTATTCCCAAATGGCTTATGGTTGGGGCTTGAACATGAATTTTAGAGAGGACTTCTTTGACAAAGGAGTGGGAGGAGAGCAGGGTGAGACTCTCTCTCTCTCTCTAGCATTGAAGTAAGTTAGGTTGCATTGAATAATGCATATCTCTTTCAAACATAAAGAAACCCCATGTTGTATATTTAATGAATTCCCACTTTAATGGTGGAATTAAAGGAGGAAACAAGATGAACATCTCTAGAAATATTCATATTTCCCTAATACCTATGTTGAATAGTGACTACATTTGATCAATAAACTTAGGTACAATTATAGGATGTGTCATCACAAAAGCATGTAGAGGTGAAGAGAGAACTATATGGTTTATATGTACCCTATTTACATATAGGGAAGATAATGAAGCTTTAAATATATCATCAAAAAGGAGAACAAGGTACTCAATACTATCGTCAAGATCTCAAAGGTGAGATTCTAAAAAATAAACATGAGATGTTTGGTAAGGATGTATCCCACTATGGTGAATCTTGTAGATAAGAGTGATCTTGTTGAAGTCTTTGGAGAAGTGATATTTGTTGAAGTAGGAGGGGGAGTAATATTGTTGTCTCAACATCATCCACAAATGTAGAGTCAACCAAGGAAACATCATAGATAGATGGAGGTTCAAAAGGATCTCCAAACAACTTCCTAATTATGGTCCAAGCAATAGAAGGGCACTTAGTGTGATCTATGTGATGTAATATATCCTCAAGAATAGTGAGATTTATTAGTCTATAGATTGTGTGATTGTTGTTTGACCATGAAATCTTATTCTCATAATCTATTAGCGTAGGAGTGAGTCCAAGGAGATAAAGTAGTAGATCCTACTACATGCAATGATTCATGATCCCTTCATGCTAGGATACATATAGTTCGAGTGATTCAAAGTGGTAACAAAAAAAGTATAAGAATATATTAAAAAATGTAATAAACCCCCCCAAAATGTGGAAATTTATATCATTTCATTTAATACATGATTCCCATAAATTTTGACACTTTAGTGCATTCTTAGATTTGAAAGTTTATAGACAATGCCCATAAGCTAAGAGTATAATTATGAAGTAGAATGAGAAAAATATGACTATTAATGTGAAGTACATGAAAATACCAGACTTTCAAAAAAT
Organism: Cunninghamia lanceolata; assembly: GCA_027924645.1. NCBI lineage: Eukaryota > Viridiplantae > Streptophyta > Pinopsida > Cupressales > Cupressaceae > Cunninghamia > Cunninghamia lanceolata. The sequence goes on from BSBN01000739.1 coordinate 12,657,725, forward strand.
GACTCTATATGTGCAAGAGCAAAACTCTAGAAGTTCCCAAAATGAGAATTTCTCACCAAATTTTGATAAAACTACAAATTCTAGAAACCAAGGGCACTAAAATAAAAAATGGAGATCACCAATACGTAGTTGTCAAAAATACCCAGATTCAAAAAAAAAACCCTAGTTAGAGTTAATATAAGGGAGAACAAACCCTCTAATATTAGGTGTCAAATCCTGATGCAAGGGCATCGCTCTCCATCTGAATTTTGGTTTTGAGTTTTGTTCAGTGTTGAGATTTTTGTAGTGTTTCGGTGGTTTGTGTGTTATTGGTGTATCTCCCTGTCACTTTGTATTCTATCTTCCTGTCGCATTTGGGTCAGGAGCTTTATGTGTTGTGGAAAATGATTGTTGAGTCGAATTTAGTTTTAGACACCATGTCATCTTGTGGTGTTGATACAAATGATTGCCATCATTAAACTGAATTCCTTGGAAAAGAGTGTTGGTTATATTAATGACAATTATGAATTGGGAAACCATTCCTCCTAGAATTATGCAGCAGGGCAGCTGAATATGGAGAATTCAAAGGTGGGAAAACAGTCAGAGAGAAACGGCTATGAGGGAAGTTATACAAGAGAAACTGTTAGAGAATAAGGGCAGGTTCTTGTCGCCACGAGAGAAGAAGAATAAACAACAGTTGTTGAAAGGTCAATATAAGAGAGTCCAGCTGAGTGCCAGGTACTCATTCAAAGGGAATCTTGTAGCTGGAAAACCATTATTGTAATTGACAGATAGAGGAATCAAGAGGTGGTGGGAAAGCGAACAGTCATAAGATAGATGGAAGGAATTAATGATAGATATAGACATCGAGGGAGAGAGGATCAATTGGAGGAAGCCGTGTGGAAGGAGTGGAGGCCAAGGAAATGGCTGATGTAATGTTTGGATCTGTTTATGCATAAGGAGTAGGTTGATGGTTACAAAGAGAAAAGAGGTCAGATGTACAGAGGAGGTTGTGTATAAAATGAGGAGGAAGGCTGAAAAAGAAAAAGAGGAGGCCGCAGGCCAACACAACACTAAGGCATTTGAGAACAAGTTGATGAGGAAGAGACCAATGGTGGGAATGTGCAGGAAATAAGATAGAAGGACAGGAGGAGAAAACTGTAGTAGTGAGTCAATGTTTTCAATTTGTAAGAAGGTCAATTGTTGTTGGCCAATGGTTTAGATGTATGGTCATGTTTAGATAGTTGAATAGATCAGTGTGATGTTTGATGTTGTGTTGTCCCTCTGTACTTGTGATTTCAACATTAATAAGAAGTTGAATATCATCCCTTCTAGTCATTTGGGTATTTGATCGTGAGGAATAAATCTTAACTCCTATCATTGTTTTGAATCTCTGATGATGTTTGATTACAATCTGAATATTTAGTTCCTATCATTTTTGTATTCGAACATTATGAGGAAATACATTGAATTCCTGTCGTTATTTCAGAATATCTCTTGTTTGAATTTCCTGTAATGGGGTTTGAACTGTGACTGATAAGGCAGACATAGGAAGTAGAGCATGTGCATGAGATTCCAAATCTTGTGCTATCAGATTTGTATCAGATCTCAGAAAAGGTCTGGGAAGAGAAGTGGAGAGTTGCAAAGAAATGCTTGGGTAAAGAATCAGTTATGTTCATACGAATATGTGTTGATGTTTTGACAGGTTATGGAGTAGAATAGGAGCCGTGAAAGATCTAGGCAGAGGACAGTAAGCATGTTAGTAAATTTTGAGGGGTATTGTTGTTTGGGTAGTGTTAAAGAACCCATAAGACTGGGTAAAGGATAGAGGAAAAATCTCACTGGCATGGTGAAAGGTATGCTGAAGAATGAGGTATGAGAGAGTTGATAGAGTTGTGAAAGAGGTATTAGTCATAGACATGAGAGCATTTGTGTTGCAGGAATGAGAAAGGGCTTGTAAATGCTATCCTCCAACAAAGATAAATTAGGTAGGTGTATAACTTCCTCCATGAAGAGAGAGTGGGTAGAGGGGGTTTTGAGAGTAACATCTTCCAGGGTCATTGTTGGGTAGAGGGTAGTTGTGGAAGGTAAGAGATTTTGTTGCAGCAGTGAGAGGATGGGTATTAGTGTAAGGAGACCCATCATAATCCCATTTTGGGAAAGATATTGGGATAAAGTAAAAAGCAGAAAATACCGAGAGGGATTGGAAGAGATTGCAAGAAGAATGGATATTTTGGAAAAGATTTATTTTCCTGATAAGGCAGTGATTGCAGAAAGTGGACCAAATGAGAAGAAGAAAATTCTCATTAAAAAGAATAAGGAAAGGAGAAAAGAGAAAGTGCAGCAAAGAGCACTTGAAAAAGAAGAGAAGAAAGTGTCTATGGAAGAGGCACCTAAAGAGACATTTTGGTCTCTTGATTCATTTTCTATTGATTTGTTTGAAAGTGTGGATGTAGGTATGAAGAAGATTAAAAACAATCCTTTGGAGGCAAAAGAATAAAGGGCAAGAAGAGAGTCCGTAGATGAAGATGGAGATAAGAGCGAAAGAGGACAAGTTGCAACAATTGATAAGGGAAGACAATTTGTAGTAGCGGTGCAATGCAAGGTACTTGGAGATGGAAAGAGGTCTAATGAGAAAAAGAAGAAAGCTTGTGAAGAGGAAGAGGTGGCCAGAAATGCAGCCAAGAATGTTTGCAAATTGGGGCAGCAGACCGATGGAAAGGTAAAAGTTTGTTTTGATGGTGTTTTTGATTGTGCAAGTGGAAATAGGAATGTAAATATGCAAGTTCAAAGGGAAAAAGTTAAATTAGTAGATCATGGGTATATAATACCATATTGGCAAAAGAAATCAGTCATAAATGTGCAGCCAAGAGAAGGAGTGGTTTGTTCTAACTTTTTAACATCAAGGATGGAAGACATGACAGAGATTAAGAGGAGACAAGAAGATAGTCCAAGTGCAGAGGCAACAAGGCATCAACTTAAGAAGGTGAAGAACCCAACGTGGGTAGTGCAGCACGGGACAGTAGTAGAAGAGGTTAACAAGGAGAAGCAGACAAAGCAAGAGAAGAGGACAGAGGTAGATATTGACCAAGCCGATAAATAGGAGTGCATGATAGAGCCCCTAGAGGAGGAAAAGGAGGATAATACCACCAAGCACTCAACGAAGTTTGAGAAAGAGCAGCAAGGTAAGTGTAAGACAAAAGGTAGCCTATATGATTTGTGTAAGGATAATGTTGAAACTTTGAATAAAAATTTATGAACATGAGGAAAAGTTGTGGCTGACTGTGGATGATAAGAAAATAAGAAGAGAGAAATATAAAATGAGGAAGGATAGCAAGGGAAGAATGTCTAGTAATGAGTACAAGAGGGATATGAAGAGTATGAGAGATGGAAACCAAAGGGGAAAGGCGGAAAACACAGTTGAGGAAGCTAGAATAGTAGAGAACAAAGATGAAAAAGCTGAGGTAACAAAGGGTATGGAAGAGGAAGACAAATACTTTCTTAAGGAAAAGATGAAAAAGGCAGAATTGGAAGAAGGGGAAAGAAACAAGAATGGTGATATATGGGCACAATCTTCTGAATTGTGGGAAGATATTGGAATGTATATATGTGGGATAGCAAAGAAGGATTCAATTAGTAACCAGGAAGTTGGTGCAGCAATGAAGGCCGAGGTAAACAAGAATGTCTTTTATAGGAATGTGGATTTGTATTTCTTTAGAATTTTGATTAATGAAGGATTTGAGAAAAAGTTTGAAATAATGCATGGCATTAAGGATTATAAGAAGGAAGAAGGAATTATAGGTAGTTTGATGTTGTATAGTTGGACCTTGGGAAAAGGAGTATATGAAATGATGAATGCAGATTTGTGTAAGGCTGAGAATGCATTGGGTAATCTAGACAACCTGATGGGTAAGGTTGACATATTTGGGAAAGTAAATGTTGAGATGTTTTGTTTTAATCAGGTTCAATGGATTGATAAATGTGAGAGTGGCTTTGTTGAAGATGTACAAATGACTGGAGCAGCAAGAGACTATAAAAACTTTATTGCAGAAATGATGGAATAGCAAGTGGATGAGGTGAATGAACTGGAAGAAAGGGAATGTGATGATTTTCTGGCATTTGGTTGTGTTGTTAGAGATGAATGGGTGAGAAGACTTTGGAGGAGGCTGATGTACAATGGAAATGAAATGATAAGAATGGAACAGAGCAAACAATGTTTGGAAAGCTTGATGATGATTATAGAACAATTGTGGAAGAAGAGGAAGAAGAGAACAACAATAGATAAGTTTGATTGTTAGCCTCATGTGCAAGAGCACATGCATTTTGTTCCCTGGGGAGTCTGATGCAGGAGCATCGCTCATATGCATTTTGTTCCCTAGGGAGTATGATGCAGGAGCATCGCTCGTATGCATTTTGTTCCCTGGGGAGTCTGATGCAAGGGCATCGCTCTCCATCTAAAATTTTGGTTTTGAGTTTTGTTCAGTGTTGAGATTTCTATAGTGTTTCATTGGTTTGTGTGTTGTTGGTGTATCTTCAAGTTGCTTTGAATTCTATCTTCCTATCACTTTGGGTCAAGAGCTTTATGTGTTGTGGAAAATGATTGTTGAGTCGAATTCATTTTTAGACACTGTGTCATCTTGTGGTGTCAATACGAATGATTAACATCATTAAATCGAATGCTTTGGAAAAGGGTTTTGGTTATATTAATGAAAGTTATGAATTGGGAACCATTCCTCCTGGAATTATGCAGGAGGGCAGCTAAATATGGAGAATTTGAAGGTTGGGAAAACAGTAAGAGAGAAACAGCTATGAGGGAAGTTATAAAAGAGAAACCATTAGAGAATAAGGCAAGTTGATGTCACCACGAGAGAAGAAGAATAAATAGTAGTTGTTGAAAGGTCAGTATAAGAGAGTCCAATTGAGTACCAGGTACTCATTCAAAGGGAATCTTGTAGCTAGCAAACCATTATTGTAATTGACAGATAGAGGAATCAAGAGGTGGCAGGGCAGCGAACAGTCATAAGATAGATGGAAGGAACAAATGATAGATATAGACATCGAGGGAGAGAGGATCAATTGGAGGAAGCTGTGTGGAAGGAGCGAAGGCCAAGGAAATGGCCAATGTAGCATTTGGATCCGTCTGTGCATAAGGAACAGGCCAATGGTTACAAAGAGAAAAGAGGTCAGACATGTTGAGGAGGCTGTGTATAAAATGAGGAGGAAGGCCAAAAAAGAAAAAGAGGAGGCCACGGGCCAACACAACACTGAGGCATTTGAGAGCAAGCTGATGAGAAAGAGGCCGACAGTGTGAATGTACAGGAAATAAGACAGAAGGATGAGAGGAGAAAATCATAGTAGTGAGTCAATGTTTTCAGTTTGTAAGAAGGCTGATTGTTGCTGGACAATGGTTTAGATTTATGGTCATGTTTAGATAGTTGGATAGATCAATGTGATGTTTGATGTTGTGTTGTCCCTCTGTACTTGTGATTTCAACATTAATAAGGAGTTGAATATCATCCCTTCCAGTCATTTGGGTATTTGATCATGAGGAATAAATCTTAACTCCTATCATTGTTTTGAATCTCTGATGATGTTTGATTACAGTCTGAATATTTAGTTCTTGTCATTTTTGTATTTGAACATTGTGAGGAAATACATTGAATTCCTATCGTTATTTCAGAATATCTCTTGTTTGAATTTCCTGTATTGGGGTTTGAACTATGACTGATAAGGCAGATATAGGAAGAAGTAGAGCATGTGCATGAGATTCCAAATCTTGTGCTATCAAATCCCAAACTCAAACCTTGCAACCCATATTTCCCCAAGAGGATGATGATGTCAGCATGATATCATGTTGATGTGGTAGGTGATTGGGTGCTAACATTTTATTAAAGTGTTTAGGTGATTGTACTACTAAGGTTGCAACTAACTAGGTAAAAAAGGATCTAAGTACTACAATGTAGATGATGATGTAGATATAGTACCTCAAACAATGTGTTGGCCAATGAAAGCAAAAAATTGGAGCTCCAATCAAGTTCTTAGATTTTGATTATTTGTCAATCAATATTAATGTTCTTAGCCACTTTAGACACAATGGCAGACTCAAATTTTTGCTAATGTACACCAAAATGGAGTTACATGTAAGATTGTCACAAACAACAATCAACCTAAAACCCTTGTTAGTTGGCCTTCAAGTGCATAATTTGACTGAAATAAAATTCAAAACTACCCATCTTATATCCTCTAGATATAATGGTGAACTTAAAATTACTCCACCATTCACCAAAAATAATCTACAAATAATCACTCAAAACCCTAATCGAATGGAAATGAAACTAGCTTAAGTGCATTCCTACTCTAATACCATGTAATATTTGCAAAGAAAATTAAACTAAACACTTGAATACTTGGAAATTAGCTATACTAATTACTATTTTCCAAAAATAAGAAAAGATTCAATTTAGAAGCAATGGTTATTTTCTCATTGATTAACAATTCAAAGAAAAGTGTACATATTAAGCCTCTTGGATGGATAAATCATGATAGATGTCCAAGAGGATACAAGTTAACTTCAATCAATATAGGAGTTAACTCAATCAAGTAGACACAGTAGTGGCACTTGATGAGGCAAAGGTGGCAAATGATTGTATTCTATCAAGGATGACAAATGTCATTACCAGTTGCCTAGGAGAAATATATTTACCTAAGTAAGCTTAATAAAATAAGTGTAATAAAATATTACACCAACATCGTAGTCTAGGAATAGGGTGCACAATGCATGGCATGACCTAGTCTAAGATAGGTCACATAACGTATGGTGCAACCTAGTGCAAGACTAGGTCATGTGATGCATGGAGTGACCAAGTCTGCCAAATTCAAAAATTTCCTTTCATTACTAAAAGTTGAACTTTTCACAAATTTAGTCATTGTCCCATCATCCCATGCATCAAATTATTCAAATTAGTGATCACAACCATGTATTTAAGGATATCACCTAAGTCATTTAAAATAAGAATAATGGAACATAGGGAAATCACACAAAGAGAAATCCAATTCAAGATAATTCAAAGATAGAATTCTAAATTTAGGCATTACACTAGTCCATCATATTCTACATTTGAATAACATGTTTGGCATGCATATGAAACTTATTTCTTTACAAAGGGCTTGATTGCCATTAAGATAATTCAAGGACATGTTCTCCATCTTAAAGTATCACCAAATTTAGGAATTGGGTAAAGAAGAAAATACAAATAGACTTCAAAGGATTGAACTAGTAGAGGACCTAACCACACCATTTAAACTAGACCACAAGATATGACCTAATCTATGTGTAGACCACATGGCATGACCTAGTACAAGTGCAAATCACATGATGTAGCCTAGTCCTAGATCAGAAAACATAGTGTGCCTAATCCACAAAGTAAGATCCTCCATTGAATGGTAATACATTATCTAGAAATGATTGGTGTCCATTAGGGTTTATGCCTTGTGGTGTAGGAGAATATCGATTTGATCTAATAACATCCCTTCTCTTTACATGGACCCATCTACCTATAGAAAATGATGAGGCATATAATGATGAGAAATCAACTGGTGTATGTGATAGTGATATGGAGGGTACTACTTTTGGTATAGATTCTTCCCCTACACTTGATTAGTTAGATGATCCTAGATTTAGAATTATTCAAAAACTTGGTTATAAAGGTAAAGTACTACTAGGATGACATGAACATGGTAGACTTGATCCATTAACATTACAAGAAAAATAAATAACATTAGGGTATTGGTTATATGTCTAATGACATGAAGCAATGGTTAAAATAATGGAAATGTAAATGAAAACATGTAGTATGTATGATTCATACTAATTTGATATTTAGAGATATGTCTTGTTCATTTATTCATATAGATATTATAGTTTATTCATCTTATAATTATAATCTTTCTTTTAGTGGATTGATAAATTTATATTTTAAGGATTCCATCATGATATACAATTTTCATTAATTCCCTATTTATTGGTGTGTATTGATTATTAATGCTATACCATTGACATACACATAAACATATAGAAAATAAAAAGCATAAATAAAATATAACTAATATAATAATCCATGTCATTAACCAATAAAAGAGATTTCACACATATTTCAAAGTGTCTCAACATAAGTACAAATATAAAATAAACATGCATCTCACTTGGAGGGAGGATGTCTCAATATCCTTTCCCCTACCTAACTCCTACCACTCTCCCACATCCTCAACCTAGATTTGGACCTTTAGTATGACCTACTACTCATAGATATCACCATGCCCTTAAGTCTCCCAATCTCCTCATGCAAGTTTTATATCTCTAGTTGACATGCTTAAGTATCTTCTTATGTGGTTTCTAACTACTACAATACCATAATTGTCACTGCATCCCCTCTTGGTTCAGGCATAGCCACCTCGCCTTCAATTTAACCAACTCTTCCTATAGTCTATCTTTGTCTACATGAGTGACTTTCTCTTCATTTAAAGCTCAACACACTTTATGTCTTTTGCCATATATATACATTATTCAAGCCTAGCCTACAAGATTAAATAGTATGACAAATTAACATGCATGCTCATAGTCTCTTTTTACCTTTCCTACTAGTATTGTTGACATATCTTGTGGGAGATGCTCAACTACAACCAAGATCATGCAAACCCATTTTGTAACACTACCTAAATCTCATACAAGTCCTTAGCTATGTTATTTTTGTATATCATATGCTAATAAATCTATAACTTTGTTATTCACATGCTAAATTTATATTATATTTGGATCACCATCTATCTAATCCTCATCCTTGACCACCTATTGGAGTGGTGCCATTACCATTGGTATTCTTCCCTTATCTATTCCTGCATATGTCACTAGGGTTCTCCACCATTATCCATCATCTCTCCTCCTACTAGTGATGCGGGTACCTCACCTCCTCCTCTAGACTCTCATGTTGTTTCTATTGGTGCATCCAAAGAATAAAATTGCATAGGTTGGACATCATCCCACCATACCATCCACCCCTATAATGTTCTAACATCATCCCTATAAACCATTCACACACTACAAAAAAATAGGCAATTAGCACCTAAAATAGCACCAGAATTTAGTGCATTTGAGTTCATGAATTGGACACTTCTGCTAACACAAACCTCAACACCAAAATGCGTGTTCACTTTGGCGTCGGGTTTAGCATCAGGTTAACATTGGGTTTAGCATCAGGTTTAGCATCGGATTTAGCACCAGATTTTGTTGCTTCTAGTTTGGCTTCCGATTTTGCTTCTGGTTTTGCTTCTTGTGTTTCTTCCAGGTTTGCTTCCAAGTTTGCTTCTAATTTTGCTTCCAGGTTTGCTTCCAGGTTTGCTTCCAGTTTTGCTTCCAATTTTACTTCCAGTTTTACTTCCAATTTTGCTTTCGGTTTTACTTCCAATTTTGGTTCCAATTTTCCTTCCGGTTTTGCTTCCAGGTTTGCTTCCAGTTTTGCTTCCACTTTTGCTTCCAATTTTGCTTCCACTTTTGCTTCCAAGTTTGCTTCCAATTTTGCTTCCAATTTTGCTTTTGGTTTTGCTTCCGATTTTACTTCTAGTTTTGCTTCCAATTTTGCTTCCATTTTTGCTTCCAGGTTTGCTTCCGGTTTTGCTTCCAATTTTGCTTCCACTTTTTTTTCCAATTTTGCTTCTGATATAATGTCGCTTGTTACTTCCAATTTTGCTTCCATTTTTGTGTCTTTATTGCTTCTAATATGGCTTCTATTATTGCATCTTTTGTTTCTTCTAAAATTGCTTCCATTATTACTTCTTTGTTTGCTACCTGAATTGCTTCTATTTTTGCTCCTAGATAACACCAAGTTTTGCTTCCAAGATTGCTTCTGGTTTGCTTCTAGTTTGTCTTCCATTGTTGCTTCCTTTTTTGCTTCTAAAAATGCTTCTTGTTTTGCTTACATTTATTAATTTAATATGTTTTATTTCAATTTAATTAGTTAAATATATCATACCTCTTAAATAACTCATATGATTATAGAGTATGTAATTTAATTATTTAACTCATATGATTAAATAACAAGATAATTATTATAATATGATCATCATCTATAATTAAAACAAGTGAGTCAAATATCTATAATTTAATTGAATTTGACAACATCCATCCTAAGCAGTAAATTAAAATCATCATACGTAATAAATATCCATCCACAAATCATTGACCACTTTCAATATATATAAATTGACAAGTCAATACTAATAAGATCATCATCATATATAACTAAAACAAGTGAAAGTCAAATATGCCAATAGATCAATAACATGTCAAAATGATACATGTCCAATAGTCGACATAAGTCAGAATGATACATGTACAAATGATATAAGTAAAAATGATAAATTATGTAATTCAAAATGATACAAGTCAAGATGATACATGTCCAAATGATATACGTCAAAATGATACATAAATTTATGATACAACTCATTAATATGGTACTACAGGCCGTGAAAATGATACATATGATAGTAACCATATCAACAATGATCCATGATGCAGTCTATATGATCATGAATGTCACTGGCTACTACTAGCAACTACCTCATCATCATCATCACAAGCGTGATCATCATCATCATGATCATCGTCATCGTCGTCATCGTCGTCATCATCGTCATCAGCCTCGGTGTATTCTGTATCTGTGTCATCATCATCCTCTGCCATGTGATCTATACCAGAACCAACATAATATGGATCTATATCATGAGGATCATCTTGATCTTCTGGAAAACCCATGTTCTGCAAAAAAAATATTTAAAATGAAAAGTTATTATTTATTTCATGCAATAATTTATTTTTCTGTTATATATCTAATATTACAACATATGAAATGAAACCATAATCATATTACATCATATCAAAGTGCACATACCATAACAAAATTTCAAAAAAGTTACAACTAATATGTCATTCCAATGATGTAAAACATGCAACAATTCTAATAAACGTTAGTAAAGATCATAAAAAAATTTATTATACAATTTAACTATCAACTATAAATTCTATCACATAACCTTAAGTGCCACAAATTGCTTGGTCCATGTATGTTCTTTTTCACTATTAATCTAATAACCTGCATTAGACAGAAACATTAAAGAGTTTTTAAGTAGCAGTTGATTAAATTCTCTTACATGTCATTAAGGAATCCACAGTTTTTTTTCAATAATTTTTTATCTTAAGGTTCATGAGTAACCTTAAGATAAAGGTCTATTTTGTTTGAAAAAAAAATGAAGTTAGCACTATGTTATTCGGCCAATTTTAGAAAGCAAAAATGTTAGCCCTATTTTTGCTCACAAGTCTTCAATGTGAGTGGGAATAGGGCAAATTTGGGGATTTAGGAAGAAAGATAAAGTTTAGGGTGTCTTCAAGATAGCCAGCATAGGCAAGGAGGTCAACCATGCACACATAATGATCAACTATAGGTGTAATGCAATAAGGGTTACAAATGTAATTGGAGTATGTACAACTCTCATCCACTAAACCTGCATGGCTACATGCACCTAGAATACAAACAAATCTTACAATGTTAGGATATGTTCCAGAGTGCTTAATTAATTCAAATATTTTGAGAGCATCCTTGCAAAATCCATTTTGTGCATATCCTACAATCATTGCATTCCATGAGATGACATCTTTTTGAGGAATTATATCAAATAGTTCATGTGCCTTGTCTATGCTTGCACATTTTGCATACATGTCTAACAGGGCAGTTGCAACTACAACATCTAACAAAATTCCTCTATCCTTTATGTATTGATGGATGTCCATACCCTATTCCAAAGCTCCCATTTTGACACAGGGAGGGAGGATGCTGGCAAAGGTTGTGGAATTTGGCTTTACACCAGCCGATTGCATTTGCTTTAAAATTTCTAAAGCCTTTTCAACAAATCCATTTTGTGCATATTCCTACAGTCATTGCAGTTCATGATACCACATTTCTTTGAGGCATTCTGTCAAACAGTTCACATGCCTTGTCTATGCTTCTACATTTTGCATACATGTCTAACAAGGAAGTTGCAACTACAACATCTGACAAAGGAGGACTTAAGCATTCAGAAACCTGACCATGCAACCTTGTGTGGATTTGATGAATGGCTTGTAGCCATCAAATCCAATGAACTCTTAAATCATGTATTCCTTAATCTGGACCAGCAATGTAGAGATAGTCCTCTATATCCATCTCCTTGGCAGTCTCAAGGGCCACCTTGAGATAAAAAATGCTAATGTACTATTATGATAGTTATGATTGTCCTCCATCATTTCATTGTGCATTTGAAACTTCAGATGAGGATTGGGGAGGTCTCCATTGGTATTTTATTGTAGACAATTTGGGAATAGCAGATCACCATCTTATCAATAAGGAAGATTATATAAATCTTGAATAAAATAAGAAAAACCTCATGACTATCTTGAATGTTAGCAAATTGACTGTGACAATAGTAAGGTTAGTCAATAATTTCCACACCTTTATATTCAATCTTTGGATCAATGTTAGGGGGGTAAAAGCTTGGAAAATACTCATGGCAAGATCTTTAAAATAAGCATATTCAACTTTAGGCATTTCTGCAGACCCTAGGAAGGTGGATGTAAACTTAGTGACTATAATTACCACCACAAAGACTATCCCCTTTGTGACTAAGACAAGTAACATTGTCATGCTCTTTATGACAATCCCTTCTCCAATGGGTGATGGCCTAATAACATTTATCTCCTTTGTGATTTCAATGTCTCTCTAATGCACTATCATAGGAGTCTTGACAGTCCTTATGTATCAGTGAAGAAGGCTTCCAACAAATCCAAAAGGAGGGCTTAAGATTACATACAAAGTCCTAGCCTTCATACCCTAGTCACATATCACCCCTCTAAGAAGACCTCAAGACTTTATGGGTTCCAAACATAACACAAACCTAGTCCTATATGACTATCACTACCCTAGGTCCCTCAAAATTCTTATATCAACCTTCCCTTGGCTAGCAAGGGTCTTGAAACTCCATTGTCCCTATTAGTTCGAACTTGGAATGATCAATATAATGATTCTACTACAATACATAGTTAGGGCTACCCTAAGGAAGTCCTACCCACACCTAAATTATGATGTATCCATGATCTTATTAAGCATGATCTTATGATAGTTTTTGGACTAAACCTATATAGTTTTAGGGCATTCACACATCTCAGTTACAGTGTGGTGTGTGAGGAATTATTACTAAATGGTTGCTACCATGCACATAAACTATACACATATCTGAAGACTATAATATGACATTATTGTGATGGACTCCTAGGTTAGAATGAAAGCTAGGCCTCATACCATTTTAAATTGATTCCTTACAAAAAAATCTGATATGAGAGCCATTGTGTCCTCGAATACCATTCCACCAGCCTATGGACCTAGTGCAAGGTGTGTAACAAGTCTAAGAAGCAACAACATCCTTCTTTCTGTCATACTGAGAACCACAAAATAATGGATTTAAATCATGGAACATATATAATTGATACCTTTAATGCATCTTCGATGCAAGTGAGTTTAAAACTGAAGATTTGGGTGTAGGAAAGGGCTTTTGAATAAATTTTCATTAGAAAAGAAAGAAAACAAATAGTTTTGAAATGGAAAAAATAAAAATCACAAAATCTAAAGGTTTCCATATTCTGCTAAGCCCTTCTTTATCCACACATCTACTTGGAGTGTGTTGGAATTGATTTTGACTGTACAAAATTTGAATCAAAATAACCTATTCCCACCATCTTCCCATACTTGTATTGCAAAATGCAAAATAATAAATCCACTCAATTGATGCCCTAACCCTAATATTCCCACAACATCCCCACCATTACCCTCCAAAAAGAATAAAATTATTTAATTTGACTTAAGGATCCTTTAGAAGTCATAAAGCAAAATATCGTTGGGAGAATACCATGTCTGGAGGACTCACTTTAATGTCTCCCTGATATCCTGATGTGATAAAGTCAATTTGCATTTCGCTAACATCAGAAAATCAAGGAGATAAAATATATCAAAGAGACTGAAGGATATCAGGAAGACTAAATCATATGTCTCTTCGATACCTAGATAAAATCAAGCACATCAAAGGGACTGATACTTATTGGCGTGACACTTAAATGTGTCTCGCCAATACAACGATATCCAAGTTTAAAAGCATTTCGAGGGGACTTGAGGATATCGAAGGGACATAATCTTTGGTCTCGCTAATACAACGATAAAGGGCATTTTCAAAGGAAATAAAAGGGTTCTATACATATAAAAGGATATCGGCAGGACATAATGGTATCAATATGACATTATCAGAGGTCACTCTGATACCTCGATGAATGGTGAAATAATATCGAGGAAGGAAAAGGGTGACCATCCCAATAAATCGGTGACATGACTATTAGATATCTATCAAACAACCCCCAATTCAAATGAATTAATTGCTCTTGAATCAATATTGCATTTGACACATATACGCCATTAATGAACCAGATCTGAAAGGATTAATCTCTAAAAGATTTTTAACAGGCGGGGAAAATTGAGGAGATGAAAGATAGAAAAGGGCAAGTTGCAGAACAAGGAAAGTTCATCCAAGTAAGTAATCCAAACCTAACTTTGAGATTACAGAGTACACTTCAATTGTGAATTCATAAACACATGAAACCATGGAAAGTAGGAATGAAAACCCTAAGAAGAGACAGAAAACAGAAGATAGACATCTAAACCAAGACTTGATAGAACAATGCCCAGGGTCTGGGCAGAGGTCTAGAAGAAATGCCCAATTGAATCCACATGCTGAAAAACTTGAAGATAGTAATAGACATGTAGGAGATTCATGGACCCCCTTCAGAGGATATGACCTATTCATATACCACTACAAGAAAATGCATAGACACAGGCCAGTCTCTAATCCATGGAGGATGAACTTGGCGAAGTTAGTAGTGCCAAATGTGTTTGTAAATGTAGAATTGCTCAAAATGTTTGTAGATAACTATAACCCCCAAACCCGTATGATTGAGCTAAAGGATGGGTCAGGGTTTATTCCTATCACCCAGGATTATATCTCAATGGTTTTTCAATTAGACATGAGCTTTGATATGGTATTCAGGATCAAGGACTTATTAAATGAATACCGGAATCTGAGTAACACCTATAAAAGATGGAGATTACCATTTCATAGGCCTCGGGATGAAAGTAATCAGCTTAGAGTGTTTTCAAGAGAGGAGGATCCCCCTTATTCAGTTGAATTGTTTGAACCATATTTTAGATATACCTATTATTTTGTCTGTCAAGTATTGGGTGTGGATGCCCCTGCATATATGGATATAGCTCCAATGGTTTTAACTGTTGATATACAGAGCCCATATGCTAGGACATCAGACTATGCTGAATATCTCTCTAATGATATTCATAATGATTTAAAATCTATAAAGGAGAACAAGAGGGGTTTTAGGTTTATGCATTATTCTTTGTTTATGCATCTTGTGTTATATGAAGGGCAAATTTTGAGTTTATGGGATGAATCTCTTAGGGTTGGAGATCTAGATAGAAAGGGAGATATCAAGCTAGTACAAATGTGGACAGCTATATAGGATAGAAAATGTGATTGATCACATTATCTATACTTTGAGGAATATTTAGTAAAGCCTTTATATGCTTTGTTTGGTCACCCATGTAGTTATAATTTGTCACCTGATATACAAAGATTTCTCAGTCCTAAGGATATGGATAAGAGTAAGAAAATCAATCACAATTGGGGAGATTGGTATGTATATAGGGATTGTATAAAGATCAGAGTTTTTGGATATGAAGGAGCACCATTTTTGCTCCCAAAAACTTGCCCTAATAGACTGTCATATTTAGAGATTGTTAGGGAGTTGGCATATTCTAATTTCATGCACTTGAGGAAACACAATAAGCAATCTTTCATGCCAGGTACCTTGTGTTTTGGGGATTTTACTACCTTTTTTGAGAAAGGGTATGAAGAAATTGAAAAGAGATTAGATTATTTTGGGATATCTAGAGGAAATGCCAGGGAGAAGTTTGACCCTAAGAACTTTATAAATCATGTCAACACAAATCAGAAGTTAAAGAAGTATCAGCATGTTCTATTTGTAGATGATGATCTGAGCAAAAATATTGATGAAGCTTCTGTCGTTGAAAGGAGACAGTTGTATCATAAGGTCGTGATAGCTGAGGCTTGGAGGGTGGCCCAAAACCCCAATTATAAAGGAGTCTTTCCAAAAATAGATGATCCAATTGACAGATTAAGTATGCTAGTTTCAAAAGCACAAAAATTGATTGTGGATGTCCCAACTGAGGTTTTTAAAAGTAAAGGCAAAAAATTTGGAGAAACACAAGCTAGATATGAGACTCCTTTGAGTCACCTATCTCCTCAACCTATGCCTGATATCAATTTTTCTATGGATACTAGCTTTGCAAAAGATGAGGGATTAGAAGGTGGGGATGAGATTGTGCAAAGTTTTGAACCCGTGATTGACAAATATGACCCTCCTATGGATAGAGAAGCAATCAATAAAGAATCCCCTGATGAACTATTAAAGGATATGAGACATATGGCCAACCAAAAATTTGTCTCAGATAAAGATTTTATAAAAACCCCTGAGTTTAAAACATTTCTCTATGAATTCAAAGGCAAAAAGGCTAGGGAAAAGATGAAGGATATTTCCCTTGAGGTACAAAGTGAAGTGTTGCATGAACTCCAAAAAGAAATTGACAAAGCCATGGATAACATGACCCCAGAAAAAGGAAGAGAACTGTTAGAGGAGGTAGGGGTTATGTTAGTATCTAGCTAGGATATGACATCTTCTATTGTTTTTTATACTTTCAAAAGAAATTAGGATAAGAAAGTGCAGTTAAGCATTGAAGTTGTGGACAAGGTTAAGATAGGTTCTGGGTATGATCTTGATAAAGCAGCTTTGTTGATATGGGTACTCTACCCTCCACACCAAAGGCCTCAAATCATTGATGATCCAAAGAAAGCATTTGGTCATCTTATAATACAGAGAGTTGAAGATACTAACCCACTTGATACTACTAAATTGAATGTAAATGTTGCCAAACTGACAAAGGCTCAAATAGAAAAACTGGTCAGAAATAACAATGCTTATGTAGCAGAGAATACGAAATTGAAACAAGAAATTGCTATGTACAAAGATAAACTGGCATCATCTAGTAGTCATTTACCTTTTCAAGAACCAGACAAAAGAATGATGGAAACCATAGATGATGCAAATTATTGGAAAATAAAGGATGAGAAATTCCAAAAGAAAAGTGACAAATTGGAAAATAATATAAAGGTTGTCAAGTACCAAATGGCTTCTGAGTTGATAAACAAAAGATTTGAAATGATGATGAAACACAGTGATCAGATATGGGATTTACATAAAAGGACCCATAATGTTCATCAAGAACATAAAAGATTGCATCTCAAAATGCTTGAGAA
Organism: Cunninghamia lanceolata; assembly: GCA_027924645.1. Taxonomy (NCBI): domain Eukaryota; kingdom Viridiplantae; phylum Streptophyta; class Pinopsida; order Cupressales; family Cupressaceae; genus Cunninghamia; species Cunninghamia lanceolata. The sequence continues at coordinate 12,675,236 of BSBN01000739.1, forward strand.
GAAAGAAGAGCTAAAAACTAAGGCAAACATCAATGAGCAAACACTTAGGGAATGTAATGAACTGATCACTGAACATGAAAGATTTAATACATTGTTAACAGGAGATATTAGTGATTTTGACTTGCAAGGGAACATGGTATTTCCTAATTTCTTCAATAATGAAGGAAATATATAGGACAAAGGTCTGTGGAAAGAAGAATTAGCTCAGTTATTACCCATAGCTCTGGAGAAGGTCAACGATGAAGACAGGGTGATAGAGAATACACAAACAATTGGATAAAATCTTCAAGCTAGAATTTGTCATGATGGATATAATTTCCATAGACACTTGTGTATCTCAGGAGTACATTGATCACATAGCCAAGGTAAACTTGTTTATTGCCAGAACAATATGAGAAAAGCATAGAAAGAAGAATTAAGTTTTGAAAGTTTTGGCGATATATAAAAGCGATGTATTGCTTTCAGCAATGGGAATAGGCACAACATATTCGATAGAAACTGCAATATAAAGAGGAATACCTTGCCAAGCCTATGGTCACGGGTATTCTATGAAGACTAACAGATTCAGATCTTAATCGAGTTTGTTAATGCCTATAATCACTTTTTCCTAATTATGTTTAATTATGAAAAGATACAAAATATGAATAGTTGCATCTATTCAGGCCCAAAGCTTGTTCGCTTCCCATATATATATGAGGGAAACCAAGGCCTTAGGAATCATCATCATTCAATCCGTTCTCTGCAATACAATTCATACTTATATATTTACAATCATATTTCAAGTTCAAGACGTTACCATGATATTTTAATATTTTAATGGGCAAGGATGATCGAAATTGTGGATATATCTATGGTGTTATGATATTCTATTGATATTAAAGTTTATCAGTTGTTTGATTGTCTCCATCTTGGCTAATTCTAGTTATTTAAATCCCCAGATTTATCAATGCACATTTGTTGTCATTGTGTGGATGCTTTTTGATTGGTTTCTGTTAGAAGTTGATTTAATTCCTTCTGAGTGGTTTAATATTTATTGGTCTCTGTTTTGAGTTAAATCCTTTAAAATAAATCATATTGGTGGGTTTCCTTCAAATAAAATTAAATCCTTTCAAGCAAACACAGTAACTTGAAAGAATCAACTGGATATTAAAGAAGAGTCTAGCAACTAACCATCTTGCATGTTCATACAAGGTATGAACATTTAGAAGGTGCTAGATAATCAGATTTAAGACAAGTAGTTCTACAAATCATTAAAGCCTTGACCCCATTACCCAATAGCATTATGCACTGATCACAACCTTTTTATAACAATCCTTTTATATCTCATAACCTTATACACATCTACTTCACATCCATTTGCCATTGTGAAGGTCAATCAAGTCTGCACTAATCACAAGGTATACCCACCTAGGTCTGGCAGAACCTGAAGTCAAGGGGGTTTTAGCCATATTTGCCCTGTGTCATTAGCCAAAAGCATTAAGAGAGCTTGGTGCAATCTCTTAAGGTTTAAAACCTACATTTTTGAGAGCTTGGCAATCTCTTAAGGGTTTGCTATTCATTACTATAGCCTGTCAAACTTAAGCATATGAGATAGCATGGCACACACAAAATGTTGTGGTTGATGACCACAAGATTAGATTCATTGCAACCACTTTTTGTAAGCAAGCACAAGACTAGTATACTCATTATGATCCTAATGGCACCAAGAATGATCTTGGTAAATTGCTAAGAGATTTCCTTCCCAATTTCAATTTGCCTAAGATGGTGCATTGTAATATTGTGGCATTAAAGGAAATAAGGCAACAATCAGGAGAGATTATGTGTAGGTATGATCAACGCTCTAAGGAATTGGTGTTAAAGATTGACCCAACTATAAAATGTTGAAATTTAGAAGGAATGATTTATTGGTAGGCTAATTGCACATATCCAACATGAACTAGTTTAGCTCACTCTCCCTAATTAAAAATTTGCCTTAAAAGTTGTGTTGAGATTATAAGAATTAGGGGAGCCCCCAACATATGATTCTACTACATGCCTAAAAGAACAAATGGAAAAATGGTCATGCAAATAGCACAACTTGCGAGTGAAACTCTTAATCAATGTGGTTTATGATTAACAAAGTGCCACACTAAGGGGCATACAACTACAAACTATCTAGTGGTGGGAGATCAAGCTATTAATGCCACATAGTTCCCTCTTGCTCAACACATACCTAATTGCACCATATGTCATAACACTCATGAAATTGTCCACTACTGCAAAAGTGAAAGGATGTTCCTATCAATTACTAGTGCAAGGTTTGTCACACATCCACCCATGACATTACCACCTACAGAGTAGTACAAGTCCTCCACAAGGAAAGAGGAAAACAAAATTAAACACAACCACACAACCCCAGTCACAACCACAATAGATGGTGTTGTCTCATTAGGAGCCATAATATATGGAGCATGGAGGAAATCAAGGAGGCCATGGTAGAGTATGCAATAGAGGAATCTATTGCTACTAGTTTGGAGAACCTGGGCATACCTCGCGTAGTTGTACAAAGTTTCCAATGTATACTTATTATGATGTTGATCATAAGATAGAGGATTGCCCTACATTGTTGCAACTGTTGGAATATTCAATGATGTGCCTTTGATAAAGATATCAATGATGTGCCTTTGATAAGGGACTTATCATTTTCATAAGTTCTATCACCACCTAATGATTCAATAAAGGATCTATTGTCTATACATTAATTCAATTTAAACAAATGTGTGGATGATTCAGTGGCCTGTTCACATAACTCACATTTGTATATAAGTGATTGCCCTTACAGTCGAGCTTTGTGGATTAAAATTATTGTGAAAAATGTCCAAGGATTGTTCTGTAAAAGTAAAAAGGTGCATTCATAATGAGAGTGATTGAAGTTCAAATCTCAACACTGTAATAAGGTAACTAGGAGGACATGTGTACATGTCCAAGACTACAAATAATGGGACAATTGAGTGGGATCTAGGGCCAAAAGAGAAGCACTTTAGAACTCATCCTACGCATCAATAAACAACTCAACACAAGAAATGCAAATTGACATATTAACACAACAATATCCAACTAAGTTATTGAAATTCAACTATTGATACCTTGTTCTCCATCCAGATTACAAAATCGGTCCACTTTTTGCTTTGTAACACTTCCTTTTCAAATTGGCTTGGATGCCGGCCATATTTCTCCTCCTGTCAAAACATGGCACATGGACTAGTTAAACTAATTAATATGCAATCATTTACTTTTTCCTAGGAAATTAAAAAAACTATCATTCAACTTATTAAATATACTTACAAATGTACAGATTAAGGCCTGTAAACCTTTCTGGCCGCTATGATGTGTGGCATGAAGTTTGTCAAGCCTAGCCTTGCAGGCCTTGTCTTGAAACATATGCTAATTCAATTTAACTATGCACAAATAAAATTTAAAAATCATTTAATAAATTTGATATAATCTTATGAGAAAATTCAAATACTTGCGTACTCTCCTCACTGGACTTCCTCCATGCATCAAACTTCTGATATGCTTTTACAAGCTCTTTCCATACTTTCAAAATTACATCAATTGGCCTTTTTTTGAGCCTTAGCTCAGGAGGGAGTTTTTTTATCTTCTTTGTTTGGTTGCACAAAAATCTCTTGCAATTTTGAGACATTTGTAGCTTTATCTTCTTTACAGACCAACCTGTGCCAAATTCAGTCTCAATGTCTTGGATAACTGCTTTTTGTAGGTGCATGGGTATCTTTGAGAATGGCAAATGTAGATGGTCTTTGAACTATTGAAGGCATGATTCCTTCAACCTATTCACAAACATTTTTCCAGCATCTGGCATTCAGACTTCCCCTGAAACCACATCGTATTCTATCTTGGTATCGTAGCTACCAATGCAAGATGCAAAGCATGGCGTGGTGGTCGAAGAAGTCTATGTCCTAGGAGTGACTGGTACATTGGAAGCCTCTGCTCCCTGTTCCACATTCTTAGAGGTTACTGATATTGATTTCCTCCTAGATCTTTTGCTCAATCCATGACTGGTTGGGGAATCAATTGATTCCCTTTGACACTGTTGATTTGGTTGCAATGTTTCAGGGGCTTTACTAGATCATTTTTCTATGTATCTAGCAAGCATTGTCAAGTCCACACCATCCAATTTGTTCACTGCCTCTACGCCCAATATGTAAGCCAATGCCTCTTTATCTTTGTCAGTCTCATGTCCCTATATATATATACTTCTTTTAAATTTAGAAATAAAAAACTAAAAACTAAAAATCAAAGGAACAATGGAAACATTTACAAATCTATAAATTGACAATGAATTACCTCATTGTGGCCAGAGTCTGCTCCCTTTGCTCTCTTCCCTTTATTGCTTGACATTTTGAGGTGACCTAGGGAAAATTATTTATGTCCAGTCTATGGAATCAAATGAAGTACACACTACTAGGTATGAAATTTTTCATCTAGTTTTTTTTGTATTCCTCAAGGTTTTTGACCTTTACTTTGTAGAGAAAATCACAAAGCTATTTTCCTCTGTAAGTTTGCTGCAAGAAAGTAAGCTTATACATCAATTAAAATAAAGCCAGAGAGAAATTTTATTAAATAGTGGCAAAATGTGATTTCATCCATATCAAGATAGACAACAATTTCCTTTAAGCAAAGGTTGAGATATCTGATTCACACAGTTTAATTCTGAAGCACACATTTATAATATTATGGAATGTGGAAATTTCTCATCTATTATGAAAAGCCTTGCTCAGAATTATCTTCAACATATGCCCTAGAATATTACAAGACCCACATTTGTCCAAACGAATCCAACATCTAATGGGAAAAAAAGAGTAGATGAAAGAGAGGTGATGCCCTTACTTGGCACGAATACAAGAAGAGCAACACGAATTGAAAGGTTGAGATATCTGGAAGTAAAGGATGCCATGGCTCGAACCCAGGACTTTTGAGATGTAAGAAAGTGAGTATGTCCTTTAGGAATGGAAAGGAAATTGGGGTTGGAATACAGGTCCCGCCATTGCCAAGGATCTACCAAAAATAAGGGTGAACACAAAAAACCCAAATGCTCGATCTCTGTACGCCAAACGCTTGATCTCCAAAAACAAAATGAACACCAAAAATCAATAAAGTTTTGTTTTGTGTTTTTTTGTTTTGGGGTATGTGCAGGCGGGAATGTTTTTTTTATCCATTAGTCAGAGCAATTATCGCCGACTACTGCTCCAACTATAGTGTGGACTTTTAGGCCTAAATGTAATCTTTTTGGAGCACAAAAGGAAGTGCAAAGTGTGCCTAATTTAGTGCCTATCAGTGTAAAATGATGTATTTTTCTTAGAAGTTGATATCACTATCTAATGGAATGCCAAATTTGGATTGTCCTTATAATAAGTAACTATATCTTGTTTCCATGATAGCATTTTGACTTCATGCTTCTCTTATGATTAGCTCAATAATGACTCACTCTTTCATGACCTTACACAGATGGTTGGTGACAATCCTTATGCAAGTGATATGGCTTTGGAAAAACCAAACAACTCTTGTCTTACTATCATGACATGATATTGGGACTATATTGGCAGCTTATGGTATTGTGATTTTTATTTCTATGTTCTCATTAACCTATTTTGGGTTGAAGCATGGTAACTAACCCACTAGCTATTATGATAGTCATAAAATGACTAGACAATCCTCCCACTTTGACTATGACAGTCCTATGCATGGTGTTTTCTTCATGACAGTCCCCAATAATGTGAATTATTAATAGTAGCTAGTTCAAATGGAGTTTTGGATGGTGTAGTAAGTTGTCCTTATGGCTCATGATAGTGCATGCCTTGGTTATGTCCTTGTGACATTACTCTCTAGATACCTCCTCTTTATAGTGACAAGGTTTCAAGAACATGACAACCTGGGTAAGGTATCAACTTGTCTCTTTAAACTTTGGATTGTCATTTTTCAAGAACTGGCCTCATTGAAATGCAAAGACAACATGTTGGTTGATGACTAACTACATTGTTACTATGATAGTGACTTAACCTAGTCACAAGATTAATGAGACAGTGTTATAGTAATAACTCTATGGATGCATACCTAGATATTCTAGGTGTACTATGACAATAATTTAATGTTGCTAGTGTTTCTTTTAAACCTCCTATGGTTGTTACCTATGCCTCATGGTATGACAACCTCTACAATGTTAATTATGATATTCATATGTGTTGGCAAGAGACACTATATGGATTCATGGTTGTTGTCATTGATGGCAACAAAGGTCATCCCACATATCCGTAAGTCATGGTGTGTCTCTACCGGAAGTCAGAATGAAGATTGTTGTGGTCCGGTGAACAAGAACAGAGCATGTGGCAAGGTCTGACAGATTGGTCCGGATCTCTCAGAGGAAGTATCTTGGTGCAGTGCAGATTTGGGGAAGTCAAGAGGACTACCTTGAGTGGTATATTCCAAGGATTTAGCCTCCGGTGATGGACAAGGAAAAAGATATGAATAGTTGAGTACCGGATTCCTGAGTGACAGTGAGAACAGAGGAAGAACTGACTGACAGAACATCAGACCATTTTCTAGATGCGTTACTATTGATGGTAAAGGTTGTGAAGGCATGAATCATGTTTGGCCGACATGATTAATGATATCTACAAGTATATGATTGATCCACATTACTTGATGTGCAAGGATTCAGCCGACAGAACAGAGTTTGTGAGAAAATAGACTGTTCCGGATGCCGACTAGAAAGGTGATGAAATTACTTGTACGGATATATATGCATGATGGATTTAGTTGTGAGAGGTGTGTAGCGATGATAATATATGTGAATAAGTGCAGAGCAGAGCAGAAGTGGTAGGAAAGATCCGGTATGTGAAGGAAAGTAGAATAAAGAGAAGAGGAAAGATGAAGTGCAGCAGATCAGTGTACTGAGCCTAACCGGAACTAAACTCCAACATATGTGGATGCTTCCAATTAGTTCAAGTATTGTATAACATTCTTTTGTAGACAGTGTGTCTCCTTGTAGGCAGTGTGCCTCTTTGTGAGCAGTGTGCTGGGGCAGTGAGCCCTAATTGGTAAGTGCCATTTTGTAATTCCTTATTCTTCTAATAGAGAATAATCTTTGGGTTAATCACCTCGTGGTTTTCTCCCTTAATAGGGTTTCCATGTCAAAAATACTGTGTCATGTGTTTCTCATTTCATGGTAATGTTGGTTTGTTTGATTCAATGCTGCATTGATTAATAAGAAAGTTCAAAAGAAGAAATAATTAGGATAATTGATTCACCCCCCCTCTTAGTTATCAACAATTGGTATCAGATCTAAGTTCCTCCTAATAGAGCCTAACAGCTTGAGGAAGATCTGGGAGTTCAAATGGATGCATATGGTTTAAGGGAGCAACTCAAGACTGCCCTTGAGGATCTTGAACAGTCAAACTCTGAAGTCAATGAATTAAAGGAAAGACTCAAACAGGCTGATGAATTCATGAGAGAACTAAAGGACAAATTAAGTCTCTCTATGAAAAAGAGAAAGGAGCTGCTCCAACAATTGGCAAGACAAAGTGAAGAAAGTAATACAAATGAAGAATTGACTGAGAAAACCAAGTTATGTGAAAAGTTATCAAAATAAGTCATTATGGTAAGACATGAAATGGAATCAGGAGTTATAAAGTTTACTCAAGAGATTGAAGAGAAAAGAAAAGCTGAAGACAATCTAAGACAATCTCTTAAAGATAAATCAGAAGATTGCCACCAGATGGACAGGATTATCAGACATCTTGAATCTGATCTTGAAGATGCCAAAAATAATGAAGAAAAACTTGAGGATCAAATTGTCTCTCTCAAAAGAGATCTTCAAACAGCAAATGAATATAAAGAGAAATTCAAGATAAGTTCTGCTCAACTTGAAGTTCTTCTTGGAAGTCAAAAGAGGGCAGATGACAAGTATGGTTTGGGATATGAGAAAGGAGAAAGCTCCGGATCTGGTCAAAAGAATTTTGGATCAGAAAATCCAAGGAATAGGCCTAGAAGACCTCCGGTCAGACAGCCCAATGCTCAAAGATATCCATCCTTCAATGGATACTGCCATAGCTGCAATCACTTTGGTCACAAAGCTAATCAGTGCAGAAAGAGAATGAATCAGACTAATTCATCCTTCTCTGGACAGTGCTTCAACTGCAAAAGGTATGGACACAATTCTCATGAATGCAGAAATATGCAAATAAACAAATCATTCAATGGTAGATGTTTTGCATGCAATAGAGTAGGTCATATGGCTAATCAATGCAGATCAAGAGGTTATCAATCAAATATGCAAGGAAATGTTATTTGCCAAATCTGTAATAGGTCCGATCATAATGCAAAAGTCTGCAGAAGCAAGAATCAAGACAAAAGAGGTCCGGTGTATAATCAGAATCAAGACAAGGGTAAACAAAAGATGAATGCGGATGAAGTTAGGAATCAGATGAACAAGATTTGGGTGAAGAAAAGTTTAGAAAATGTAGAGGTTGGATCCGCACCAGACTCTGGTGCTGATATTCCTTCTGGAAATTAAAAGGTGAGCTCTGGCTCAGGGGGAGACTCAAAGAAAATCCTGTTCCCCCAGCCAATCAAGTGGTGCCGGATGTGGCACAAGATGCGGAGTAAAGGGTTTGTAGATATATGTCTTAAGATGATCCAGATAAGATTTCAGAGGTCCGCATGAAGATGTGAAGAAGTTGTGATAGATCAAGTAAGACCTGTTCTGGGAGATGCTCCGGAATGACAGAGGATTACAAAAAGGTCCAGAGAGATCCGGAAGTGCATTATCTTATTCTGTGGATTGGACAGAGTGTTTGGGATGTCCTTGTGATGTGTCTTCTTGATTTGTTCATGGTTGGAAGATCCACATGATGTTCATAGATCAGGACTGATTCGGTTCTTCAAGTTATCCGAATAAGGCAAACCAGAATAATGTAGGTCGAGCATTTATTTCCATCAGATATTAGGGTTTGCGGAGCAATATAAGGAATTTCTCATAAATCACTTGCTCATTCTGCACTCAAGAAGAAGTGAAAAGTGGAGCTCTGCAACAAGATTCATCAAGTTCACCAAAGATCTCTTACAGAAGTCATTACATACAGAAATCAATCCAACCACTCCGTGTAACCGAAGGTGCATAAGGTATTTTCCGTTTTCGATATCTTACTACAAATCTTTTGAGAAATGGCTACTCCGAATATAGTAAAGATCTCAGATAGGCCCCGACCTGAATTTAAGAAACACCCATACAAGTCATTGGAGGTAGATCCCTTAGGAGCATTCTCTAGTGTTCCTCATGGTGTTTTACACACAGAAGACATTAGGGTTTACATACATGCAAGTATTGAGGAATTTGGGGAATTTAAATTGAGAGATTTCTATCACAAACAACTGATAGACAATGCTTTTGAGCTTAAACCAGAGTATAAGGGTATCCAAAAGAAACAGTTTGATCAATTCATTCATTTCCCCTGCTTTGAAGAAGATGAATGGGTCCGGTATGTATTGAGTAGGATGCATGACAACTTCCTATGGCTGGATAGACCCTGCAAGATCACAAAAGAGGCAATTAGGGCAGTAACTGGTCTATACTCTTCCAGAGGGATACCTATCCTCAAATCCGTCAAAAATAACATTGTAACTAAGGCCACCGGATCAAAATTTGATAAGAGGGCAATGACCATTGAAGATATCTCTGACCCGGATATCAAGTATGCATCTATGATAATAGGATACAAGATTTATCACTCCAGTAGGGAGAACTCTGTATCCGGAACTGCAGTATATACTGCCTATGAGATGCTAAGGAAGAATGCAGATTATGACCTCTGTGAACTTCTTTTAAGTCAATTAATGGAAAACATACAAAAGATCAAAAAGGACAAAAATAATTCTTTCAAGTATGGTACACTTATATTATGTCTATTTTTCTATTTCATGAATGAGCTGCCCAGATCAAGTGGATGGGTATGGCAGAATGACAAACCTGTAGCAGTCCAAATCAGAGATTATTTACATGGGCTTGGGGATGCCAAAGCAAGAAATACAGCCCTGTGGGGATACTTCAAAAACTTCCGGAGCATGATGCAAGCAAGAGAAAGAATTCCCCAGTCCATTGTTAAAAAATACAAAGACTCGGTCTGCTTTATGGTGGATACTGATCAGTGCCTAATGGAGGCAGTGGAGCCAAGGACAGTCTGGATCATGCCCATGGGGTATGAGGTTAATGAACAGATTGTGGAATTGCATGTTCAACACATGCTTAGTCAGCCCAAAGATCCAAAGGCAGAAAGGTTTGGAACCTTTGAGGAGCTGAGTGTGAAGATCCATGTGGAACTCAGAGAACCTGAGATAAAGAGGAAGGTGAGAAAAGAAGTAGAGCATATTGCTCAAGGCCTAGGCATCCCAAAGGAGGCACTTGATGCCAACCGGGAAAAGAGGAGAAAGGCTGAGGAAGAAAAGAAAGAGGCAAAAAAGAAAAGCAAGAAAAGTGCTCTGGTGGAAACCTCAACCCAGACCAGATCATCAAAAGGATCTACACCTGTCAGAACCAAAAGCTCAAAAACATCTAAACCGGAAGGTCAGACATCTGGTAAAGGAGAGAAAAGGTCTAAAATAAAAGCCACAAGGGCTTATACAAGTCAGAAAGATGAAGAGGAAACGGAATCAGATGAAGGGGTAAAAGAAATAAAGAAGCAGAAGAAGAAAGGATCCGATAAACCCTCCACAGGCCAAGACAAGGAAGAAATGGCAGAGGAATTTGTTGAAAAGCCCACCCTGTCTCTAGAGAGTGTAATCAAGTCAGTCACTGTGGATGGAAACCTTCAACCAATGACCAAATTCTATGATGACTACAATGAGGCTGACCAAAAGATCTTGCAGGAAGCCACAATCAAGTATCTGAACATATACAATAAGGCTTTCATTGAGATTATATCTCTAATTCCTAAAAGCCTAGAAAAGGAATTAGAAATAAGAAAGAACAATGCCCAAGCAAAAGATCTTGAGATCCGGGAGCAGATAGCTATTCAGCTATATCCTTAAATTGATCCCAAAATAATGAACATAATATTCAAAGACTGCAAAGATGAGTTCAGGAGTAAAGCAAGGATGAATCAACTCATGCTTGGTGAGACTGACAAGGTGGCCATAGATACAGAAGAGATCCTCCGGAAGGCCTTCCAAAGGTTTAATCTTCCTGTTGTAGAGGACTTGGGTACTGATCCCTCATCCACAAGTGATGCAGAAGAAACTTCTGAGAAAGCAACAGAAGAGATGGGCCCTGAACAAACCAACATTTCTCCTCCGGTTTCCCCTACAGTCTCTGGATCCAAAGAAGAAGAGAAACTATAGGAGAAAGAAGCAGTGGTAAAAGAAAAAGAAGCTGACAGTACCAAGGGTGCAGAGAAAGAGAAGACTCCAATAGGGAAAACCACAACTGATAGTGGTAAGAATGTGGAGAAAGAGAAAATTCCAAAGGACAGCTCCAAGACTGCAGAAGAGAAGAAACATCTATCTCCGGCAAGAGACACTGCACAAACTGTCCAAAAATTTCTGAGCAAAGAAGCAATAGAGATTGATGAACTAGAGCTTCTACAAGGTCCATTCAACTTCGATTCCCTCTCTCCGGTGCAGACAATGAAGATAGCTTCAATTGCAAATGCTAAGGCAAATGAAAAACTCCTAAAGTCTCATATGGAAGACTGTGAGTTGATAGAGATTGCTTCTGGAGTGCTTGAAAAGATTATGCCACTGGTCCAAAAAGATCCCACAGCCTCCTCTTCCGGTAATCTCAAAACCTTAGTCAGCAGTGTTGGTACACATTTTGAATCCCTAGAAAAATCAGCTGAAGAAAAGGTCCGGAAGGAGTTTTTGGATAAGAGATTTTCAGAAGTACTAGGATTAATCTCTAATGATAGGAGAAATATGAGTATTGGAATAAAGAGCTTAGAAAATGCTCTTAAGGATGGCGGTGACATTTACAAATTTTGTATCTCCTGGTCAAAAGCAACAGTAGAAATTGATAAGAAAATAAAAGAGGAACAGGACAAACTACTTAGTTTGTCTCAAAGTTTTGATCCCCTCTCTTCCTCCATAGTAACTCAAGAATGTCAAACTATTGCAATCACAAATGCAATAAAGAACTTTGAGAAGGAAAGGAAGAATATAATTAACCAGATGGGAGAACTTAGAAGGATTATAATCCCTAAGTTAGAAACTATGCATGAGGCCATAAGTGATGCTCAGACTACCACCCAAACCAATGATCCGACAGATCTCAAGAAGGCAGAAGCTTTTGCATTTTTGTTGAGTGGTCACATTTCAATTTTGGATAGAATGAAACAAAGTTGGGGTACAGAATTGGTCCAATTGAAGACATCCTTTGCAGACATTCTTCAGTTTATGTATGTAATATTCGGCTAAAGTAGTAAAAAATTTTGAAAATTTTGGTGTGCGGACCCTACCCTTTGCCATTGATGTCAAAGGGGGAGTGAGGAGTAGTGAAAAATGAGGAATCCAACTAAGGGGGAGTTCTAGAAATTGTATATAAAGATAGAGCATCAGCCAAGGGGGAGCATAGTGTAAACACTTAGTCATTTTTCACTAAGTGTTGCCATCAATGCCAAAGGGGGAGATTGTTGGCAAGAGACACTATATGGATTCATGGTTGTTGTCATTGATGGCAACAAAGGTCATCCCACATATCCGTAAGTCATGGTGTGTCTCTACCGGAAGTCAGAATGAAGATTGTTGTGGTCCGGTGAACAAGAACAGAGCATGTGGCAAGGTCCGACAGATTGGTCCGGATCTCTCAGAGGAAGTATCTTGGTGCAGTGTGGATTTGGGGAAGTCAAGAGGACTACCTTGAGTGGTATATTCCAAGGATTTAGCCTCTGGTGATGGACAAGGAAAAAGATATGAATAGTTGAGTACCGGATTCCTGAGTGACAGTGAAAACAGAGGAAGAACTGACTGACAGAACATCAGACCGTTTTCTGGATGCGTTATTGTTGATGGTAAAGGTTGTGAAGGCATGAATCATGTTTGGCCAACATGATTAATGATATCTACAAGTATATGATTGATCCGCATTACTTGATGTGCAAGGATTCAGCCGACAGAACAGAGTTTGTGAGAAAATAGACTGTTCCAGATGCTGACTAGAAAGGTGATGAAATTACTTGTGCGGATATATATGCACGATGGATTTAGTTGTGAGAGGTGTGTAGCAATGATAATATATGTGAATAAGTGCAGAGCAGAGCAGAAGTGGTAGGAAAGATCCGGTATGTGAAAGGAAAGCAGAATAAAGAGAAGAGGAAAGATGAAGTGTAGCAGATCAGTGTACTGAGCCTAACCGGAACTGAACTCCAGCATATGTGGATGCTTCCAATCAGTTCAAGTATTGTATAACATTCTTTTGTAGACAGTGTGTCTCCTTGTAGGCAGTGTGCCTCTTTGTGAGCAGTGTGCTTAGGTAGTGAGCCCTAATTGGCAAGTGCCATTTTGTAATTCCTTATTCTTCTAACAGAGAATAATCTTTGGGTTAATCACCCCATGGTTTTCTCCCTTAACAGGGTTTCCATGTCAAAAATACTATGTCATGTGTTTCTCATTTCATGGTAATGTTTGTTTGTTTGATTCAATGCTGCATTGATTAATAAGAAAGTTCAAAAGAAGAAATAATTAGGATAACTGATTCACCCCCCCCCCCCCCCTCTCAGTTATCAACAATATGATGGTGAATATTGGAGCTATGGTTTGGATGACCTAATAACATTTGTGATAGTCCTTTGGGGTTGTGATAGACCTTTTGGGTTGTAGCAATACTTAGGATGATTGTCCATCAGCTATAACAAGGCATAATGATGGTCCTTGATATCATCCCCATATAATAATAGTGGGTGGGTGATATCATATGGTGGCTGCCCTTTATTCCCATATCAGTCCATTGACTTGCTAATAAAGATTCTAAATCATTATTAGTACAACATTAGGTGGTATTTGGACGATGGCAATGATATAACAACCTTTGAATCCTCAAGATCCCACTACAATAGTAGATTAACACTATGATGGTCCCTTGACTTATCATTTTGACACCAATTATTTTAGTCGGAGCCATGACCTTCCATCTAACATTTTAGAGTTGGATTTGGGATTAAGGACAACCTTGAGATATGTGATAGGAGATTGATGACATTTTAGCTAAGTCATGACAATCTTTGTTTATATTATGTGACTTCACTATAATATTGAGGCCTGGTTTAAGAGGCCATGAACTATCTCCTTCACTATCTGACAACCTTCCACTTCCTCACATACTTGTGATAGTCCTATTTATACATCTAGGTATTCCTTAGATGTTGTCAATCCTTAAGGCATGATGACAAGATCCCTAAATACCCCAACCACATCTCAATCATATCAAAATTTCATTATAATTTCACTTTCCTACCATGACCGCATACTCCTCCTTCATCCTTTGTGACATAGATCACACACTTGTTACATCAATGTCAAGGGCTCATAATTTCATCACCTAGGAAAGCATGTTACCAAGATTTGATAGATTGCCCATTAGGCAATCAAATCTTGGTACTCAAAGGATCTTTACCTCTCTCTTACACCATGCCCTTTATTTTCTTAATTGTTACAAACCCTACAAGAAAAAAAAAAGGATCATTAAGCCTTTCAATATATCTATACATAAATTATAACCTCAAACCCTCTACTAAAACTCCAAAATATCAAACCCTAGGTGACAAAACTCTCACATTTGAGGGAAAAAACTAGAATAAATGTTGGATTTCATGGTAACTCAAAACTTCCCTCTCTCAAACTAATGACTTATTTCACATATGGTTTGAAAGAATAGAAACCATTCATAGATTAGATGAAAAGATCAAGGAGATGCATGTTATAGAGTATAAAACTTAAAAATCAAAGGTCTTTTTGGGCCTTTTTCCAACAATATGAGCAAAAATCAAACTTTAAACATGTAGCACAGGTACCATATGACTCATTCACATACATCATGCATGTGGGACCACTAAGAAGGGAGGTAGGTGCTTAATATGAGCAATGACAATTGCACATAATGTTTAAGTTCACTTCAACAGATGGTTGGGGTTATGATAGCTAATGGACGGTTTTCTTTTCAAAGGAAACCATTAATTTTGGAGTGAAAGGTAATGGTGAAATATAGCATAAAGTCCCTATAATTAAAGAATATCCAATGGCTAGGATTAACCTAACAAAGATCTAACAACGTGATTTCAAAATTAACATCTAAATCATCCTTCCCTCCATCAAGAATTTAAAATTTTGGTGCCAAAGACTTTTTTAGACTATTTTGAGGGTTCTATGATAGTTTTGAGGGTTTTATGGCCACTTGGAGAGATATAGATAGCCTTAAAATGACCCATAAAAGAAAAAAGAGAGTCAAATATGAAATAAATGTCTTTTTGATGTGAATTTGTAGTCATCTTGCAATCATAAGATTTGAGATCTAGTTGTCAAGATTCCACATGTAAACTTTTTGGGAAGAGAAAAATGTTGCAATGTCCTATTTTGTTTTTCATAGTGCGTCTTAATGAAAAGCGAGTGTATTAACAAGATAATTTCAACAATATTCTCTTGGTGCACAGTTGTTATGTGACTATTGTCATTGTTGTGTATTATAGGATCCAGAGGAGGCCATGGAGAGAGGACGTGGATGGCGTAGAACTACTAAATCGCAGAGAGGAAAGTGGGTGGAAATAGATATGACAACAGAATCTGCATATACAATAGAGGTAAGAAGAGAAAGCAACCTCAACCAAAGGAGGAAGGTGTTTATGAATTCACAAATGCTACAACATAGAGGAGATAAAGTCATTTTTCTGTCCATGAGGCCTCTGAGGTCAAACTTATTGGTTGAAAATGCACATGAATGGTGATTAAATGTGATTCTATGATCAAGGGAAAAGTTTAAAAATTAGGATGACCAAAACATGATATCAATATGTCAAATATATGACTAAAGTGAGGGTTTTGTGTTGGATAGCATATTCATTGAAATGATATAATTGATGTACTAAACATTATTTACTATGTTGTGTATTATAGGAGTCAGACGAGGCCATGGCAACAGATCGTTTCATATCAAATGAGGACACAATAGATGAAGCGGGACATCAGGTACTCAAATTTTGACTTAACTTAGGAAAAATGATCTGATGGCATTTTGTGATACGTCCATCTTTTTTCACAGTATCATTGAAATTTATAATGTATTATCCAATCTTGACATAAATTAATGCATGTTGTTGATTATTTTAGATGGAGATTGGAGCAAACGCAGAGCCTGAGCGTTCAACTAGAAAAAGAAAAAGATATGTACGTGGAGGTGGACCTAAAACTGTTAAATCATGTAGAGAACAATGGGTGGAAGAGGATATGACAATGGATCCTACAGACACAACAAATGATTGTACTGAACAAGAGGTTGGTCAGGACTATAGTACATGGGATGAATACTTTGAGAAAATTATTGTTTGTGGATGTTCTGTAAGTCGTGGAAAGAAACAATTCAAACGAGTGATTGTACAAAGACATTACATATATGATGAGATTCCAATTGGTAGTATGCCTCCTACAATCGATTCAAATCCAATAGGAATTGTGGTAAGGAATTTTCCAATTTGATATAAATAACATGTATACTTCGTTTAAACATTGTTTTATATTATTTAAATAACTAATTTTTTTCTTAATAGATACTTGCAGGATAAAGTTCTTGGTTTAAAGTTTCTTGGATCACTAACTTCCAGCCTAGAGGGCAATGATCATTTATTAGATGATACATCTAACAAAAATATGTGCCAATATCCCAGATCGGAAGATGAGGAATTGATGAAAACAAGCAACAAAACAAGAACCAGTTTAAAGATGAATAATTTGCTTAAAGACAAGGGGAAGGTGGACTACATACCCTATGAGAATGAATGTGATGGAGATGATGACTTGGCCCTGAGTTTGAGATCAATTTACAAAGATACATTTGATCGTCAACTATATTGTGCTTGGCCTAGTGATCAACATCTACCTAGAGTGTACGAGATGTTTCAATTTTGGGGATATAGCTACATGATACAACCCTCCAATATTCATGGAGCAAATCTAGGCCTCTTTATTGTCCAAAATGTACATGTGGGATCTAAACATAGAAACAATTCAGAACAAACCACTAGGAGTTTAATGCCATACTATGGTCCATCATATTACAGTGGTGAATGGAGAAGGCTAGCAAAATATAAGCCTAGCATGTCAACATATGGTCTAAATTTGAATATGTATACATATCGTCTCCAATTGGAAAGTGGAAAAGAAATGAGTAGAGGTCATCTTATGTATATACTTCTCACCCACTACTCATGTTCCCACTTCTAGTGTTGTCATTCCAACTTCATTCTTTGTCCCCCAATCAACCTACACTCCACGTATTATCTCGTGTTGCCACTTCCACTCCCATTTTAATCATAACTCCTAATGTTCATCCTTCCAACATAGATGCCATCCTTAAAAGAATTGATGAGATGCAAAGTAAAGTTGATGCATTACCCCTAGTAATCAAAGGATATCATAGGAGAAATCAAGCATAATCCACTTTCATTCAAGTTATTTCTTATCCATTTCTAGTTTGTTCGGTGGCCCCTAGTTTTGTAATGTATAGTGGTAAAGGGGACCTTATGACACAATTGGGAGTTTGTTTTGATTTTTTTATGATGATAAACTTTTTGCAAAGCTCTTCCCTAGAAACTAAAGGATTATGCAATTGAATGGCTTTATTCTCTTCCTCATAGTTCTATTCATTCATTCAATGATTTGGCCAATGCTTTTGTACATCACTTTAATGTCAATATTGGCTTTGTTGGTACTCAAATTTGTAAATTATAAAACCTTAAAGATATGCCACATCTTATGATTAGGTTTTATATGTGAATTTGGCCAACTAACAGAATTGATCATATTAATCAAAATTCTCTGCACTTTAGGCTCTGTGCAAGCCTAGGTGGGTGTTACCTTGTTTCACCAATGACAATTTACTTTCAAGTTTGCTGGTGACTTCAGAATAGATTAATAAATGTGGATTTATTTAATTAAGGATGAGACTTTAGAGGAAGGGTTAATTAGATTAGTTAATCAATTAAATAAATTATCATAATTTATTTAATTAATGTTAGAAGAACAGTTAGATTTATTAATTAAATAAGTGTGACTTATTAAACTGATATTAGGAGGAATGATCAAAGTGGTTAATTAAATAAATATGATTTATTTAATTAACATTGTAAGAGGAGATGTGGGCTAGATCTGGTGTGATTTTAGGCCATGGTAAGATTTAGGTGTCTACATTTCTAACAGTGCATTAGTTTTTCGGTCGATGATTAATGATCACAATTTATCTTTGGTAATTTTTTCCTTCACCATATCATGAGACAATTTTGAGGAACAAAATTGATGACAAATTTCTCTATGGGTTGCCCATGTATTTATTTTCCTTGACTAAGATAGATTGAAGGAATAGGGGAGCATCAAACAAGGATCAAATGAGTGCAATCATGATTATGTTATTGGATTTCAAACTTTGTCAACAAAGATACACTATCAAATTCCTATTGATGAATTGCAAAGAATATTTTTAAGGGCTTATTACCCACTATCCAAGCTGAGACAATGTGTAGATGTGTCTAACTAGCCACCAACATGTGTCTAACTAGCCACCGACATGTGTAGCAATGTGTATAGCCACACTATCTAGATCCTTGAAGATCCTTAAACCACGAATAATGCCCCTAAACCATAAACCCTAACCCCTAAACCATAAACCCTAAATAAGGCCCCTAAGCAATGAACTTTAGTTTTATCTTATTTCCATGTCATCCTGCCAATTTATATCCTCATCCCTCTTTTCATGTCCTATTTTTCTTGTTTCCATTTGCTTTGTTGATAAGGAAGACGAATAGAGACAAAGAGGAAGAGAGAGAGAGTCCTAATTTTCTTGTTCATTTCCTTCATCGATAAGGGAGAGGGAGAGTTAATAAAAGGGAGAGACGAAGATATAGGAATGATAGGGGGAGTGAGGCAAGAGATAGAGAGATAGGGAGAGATAGAGAGGAGATAGATAGGGAGAGATAGGGAGATAGACTAGAGTGACTAGAGAGATGTCTAGAGAGATAGGGAGATAGAGGAATGATAGGGGGGAGAGACAAGATATAGGGAGAGATAGATAGGTAGAGAGAGAGGAGATAGATTGGGAGAGATAGAGGAGATAGAGTGAAAGATAGGGAGATAGAGAGTGAGTGAGATGTCTAGAGAGATATGGAGAGAGATTGAGAGGTAGAGGGATGATAGAGAGAGGGAGATAAGGGAGAGATAGGGAGATATAGGTTTAGGGTTGCTCAGGTTTAGGGTTTAGGGGTTAGGGGTTAGGGATTAGGGGCATTATTTAGGGTTGAGGGATTTAGAGAGAGAGAGAGAGAGACTTCTTTTGACATGCAACCGTAAACCTTGAATAATGCCCCTAAACCTTAAACCCGAGCAACCCTAAATCTCTAAACCTTAAATAATTCCCCTAAACCCTAAACCCTAACCCCTAAAACATAAACCCTAAATAATGCCCCTAAGCCCTGAGCCCTAAACTCTAAACCTTAAACCTAAGAAAACCTAAACCCCAAACCCTAAACACTAAACACTAAACCCAAGCAACCCTAAACCTCTATCTCCCTATCTCCCTATCTCTGTCATTCCTCTACCTCTCAATCTCTCTCCCTATGTCTCAGGCCATGTCCCTCACTCTCCATATCCCTATCTCTTCCTATGTCTCTAGCCATGTACCTCACTCTCTATATCTCCCTATTGGTCCTCTCTCTCTAAACACTAATCCCTAAGCCTCTAAACCCTAAACCGTAAACCCTAAATAATGCTTCTAGACCTTAACCCCCAACCCCTAAACCCTAAACCTGAGAAACCCTAAAGCCCTATCTCCCTATCTCTATTGTCCCTCTACCTCTCAATCCTTCTCCCTATCTCTCTAGATATCTCACTCACTCTCTATCTCCCTATATCTCCCCTCTGTCTCCTCTATCTCTTAAATTATACTTGTGTATACTAGACTTGCAAAATTAAATAATTTATCAATATTATAGTATATTTAAAAGTTTTATAATTTGTAACGTCAGAAATTTTCCTCCTACATGGTATGGTACAATTTCCCTCGGTTTAGCTCCTTGCTTTGGGTGACCTCTCAACCTTTTTCTTTCTGACCTTCCCGAAACCCTAATTGACTAAGTCTAGTTGCAAAATGTTCACTTTTTGAGGTAACCTTTTGGTGGAACCTGGAAAGGGAATTTGAATTACAGGTCCCTAGGACCCCCAAAAAGAAGATCTGAGTGGAAATTGGGGGCTTGGACTTGGGTGTCCGCGCCCTAGTCCTCTATTTCCTGAGATTTTGAATTTTGGTGGGATGTTGGATCCCGCCGAGTGCCTCAGGATTCCATTTTCAAATTCTCAATTTTCATGCAATATCGAGATGTTATTTTGAAATTTGAATTTCCCTAAAGCTAGATATAAAAATACATTTGAAAATCATTTTAACACACACAATTCTTATGCAAGCTTGATGCCAAAATTGCCATTGAAGATTAGTAACTTGTTGAAGCTCTTGAAAGTATTCTATATTTGCTATCATGGAGACAATGGATGGAGATTAGGAATCAAGATCTTGAGACTATCTTGCTCTTCCTAGGGTTTGTACATTCTTTGCATGATCGGGAGAAGGGTTGAAGCCCCCAACATCAAGCTTGGAGATCCTCCACAGACATTGTTGATTCGCCTTCTTGTTCATGCAAGTCTTCATTTATTTCATCTCCTTGAGGTGAAGTTGTATGTGTTTATTGATGCAAAGCAAGTTGTTGATCTTCCCTTGATTGAGACATCTAGGGTTTGATATTTTTGCATACACATTGTAGGGTTTGCACACACTTCTGTAAATCTTTATCTTTGGCTATTGTTGAGGTAGAAATACCAAAGACAGGGTTTGACTAAGGCAAGCTCCTATATAGCCACAACATCTTTCTCCTTCTTTTGTAGGTGCATATCGTATTTTGCAGGTTCCTAGCAGAAAGGAGCTACAGAAAGGAGGATCTTGCGAGTACAGTCATCATAGACTTTTGAGTTTTTAGATTCTGACACTTGCAGGATGAAAGAGCGGGTGCTCTAGTCCAACAGGGGGTAATTTCTAGGATCTGGGAGCCATTTGGGAGTGTCAAATAGCCTGTGCAGAAGATTTCCAGTTTCAAGAACTTTCAAGACTAAGGAGTGGGCACCGTAGTCTAGTCAGCCCTTGAAATCTGGGTGCACAGTCTCTAAAACTCTTTTTCTACATTTATGTGATCAGTTTTGCCTGCTCTGTTACCGATTTCTGAATATTTCTGATTTAAGGCATAATTAGGGTTTTACTTGGTTTATGAGCCAAATACTTAACAAAACCTTAGTTAGACTCTTCAAATCAGACACCACGAGCATAAAAGGGGTGGATAAGCAACTTATAGATTGACTTCACACTCAATCCTTGCCCTCCCCAATGCTTAGTGGTGAAATGGTAGTACTTGACTTAGTTGAGACAAACTATCCAATTTTTCACTAAACATAATTTATAATTTTGTCTTTATTTTATTTGTATCTATCCAGTTTGTCTATTTTCTTGTCTTATTTTTAAATTTTTTTGTATATTTTCTATTGTATGATTTTTCTTTTTTCTTCTTAACCCTTTGTTCAATCCTTTCTCTCCCTTTATTCCTTTGGTCTAAGCGGACATTTATTGCCTTGCCTTTTATTGTCTTTGAATTCATGGATTATGATCAAATTGGAAAGAAAAAAGAATAAAGGAGTAATAGTCATTTATCTAGTCATTTTTATTTGTCTAACCAATTATTCAGTTGTGTTTTTTGCCCGATGACCAAATTAGTCATTTCAACTGATGACCAAATTAGTCATTTATTTAGTCATTTATAGCTGTGTTGCAAAAAAATTGGTCACGTGACTAAAATTTTTAGTCACCTAGTCATTTATTTGCCATATTTCTACTAGTGTATCATTCCTCTATCTCCCTATCTCTTTGGACATCTCACTCACTCTCTAACTCCCTATCTCTCCCCTCTGTCTCCTCTATCTCTCCCCTCTGTCTCCTCTACCTCTCCTTAGCTGTCTCCTCTCTATCTCTCTCTACGTAGCTATCTCTCCCTATCTCTCTCTCTTGTCTCTCTCTCTCCCCCTATCATTCCTATATCTCCCTATCTCTCCCCTATATCTCTCCCTCTCCCTTATGATGAAGGAAATGAAAACAAGAAAACTAGGACTCTCTCTCTCTCTCTCTCTCTCTCTCTCTCTCTCTCTCTCTCTCTCTCTCTCTCTATATATATATATATATATATATATATATATATATAGACATCATACCATGGCACACATCCCTTCCTCCATTACATCCTCCCTAACCCTTTCCCAACATTGATAGCCCACTACCCATGTCACCTCATTTTCATATAGTCAGTTAGTTAGTTATGCCGAATACCCATCTCATCTCTCGTCTATTCTATATAGATAGAGAATGAAGTTGGGAGTTGGTAATATCTCCAACGGAACGAAGTGGCTAACAAAGTGCCCTATCTATATATCTACTAACGGGAATGGGTGACTATCAAAAAACTAACCAATGCCCAGGCATCCATCTGATGTATTTCAATATAATTCTGTAGGCTAGAATATAAAATACATGAGGGCCCCCTATATAGCGAGCATCCATCTGATGCATGATGCATTCCGATACAGTAGGCATTTCTATCCCATACATCTATGGGTCATTGGCCTAGGGCCCTGTTGGTTGATTGTCCTATAGATCTATCTAGGGGACGAGTTCCCATATCTATATAGGGCCGTTGGTCCCCATCCCCCATCCCATATACAAAAGAAAGAAAGATAGGGGTCCTCAAGGCACTATCACTCACACCGACAATGGAATAAAAGGCTATTCTATATAGCCACCCCATATAGACCATATAGAGATAGGGGTCGTTGCCCCTCTCTGTTTAGATAGGGATCTATAGGGGAGGAGAACTCTCTATAGTCAGGCTCTCCCCCACCCCTACCCTAATCCATAGCTGAGCAATGCTGTCCTAGGGCCAGTTGGGTTATGAATATGAACCTTTGGCAAACAGTGCCATATAGAATAGAGGTTGCATCTACATCTATATAGACCAGATTCAGTGAATGGAGGTGGCGCTAAGCCCCCCATAGATATATAGGCCCCCTCTCTAATCTCTATATGGGGTGGGGGAGAGGAAAGGAGGGCTGGGTGTAGTATATAGATCTAGTTGGCTCTCACTATAGATAGAGGTTCGGTTGGCCATATATCTAGAGGGGGGAGGGAGCCCTCGTCTCCCAGCTTCCCTCTAGAGTTGGGGGGTTGGGTTGGTGACTATAGAGAGTTAGTCATCCATTAACTTGACTCAAGGTAGGGCACCCCCAACTAGATACAATAGTGGAGTGAGGGAAGCTCTCTGTGAACTACATTGATATATAGCCAATAGCCAATAGCCAATAAATCCACCTATAGTAGAAAGTAGAGGGGGAGGTGGCCCTATAGATCTATATCTTATTGCCACAACAATCATCACTCATCCGGACACCATCCTCCACCATGTGACATTTATCTAACACAGATAGGCATTAAAGTCGGCACTAATCTAGGCACTAAAGTTGGCGCTAATGTAGGTGCTAAAGGCGGCGCTAAAGTCGTTGATAAAGTCAGCACTAATGTAGGTGATAAATTCAGCGCTAATGTCGGCACTAAATTTAGCGCTAAATTAGGTGCTAATTAGTGCCTGCTTGTTCTGATCGGCGCAAAAAATGCCAAAAATAGCGCCATCCTGATAAATAGCGCTGACTTTTTCAAAAAAATGGAGAAAAATACATTAAAACAGTGGGTGGAAGAAAAAAATAGAAAAAAAAGAGAGCTAATCACAAGGATTTGTTGTAGTGACATGGCCTCATTGGCCTCATAATCTACTATCAACACCTACTAAGAAAATGAGGACACATCTACCTCCCCATTATAAATGGAGACATTTAGTACCTCCTATAAAGTGGCAGTGTGAGTGGTTGGATCTATTAGATCCCAACTATCTAGTCATCTCTCATAATAAAATATCTCATTTATACACTACTTCTTCCTAGCAGACCATTATGACCTCTTGATTTGGCCCAACAAATATCTTTCATCTACATCTAGTTTAAGACTTGTATACACCCTCTATAAAATATCTTGTGGTCTAAGTTGGTAAAATATTTATCTCCATCCATAGATGGTGGTCCTCTCTCACCATTGACCTATCTTGTTGGATTCTTAGCATAGTGTTAATAGCCTCCCCTCCTCTATGTACATAGACATCCCTAGTGGTCTAGGGATCTTGACATGCTCATATTCCTAGCTCTACAGTAAGTGGTTAAGTTGAGAGTGGTGCCACCACAATTGATAAACCTTTGAATATCATCATAAAAATGTGCAAGCATACATTTAACCCAAGAATATATCTATTGGCACTCCTATGCATCCAAGTCAACTAAGCCATATGATATTCTTTATCCCCTACCATCTAGCAAGACCAGTATGCCAATGATCATGAGGAATCACTTGTACCTTCTGGACGTATCTCCAAACAATGTCTAAAATGGTAAATCACCCGGGTTGGTGTACCCCTCTCTCAACATTTATCTATGTAGATCTCTATCATACTAAAGTGTAGAATGGCAATCAACTCTTACTTATATGTCTTGTACTAACACCAAAGTAATCATTTAGACATCCTCTAAATTAATTGTGACCTCTCATATTGGAAAAAAAATGTGTTCATATCAAAATCCCACCACTCCACCAGGGTAGTGAGCATACAAATGTTATAATAAAGTGCAAGAAGATGCACCATCTAACTAACAAACACTCTTTAATATCATGGCTACATCAACATTGTGGGTTATAGGAGCCTCAAACTATCAATCTGGTAGTTACGAATCATCTCTCTAATATCCAATTTGTTCTACACCAATAAAGCAACAATTATTTATCATTAAAACACACTCAACACATAAGAAATAGAGCATAAAACACTTAAGAAATTAAAATTTTAAAAAATGTTGGTATTTGGTTCAAATCTATGAATTAGATCAATTATGTTGGTCAATTCCATTGATATATGATCATATCTTCATGGATGGGTTCAGTTCCATGGATACCACTATATGTTATTTTTATTCTAATTAAAACATTTTTGAAAATTAGAAAAAAATTAAAAATTATGGAAAGTGGCACTTACTAATTCTAGTATCTCACTAGAGATTATGTGTGATTGTATTCTATCAACTTGGGTTAGAATGTGTCCCCTACAGTGCACCATGATGTTTCTCTAGAAGTCTCTCTCTTAGGGATAATCATAAAAATGAAATGTCCTTTTCACCTTTTACCCTTCTATATATAAATATTGGCATTGTTTATCTCCCACATGAAATGTTTCCATTGCACTTACAAAACTTGTACTTATCTACTATTATTTGTGTTACCTTACCACTAGGAGTAACTTTGGGTACATTTCATCCCCTTGACCTTATGTGCATACATGTTAATTACATACATATTACTAGATATGCTTATTAGTGATATGCTTATTGTACCTTACACAATGTTATCTATTAGCATTTATTACATGCTTGTGCCTTGCATGATGTTATCTATTGATATTTATTACATTCTTAGTGTACCTTATATGATGTTGTCTTTGACGATTATTACATACTTGTGATTTACATCATGGTATCATTATTCCCTTACCTCCAATTCCTTATGTTCTTTTCATACAACCAATTAGAGGAGGCATGCATTATCACTAAAGTTTCATTAGGGTTATGGGCACATTGAGGCATTTGTGATATTTATAATGATTTTCTAGGACCAAACAAAGCTTTCTTACCATTTCTAGATAAAGTATATTTTAGCATTGTTGAATCTCTCATCATGCTATCTATAGGGTCATATTCTATTTTGTGTGGTTAGAGTCATTTGGTGTCTTTTACACTTGCTTGGAGCCATTATCCACTTGGTCAAAGTCTTTTTCTGGGTGGAGTGATACTACCTTATACTTAGTAAAAATTTTCTCACCCTACTCCTTTTTACTTTTATGTAGACAATTTTAGCAAGTTATGATTATGTTCATTTTAAAGTGCTCAACAAATGTTACTCATTGAAAAAATTTCTTTTGTGCTTGTAGGTTCTCAATATGGATCACTCATGGAAAGGCTAGTACACATGATCTACATCCATAGTTATATACTTTGAGTAGATATATAACCTTTGAGTGTTTGAAAAATATTTAGTTTCCATGTTGATGACTTGATTTTACTTTGACATGCAATCTCATATTAGTTTGCATGCAATTCAAAGTGGGAGAAAAATTTAGTGGTGAAAATCACATAACCATGTCCTTTTCCCTTATATTTTTGACCCATGGTGATTGGTTTTCCTTTTATGCATTGACTAGGGTGCAAGATGATGTATTTTGCATGGAAGTTGGCAAATAACCTTGTCTTATCCCTATCCCCATCTCCACACATCACAAGAACCCTAACTCACCTTCTAAATCTACCATTCACCACCTTGTTTCACATCCACAAGTATGGAATTGATCTAGATCATTTACATAGGCACACATCTAAACCCTAAACTTTTTAATTCAAATTTCATAAATTGGGCCCATGTTTCCCTCCCTTACGATATACATTATGAGCCAACTAAAGTGTAAATTATTTCAAATTGCATTCTAGGGTGGTGTACTTAAATACCGATCCTAATTCATCTACAACATTTGGGAGTCTATTGGAGAACATCTAGAATTCAATTACAAAGAGGGTAAAAAGCATTACATCAACATCATAAGAGCATATTACACACTTGATTGTTGTCCTCAATCTTGATTCATCAATGTTGAATCAGTCACCTTAAGGTTTGACTAAGGAGAACATGGCCCTCAAAATTTTAATAGATTCTCCAAAGGTGTTTGTAAACACCACTAATTCTTTACTGAGATATAGAGCATAGACATAAAGGTGGACAAGTTTTGACTATCAAATTTCTTCCATTTCACTTCAACATAAAGCGTTCAATTCTTCTTATCATGTTTCAGTTTTGTAGGCATGAATTTCATTTACGCACATGAAAGATTAAACATAGTGTGGCCTTGAACTAGACAATCAACAAAAAATTTAGTGTTTCAAGGTCTTTGTCTGACAATTCTAGATTTATTGGTACAATGGTGATTTATTTGGTGACATTTGTGATATTTTTTCTTCATTGAATTGATAGTTAAGTACCCTTGCATATAATTTATCTAGTTTTTACATTTATTACATTATATTATATCAGGACCCTAGCTCATATACATAGGGTTTTATTGTTATTTAAATAATATTTTCTCTAGGTAAATTGTCTAGTGAAAGCATTTTTTAATTACAACTTTGTATATTCTTCACTAATGATATCTTGAAAAAGGTTTCTTCTTATTGAGAGAAAATTCATCAATTAATTTGGAAGTATAGTTCTTAGGATCCCCTCTAATATTGAACTACATGATAATATATAGGACAAATAGGCTTCCAAATGTATTATTAGAGAATTGTAATGGTGAATTTAGCATACCCATGCCAATTACTATTTAGTTTTGGGCCCATTTTGATGGAATGTATTAATATGATTACATAACAATATGCGGTAAACTCTTGTGCCAAGTTTGGCTCCTTTCCTGATCCTTATTTACTCTCACCTTCACACATGTCCATATGTTCAACCTTATCCTAGCCCCATTTGCACTTATTCCCACACATTCACCTTGTCATGAACCTAGATCTCCATGCACCCAATCATTGCCTTGAGATCTACATCCACTATCCTAGGTCAATCCCTTCATGAGTAGGTGTGATCCCACTTAGCATTGAACCTACTCACCATGGAACTAAGCCCAAAATAAAAATTTAAATTTTCAACTCCTACCCTTTCCTACTAGCATTAGGAGTTAACTTTGTACACATTTGTGTCACTATTCATTATGTCTTGGTATTTAAAGATATGCATTTGAACATCCTAAGAAATTACAAGTAGCATACATAGGAACATTTATATTTGGAACATTAAAAGGAACTAGAATCTAGATCAAGATCATCTAAGACATCTACATGTGTGAGAGAGAACTATCTTCAATATCCATCCATGACCATAAAGCTAGACTAATCAAGGGGGAAACCTAGGAGAACATTACCCTTACACTTCAATGATCTCCCTAGTTATTTTCAATACCACCACTCCTTACTCATTAGAAGATAACATGCATTCTAGAGGACGTTGTCACATAAACCTACATTCACATAATTAGAACTATACTCTAGAGATCAATTCTATGATGGGTAAGGATCAATCTTGAGCCACAACTTCAACCTACAAAGGATTCCAAGTTTGCATAGAGTTCAAGGCAATCAACACATCAAGGACATCAATTGATCTGATTTTTGTTTGAGACTTAGAGGACAACCTTATGTATAGAAACAAGGTTATGGAACATCACTAATGGAGATAGAATTTTATGTCCATTAGGTGTTTGAATGCGGAAGCTTTATAGAAGAAGCTTAACAAGAAGTAACAAGCCATGCAAATAGTATGAGGAATATTGTCCTTCATTCATTGATATTGTGTGAATGTACAAATAATTACAAAGGTGATGGCAGGAAAGCAAGTTCCTATGATCAAACAAGGAGAAAGTGTCCACTTGATTTGCCAAAACACTTTGGAGTATAAATAGACTGTGCCAAATGATGTGACTAGGCTTGCTAGTTAGCAACCTAGTTTACACAATGTGTAGTGAGATGTATTTATAAAATAGGTTGTCAGCTAAGCCCTCTACAATATACTAACAAGTGTTGTGAACATATGGTGCACTTCCCATGCTACCAAGGTTGAGCCAGATGTTGGATCCATTTGGTACTAGTTGGCTAGCACAATCATGTGGAGCAAATGCAACCATGTGTCAAACATGTATGGAGCCAAATTGATTGTATTGGTGTAGGTGCATTTGTTGCCCATGTACAGTTCATACACAATGTGGAAAGATTGTAGGAGTTGTCGAAGCTAAAATGAAATCCTAAAGTTGTGTAGAATGACTAAAGAGTGTATGTACAATTGTCTTCCATTAAGTTATGTGGGGAAATTGGAATCAATGCTTGTGTAAATGTGTGTGAAGACATGCTACTAGAGTGTCTCATCCATGCATGGAGAATCTTGGCATTGTGTTGTGTGTGCAAGGAAAGATTGTGGCATGAGATGAGATTATGTTGAACCAATGCATAGGGGTGCAAGTTGTGTAGAATTGCACATGAATCATTAATTTTTTTTTATATTGTGGTAAATTGATTTTACAAGTCTCCAACATCCATATCCCTTTATCGATTTAAGAACTAAGTACCCCTATCTTTTGCATTTAATTTTTCAAATAACATTTATCACACATTTATTTATCCTTCCTAATTGCTTTAATTAATCTAGATTAATTCATGCTTGATTGTATGCATTTACTTAATTAGCTTAGATTTACATTAGGAAAAGTATTTTCCCTTTACATTTTAGTGAACCTAATTGATCTTACACCACCTAGGCTTTGACCTTAGGGTTATAGCTTCATTACTTTTAGGGTTTCATAGCTAAACTTTTTTATTGCTTTATTATTTTCTAGATCTTATTAAGGGTTTGTGTTCATATTTATTGATACATCCTTCCTTCTTAGGTTTGGGCTTTATTAATGACGTTGCTTTTACCCACTCTTGGATTCCTCTTTAGGGTTTCATTTTTAGATTTAATATCATTGAGTTTTTTTATTTTTCAATACTAAAAGTGATTTATATTGTCTTATATTTCTATCTCTCTTATACATATTGCTTTGTTTATGCCATGAGCTACTTAGGACCCTAATCTTCCTTAAAGAGGGAATGCTTGTCTTAACCTCACTATGGTTGCCCACTCCAATAACAATGAAATCTTTTTGGATGATCATTTTGAGAACCAATTAGATGATCAACACAATTATGATCATTAGGTACACTTGGCTAAGCAAGATCTCTCACTTAGAGGGCAAACACTTATTGATGCATTCAGTTAAGTTGAATCTCCTCATTAATTAGCTAATCAATTTTATAGAACATTAGAAGGGTGTCCATTTGGCATGGATATTTTACAAGATCTTGGCTCTTTATTGACTTCTTCTAATGGTACATTCTCTAGTCCCTGCTCTTCTTCCAATGCTAACACTACCCCTAGCACTACCATGGTCATTGTTGTTACCCCTAATGTAGCTCTTACCTCTATCATCCCTCCTTCCACCTTTCCCATTAGCTTTGTTCCTCACTATGGCTTACCTCCTAGTTATACTCCTGCTTTACCTACTTCTAATGCTTCTATCCCTTATAGTTTTTCATTCACACCCCATCCTTCCACTTACATAACTACTAGTGTTATACTATCCATCCATGTGTGCCCCACACCATACCTCCTTCCCAACCTATGGCTTATGTTATTCCATATCACCCCATGACAAACCTTTCCTATAATGTGGTCCATCCATTTATGTTTATGTCTTCACCCCTTACCTCACATCTTCATTATACTTCTTCTATCATTTCACATACCCCCAAAACTACCCTTGTTTCTACCTCCACCTTGGATACACTATTACAAGAAGGGTCAATCTTATGAGGAAAATCAATGACAATAAGAAAGATTCTATCACATATAATTCCCCACATCACATGCCACTAACATTCAAGGTTGTTACATATACATTGCCTACAAGCTTTGTAGCTCCTAAATTTGAGTTGTATTATGTAAAAAAAGATCCATGTATTCATCTACAAGCTTTCATTGTTGCATGTATGGATTTTTCATATGATGATAAGATTGTAGCCAAATTATTTCTACAAACCTTAAGAGACTATGCTATTCAATGGTTATATTCTTTACCTCTAGGTTCTATGTGGTGCTTTGATAACTTAGATACAACATTCCTAAAACATTTTCACATAAATATGGGTTTAAAGGTGAAGATAACTATGAATGATTTGCTCCCTCCCTCCTAATTCTAATAGATTTAGAATTATTCAAAAACTTGGTTATAAAATCACTCTCCTACATTGCTAGTCCTTACACATCAACAAACAAGGATTCCAAAGGATTGGATCACAGAATTATGCATTCACATAGATCAGAACTGCACCTCAAAGATTAGCTATGTGTTGGGCAGGATCGATCCCGAGCCATGAGATCGACCTATGGAGGATTTCAGGTCTATGCAAAGTTCAATACAATCAACACATCAAGAACATCAATTTTCAATACTATGGCAAATTGATTCTACAAGTCTCCAGTCTCCATATCTCTATCCTTTATATTTAATTTCCAAAATAATATTTATTACCATTCCCACCTGCTTTAATTAATCTAGGTTAATTCATGCTCAATTGTATGTATTTATTTAATTAGCCTAGATTTACATTAGGAAAAGTATTTTCCCTTTTTTCTTTTAATTTGGAAGAAAAGCTTAATAAAAAAAATACAAATGAACAGCAGAACAGGCTGCACAGGCCTTGAACAGCAGCAAAAAGTCTACAACAGCCAGTGGGCAACATCATCCCTTTACTGGAACTAATCTACCCCGTATTTAGAAGATCATTTTTAGCGTTCTGTATAAAAATGTTTTTGTATATAAATGACAGTAGTCATCCTGAGCTAGAACAGTGATGTTTTTGGATCTTATATGCAGTACAAACTAAACCATCAGATCTTGTACAAGATAGGTTAGTATACTAAAAATTAATAAATATTTGAAATCTACATCACGCGCTCTTCCCACAGCAGATGGTTTTCCCTGTGAAGGATGCTCATAATAGAGAATGCCATGGAACAGCTATTATAGCTTTGTTCCAAAGAATAAGCATTTTCCTCTACAAAGCCTCACTAAAAAGACATGCTCAGTCATATATGATCTACTCTGATAGTTTCTACACCAAAGTTATTAAATGTTCAGAGTCTGAAAACAAATTTACCACATTCTTGTGGAACTGGATATAACTTTATTAGTTAAAAACTTACAAGTCTCGCTAGACCTTTCTTCCTATTAAGAACTAAATAATTCACTCCTCACTCTAAAAATGTCAACTTTTTCCATGTTCATGAACATCAGAATAGTGATCTTCATAGCAATCCGCCTATACCTGCCTGTGAATAATGAATCAGGAGCTCAAGATTAGGGTCTGTTGCTGCGGAAACTGCCAGGAGATGCCTTGTAATTGAACTCCTGGAAACATAGCAAAAACAAGAGATTATTCATGTTTCCAGTGTTTAACAGTGTGTGGGTTAAATGCAGTGTTTCAGGAATCTGAAGAATAGTTAGGGACCATACAAAGTTTCTATATTGTTTAGGACATTAACTCCTATATAATTTCCAGGCAGATAAAGAAGTATCTGTAGCATCTAAAATTAACAAATTCAGATCAGTTCTGGCAATATACCTCTGAAAACCTCAAATGGCCTGGTTGTGCATAAGCTGACTTGACAATGGTCTCCCACTTGGGATCAGCAACGGATGCTTTTGAGCCCTGTTGCTGCTTTCTGAGAGGACTTCCAAGTCTTGAATACCGCAATGATGGCGAATTTGGAGAGGGAGTTCGAGGCATGGCACGCCAAAGCCATGACTCAGAAGGAGACTTGGGTAGTGGAGGTTGCAGTGGGGGTGCCAAACCAGTAATAGAAACATAATTTTCAGGTTTCACATTTACAGGAACAATAGATTTTTTTTCATCTGACACTTCCTTGCACTTGTTGGCAATGCCCAAAGGCCAGCCTTCCTTCACCTGAATGTCCTGGATGTTTTGGATTTTTCCTACCAACACAATACTTCGTTCTTTGCACTCAAACTCATTACTTACAATACTTCGTTCTTTGCACTCAGAC
The DNA here is from genome assembly GCA_027924645.1 of Cunninghamia lanceolata. Taxonomy (NCBI): domain Eukaryota; kingdom Viridiplantae; phylum Streptophyta; class Pinopsida; order Cupressales; family Cupressaceae; genus Cunninghamia; species Cunninghamia lanceolata. Next base: position 12,708,408 of record BSBN01000739.1, read on the forward strand.
TCATTACTTACAATACTTAGTTCTTTGCAGTCAGACTCATTACTTACACAAATAGTTTGATCTGAACAATATGGCTGATCAGCTACCACACTAAGAGGCTGCTCAAGCTTTTTGGATTTCAGATTGTCACTCACATTAGCTACCTCCAGCATCTTCATAGAATCTACAAGACAGCTGTCAGAAACATCATTTTTTGGTTTATTCTGTGTATCAGGTACTCTAACATCAAAATCTGATTCACTTCCTTTCACCAGCTCATTATGGTTTAAATAACCAGGCTTCACCTCTGAGGATCTTGTCTTGTGCACAGAGTCAACATATACAGTTTTTTCAATGGCTGGACTGACAGAACCAGCCCTGGTAGTATTCCCCAAAAGAGGTGGGCTCTTCCAAAAGCACAGATCTTCTTCTGCTCCCATATCATTAAGAGAATTGCAGGACCTCCTCCTTGCTTCCACACAAGGCACATTATCTTCTTTATCTGCTTTAGGGAAACCTAGAAACCCTGTGCCTTCACTGAATGGAGACCGGAATGGTTCGTTCCTGTAAGGAGATATTCCACCTGATGTTGGTGTTCCAAATTTGTTCAAAGTTTGAGAATCACTTCCACATGAAATTCTGCTCATTAAACCAATTTCAGGTGAAGCATTTGCAGAAAATGCTCGTGTGTCATTTCCCTTCCGTAGGTAACAATTAGATTGACTCCCATTCACCAGTTTTTGCCTATATATCGCTTCCCAGGTCTGTTTGTGGCAAATCAAAGCAGGAAAAAGAAAAAATTGAAAATTGTAATTATGCCTACATTTCAATGCAGAATAGAAAGAAGAAAGAAATGAAAACAGACCTCTCCATCACTGTCACTCAAGGTTTCTCCATCACTCAAATGGCCTCGTGAATTGCGTCTGTTTAGAGCAGGTGACAAAGACAAATGCTTCTTCTTCTTCATCCGACTCAGTTGTGAAAGAGGGCTTGAATTACCGAAAGCACTTCTGAGGCGCCGGGGAAATAACCCACATGCCTTGGAAGAAAAAACTGCAATGTCATCAGGCTCTTTCTCTTTACTCTGGTGTTTCCTTGTGTATGGCCTGGACTGAAATGGGGAAGGTCCCCTGCTTTCTCTTCCACTGGTGAGAGGCTTTGCTGGAAGCCTTCTCGAGCTTTGTTGGGGTGATTCAGATGCCATTGCTTTTGCAGCAGGGAGAAAGCGGTCCATCATAAAATTACGAGTTTGAGCATCAACAGAGCGCCCTGTTGATCTCAGATCATAACCCTCCATGCCACTCACTACGCTGACACTGTAGGCAACAGCACAAGATTCAGATTGTGAGAGGGTTTCCACTGCATCTGAGAAATCATCGCAGCCTTCAGAGTCTAAATCATCCTCAGGAACACAGGGTTTGCCCGGATAGAGCCTTCTTGAAGCCAATGTATCATTGGAATTGGCAGAAATCTTTGGTGAAGCCCTGTTTGTGTGCTTGCTGGGGAGTCCGTTTCTGTGCTCATTATCAGATTTTGCATTTGGTGGTTCTGGTGTCTCGATATTTGCTTGTTTAACAGACAATATCCTCCCCGGCGGAAGCCTGGGCGCTCGAGGAGCAGGGGAATTATAATTAGCTTTCACCTGTTGTTCATCCTTGGGCCTCCCTGGAGTTTGCTCCCACACAAACGGCACAGTTCCAGGGTCCCTCAGAGGGCCTGATTTTAAATTCGACCTGTACACAGGAAGAATCGATTTGCTGCTTGAATCTGATCCGCCATCTACCTTATTATCTACTCTTTCAATCTCTGTTGGGGACCCAGAAATCCTTCTCACAGACATTAGAGGGGCATTGAAATCCAACTGACCTTCAACAGTGGGATTACTTTTGTTCTCCATTGAGTTGATTCTTATCTCAACATTTGGGGCAGACTCCTTCCCTTTCGACTTCTTCCTGCACAGTATAAATCAATGAAGACGACAATCCCTGTCAGAAAATGCCCAGAAGACACTGTCTTTTGCCATGACTTATAGCCTACCATGAAAACAATTACAAAAGTCATGAAAGGACATCAGAAACCTTGAAATTAAGAACTTCCTTTGATCTTTATGCCAAGAGCCCACGTTTTTAAAGTTTGTTGCCTTTCAATTCAGGCTAAATTGTTGTGAAGGCAGTGAGAAACACAACAGAACATGAAAACTTTCTTACATTTCATGGCAACGAATTCACCCAAAAGCATATTCTAACAATCAGATACATGATCAGGTAAGACATTGACAGAAACACAACAGAACATGAAAACTTTCTTACATTTCATGGCACCGAATTCGCCCAAAAGCATATTCTAACAATCAGATACATGATCAGGTAAGGCATTGACAGAAACACAACAGAACATGAAAACTTTCTTACATTTCATGGCAACGAATTCGCCCAAAAGCATATTCTAACAATCAGATACATGATCAGGTAAGGCTGACATCCTCTCTCATGCACCTTAACAGACCCACAGGAAAAAACACAGGAAAGGAGAAACTACCTGATGTTAATCGGTTTGTTACCCAATGAAAATCTGATAGGATTATTATTTATCACCACGGTAACCCACGTAAGCCATGGATCTTTCCTTCCAATCAGTACTACTTAATCTTAAATAGTGTCAGAAACCAGCATTGCTTGATCCCAAAAACAATGTAAATACCTACTGCAAAGTATTAAATCCTTAAAAAGTTTCCTCTTTGTCAGTTTCCCAGGCCAGTGAATTTACTACCTAATGACCCTAAATTCAGGGACAGGTGACAGCTGTGATATTGATGAGAAGCATAAAAAGTCACCTTCATTGCATTAAATATGACAGAAAGAGAAATCCCAAATTAGTTAGAAAACTCACTTTGGATAAGAGAACCACCGACCCTTCCCCATGATGAATTCAGTCCTCTCAAATTGTATTCAAAACATGATTTTTTTAAGGTCTAGCTTGAGAACAAGCAATACTCAGTGGATGATGCAATCCAAAACTCAACAGAAAATGAATCCTCAAAGAACTTGAGAACAAGCAATACTCAGTGGATGCAATCCAAAACTCTAACAGAAAATGAATCCTCAAAGAAACTGCAAATGGGTTCAATGTTGAGATGCAAAATGTGAATGTTATGCAAGAATCAAGCCAGCCTAGATCGTTGAGCCTGTGATCTGTATATTCTCCCAGTAACAGAAAATAAGGAAGGAATTGGGAGCAAATGCCACAGAAGTCAATGCAGTTAAAAAAGATTCAAAAGAAGGCAGAAAGTGTCACCTTTGTCAACCAGTCAAGGAAGGAGGCTAATATGTTGGAGAATTCTGCAGCCCGCCATTCATGGAGAGAATGTTGGAGTCCACCCACTTGCCTTTTTTTAACCCCACCTTCATGTCCTCACTTCAATCCTCTGCATCTTTTCTCAATTCAAAGCTTACGTACCATCTGTATTACTCTGTACACATTGTACTACCATTTCCTTCTCTAAAATACCTTGGTGCTTTTTTGCCTAATACAATTTGGAATTCGTCTTGTATATATGTAGTCTGGAATCTGGATCTTTGAATGCCTTTCTACCTATTACCTTTCCCTCCTTTTAATGGATGTTTGATGGGATTGGGTAATGACAGGAATGGTGGGTATCTTTTACTACTGAGGAAATCTTGTTCTTTTTCCTGCAAGGCTGTGATTCATTATTAGTCATAGTAAAAGTCATGTGTCAAAAGTTAAAATTGTTAGGGTTCCTTCCAAGGGAATTATTGTTTGCATTATGAAAAGGATGCCACATACAAAAGCAGCAAGTTGTTTGTTTTGGAAAAAAAAGAATAATAGAAAGAGTCTCAACAAATATCATGAATATGTCGTCAGTTGGATAGACAAATTGATCTTAACATGCTAATGAGGGGAACCTTCCTCCCCATGCTTAGATAAAATAAAGAATGGAAGTTAAAAGGAGAAAATGATTATAAATATTTATTTTAATTAATTGTAAATAAATGAAAAATGAAAAAAAATGTATAGATATATTAAATACATTTATTTAATTTTGAGTGTTTATATTAAATAATTTTAAAATTAATTCAAGGTGTTTATATTAAATAATTTTAAATTAATCTTTTTGGTATTCAAAATGTGTTGTCCTTATGGTTGAAGTTAAGGATTCAAATCTATGAGCACTATCCAAGTCTTTTAATGACTTAACCATCAATACTATATATTTATATAATTCATATATTTAATAAATATATGATTAATTAATTATAATTAATTGATATTTTTATTGAATATATAATCAATAAATTATAATTAGTATGTGTTTTATTAAATATATAATGAATTAACTTAGATAATCTAATTAAAAAATATCTTTTCTTTTCACTTATTTACAATTAATTAGCCTAGATATTTATGCAAGTGGTTTTCTTCCACAAGGGCCATCAAATTACATGTATGCCCGTCTTGTCACTTTGAGAAATGCTTACCCCATGTCCCCATGCCCTTAAATTTAAGCAGTTGGAGTGGCCCCATGCAAATTTAAAACATGGGGAAAGGATAATATAGAATCTTTACCTATTTTAGTGGAGCAGCTATTGTTTATGAATTGAAAATAAGTTGGATAAAAAAGGGGAGCTGGAAATCATAATGGAAAAATCGCCATGTGGCGCCGTACATTTCTTTCCCTCATTTTTCACATTTTCCCCTCCAATTTTTCCCTCCATGCTTGCACAATTTTTTATTAATACCTCAAAATTTTATTTTTCCTTTCAAATAATTTCCTCTTGGTATTTCATACAAGGGACTCTATTTCAACAGCAATTTCATTTTTGTTACTCTTCCCGTATGTTTATTTTTATGGCAGGGGGAATGACTATAAAATGAACAATTCAAATTTATGCATATTTGATTTAAGAATATTCAAAGTTAGAAAATTTTGGCATAGAGTTAAAACTAGACACCATATATATTTAATATATTTTAAGCTTGAAATTTTTGTTTTAAAAAAATTTATGTTAAAAAAAATTTAAAACCACTACTTAAAAATAAGTAGCCAAAATAAGCTAAGCAGCAGCATGGGGACATGCCCTTAGAATATTTTTTAAATGTGTAGCATGCCCTTAGAATATTTTTTAAGTGTGTTGAAATACACATTGTGTTTTTCAACAAATTTTCAGCACATGATTATGCAAATAAATGTGACGTACATTTTAGTATGACATGCATTAACCAATTGTGTTGCATGACCAGCGATGCTTCTAACTATAGCGACTCACATTTATTTGAAAGAAAATGTGATTTTGACTTTTTTTAAATAATCATGCATGGTATGGATGCATGCATTATGGTTATATATGTATATTTGATGGCCATAGATGCAAATTTGTATAGAGAATAGCTAGCCAAATTCTTAGCTTGCATTTTTTTTTTTCATCTGAGCATGAAGGTTCCTTCATCATTAGCATATTAAGATCAATTTGACTATCCAACTGATGAGATATTTATGACATTTGTTGAGACTCTTTCTATTTTTTCAAAGCAAACATTATGGTATCAAAGCATGGTTTTGAGCTTTGAGGAAGGCAACTCAAAGGGGTGTTACATAATATTATAGGAAGGTCCTATAATAGCAACTCACAAGATGTCAATACCTATGTAGGATTGCAAAAAAGAGGCTATGATAGTGGGTAACCAAATAGGTTACAGGTGGAGGAGATACTTACGAGTAGAGTTATGGAATGAGAAACCATAAGTAGGGAATGGTGGGGATCAGTTGTGGAGTGGTGATGCAAGGATATTACTAGGGAAGGTGGAGAGCTAAAGTAGGCATGGGAAAAGACCTAAAAGAGGAGGGGAGATATTGACACATTTGCCAATGAGAGGCATGTGAATGTGGTGGTGAGGAGTTGTAGAGAAGATGTCAACAAACCATTGAACCCTTGAGGTAGTATAGTAGAATCACCAAACTACAAGGTAGTCACATAGAATCATTGACCTTTGAGGAAACCTGATAGAACATTGAACCTAAGGTATCTAGAAAAATTTGTTGAACCCTAATCCAATCATGTGCAAGATAACTAGAGGCTCATCTTCCAACAAAGATCATTGTATAGAAGATGTAGGAAGTAGATGGAGGGGTCTATTCTCCATCAAGGAGGCAAAGCGAGAGTGTGATTTTACATAGAAGTGGTGAAGCACAATAGTGTGCCAAATGGAGCTCATAGATGTGTAGAGGGAAGAGCTTGTAGGGAAGACCTTGTAAGGAAGAAATTATATGTGACAATACACTAGAAGGTTGAGGATTCCAAGGTATAGTTAGAATGATTGTAAGAGATGGAGGCTTCATGACATGGGAGTGCACAAATGACATTGAAGAAGTGGGTAAGAAGTAGAGTGGCACTTGCATAGATCAAGAATGAGGATAATGAAGAAGTTAAGCCCCCATGCAAGGAGGAATGTGTGAAGCATCATTGGCTCGAGGCATACAAAAAGGATGAATTGAGTACATAAGAAGAAAACTAGCGGGGTGCAATGGCGGTTGGCCATTACCCTCAAGACACATGAGGAATTACAGGGCTCATGGTGAAACACACTAGTGGATAGCTCCTAGTAGGTAGTAGTGAAGGTACTAGGTGTGCAAGAGAGTGCACATGAGATTCTCACAAGTGTAGAGGTTGAGGCTCAAAGAAGTCTCAAAGGAAAATGTGTGGATGAGGAGAAGTGTGAAGGGTGAAGAAGGATAGAGGAAGAAGACATGCTCAATGAGGATGCCAAAAGTGCATTCAGAGAAAAGCCTAATGGGTTAGAGCTAACTAAGAAGGGCTCAAAGAGCAAAAATTATGCACAAGGAAGAGGTGGAGCAAGTTGATAGAATGCATTGATAGAAGCACATATATGAGGCAGTCAAACACATAGAAATAAATTCACAAAAGAGTGGCGTTGATAGAAAAGTCAATTTGAGGTATTCACACCCAATTCAATGTTGTGAATTTGTATATGTTTGTTTGCTTATGCCCCCCCAAACTAAAGTGAATTATTTGTATGCATTTGAATTCCCACTAGCCATAGATGTTAGTTAATGTCATTTTGTATGTAGGTAGGTTTGTGTAATGTAATTTGAGGCAACCCCACCATAGGTGTATCATCAATTGTAGAGGAGAATTGATAGTGTGTTGTAGAGAAATTTGATTGGTTGTCCTTCTTTAGTGCTCTTTCACCCACCCTTTCATTTTATTTCTCTAACCATATTTCCTTCTAACCCTAGATCCTCATTCTACCACTTTTCCTTTTATCAGTTAGCTTAGGGTAGGCTAGTCATTAAAGTAGTTTTTATTATACATTGTCCCACAGTGATATCATAGTTTTTTAATTAGTTTAATAGTTGTTGTAGAATAGAAGAGGAAGTTTGGCTTCTCCTAAGGTTTCTAAGTAGAATTTTTTTTAAATTTGTAGATGTGTGTGATCCCAATCTATTGGAGCTTCTTAGGTACCAACAAGATCCATGAGAAAAATTCATATTTTCTCTAAATATAGAAAGTGGTGGTCACACCTTAAGGTTCATATGTGTAGGAGAATTGATCCTCATGCCTATATATAAGTGTAAGGATCCATGTTTATCTCATCTCTATGAAATCTTTTCCCCTAATGGTTGTTGGAGTACTTGACAACACTGAGAGGGGGGGGGGTGAATCAGTGTTGTAGAAAACAAAACACTTTATTCATTTTTATTTTCAAACTTTAAGAACATAAGAAAATGTTGATTTAAGATTTATCAATGCAAGAGATTGTGCATTAAAGGACTAAACAAACAAGTATAATGAACAAATGAGACCATAAGATACAGATTTCGGAAGTGAAAAACCCTCTTGGGTAGAAAAACCACTTAGTAAATGCCTCACTGGCTTATTCAAAAATCATGCCTCACTGGCTACAAAAGAATGTCTCACTGACTTTTATCACTACCTCACTGGGAACACAAGCCTCACTAGCAACACAAGCCTCACTAGCAACACAAGCCTCACTAGCAATACAAGCCTCACTGGCAACACAAGCCTCACTGACAATACAAGCCTCACTAGCAATGATCATATTGTCTCACTGACATGATCACTTACAACTTCTTAAAGATTAGGAAAATATACAATACAGAGGGTTTCTCTATTTCACTACAGCTCAGTTCTTGATTGTCTCATTAAATTTGGAGACCTCAAGAATCACATAACTAAAACTATGCACATCAACTCAAAATAGATTTTTACATTACAACACACTGGTATTGTCTTAATGATAATGTAAGATACAATATCATCAACACCACATCAGATGTTTACATATCATGCCTTTTATACATTTCACAATGCTTTCCTTTCTTATGAAACAGTTTAAACCTGTAACTAAAACAATGTGACTATGCAGAGCATTTTCCTGTAGAACAAATAACTGAAAACCCCATATGATTGAATGGTTCCATCTTAACTCAAGGCTTAAACAAAATTGCTCAAGATAACCTCAGAACTCCTTCTTTTCTGTGACAAATAAAGTATATACAATAGTTTAGAACCTTTAGAGTTCATCAAAAAATGCCACTATAGATAGACCATAAGGTTAGGTTAAATGGGTGAACCTTTGTTTTTAAACCTTGATTCTTTATGTTTGTTAACCCACTGTTGTTTATAATTGTTTTCCATCAACAGAAAATATAAACCCTCAAATCCTTGTGCCATACAACAAAAGGTAAGAGAAGTTACAAAACCACAATTATGTTTTTGGTTACACAACTGTCTTATAACCGAGAGTCATAGTAATGTCAACCACCAAGCTCCAATAAAGATAATCTTGAGAATATATGACAGAGTGACCTCTCAGGTCAAAAGAGTCCTCAACAAAAAAGATTTACTTTTATGACTGTCATGATAGAACCTGAACAAGAAATCACAAGGGCACAGCAAAGAGAGTCCCTTAAACAAAGAAAACTTCAAGTAGAAATGCAAAAGAACAATGTCACCTGTAACAACTGACAAGAAAACCTTTTGCTATGACTTAAAGTCAAAAGAAGAAACCAAAATGAATAAGCTCACTCCACTGAAGGTCAACACTGACACATCCTAGAGATCTCCCAGTAATCATGACAAAAACTTGAAGAATTTTGCATAAATTTGTAACCCTAGGTTGAGAGAGAGATATCTCAAAATAAAACTTTGCAAAATGATCTCCAAAACATTCTTTGCCATCGTATTATTCTCTTGACTGTCTATCCCAGTGTGCCCTAAAGGACCCGGTGACCAAAAGAAGGAAAAACACAAAACTTAACCTTCTTACCAAGCTCGAAACCTGCCCAACAAGTTGACATCTTAAGCGACCCGATGGGTGTGTTTTTATTAGTGATTTCTTACAAAGAAATAACTCTTGTAAATGGTGTCATTTGAGACCTTTAAGACAACCTTACTAACATTTTGCAAAATGAAATCTCCTTAAGACATAAGGAATGATCAATATCAATATAACTCCATGCCTTTGAATTTGATCTGCCTTTAACCATATGAAGATTACCATGAACAGAATTAGTGATGCCCTTTTTGAATGCCCTTATACCTTGTGAAAAGTAAACATCAAAATGATCAAAGCTCTTTGCCAATGCTTTGTGTTGGTTTACATCTTCTAGTGCATCAAATGTTAACACGAGACCATGTCACACATGTGTAAGTGTTGCCACAAGGTTCATGTGAAAAATGCTATCATAATATCAAAAACATTGCTAAGGGATAGTCACCCAATAAGCCTTGACATCAATGCCAAATCCAAGCAATGTCAAATTACCTTTACCTGTCCCATTACACATCATAAAGGTCAACTAAGAAGAGATAAATATTTAGCATTATCAACATATCAAAAATAAGAGCACTTGCATGAGCACTTTGACATCAAATGACAACTGACTGCATCACAACATTCTTATCAATATATCAGGAGCATATGTTGAGACATGGACCAGCTAGGACTCGAACCTAGGACCTTCCATTCACTGCTAGAGTGCTCTACCACTGAGCTACTGGCCCCTCTTGGACCAGTCCATCGTCGGTCCGGGTGTGGCTTATTTCCAACACCAACACCCCCCTTAAGCCACACCTCTCGTGTGCTTGGGGCTCCTAGCTTGGGTTTGGCTCTGATACCATGTTGAGACATGGACCAGCTAGGACTCGAACCTAGGACCATCCATTCACTGCTAGAGTGCTCTACCACTGAGCTACTGGCCCCTCTTGGACTAGTCCATCATCGGTCCGGGTGTGGCTTATTTCCAACACCAACAGCATAAGCACTTGCATATTGGATCCCACAAAACAAATTCACTAAATGAATTCACTATGTCAACATCATGAATACCAAGTCAACCAAATCTTGCCAAGCATAACCAAAGGCCTCTGTCTGCCAGTTGTCATGATAGCTACTGTTTGTACCAACCACAAACCTAAGAGATGTAACTATCATTGAACCACAAACCTGAGAGTTTGTGTATTTGACATCAAGGACAACAACTAAGAGGGCAATAATGGTCACAATTAAAAATCCACCACCAACAAGCTTCTAACCTTATGCTCAAATTCTTCCCGTAGTTGTGACAATAAAGCATCATTTTATTTCTCAATACATTTGTTTAAAACATACAATGTGGTTTTATTGCATAAAAAAATATGTTAAAATCATTAGGAGTGCCTATTATAAGATGTAATGCAGAGCAACTAAGGGGAAGATCATTAAATCCAAAGGACAAACAACTTGATGCAAAGGTTATCTTATGTGTTGGGTAACAAGTTATGTTCAATTCCAATTCAAATTTATGGGTAGGAGTAGGTCTTGTCAATGGTGTGCGAGGACAAGTTCAAGTGATTGTATACAAGAGAGAGAACAACCCACTTGATATTCCCCTATTTGTCGTAATAAAATTCAAACATTAGCTAGGACCACCTTGGGACCCCTACCGACCAAAGCACATGCCAATCATCTCCATAACTTAAAGTGGGTGTGTAATATAGAAAAAGTGATACATCTACTTCCTACATTACATTACATAGGGGCTGAAATAGAAAGGGCTAAATTACAGGAGACTAAAATACAGAATTGAAAAACTAGATTCAGAATAGTAAATAATAGAAATAAAGGAACCTGGAACCAAAATTTGGAGTTCACTGTCTCGGATGCCAGTGCGACGCACAGATGTCCATACAAAGCGTTGTAGTCCTATTCTCACGCTATTGTCCCAAAAAGTCACAAAATATAAGGTCTTTACCAGATTTCGGACTTACCTGCACAATAGGGAACAAAACACAACAACAAGCTAGGGGATACTATATATATATGATGAAATGAAGCTAAAATAACTAAATCAAATGAAATGATAAAATGATAAGAGAAAGAAAGAGACACTAGCAAACCTCCATGCGGTTGAAGGCCTCCCAAAATACTTGTAACTGAAACAAGAAGAAAATGTTGGAGTTGTTGGGGGTTTGCCTTCAGGTCAAACCCCTGCTTTGGTATTTCTACCTCCACAGCAACCAATGATAATAGAGAAAATAGTGTGTGCTCCTATCTTATGTGCATCTAGAAATTAAGAGCAGTGACAATAAATAAAATCTATAAGTATCAACCTTGGTCTACGAGGAAGAATACTCTAGTGTGCGTATGAGATAAAATGGGTGGTGGTCTACACCAAGATTTGCCAAAGTAAATAGAGATAAATATAATAAAGAAATTGCAACAATATTATTTAAAGTAAAAACAAGAACAATATTGCCAATGTGATGTAGAAGATAAAATAACACTTGCATTTGTCCAAAAAGATTTTAGCAGCATGCAACTTCAACAATGGAGTTTTTTAGCCAAGCATAACCATGAGAGAGTTTTTTTTCCAAGAAGGCAAGAATATGTAGGTTAGATTCAAAAATTACATTTGCATATGGATTGTGAGGAAGTTGAAGGGTCAAATTCAGACGTTGAAGACATTTTTTATAACTGAGTGTTACCTAGGTAGCAAGTGGCTGAGTGGGAAATCAATGTTATAAATTTTTGGAACTCACAGGATGCTAGTGCGTCATGCGGATGTCCGCGCATAGTGATAGTGTCCTACAAAAATTGCACAAAATTTAACACATGTTCCTAGAACAGCATGAAGAATTAGAATTTGGTAAAGAAATTTGGCAATCTGGTGAAGGAAAAGGCTAAGGCTAGGCTGAAATGATCCCTAAAACATGCTAAGGGAAATGGACACTAAATCAAGCCCAAAATACAACGTGAAATTACAAGGGTATGCAATTTTCTACGTTACAGGGTGACACCAACTTCCCCTTAAAATGACACAGATCTTGGAATCTAGAAATCATAAGGGGACGATTGATAGAGCAACAATCAACATTGATAACATTGATTGCCATTGACTCACATTCATAGTTGTATCAAGGCTACCCTGCCTTGTAGATCTGTGTGTATGCCCCACATTCATATACCAAAGATATGCATGCATGAAGGATAGTCCATATGTTGCACTATGAAAGTAAAATGAGTAATGTTTACAAGCATTCTGAATTGCAAATAATTAAATAATCCAATTAGATTATCATTGAAATTATATTGCTCTTCATTTTACAAGAAGGATTGTAATTGTATTATATTGATGCAACTATTACTATTAAGTGCGACTATTCTTTTGAATGAAGGATCTATAAGCAAATTTAGAATTGTTTTCTATTGGAGTGCAAGTGCGTTTAATAGCATTTAATGAATTTGATAGAAGCTAGTTGTGTTTAAAGAGAGGCAAAATTGTATAGAAAATAACATGTCTTTCACATGATTAATGATTTATGATATAGACCTTTGTCTATTGTTTAGTATACTGGCTACATTAACAATTAAAATCACATCATTTGATAGAATGAGTTAAATGTTCTAGGTTGTCTCCAATGTAACTCAAAGTCTTTAATTCAAAAACATTTAAAAACTATTTTTCTGTAAATATCCAAGTTTGTTTTTTCTTTAAATATCCAAGTTTGTTTCAAGATCTTTACTTTAATGAAATACATATTTCTCTTAGTTTCACATTGAATAGAAAATAAGTAAATAGTGTAAGATTGAATGAATTATAAATCCAAGCATTTGATAATGTATTTAAAGAAGTATATCTTATTACTTGACTCATTACCATTCTCACTACTCAATGTACATAGGCATAAAGAAGATTTCAATGGACTCAAACTAATATGATATAAATACAAAAATACAAGCATTAAGAAATCAAGTTTAAGAGATTTGTTTACCAAATAGTGCAAATCTTGAACTTCTATGTATTAATGATACTCAATGTATATGTCTATCTATTTTATGTAAACGAGACCGTTTTGCAATTCATAAAAACCCATCTTAAAACAGTTTCCACTGATATACACCATTAATTATTCTATTTAGTAAATCTGCAAAAGTGGGTGTAGAGATACAAAATATGAAAGAAATAGTTGTTGATCCCTTCCTTATACCATTACATAAAATCTAATGATTGATGTGAAGTGGAGAGGCGTAAGCCTTAACAATTGTGATATGATTACTAATGTCAGAGTGGGGTTGGGACAAAAATACTTTTCAAGGGGACAAATATTAATCACGGTCACCATAGCAAGCGCTCAAATACGACACCAAGCTGTTATGAACTAGCACATGGGGCGCAATCATCTTTTGTCTTGGAATGTAAGATTTTCTTCTTTTTCTAGACCATCTCATTTTGCTTTATATTTTTTATTCCACTCAATGTTTAGAGGCTTCCACTCTTTTTCTAGATGAGACAAGAATGAAAGCTCACTCCATTCACAATTATTATTCATTAAAATGGAAGTTAAGGGACAAAATTAATCATTATATTTTATAATATCATTAATATGGTTGGTTTTTTTTTAAGTTAAGGGATTAAATTAATTAAGTGGATTGTTAATGTAAATTTATGCTTATTAATTGTAAGTATAATAGAATTTTTTTTTTGTCTTAAAGAATTTTTGGTTAGAATAACTATTAAGTGCTTTCAAAAAGAATTAATTGTTAGTATAATAGAATTTTTTATTTTTATTTTTTGTCTTAATTTTTTTTTTGGGTTAGAATAACTATTAAGTATAACATGCAAATTTTAATGTCGTTCATGTATAAAAGTTTTTTAATATTTATTTTAAATTAAAATATTAATATTTGATAATAAACATAATATTAGTTTTTTATAGTTGGTGAGAACTTCGGTTTTTATGATTGTTTAAATTGCACAATAATAATTGTGGTTCTTCCTGTGGACACATGGAAATGTATTCAAAGATTCAATTTTCCATTTGTTTTGAATCCTCACAATCTTTTGTTTTTTTGTTAATTGTTATTGATAGAAAATTACCATTTTACTTTCTCTTCTCTTGCTTACTACATCTTGATGATGGATCATGGAGTGTGATCTGAAACGTTGATGGAAAACTAATACATAGTCAAATCCATAAATATTCATTTGCTAATATTATGGACTGTGGAAATTTAATGTCTTTAATTGCTATTGATCTACAAGCTTCCAAATTATTTTTGAGCAAACAAAGAAGATTAGGGTGAGTGAATGTCTCTTAAGCCTAAAATATGGTGCCATTTTGTTTTAAAATTGTATGATAGTTGATGGATTTTATTTGGCCGATAGGCCATTATATGTGCACTCATTTGGTAGTCCTTCATCTGAGAAAAAACAACTTTTTTTGTTTAAATACATAACAACAAATTTTATTTTATTTTTAGAAAACAAAAAAAATCCAAAAATAGACAATGAAAGGCGTTATGATATTCAGAGGAGATAAAATGAAAAAATGAAAAATTCCTTTAAAATAGAAACAACGGTTACAGAATCTTTATGCGACTCTCTCATGGCAACGACCATTTACACAATGTATTGGGAGTTATTAATGTCCCCTACATTTCTATGTAACCGTCTTATATAAGTTTTTGTCTCATGGTGACTACCATTTACCATGTATTCCATAGAGTCAATAATGCATTTTTAAAAATTGTAATGCCGGAGATTGTGGAAGATTTATTACTTGTGCCCTTCTATTAGATCGCTTTGTCTGCCCTAAGCTATAAATTGAGTTTGCTTGTGTGCTTTCTAGTGTATGCAATGGAATGGGATCAACAAGAAGGAAAAAGAAAATATAGAACATGTGTATCTCAAATTAGCTAGAAATTAGAGTGCATATCTATGTCAAATTTTGTTTAGCTGGTGGTGATTTTCAATACAATGACTAGTACCATCGTTATAGGGTACTTGTCACATAATTAGATAAGTAATTTTTTTATATAATAATTATAGCTTTATAATTAATGAAAATGGTGGTGCAATACAAGAAGATATTGATTTGATGTGTTCCATCGTGGTGGACTCCTATCGCTTCTTCCAAGTATATGGATAATTTTACCTTCATAATGCATTCCTTTACTGCCCATTTCTTATGTCTCTCAATAGAAACTCTGCACACTTTGCTATAGAAAGAGACTATTGAATCTTCACTCTAGCCTTGTAGCTTGTGTGGTGTTGTGGGTCTGCAACAAATGATCTCTTTCAAAGCTTCAATCTTTATCTGAACAACTAAGAAGAGTATAAAATAAAAGGATAATATATAAAGAGTCTATTGGTTCCCAAAATAACCACAATCCAAAACATTAAAACATTACCCAATCACTTAGGCTAGGGGTGTCATTAAGATGATTGGAGAGCGGTTTGTCAATAGGTTGAGGATGATTCTGGGCCAATGGATGAGAGTGGATTTTCTCTCCTACACTTCCAGCTCAACTTAGACTCGGGAGGGTGTTCCCTGGAGTTAGACAACCGAATGAAGAACTAAAATCAGTGGATAATCCCAGCTTACTAACTTGATTCCAAACATTGTCACTAAATCATGAATAGCTAGCCACATAAACCTTAATATAGTTGATTACTAAACTATGTATATGCACCCGAAGACAATACCATCATATTCCTTAAGATGAATCCACTTAAACTTCACATACACAAAATACATAATGTAGGCACACATGTACATGATTCACCAATGATTTAAATTATTTTGTATTGCTTCAGATTTATCCTTGGTTATTACGTGTAGAATCATGCATAACATGTAAAACCTAAAGTAATCCTACTCCTACTACTACAACTACCCAGAATAGAGATTTGATTTAAATGAGAGTGTCGGCCCTTCACCAAACTAGACCGGTGCCTACTCCATTGGGAAATAGAGTCATGAGCAGCAGGAAAGAAGGAGATATACCCAACAACCATCAACGGAAGCATGAAATACATTCACATACAAGTCAAGAATATACAAGATGCAATGGACATACTTAGTAATCTATAATACAACTACAATAACCCATATGCAACAATGGAATAACCAATATAAAATCTTATATTGCATTAGAATTTTGTCATACATTCATCACACTGATGTCATACATTCATCACATTGATGTCATACATTCATCACACCCTAGTTACATTTGTGCCAGCAAATGTGGCAAAGGGAAACCTTTAACTATGATTCAACAGTTCCCTAAATCATTACAAAGCATCATGGAGACATACCATCATATGAAAAATATACATTGAAGCCCTTTCCTACGAGTTGTTGGATACAGTCCTTCATTCACTATCCAAACATTTTTCTTTGCTTGATGCCCTAAAATCTTCTTAGGTGTTTGTAGATCCAAATTGGCTTGGAGACCAAACCCTTGAATATCTTCAATCCTTGTATTTATAACGCTGCAACCTCTCTATTATGGGTGGGAGAAATTAGGGCACACCACAATAGTTTTCAAATTCACCTACCACAGTAAATCCACCTGCCTTTGCATTAATTTCATCCATCTTCAAAACTGTATTCTTCAAAACATTAGCACAATTAGGGGATAGGGACACATCCTTTTTCTACTAAAACTTGATGAGTTCTATTGACACGTGGCAGTATGGCACTTTCCTTTGGAGTTGTTGGGAATGAAACATGTAGACTATGCACAGACACGCCATGTGTCTTGCCTCTGCATGGCTCCCTCACCTTAGACATATCAGGCCCACCATTAGCCCATAACCTAACACTTAGTGCCTTGGTGCTTCTTCAAAGAAAGTCAAACCTGCTGAGGTCTCAAGCTTGCATTGTAATGACAAGTGGCAACATCCACTGCATCCTTAGACTCAGTTATGCCCTCCAATAATGACTTTAATACATGAAATATAACATTTAAGTATAAGTGGCATTTACTTATTGACGTTTACTTTCTTATATTTTAAGTTATATTTCATGTATATAGTTTTAGGATGTTTGAGAGTAGTTTCAGACCTCTAGGAGTTAAAATGCAGATTCTAGGATTTGGAGGATCTCAAAATATCGGACTTAGTCAAATTTCAGGGGAAACAACACTAGACACACAAAACAGGGTGAATACACAGGGACCTCCTTTAAGACATTTGATAAATTGACATGGTTTTACAAACTTGGGAATCAAAAAATCTGGGTCCCAATAGAGTCCATGAAAATTTATTGTTGTGTGTAAAGACTGATCAATAAGGGATGAGACAAGGCTATAGTCCCAATATATCCAAGGTCCTTTATAGTATGTCAAATAAATTAGACTAAAAATATTTAGAAATAGGTTGTATACATAAACAAATTGTAATCATATATTATTTTCCAGAATGTGAGAATTGGATAAGCTCTAAGTGTTAGCAGGTTAATTTACTAAAGAATATAATTCTAAAACCAACATATTTTATACAAAAAATTATCAAAGTTGATTAGTAATTGGCCAAAAACCAATCTGAAGAGGAAGGGGGTTTGTAGTAGTGATAGCCCATTCTTATACTTGTATCTCTTCTTGTAGTGATATGTTATGCTTAATGCTTTCTTCCAAACTAGAAAGAAGGCTTGAACTGTTTTATAGTTTGCTATAATGTCAGATCTTTATAATGTAATATGTATAGATACTATTATTGTAGTGTTGGATGTGTGCTTTGTGTTGTAAGTTTGTAACGAATCTACTCAATTTAGTAACAAAGAATGGTTTTAACAACTCAGAGAAAAATGATGTAATGGGTCAACTATTAAATGCCCTTGAAATAAATGTGATAAAACATGACACTTCTTCCATAATCAACTATGAATCATGTAGAGACTATAACAGTTGCATCAGAGAAAGCATCTAATTATACTATATATTCTCCACTCATTTTCATCTTTAGACTAATTGTAATGCCTCTGTTTCAACAAACATAGTGCTACTTTTAATTTCCACACCTTAGCTTGTATACAAGTCCATCGCCCCTTCTACAACTCTAAGTGATGTGGATCATGTCTTCTACTAACATCGTTTGATTGCTGCATACGAACTCACTCATAATCTACAATTATGCATTTATAACATTAATGCAAAATTACCTCAAACATAAAAATAAACTATAAAGTATGTACATACATTAATGTCAAAATATGCATTTACAATATTAATGTGAATTGTTTCAATTTCCTATACATAAAACTATCTTTGAGTAATGGGATGTAAGTCTTTTTTATTTCTATGCACCCAAATTTATCTTTTGTGAGCCCCATTGTGTGGTTTGAAATCTCAATCTTTTCAATTAATTTGTACAAAAAACTATCATTGATGAATGAGATGTAGATCTTTCTAATTTTTGAGTTTCTCTATACAATGTTTGTCATTGATGAAGCACATTTTGTGGTTTTAAATTTTTATGTTTTCAATTTTCTATGTACAATTTTTTTAGATTTCCTTAATGAAGTTGGTATTTTCAATTTCTAAATTTCTTTGCATATAGTTTCCTCGTTATAATTTGTGGGATTGGTACATTCTAATCAAATCTTCAATAACAACATAGCTCAATTAAAGAAATCCTTGCCAATCCTTAAATATGGATCTTCTAATGGCCACATCCCAAAAGTTAGAAATTTCATTGGGTTATTCATGCAGTGTCCCCATGTGATCTTCAACCATGAAGGACTTATAGATGCCAACCAAAAAATTTGCATCACAGTCCTTTAAATGTGTATGTCTAAATAGATTCCCAATGCTAGCAACATAACAAGTACTAAAACCACCTCCCACAATATTAGTGGAGAAGCCACTAGAGTCTGCTAGATTTAGAATTATATTCACTTACCCATCTCTAACTTAGCTAGAAGAAGCCTGGGATTTAACCATCTTAACTTTAGCTTGGACACCAACCTCAACCTCCAAAACTTCTTCCTACTATAAATCTTATCAATCCTCAGGTGCCTCCTATTTCTAAATGATGTATCCAGCCTCTCATATTTCCTTCTCTTCATAAAATGCGTCAAAGATTCTAAAAGCCCATGGAAAATCAATAAGATCACACAATGTTCTCACACCATTTAATTCTAGTGGGTGAGTAAATTATCTTTGATGAACTACATTGGGTGGTTTGAAACGTCTATGTTTGTTTAAGTTTATGTTTATCTATGATGAAACACATTGTGTGGTTTCAGACGCTGATAGTTTATAACTGGTCTTTGATGAACCATAAATATGTTGATCTTTTCAATATATGTGTAAGCAATTTCATCTTGGATTGCAATGTATAGTTTGGAATGTTGTTTTTCAATTGGTGCACTCAAATTTGTTTTGATAGATATTGATTTTTTTTAATTTTTATACCCTTAATTTTAATCTCTTTTTGATATCAAAAGTTTGTATAGTTAGTTTTACCTTTGATGAACCACATTGCTACTTCATAATAAGTCCATGTCTTGAAATATGAGGATAATACGTGCTTTTAAATTAAGTGGGTGATTAAAGAAAACTATCAATGCCATACTTTTATAAAAATGTTGCTATTAAAATTTTACTAAAAGATTCTTTGTAGCAAGATATTCCATAGATATTTATTCTAATGGCATATTCCTTCACGTCTTCTTTTCTAGAGATGCATTAATAATTGTAGAGCTGCATATATTTGTAGAGTTTTGAAATGACTCATGAATTTTATTTTAGTTTAAACTTAAATTTAACTTCTAATTTGACTCTATAATTTTTGTAGTGCTTATCAATGGCAAGAAAGATAGAGAAGAAGCTCATCATAGAGAAAAAGGTTGTGATTGAGAAATCTCTAGAAAAAAAGAAGGTTCCTAAGGATAAAAAGAAGGTCCCCATAAAAGCTAAAGATGAGAAAGATACTAAAAAAAAAAGAACAAGCAAATCTACAAGATCTACTTGTTAAAAAAATCTCAAGGAAGTGCAACCTGATATCAATATTTCTAGCAAGGCTATGGGAATTATGAACAAATTTATCAATGACATCTTTGAGAAGATTTCTAGTGAGGCAACCAACTTTGCTTTCCACAACAAGAAGAACATCATCAATATACGAGAGATTTAGACAACTATGAGGCTCTGTCTTCCTCAAAATCTTGGAAGGTGTGCAATCTCTAAGGCTGTAAAGGTTGTTACCAAGTTTATTAATGCTTGATCTATTTGGAATTAGGGTTTATCAATGTTTTAGTGTTGGGGCATTTAGCTTTTTTAAATCGTCATAATCCTTAAGTTTTGTATAAGGGAAGTTTTCAATAATTATTTTCTTCTATGATGGTTTGAAATAAAAAATAAAAGGATAAATAGTTTTACTAAAAGAAACATTCATGATATTTAATGGTACATTTATGTAACCCCAAATCATAAACATGATTTATCAAGAAAATTTTGGTTTTAGATTATTGAATGTGATCCATGTTAATTTTGCATTGGGAAACCAAAGTATTTGAATATCACATAATATATATTATCCTTTACTAAGTTTCACTATGTTACAAAATTACACAAAATATCTTAAAACCTAACTAATGGGAAGACAAGTAGGAACATAAAGAGTCGAAAAGAGTAGCAAGACCAATATTTTCTATCAAATAGATACATAATATCTAAAATGCCTACGATAGTTTTCATGCCTACAAAATGTTGATTCAAAATTTAAATATTAAACTCTACTTTTACTTATCTTAAACTATGTTGAGACTCTCTTGCAGGTTTGTTTGAAGAGCTCTATTTTCCTTCCCACAAATTTATGAAGTATAGGTTTTCTCAATCCAACCCAATCAATTTCAAGCAAAAGGATCAAAATGAAATTGTCTAATTCCTCATCAAATAAATATTCACAAGAATAGAAGCAACATTTATGGTGGACTCATTTTAATATTTTTAAAAAAGTATAGGAAATATAACTCTTTGCATCATAGTAACAAACTCAAAATCAATAAATCAACATACTGCACTATGAATCCTAAAAATTGTGTGCCATGACTCAAGCTCAAATGCCCATTTTTCCATGCAACTTTCTTTTTGATAATAAGTTTTCAAACATAGGTGATAAAATGAACCCTTCCTAAAATAATAATTCACTAAGTTGGGTTCTCTCCAATATTCAACCGTCCTTGTTGATGAGATATGCATTATCTTCAACTTTAGCATAAGGGCAGTTCATCCTGTGCCTAAATGACATTGTAAACATCATGAAATAAAATCAATTGCATGAATCTTAAGGAGCACATTTTATAGAAACCTACATATAACTATATATTTCATCATTACAAAATTTTCAAACAACACAGAGTTACATACCACATGAAGTGCTCATTACAACATACAGAGTTGCACATAAGTTTAAGACCTGCTCCATTCTCGCTTCATACATTCCCACTAATAAATGAAGATAATGACAAGTTTAATTGCATGTATCTCTTTAACTCATTTGCTTCCAACTGTTTCTATACAAACTAAATTATTTTTATTGAATTTTCTAGATAAAAGTTGCATGAATGATAATATAAACAATAATATATTTTTATATGGAAAATATATTGTTAAAAAGTTAAAACTATGCACTAAAGAAACTTGACATTTTAAACCAAATTCTTACCAAGTTTCTTTATACATGTTATAGAATTTATCAAACACTTTGCTTGTGCAATGCTAACATATCAATAATTATGTGATGTCCGTAACATCACATGTTGACTTGTTGCACTTAACCTACATTAGAATTTCACATAAAATATCAAAAGATAGAATTAGGTCAATGTTATTCATAATGTATAAAACCTTGAGTATAACATCAATAAATTATCTCATGCTTTTGAACCTTTCGATATTTAAAACTAGATCTTGTAATAACCAATGTCCCAAGATAAATGAAATAGTACAAAAGTAATTACAATTTAACTCAATTAGTATTATTGTCAAAAGTACTAAGATTATCCAAATATTCAAAAGGAAAAGATGTACCATTATATCTTAAATGCATTTATCTAGTATTTCAAATTTTCAAGTAAACAAATAAAAAATTTCCATAATATTTCTAGCACATAACACATAGATCTACATGATAATAGAGACAAGATTTTGACAAGACTAAAGGAGAGAAATGAACACTTCCAAAAGTTCATCTAATCTATTGACAAAATCGAAGCTTTGAACATATACCCATATAGAGTAGGATTCTACTTTTTAGCTTTGTAGTAAAATTTTGATTTTGCAACTCCTTGGAAGGCCTTAAGAAGTAAGAATGTCTTGGTGTGAGACTCAAACTTTGAAAAACTCAGTAAGCTGACTTTCAGCTTAGACCTAGACTCAGTGGGAAAACTTGATATTTTCTAAGTTTCACTATGTTACAAAATTACACAAAATATCTTAAAATCAAACTGATGGGAAGCCAAGTAGGAACATAAAGAGTCTAAAATAGTAGAAAGACAAATATTCTCCTAAATAATAGATACATAATATCTAAAATAGCTATGATAGTTTTCATGCTTACAAAATGTTGATTCAAAATTTGAATATTTAACTCCAATTTTACTCATCTTAAACTAGGTTGAGACTCTCTTGCAAGTTTGTTTGAAGAGCTCTAGTATCCTTCCCATGACTTTATGAAGTACAGATTTTCTCAATCCAACCCAATTAGTTTCAAACAAAAGGATCCGAATGAAATTGTTTAATTCCTCATCAAATACATCTTCACAAGAATAGAAGCAACATTTATGCTTGACTCATTTTAATATTCTTTAAATAGTACAGGAAATATAACTCTTTGCATTGTAGTAACAAACTCAAAATCAATAACTCAAAATACTGCATTCTCTAAACATTTCCAAATTTCAAGGCACACAAATCTCATTGTCTTCATCAATTAGCATTTATTCTTTGATTATAAACCTAAAAATTATCTCTTCATTTATCACTATGTATGAATTTAATCCACTTTACTAATTTTTACATTTAATTAATTATCCTAAATTACCCATTTAAAAACCAAAAAAACACATTTTTTCCTTTTCACCTATCAAATGGAACTGGTAATATTGTCTAATTACAAGATATAGCATGTGGTATGACCATGTAGATTTTCATCCAAATAAACCCTCTTTCCACTATTTGAAGAGAGTACAGTCCCTCATGCATCTCTATTTATTAATGAAAACCTTATCCAAGTAAGAAACAATTCTTGAATATAAAACCAATTATAAAAAAGAAATTAATCAAGGGTATTATTACCCAAAAAAAATGTATTCAAAATGTGAATTGAAGAACATGCAAAGATGAAATTACACTGATAGAATCCAGATGTTAATTGTTTTGGGTTTAAATGTCTATGATAAATTTAGAAACCTATACAACTATGTGGAATCCTTAGGTTCATAGTAAGAAGGCATAGAGCTTTTTCATTTATTGTTTTGCTCACATAAATTACAAGTGTTTTGTTCTTAAGTCATATTAGACTCGTGTTTTGTTTGTAGCCTTCAATCATGAGAATCTAAGTTTTACAAGTCCAAATAGGAATTGATATTGAAATATTAGATCAAATAGTATTATTACAAAGATGAAGGTGAGGTGTGTTGGTGTTTATTTCTGAATCGGCAGTGGGTTTGCCAGTTCCTATGCACAGGCTGATTCGGCCAATAGAAACGGGAGGTTGCGTGAGCTGCCTCCCCTTCACTTCTAGTTTTGCCGCACCAAGGGGGGTATCCCTATAGCTAAAGATTTAACACTTGGACTCACCCAATGACATGAAGATTTAGCTTTGTGATAATAGGCATAATACTCTCATGTATGGACCAAGATTTGAATGACAAATCACAAGTTTAGCAACACTCTTGGACATGTGTGTCTGGTTATGGATGAGAGTATGCAGGGGGTTCCTAATCCTACTCCTACAACTAACAGGTTGAAATTATGGAATGGTTTGAAATTATGGTTTGGATGCAAGACAGGGTTTTGGATCATAACTACTTCACAAGAACAAACGGCTGCCTATCTCAGGGCAAGGAGTCAACTAGACGTATACATAAGAATGGCTTGCAACTGTCATTCCAGTTTCAACGGGTTAGGACTGGTGTTTGCCTTACAAATACCACCCAAGGATAAGTATTCAACTGTCTCTACTTACAAATATCCCAGTTGACATACAATCTTCTCCATACTTAACCTAAAACGATTTAATCCACTCCTTGAATGGAAGTTAGAGATTAGGCATGTGATACAAAAATCTATACCCAAGAATCTGAGAAACCCTTAGCAACCAGATTCAAAAGAAGAAATTGCATGCAACAAATGGAAACAGATAAATACATGCAACAATGCATTTTCCATATACAATGATAAGAAACTGAACATATGTGCAAGATACACTCAGATGCAACTCATAAACTCCACAGAGATACAACAAATAGGAAATGCTCTGTATTTCGTTATTTTTCCCCCAAAATTGCCCAAGTCTTCAACAACAAAAAAAAGTGACATAGTTTGGCTTTTATACCAAGACTGTGTACCCAACAAAAATAATTACAAGGCAAAACAAAAATTTCTGCCAGATACAATGCATGAGAAATGGTGCTCAAAATAGTTAATGTAGTAGAGAGAAAAAGAGGAATGAACAGGTGGAATCAGGATTTACACCGCCGCCCAGGGATTTTCTTCATCAATCGGGTGGTTGACCTGTCAATTCCATCAATGTCTCTACACGACTGCCATTAAAGCCTCAACTACCCATGGGATGCAACAATAGATGCATCTGGAGATTTTCCCGCTCAAAAATGGCTACACAAGCTCAGGAAAAACCATCGCTATAGGTTCAAAACAAGGCCGTCAATCCACTCCTATCGCTGAGATCCACGGCTCAAAATCGCATTAACTAGTCGTCGGCCAATGAAAATGTGCCACGTAGGCACCCCATGATTCTATCGCTGGCTTTTCGCTTCTTCATTTTCCCTTTTTTGCCCTTGTATATGCATGTTCAAATGCATATACAATCGCCACTATTCACTACCAAAAGCCCTTGTATATGCAAGAGCAAATGCATATACAACTGTTCATCATACAAGGTGGACCCCAAACTGTTATAGAGCAAATTGGAATTTTCAATCTGGTCCTTGCATATTTCCTTGTATATGCGCATATACAATTGCAATATACATACAAGGTAGATCTCAACACACCTGTGAAGCAAATTAGAACAACCTTTGAAATCCGCTTTGTATCTCCACTAATGCACATCAGCTTGTATGTCGGCATATACAAGCGCTTTATACAACCTACGGACCAGAAATATTATTCACCACATTTTAACTCCTCCATCGCGTCTGGGTTGTATGTCTTTGCTTTGCATATACATTCAACATTGCATCTACTTCCCTTGTATGCCGAATATACAAACTTGTTTGTATATACCTTTTTATACAACTACGGAATCTGCAACGGAATATTCTAGGAATGCACCTAAACACAAACATACATTCACTCCTGCACATACAAACAAGGAATCTTTCCTGGAATATGCCTGCAATGTACCTTCCATCCTTGTATATTTTTCCTTTGTATCTCTACATGCAACCCGATATACAAAGCGGGAATATTCCCAGGAATCTGCGAAAGATTCCCCCTTTGTATATGCACATTCTAAGCCCAATATGCATTCAGAAATGCATCTAACTCATTTTTTCAAAGGGCGATGGAGATTTTATAAGCCCACCCATGCACAATTGACCTGCATGTATATACAAACCACCTTGTATATACAAAGACACTTGCACATGTACTGATTTCTTTTATTTTTTCAACTACAGAGGCCAAGAGTGTTGGAATTTTTTAGATTTTTGAACCTATGAAGGTGCCTACAAATTCAAGTACCAACACAGGCTCTGTCTGGGGATGCATGCCTCTTGCAGGCATGGCAAGAACCTCAGAATCTCTGGTTTTGCAAATTGGGCCTTATCCATTGGGCCACAGAGTCTATCATACCAACCTGCACACAAACTATGTTTTCAAACATTATTTTGGCAGCCCCAGGCTACCAAAAAGGAAGAACCACAACTTTATCCTGTCAAATGCCTGATTCCAAACTGAATAATCCCAACCATAGCTGAAAACATTAAAACAATCTGCCCATAAGCTGATTTGATCAATTATATGCTTCACCATTTCTGAAAACTTGCCACTGTCAGTACTGCCTTTGTCACTCTGCACCTTACAACCAGACATATAACCATACACATTATAATAGTCTTCAGCATTAGGTAACATATGTATGTTATGATCCTCAAGCAGTATATCCTCATATTGCATTTGGCAATATTCATTATCTACCTAGCTGTTGCATATAACCAAACACATATCCAGCTAATCCAAAAACTGAAAACACTCAGAAAATATGAGACCCTCAATATCATTTATATCACTCATTGACATTGAAAACAAATCCTGATCTACACACCCATTGCCATCACTGCACATGTCTAAAACAACTGATGCTAAGCATTTATCATCCACAGTTTGCAAATCAGTATTATCATTTTCAAACAGAGGGTTAATTCTGCACCAATGAATGTCATAACTCACAATATCAAATGCACCCACAGGCTCATCATAAAGGGGATTCATACTCATTGCAAAGGTCTCTGTTTCTTCTTCATGACAATCTATTTCTTTTTCATTATCAAATATAAAGTCATAAGAAGAACAAACCTGATCCATGAATTGATCATGGATATCATGGATATCATCTTTAATCTCTGATTGCCCCACATACAAAATTTTTGCTACTTCAATGCACTCTGAAGTTGAACTATCTACATCATTTTCTAGTCCTCTAATGCTTTTGGATGAAACTGATATTGACTCTTGATCCATATGATCACAACTTTGCACAACTAGATCATTTAAACATGAATGCTCTTTGTTTAGGACTGGCATGCAAATATTACTTGGGAAATTATTGTTGTCAACTTCATTTGCTGGGCAAAATAGGACATCCTCCTCTATAACAGAAACATCATCAACTTGGAATGATGCAAAAACTGGGATAGCAGGGGTGTGAGTACTTTGGTATTCATCTCCAACATTTAAACTATATCCCTTATCAACATTGGTGGCCCTAGGGCAGCAATTTTTTTTAGAGAAATACCCTTTTTGAATCCCATACCTCCAATTATTTTCAATGTCAATTACAAACTGATGTGCCTGATGCAATGTGGTGGGCTCCTTGTCCCTCAATCTATATCTCATTTTCCTATCAAATGCTCCCAAATAGACAACTAGGCACAATGCATCATTAGGTCTCATGCATTCTGTTATTCTATTCAATGCCCTCATAAATCTGAGGTTAAAAGTTGGGATCAACTCATCTTCTTCAATATGGATATACATAAAATCACTAATAACTGCATATTTAGAAATTCTTTCACCATATTGTTCTAGAAATGCAGATTTAAAATCATGGCAAGAGCTGATAGAGTAAGCTGGAAGCTAGGAGAACTAGTCCCTTGCATCTTTATCTAGAGATTGAACAAATAATCTCATAACTACATCTTCATGGTCAATCTCAAAATCATCTACAACATTTATAAACTGTTGCAAGTGTTTCTTAGCTGATTCATCCTTTGCACCATTAAATTTGGGCAAATATTTTCTGATTTTAGATGGAAAAGCATTTGGATAGCCACAAATGCCATCAAAATTTATGGGCTTATATCTGTCAATGCTGAAACTTCTTTTATTACATGGTTGGGACTGATTATTATGCATCATTATATTTGACATCTCACAAGGGTGCATGGGTTGATAATACATCTTTTATGTTTTTGCAACCCTCTTTTCAACTCAGATTTTCAATCATAATAATGACCTTAGGCCTTTAAAATACAAACTATTATTTCAGCTTTCCTAAAGTCCTCCAAATGAGTCTTTTAAACAATATTGCATACTCCTTTTGAAATGCAAACTAGGTCCTCACAAAAGTATGCAATCTAATCATCAATATTTCCCTTTTGACTAGTGCTATTTCACCAAATAGGGAACCTTTCAAAACTTATGAAAATACCTAGATATGTTGCAGCAACTACAAATTCAACACCTCTGGTGTCCTCTTATCAGGTTCTTTATATGCAGAGTCTCCACCTCTTTGGCAGAGGAATAAGCTTCAAATAGGCTGAAGCTGAAAATTGATTTCTTTCTAGGTTCTCCCACAGTAGAGCCACACACATAACTTTTCAGATTTTGCTGCAACAAACACCTCCAAGTCTGCTTTTTCAATCTTTTAGACTCACACCTTCATGGATATGACATTGTCTCCCCAGCAGAGTCGCCAAATCTGTTGGTGTTTATTTCCGAATCAGCAGTGGGTTTGCCAGTTCCTATGCACAGGCTGATTCAGCCAACAAAAATAGGAGGTTGCGTGAGCTGCCTCCCCTTCACTTCTAGTTCTGCCGCACCAAGGGGGGTATCCTTATAGCTAAAGATTTAACACTTTGACTCACCCAATGACATGAAGATTTAGCTTTGTGATAATAGGTAGAATACTCTCATGTATGGACCAAGATTTGAATGACAAATCACAAGTTTAGCAACACTCTTGGACATTTGTGTCTGGTTATGGATGAGAGTATGCAGGGGGTTCCTAATCCTACTTTTACAACTAACAGGTTGAAATTATGGAATGGTTTGAAATTATGGTTTGGATGCAAGACAGGGGTTTTGGATCATAACTACTTCACAAGAACAGACCACTGCCTATCTCAGGGCAAGGAGTCAACTAGATGTATACATAAGAATGGCTTGCAACTGTCATTCGAGTTTCAAGGGGTTAGGACTAGTGTTTACCTTACAAATACCACCCAAGGATAAGTATTCAACTGTCTCTACTTACAAATATCCCAGTTGACATACAATCTTCTCCATACTTAACCTAAAACAATTTAATCCACTCCTTGAATGAAAGTTAGAGATTAGGCATGTGATACAGAAATCTATACCCAAGAATCTGAGAAACCCTTAGCAACCAGATTCAAAAGAAGAAATTGCATGCAACAAATGGAGACAACTAGATAAATACATGCAACAATGTATTTTCCATATACAATGACAAGAAACTTAACATATGTGTAAGATACACTCAGATGCAACTCATAAACTCCACAGAGATACAACAAACAAGAAATGCTCTGTATTTCGTTATTTTTCCCCCAAAATTGCCCAAGTCTTCAACAACAAAAAAAAGTGACACAGTTTGGCTTTTATACCAAGACTGTGTACCCAGCAAAAATAATTACAAGGCAAAACAAAAATTTTTGCCAGATACAATGCATGAGAAATGACACTCAAAATAGTTAATGCAGCAGAGAGACAAAGAGGAATGAGCAGGTGGAATCAGGATTTGCACTGCCACCCAGGGATTTTCTTCATCAATCGAGTGGTTGACCTGTCAATTCCATCGATGTCTCTGCACGACCGCCATTAAAGCCTCAACTACTCACGGGATGCAACAGAAGATGCATTTGGAGATTTTCCTGCTCAAAAATGGCCGCACACGCTCAGGAAAAACTATCGCTGCAGGTTCAAAACAAGGCCATCGATCCACTCCTATCGCTGAGATCCACGGCTCAAAATCACACTAACTAGTTGTCGGCCAATGAAAATGTGCCACATAGGCACCCCATGATTCTATCGCTGGCTTTTCGCTTCTTCATTTTCCCTTTTTCGCCCTTGTATATGCATGTTCAAATGCATATACAATTGCCACTGTTCACCTTCCAAAAACCCTTGTATATGCAAGAGCAAATGCATATACAACTGTTCATCATACAAGGCGGACCCCAAACTGTTATAGAGCAAATTGGAATTTTCAATCGGGTCCACCTTGTATCCTCTTTCCTTGCATATTTCCTTGTATATGCGCATATACAATCGCAATATACATACAAGGCAAATCTCAACACACCTGTGAAGAAAATTAGAACAACCTTTGAAATCCACTTTGTATCTCCACTAATGCACATCGGCTTGTATGTCGGCATATACAAGCGCTTTATACAACCTACGGACCAGAAATATTATTCGCCACATTTTAACTCCTCCGTCGCGTCTGGGTTGTATGTCTTTGCTTTGCATATACATTCAACATTGCATCTGCTTCCCTTGTATGCCGAATATACAAACTTGTTTGTATATACCTTTTTATACAACTGTGGAATATGCGACAGAATATTCCAGGAATGCACCTAAACGCAAACATACATTCACTCTTGCACATACAAACAAGGAATCTTTCCTGGAATATGCCTGCAATTTACCTTCCATCCTTGTATATTTTTCCTTTGTATCTCTACATGCAACCCGATATACAAAGCGGGAATATTCCCAGGAATCTGCGAAAGATTCCCCTTTTGTATATGCACATTTTAAGCCCGATATGCATTTAGAAATGCATCTAACTCATTTTTTCAAAGAGCGATGGAGATTTTATAAGCCGGCCCATGCACAATTGACCTGCATGTATATACAAACCACCTTGTATATACAAAGACACTTGCACCTGTACTGATTTCTTTTATTTTTTCAACTGCAGAGGCCACGAGTGTTGGAACTTTTTGGATTTTTGAACCTATGAAGGTGCCTGCAGATTCAAGTACCAACAAGGTGTACTAGAAATATAGAACTAAAACATATTTATGTTATGATGAAGAAAATACATAACCTGTAACAGATTTCCTTGTTTTCATACAAATTACAACAAACAAATGTCTCAGGGAATTGAGACGACAAAACTTGAAAGGACTATTAATTTGGATATTTCTTTTAAGGAAAACTACTATTATATATATACAAGTTACTAATCTATAGAATCATCTTAGATCAAGAGCACACAGAGACTATTAAGCTTCTCATTTCTATCCTCCCAAGAGATAGCCAAGAGAAGATCCTCTACCTAGTTTATCATCACTCTTTTTCAAAGAAACCATTATTCTTGTCCCGTCTCTCTCATTCCCCACCATTTGAATCTCATACTTAATAATGGTTGTGTTTCAGATAGTCGAATGATGTGAAATAAAAAAAGAAAATGTTTAGGCACATGTGTGTAGATGATTTTTGATTTAGTTATTTATGGTACATGGTTTTGGGATATGTTTGCACAACTCACCATAATTTCTAGAGAACATAGAAGCATCTTTTAGAAATTCTCAATGGAAAGAAAATTTCCTTAGAGGATAATTAGTATTTCAAGATTTCTCCACAATGATTAAGATTTATGGAAGATTTAGAGCAGTGTCAGGGTATATTTTAGTAACTGATTGGTCTAAGCATAAAATCCATTGGACTCTTTTTAATATCTAATTAGATAGTATTCCAAATAGTATAACTTTTTATGATATAGTTAAACACTCCATGAAGATTACTTCTGAATGATTGTATTTTTAAAATTTTAATTCTTTTTGAATGGATATATGGATGGAAAGAAAATCATGTATAGATCCTCTAATATGATGGATAGTTCTTGAAATATATTACTCCAACTTTCTTAATAATAAACTTGATCAATCCAAAAATATGGTAATATTTCCCATATGGATCTATTGGCAATGCAAACAAATTGTGGTATGAAAGCATAAATTCACATTGATACCAAAAGGTATGGTTTACTTATATTTGTATATAGTCGTTGCCATGTTTTATCATCCATCCATCTAAATATGATATTTGATGGTTAAACCTCCCATAGTTGTTGCTCATTAAATGTCATGGAGTGTAATAGTTGTTGCTCATTCAATGTCATGTAAAATCATAGTTTTTTTCTCATTCAGTGTTAGATATACTCATAGTTATTACTCATTTAATATCATGCATACTCCTAGTTCTCACACCTTTTAGTTGTGTATACCCACAATTGTTGTCATTTCAATTTCAAGAATATGCACAACTTGTTAATAAATGCCATGCCTCTATGATTTTTGCCTCACATAATGGTCCAAATGTGATATATCTTAACCATTTTAGGCTTTAACATCTTGTTTAATTTATTATGAAATTTTACATGTAGCTCTGTAACTTCCCGCATTTTGAACCTGCTTAGGACATGGTTGTCATCAACTCAAGGGGACCCTCTGCCCCCCCTAATGGGCCCTCAAAAGGAACCCGTTGCAACAAGTACTGCCTCAGGCAGTACTTTAGAGCATGAAATTCTAGCCTCAGAGTTGAATCCGAAGGCTTGGAAAAAGGCCCTACTTGGGGAAGAGGAAAAGATATGTGAAGACTCTGCTACACCTGTGCTATCAGAGACAGAAAGGGGTATGGATCTTCAAATCCCAAATTGGATGATGGAAAAAATGGTCTCATTCATGGAGCTTTTGCTGGTGGGTAAGTTCCACTCTCTAAGACCAAACATCGACATGGTAAGGAGATGGGTTGCCTCGAGATTGCACTTGAAGGGAAGTATTGTCACCAGCGCTATAGCTGGAGGCCTTTTTCTTTTCAAGTTCACTGCCAAAGAGGACCTTGTTGTGGTCTTGGCTGGAGGTCCCTGGCTATATGGTAAACATAATCTTTGCTTAGGGCACTGGAAACTAGGTTTTGATGCGGTCATGGAGCTGAGCAAATCTACCCCGATTTGGGTTAGATTACCGGGACTACCCCTGGAATATTAGGATGAGGAGATCTTCACCTGGATTAGGAACTCCTTTGGAAGATTAATAACTCTGGATAATACCACGAAGAAAAAAATGAGGTTAGTTTTTGCCCACTTTTGTGTTAGTGTAGATATCAATAAAACCCTGCCTAATACTATTAATATAAAATCCAAGTATGGTAGTTGGGAACAACACTTGGTGTATGAGAATGCAACCACATTCTATCAAAACTGTTCCAAGAAAGGTCACTTGATCAATGAATGCAAGCTCCTTAGGAACCGAAAGCCTAATGAAGGGAGTGAGGAAGTGAATGATACTAAGGAATGCCCTTTTAAAGAGGACTTACTAAGCATCATTGAGTCCCCTTCTAAACTGAAGAAACTAGACAAACCCTCAGATAAGGCCACTCCAAGGGATGTACAATAGCTGTCAGACCTGCCAAAGGGCAAGGAAGATTCTACCGAGTCAGAGGAAACATAAGAAGGGGAGATCAAAGACCAACCCCCTAAAGAGAAGAACATTCCCACTCCGCAAAAGGTTACTTCAGGAGAACTTGGGTTTGAAGGTGGCCCGCTCGCTGACCAAGTTGTGTTGGACTTAGGGAAGAAGACTAGACTATCCTCACCTAGGGTTTTATCTTTTGGTGCTGGTCCTAGTTCCTCTTGGAGTAATCAGGAGGGTTGGGTGAGACCCAAAAGAAAGGGCAAAGGCTATCAGAAAAAAAGTAGATGTGGGGACAAATGGGAAGGCCCTCACAGAGAGAGACCCGACATAGGGAAGCAACCAAGGAAATAGCCATTGGGAGACAAATCACTCTGGAGGCTCTCTCCAGACGAGGTCGTAAATGAAGATCCTCTCCTGGAATGTGAGGGGGCTCAATAGTCCCCAGAAGTAGTTTATGGTTAAAAACTACATCTATGAAAACAAGGTGGATATTATCCTTCTTCAAGAAGTCAAAATGTATGAAGATAACTTTAAAGAAGTTTCCAGCAAAATCTAGCCCATAGTAGATTTCCTAATCAGACCCTCTTTAGGTGCCTCAAGGGATCTGGTCACTATGTGGAACAAACATAGCCTCAATGGTAGCTACTGCTCCCATAATAAAAGGACTCTTGAAGTGAAATTCACCCTCAACAAGAAAGTCTAGAAACTTATAAACATTTATACTCCCAACACTAGGAGTGCCAGAAAGGATCTTTGGGAAGGCTTGATACCGAGATAGAATGTTGAGAAAAGAACTAATTGGATATTGGCTGGAGATGTTAGCACCCCTCTGTACCCTTCGAAAAAGTATGGGGGTATTACTGACTTCTCTGACAACATGGAAGATCTGGCAGGCTTCCCCAACTAGACTAGGCTAATGGATATTGAGGTTGATAATCAAATCTTCTCTTAGACCAACAAAAGAAGGGGAGACTAGCTGATAAAAGTCAAATTAGACAGACTCTTGGTTTCGTCTAACTGGGACCTTGTGTAACACTCTACTTTGTCTACCCTGCCTCGTACCATCTCTGATCACAATGCTCTATTACTCACTTAGAGAGGAGTTCCCAAAGGTCCCTTTCCTTTTAGATACGAAATCATGTGGCTTCCCACCCCGATTTCAAAGACTACATAGCTAATTGGTGGAGTATCACTATTCATGGATCTCCCATGTTTCGACTGACCCAAAAATTGATTAATGCCAAGCAGAAAGTTAAATGCTGGAACAAGTTCTGCTTTGGCAATGTCTTCACTCAGAAAAAATGCATTTCTGATAGCCTTTCTAACATCTAGGGATTGATGGCCAAGGGGGACAGGAGTGAGTCTATCTTCAATAGGGAAGAGGCTCTTCTTAAGGATTTGAGGGAAATAATGAAAAAAGAAGAGATTTTCTGGAAACAGAAATCTAGAGTCCAATGGCTAATTGAAGGGGATAAAAAAACTACCTTCTTTCATCAGTCCTATATGAAGCACAGAAAGAGAAATGGAATCACCAAGCTTTTGGATGAAAACAACAGAGATGTTTGTTCAGAGGTTGAATTGGGGCAACTAGCCTCTAACTATTTTAGGAACTTCCTTTCTGAACAAAGGGTCAATCCGTACCTTGGTAGTGAGGAGGATCTACTGGATAACATTCCTATAATACTCTTGTCTGAAGACAACTGTGCCCTTTTGAAATAGATTATCAGTGAGGAAGCGAGGGTGGTGGTTTCTCAATGGGGGCCTTCAAAGCCTCGGTCCCGAATGGGTTCCCCCTATCTTTTTTCCTAGATTTTTGGGAGATAGTTGGTTTTGATGTTACTGCAGCTATCAGAGACTTCTTCAGAACTAGTAAGGTCCTCAAACAAATTAATTCCACTTTTATAGCTCTCATTCCCAAGAAGAATATCGCTGAGACTATGGATGACTTCCGTTCTATTAGCCTCTACAACACTATATATATGATTATCACTAAGACCTTGGTTCTCAGATTGCAGCCATTGTTGGATAGCTTTATTAGTGATTATTAGAAGGGGTTTTTCCTTGGTAGATAGATTGTGGATGCTGCCATCTCCACTCATGAGATAATCCACTCAATGGACATGAGTAATATCCCTAGTATGGATCTTAAACTTGACATATCAAAGGCCTATGACATAATTTCATGGGATTTCCTTTTTAAAGTGCTAAGGAATTTTGGGTTCCAAGACAAAATGATAAAACTCATAAGTGAATGTGTGACTACTATCAAGTACTTTGTGTTAGTCAATGGGTCTCCCTGGGGTTACTTCAATGCTGGCAGAGGCATTAGGTAGGGGGATCCCCTATCCCCCTATTTGTTCATTATCTTGGTGGAGGTTTTGGAAAGAAACATCTTAAAACTCCTTGATAGACAGGTCCTTAAGGGGGTCAGAGTTGCTTCTACTGTGGGGTCCTTGACTGTCCAGCAATTTGTAGATGACACCATGTTGTTTGGTGTTTCTTATGTGGTGGAAGCTAGAAGATGGAAAAAACTTCTTAATGACTATGCAGATGTCTCAGGGCAATGCATAAACTATGATAAGAGCAATGTCTTCTTCTTCAATGCTAGTCAGGAACTCCAAGAGAAGATTAAAGATATCTTGAATTGCAATAAGGCCACCCTCCTGACTACTTATCTGGGTCTCCCCCTCACTGTCAAGGAAGTGACCCCTACCTACTAGAATTATATCCTCAAAAGAATCCAAAAAAGATGGAAGGGTAAGCTTATGAGTCAAGCTAGAAAATACCAA
The DNA here is from genome assembly GCA_027924645.1 of Cunninghamia lanceolata. Taxonomy (NCBI): domain Eukaryota; kingdom Viridiplantae; phylum Streptophyta; class Pinopsida; order Cupressales; family Cupressaceae; genus Cunninghamia; species Cunninghamia lanceolata. The sequence goes on from BSBN01000739.1 coordinate 12,744,646, forward strand.
CTTCTGAAGGCTTCCCTCCAAGGCATACCCACTTAATTTCTCTCTTTTCAAGATTTCCTATTACATAGCGGAGAAGTTTGAGAAAAATCATAGAACCTTTCTCTGGACGGGGGTTGAGGAAAAGAAGAGAATCTCTCTCATTGGCTAGGACAGTCTACCTCCCCAAAACCCAAGGGGGCCTTGGTATTAGAAAAATCTAGCCAATGAACAAAGCGTTGTTGGCTAAGATTGGATGGATCTTCCTGAAGGAACATATAGACTAGGTGCAGATCATGAGAACCAAGTACCTACACAATGGGGATAGCAATGAGTTCTTAGAAAGGGAGAGCCTCCCTAAAGGCTCCATTATTTGGAACAAGATAATCAAAACAAGAAACACCCTATCTAAAGGCATAAAGTGGAAGCTTGGTAAGGGGGATAAGATAAGATTTTGGGATGATAACTGGATCCATGAGGTTCCTCTATCCAACTAGGGAAATGTCACCGTTAAATTGAGAACCACCACTCATTTTAGGTTGTTGGTCAGTGATTACATCACTGAGCATACACAGGGCCAAAGAAAATGGAAAAACATGGCTGATTGTAGGAATGACAATGTTCTCGGTGACCTGGGGACTTTGTCTTTGTAGCTGGAGCTGAGTAAGTGCAGGATTCCTTTATTTCCTAGACAAGATGAGATGCTCTGGGCCCAGGACAGGAAGGGAGTCTTCTCGGTTAAATCTACATACAATCTGTTGTCTATCAACGTCCATGACAACCGTTTTTGGAAGAAGGTTTGGAACAACCACTTGACCCCTAAAATTAACTTTTTTTGCTGGTCTGCTGCTCATCACAAAATCCTTACTACTGATAATTTGAACAAAAGGGGCTTTCAGTTGGTTAACCAGTGCGTCTTGTGCCAAAAAGAAGAAGAGTCTATACAACATCTGTTGTTCCACTGTGAATTCACCAGAGAAGTTTGGCATTGGACCTTGGATAAACTTGGTCTGGAATGGGTTTTGGGTGAAGGCCTAAAGGACTTAATCCAAAGATGGACCACCCCCTTCAAACACCTAAGAATTAGGGAATTGTGGAGGCAAATTCCCCCATTTGGGGTGGAGCTTGTGGAAAGAGAAAAATAATAGAATATTCAGGGAGTCTGCTAAAAGTGCTAAAGAGGTCTTCTTCTCCTTTAGCAAACTGGCCTTTGAAAACACTTCCATCTACAATCTGAACGCTGCCAAAGAACCCCTCACCCAACTTGAAGTGCAGATTGCTAAGAATTGGGGTTTAACAGTGGATATGACAACCTTTGACAATTCTAATAAATTGGCCAAGCAAAACACCATTTGGAAACATCCCCCCAAAGGACTGGGTTAAACTAAATTTTGACAGAGCTGAAAAAAAGCACTGGCTTAGCTAGTGGGGGTGGGGTCATCAGAAGTGATCAAGGGCACTTAATTGTTACTTATGCAAGGGGTATTGGCACCCATTCTAACAATGTGGCAAAGGGCATGGCCCTATTATGGGGGCTCAAATTTGCTCTCTCCATTGGTATAGATAAAATCCAAATCGAGGGGGATTCTAAAATCATTGTGGATGCTACTTTGGGTAGGACTAACATTGGTTGGAAGCTCAAAGATATTATTGAGGACATAGCTAGCTTACTAACGAGGTTCACTGAGAAGGAGATAGGGCACACCTACAGGAAAGGGAACAGGGTGGCAGACTGCATGGCCAACCTGGGCCAAAACCTTAGCAACTGGAGATGCTAGAGAAATATAGATAACCTCCCCAATAAAATCCAAACCCTCCTTTGTAAGGAGAAAAATAGTGTCCATTGTTTCTATGATGAGTATTAAACAGAGCATTTTAAATCCCTATCCTGCCAAAGAGCACACGGGGCACCTAAAAAGGAAAATTAATAGTGATATCATTAACTATATTGATAAGTTACAAATTATGAGGAGTTACAATCTTATCAATGTGGGGGCTACTAGGATCCGCCACCAGACATCTCATAGATAGATCAATATCAGGTATAAGATGTTCCATTGTCAGATGACCTGGACCATCATGGCTAGGTTGTTTCATCAAGGGATGACTTGGAGCCAAATAAGCATCATGACTAGGATGCCTCTTAGGGGTAGGCACATGCTCAGTCACGTGGCTAAGGGGATGACTAGATCGAGAGTTTTAAGTGGCTGAAGAGCTCATAATAATGATTACTTAAAGGCCAGATATCATGACAAGTATAGGGCTTCTAATTTGTACAAGGTGAATTTATGGAAACATCATTTCATGAGGTGGTGAGGTGACAGATTTCATCTCAAAAATACTGTACCGCCTTGCTGGCTGGGTAATAATCTCAAAGTTAAGGCTTTTCATTTTCACAAAGTTTACATCCATCCTGCTAAGTTTCTCTGCAAACTAGCTAAGTTTCTCTGCAAACTGGCTAAGTTTCTCTACAAACCTACTAAGTTTATCTGCTTGGTGAAAATGGGAGGTGAGAGGACCCACATTGAACCTATGTCTTATGAGGAGTTCAAGAAAAACAAAGCCCTCTAGCTTATGTGTTGTGAGCGAGGGGTGGCCTCATACCTAGAATGTCTCTAGAGCCATGATGTAAACTTCTAGAAATAATTTGTGCAGTCGTAGGATAGACATGTCTACCGACAGGACTAAGCAGAAAAGGCTTAGCAAGGTGTTCGACCCTGAGGGTATGGCGTTGTTCCTTAAGGAAGGTGAAGTGTTGCATAACCTCCAAGGTGGCTTCAACAGGGAGTAGCTGCCGAGGCTGTGGGATGATGTGTGTTACATGCTTATCAAGTATTTCACTCTCGAAGGTAGGTTCCTCCAGTTCTATCACTATCATTTCGTGCTTTTGAATCATTTTAGGAGGAGTCAGTTCATTAGCTTTCTATTCTATTTACTTTCCTCCTTGGAGAACTTAGTCATTGTGACCATTGAGCAACATGCTAAGGACCCTGACAAACCCCTCATAGCACTCCACCAAGGTCTAATTTATAGGCTGTATAAATTCCACTTGGCCCTATGTCCCCCAAGGCAAATCAAAGTTGCCCATGTGGATAGCTCCCCCTCGGCATCCAAACAAACCCTTGACCATGTTGTCATTATCACTGAAATTACCCCAGAGAAGTCTATTGATATCCCAAAGAAAGCCAAGGTCTCTACCACTAAATAGAAGCCCAATCCTGAGAACAACCCTGTCCACAATGTGGCTAGTCCCACTGGCCAGATGGATCCTAAGATTGATAATCCTAAAGGGATCTCCAAACCCACCAAGAGAAAATTGATGGTGGTAGAAAACAAGAGTGGTACCCCTCAAAAGAGATTCAAGGAGGGGAAGGATGGTGTTTGCAAGAACAGTGGGGAAATACCCAAGAAAGAGGTTCACAACCATGACAAGGGGATGGATGTGGAGATTTCTGAGGGTGGTGATGAGGATAGTGAAAACACACAGGAAGATGTGAATTTCACTCCCCAGGGTAAGTACAAAGTGTCATCATCCAGAAGGTCCAACCGGCTGGCTACCAAACCAACTCCTTCTCTGAAAGAGCAGATTGTTTCTATTGACTCAGGGGACAAAGTGGAGAATACTGAAGGTGAGTTTAATATTGGTATTAAGGAGGAGAATGTGGGAGCAAAGATTGAGGATGATGGTCCTAGTAACTTACCAGAACTAAATGTCCAGGGTTCAAAGATGAAAAATTCTGAAAAAAAGAAGGAGGACATTGTGAAAACCAACAAGGTTAATAGGAAGACCAAGAAGGGCAAGGCAATCAAGAACCTGAATAACAAAGTGGAGGAGCTAGAAAGGAACTTCAAAATTCTAGCCAGATTTGCTTCCAAGGTGATGCACAGGTCGACTACCACGCTGGCAATTCTGCAGGATTTGGAGCTCAACAAGCATGGCATTAGGAACAAACAAATGAAGGAATATGAGGAAATGTATCAGTTCCTCACCGAGGATTGAGGTCAGTTGTTTAATCAGCCCTAGGGTTTTCTTTGATGTTGTTGTTTTGTGTTTAGTCTTTTGTCTATCTGGTGGTGGTTCGCTATTTCTGGGTTATTTTGCTACAATTATATACTGTGTTATTCTGTTATCGTTTCTATGGTCTTATAGTTATATTCTGCTATATACTATTAGGTTCTCTGGTTTTTCTATTGAATTGTTCATGCGCCCTTGAGGTTGTTTTGTAATGGGTTCAACACCTTTGTTTTGCCGCTTACTAGAATCAAAAACATCTTGTTTTATTTCTTTAGTCTTCAACATTATCTCACATGTTCCTACAACTCTTGATTAGGTGAAGGGCTTGAACTTCCTTCAAATGCAATCAATTCCTCCTTAAATTTTGGATTAGTTGAGCCTAAAATGTCTCCAAAGTCCTCACCACATGCTCTTCTTCTTCCTTTTTTAATGTTGAGGGGGATTTATGATCAATTCACACACAACAATGTCTTTCTTCACCTCCATTGGTTTTCCCTGTTGTATAATATCCTACAAGGTTGCTTTCTTTTTTCCATACCAAAGATTAATAAATCTCTTTCACACATTTGAATTGATTGTTCCCAAAGTTTCTAGCTAAGCTACTCCAAGAAAAATATCTCAATCATCCATAGGCATAACAATCAAAATTCAAATGTATTTGTCTAAATTGAGTTTTAATCTACATATACCTTAGTCTTTCCACCACCTACATATATTTCCTTTATGTTCTTTGTTTGAAATTGTATCCAATTTCCAAATTAATATTGATTAATAATGCATCTACGAACTTGACTCATTGAAGTTCAATTAGTTAGGAACATCTCTTTTCTCTATTTTATTTTCCTCATGGGCTTCTTGCTTCAAGGATAAGACTACGTCCATCTTCTCATTCATGAAACTTGTGTTCATCTTCCTTTTACTTTGTCATATTCTCATATTTTGTTTTCCTTTCTCATCTAGTTTAAAAGAATGCCTCATGAACTTAATATAATGCTTCTTCAATTTCATCCTAATTGATATTATCTCTACCATCAAGGCTTAGCCACAAATCCCTAGCTTCCCCATTAAAGAAAATTTGTAGACAACATTGCCAAGCTGTATTTTTAGTAAACTTATCTTTAATGAGAAAACATTCTCAAATATCAATATCATATTCCTTTTAAAATATAGGGGTATGATCTCAATGAATCACAACTTAATTAAAAGTTAGGTTTTAAAAAAATATATCCACTTCCAACAAAAATATGGATACACAAACTTGTAAGAAAGTAAATATGGTATTTTTCTTCTATCTACAAGAAACAACATTTTAATTTATTTTCCTTGATTGAAAATTGTGATGATTTTTCCCTTCCGTGGTAAGGTTTGAACCCATTACAAAAGGCCCACTTACAATGATTGTATCTTCTTCAAGACACTTCTCAAAACATGAAATTATCATTCAAATGACACTACCATTATCCCAATTTGGGCACCTAAGTTGAAAGAAAAGTGTGTCACATGACAAAGCTCTAGCTCAAAAAAAATTTATTAATTCTAAAAATTTAGAATACAATGGTCATGAATATCTCCCAGAAAAGCTATGATTATTATTACCTCTTACTAAAAATACCGCAAAATTCTCCATTAGACAACATTAGAGGTTAGAATGCAGCCAATCTCTTAATGCACTACCGACATCTTGTGCATACACTAGCATTCTTGTCATCTAGTGTGTGGTCAACCACTCCAAAGCTTTTTATAGCTATAAGAAATACAATATTAACTTGAAGAAGCAAGACTATTTCTAGCAATTTCCCAAAGTGCATGGATCATCATCAAACTTCTGTCAGATCTGCCATGACTCTATCACCAACCAATTCATTGTAATTATTACTTTGGTCATCTAGGACACCATTATAGAAATGCATGTCAAATTCATTACATGTAAAGTTGAATTTTTAGAAAATTATCACTATACCAAGACCAAATTAGGACATCTAAAAACAAAGGTTTTCTAAAATTTAAATTTAGATATCACTATTGAAACACAGATGAACCATAATCAGGTCACAAAATAAATTTGTTTAAAATCACCAAAATCACTTTCATGTAAAAAACCCTAACTCCAAAAATATCATTAAAGTAGACTTGGACTACAAATTATAATGACCAATATTGAATACAGTACAACAACAACAGTTTTCAAAAATTTGAATTTTATCATTAGTCTTGAAATTTTGAATGACCATAATTAGGATGGAAAACACCTCTTTTTAAAATAACTAAAAAAATACTCTTATTTCAAAAAACCCTACCTCCAATTTAGGTTGTAATGTTATAGTAATTGGAACAATATTAAGAGTGTGATTGAAGTTAAAATCCCCTTTACTGTAATAAGGTGGGCCACAACTCCAAGGAACATGTGGCAAGGTTTGTGTAACAACTATGAGCTGGATTCAAGGGTGACCCAAGAGTCTACCCAATGTCGCATTAAAGGTGGTCATTAGCATAACTCAAAATTTACCAATTTAAATTAAAAACCTAAATAAAAAACTAACTCCAAGAGTATCACTACAAAAGTTTAAGATAATGACATAAAAATTCTAAAAAAACTCTAAACAATATTCCTTGTATTGTGGCTTCTATGTAGGTTAAAAAATTTAATATGTACTTTTGAGACCAGTGTCATGTGACAATCATTAAATCATTTAAAAATTCAAATGTTTTTATTTATTTTTTATATGCCCATTTTGTACCAAACCTAGTCCTACACATTGACGCTCTAATTTTTTCTTCAAATTCTAACAACAAAACAATCAAGATTTTTTCATTTGCTTTATTTTTCTTGTGTCTAATTACAAGATAGAGCATGTGATATGACCATGTAGCTTTTTGTCCAAAAAGACCCTCTTTCCACTATTTGAAGAGAGTAAGGTCCCTTGTGCATCTCTATTTATTAACACAAACATTATGAAACCTTATCCATATTAGACACACATATCACATTATTTTTAGCTTTATTCTGCATCCATGTAATGTCATGGTTTTCAATCATTTATCACTATTGTTTTTATATAATGATTCAACTGGTTGTGTTGGCATCTATTACAGTTAAAAAAATAATGCAAACATGAACAACTATTAATAGAATTACTAATTCTCAAGAGATGATAAGAGTTATGATAAATCATAAAAACCAAATAAAAAATATATATAATATGAAGATTTATTTAAATTTATATTAAATTTATTTTATTTTAATTTAAAATTTATTTTATTCTATTTTAAGGGGGGAAATTAGTAACATGGATTTTTTTATTTATACTACATTATTTAGGTACTACTATTCACCTACTGTCTTGATTGCTTAGAATTTATGTAGTTGATGACTTTGGGACAATAGTAGATATGCTACTTCTTCTTGGTTGAATGGGAGGCCATAGTTCTCTAATGGTCTCTTTATGATTTAGTTCTTTAATGGTTCATTCACGATTTAGTTCATGTGGTTATTCATTTAATGTCATTCTATTATTTTTATTTGTAAAAAAAATAATTGAATTTCTCATAGTATTTATAGCCTTGTCCCCCAACTACTACATGTAATGACCTTCCAATAAAAATGCAAATATAAACTATTTAGCAATAGGCCTAGATAAATATTTGTGCCTATCAACCATTCAATAGCACCTTTGGTGCTTTTACTAGTTTTTAATCTATGCGACTGAGGAGTAGACCAAATTTGTCTTCGAATTTGTGCATTTACTACTCTTTTGTTGTGTATTGGCTTGCATAATTTTTGTGGGGTTCTTTTCTTGCAGGGAATTTTTATTTAAAATAGATTTATTTATTTTTTAAGAAGTTCAAAGTTTTAAACAAATAACCTCTATACTATGATGTTTAATTATGTGGCTTGAGTCAATTTTCATCAACCCACAAGAACTTCTATAGTTTTAAAAATATTAATGTTAGTTTATGGGTTAATTTAGGTTAATAAATAAGTACAATCAATCTAAGTCAATAAAATATGGTGTGAGTTGGTAATTGAGAATAGTAAATTGGATTACGTACTTTAGAAATTGAACAAGGATAGGTAATGATGTTTAGTTTGTTAATCAAGGAATGAAGAGTAAATGGATGATATTTTGGAATATGTTTGATGTTATACTTAGAAACAATGCCTCTATCAATGAACTACCTAGAAGTCTCTGCTAGATCTCTACTCTATCAAATGACAAGTTTGTATATTTGAGATAAATTCATAGTCACGAATATGTATTTGTAAGTATAGAAAAGTGTATAGGCCTACATTGCAATCTGATACGAACTTTGATTTTCATGATTGTTTAAATTGTGCAATAATAATTTTAGTTTCTCTTGTGTGCACATTGAAGTGTATTAAAAGATCCAATTTTCCATTTGTTTCGAACCCTCATAGTCTTTCAATTTTCTATCAATTGCTATTGATTTACAAGCTTTCAAATTATTTTTTACTAGACAAAGAAGATCAAGGTGAGTGAATGTCTTTTAAGACTAAAATCTGGATTTTATTTTTAATTTATGTGATTGAGGAGTAGACCAAATTTGTCTTTGAATATGTGCATTAATGGCTCTTTTGTTGTGTATTGGATTACACAATTTTTATGTGGTTCTTTTCTTGCAAGACATTTTTATTTAACATAGATTTTTTTTTAATAAGTTTGAAATTTTAGATACACTTCATTGATCCCTGTTGCAAGTAATTGGAAAATACCCATTTGTATTAATATCTCTTGGTGTCTTTTACATAGATTTATTTAAGATAGGTATGCAAGTTATTTAGAAATGTTACATTGTTTTAAACAAATAACCTAGGTTATATAGTATGATGTTTAATTGTGTGGTTTTTTAGTTAACAATAAAATGGCTCCTCTAACACCTGAAGTTTCAAAGCAATTAGGAGATTTTTCTCTAATCTTCCACAATATCTCATTGTCACATCCTAGTTAATATGCCTTGTTAAAAGATACTTTTTATGTATTTAATCTTGCTGATGATGTAATTTAGAAAACAATCTGGTGGAGGATAATTATGTTATGTTTGAACATCATTTTGAATTGTTAATAGTTATGATTACAAGTAATGTTAGTAAACATATTTTAGAATTATATGAATGTCTAATTATGACATGTTTATTTCTTTTGTTTTAATTATAATTGTTAGATCTAAATCATGTTTTGATATAGACTAGCTACTTGTCACTAGTGTACATGAGTGGGACAGGAAAAATCTGATGCTCTCAACACTCATAAAGGGAGAGTATGATCATCAGGGAGAAGGTATCTAGAAGATTTTCCAAGGTGACATGAAATGAAGGAATCAAACACAAATGCCTAGAAATTATTTTGTTTAGGTCGCATATATGTGTGAGTATGATTATGGAAAGAAATTATCTTATATGTGTTTCATAGAATAGAAATATTCTCTTAAATGATTCATTTTATGAGTAGGATTATATATACATGTGTTTTCATATGTTATAATAAATATATATCTAAATAATTATAAATAATTAATAGGAGTAAAATTTAAAATAATTGAAATAAATTATAATGAAGTTTAAAAATTATAATAAATAATAAGATTAAAATAGGATAATGGAGAAAATTAAAGGAGTCGTTTGGTGCATGTAGGAGGGAATATAGGAATAAGTGTAAGAGTTGTTATAGAGTGCTCTATACCATGTAACCTTTGGCTATGGAGGTAGCCACCCAAGATCAAAGAGCTTCAATGAAAGCACAAGAGAGACCCAACATGAAAGAATAATTCTATTCTATCAAAGGATGTAATATGCATACAATATGTACATGAATATTACAATAAGAAGCCCTTAGTTATATAGGTCAAGGTGAAACATAGGACTACATAATATTATGACAAGTGTCTTAATCTTGTAACTTCAGACACAAAAAGATAGTTCTCCTAAGTGTGCCCTAAGTATGCCCTATGTAAACATAACTAGACAAGTGTGAATAGGACCTAATGTGGAACCAATTAGGTAATATACCCCATTCACACCAACAATAAAATAGTGGATAGTTGTAGTTATCTATGGATCTAGGGGTGGTGGAACTCTTTATCTGAGCCTCTATCTGAAGACAATAAATTTTGATGGAGTTTTGTATGAAAAGATTATTCCATCCCAAGCATACAATGTAACGCCCCGCCTTGAACACCTTAGAGAAATACACATTTATGCTACATGAAACAGGAACAATTTTTTTTTTTTTTTTTAAATAATTAAGATAACAAAGTAATGTTAACATAACTATTTACACCATTACACTTACGACATGTTCTCCAAGGTTTCAAGGCTGCATTACTTAACAATTCAACTAACATAATTTAACATACATCAGTAACTTATTCATATTCATTACACGTCGTCAAATAATACAATCTACATGATTAAATACACAACGAAAATGCTTTCTTTACACATAAGTACATCATGACATCATTACATTGCCATTTTCAGACTACATCAGAATTACAGACGTTATGAATGATCTGTTACACAAGTCTGGTACAAGATTACACATACATCTTCATCAACTGGTACAAGTACAATTATCTGGAATAAATCTTTTCTGCACATGAACTTGACAAGGGAAAACCAATGGATAATAAAGCTCTTCCACCTGACCATGTGGAACCCTAAGGTCCACCCCCCGAGCTAGGAGTTAACATGAGGTCCCAAACAATAACAGTCAGGTAGACAAGACTAAACATAAACAAAGGACGACCAAACGCCAATACTACACATGGCAATAACAACACAACACAACTTAACTTCCAGAGGCAACACATAACGAATGGGGAGAGTACAACTAGGGAATGCTAGGCTGCAGTAGGGAGGAGTGTCATCACATGGCTTGTCATGGGTTGTCCTGGTAAGCCTTCCTAGGCCCCGGCCCCCTATCTTGGGTTGTCCTGGTAGCCTCTCCCGACTCCCAGCCCCCATACAACGCTCATGCGGAATCAACATACCTTTCATGAGGACAAGGTAGTTGATCTTGCCATTCCAGGCCTTCTCATCTCATCTCAAGCCTAAACAAGCACTTGAGCCATGAGTGAGGCATCCACTTATCTTGTTTAGTGTGCTTAACTACCCAACCCCCTAATTCATTATTTAGGTTATCACTGAGTTATCAAACTCCCACATGGGTTGTCCTGGATGCCACTTTTGGGCTCCGGCCCCCATTGAGAGCCACTCCCCTACTTGCATCTAGAAGACCCTACTCAACAACATAGCAAACATCATCATGACAACGATGATACATGAACCATGCAAGGCATTAACCATCTTGCATAACAATTATCCTCATATCCACATGTAAATATAATAATGCAAGGCATTATCCCTCTTGCATATCAACTTAATCACAGGGACAACTCACAAATATTGCCCATAACAACACATAAACATTGCTCTGTTACAATACTCGATGTCTCCCCCTTTCAAAATCTAACACAAAACTCAATACAAGATAAATATAATTAGATGAACAACAATACATCCCCAAGGAAATACATTCATCATTCACATTGTCTTTTATCCCAGACATAACTAGAGACAACATATCATCATATATCCAATACATAAAACACTATACTTGAAAACAAATCACGTTATCCTATGCCTCTGGACTGACACCCAAACAACTTGCACAGTGGACCCCATTACAACCAATAATCTCATCCAGAGAATATCACATTACAAAACATATTAACAATTTAACCAAAACTTCATTATACCTCATACTAAATTCGAGCCACATAACCGTTACAACATCATAATACCAGAACACCTATCCACATGTTCAAAACACGGCATACTAAGCCTCTGAAATTTTGACCACTAGCAATTTATCATATTACGACAACAAGAATTCTTAAATTCATCCAGTTTAAATTTAATTTCTAGAGTTAAATCACTAAACTCCTTCTTAGTACAATGTGAACGACTTTGTAAAATCAACATTAGATTCCATCATCTCTTTTAATCAAACTGATTGATTTAAATTAATTGCAACAAACATATTAATACATTACAACTAATTTATCTAAATATACTACATTTTGTTTCAAAAGATAAATTACTAAATAATTTACAACATTTCATTTGTAAAAGAATCACTTAGTACCATTATACTATTTAATTCCTACTTATCAATACACACTCTCATTATCAATACGATCTTTATCATCTATCTTTCAAACTTGCCCAATTAACTCAACTCTTTCAAGTAATAAAATGGATAAGAACACTAAGTTAAGTATAACTAAACGATAATTACAATGAGGAAAAATCATCAACGATGAACATTATTGTTTTGTTTTCCTCAAGATTCTGCCTTTATACGGTCATTCCAGATATTCGGTCAACCTCAACCAGATAAGATGCTTGCATGTCTTCATCGTAACGAAGTCTCGGAACAGATTTTACTAAGAGTAATTAATTCTGCCAAAAAGATCAGAATGGTCATTTCACAAGCGATCATCACTTGATCGTTGTAGTTATTACTTTTTGTTCCCATGGCATTCCGATTCCTATGCAGATGCTTCTACTACAATCGTTTCGGCTGTTGTTATCCACTGAGCAGCAATCATATGTCGCAAAGGAGGTGTAAAATTGTTATTAACTGTTTTACCATTGAAATGGACGATATTAGTTTAGTCTAACAACTTCTGGTAGCATCCATCCAGCTCCCTTGGACTTCGAATTGATTGTATTGACAGCACAAACTTAGATAGCTTAATCTCTCTCCAGAGATTTATCTAACGGAAGGCTATGATAACAGTAACTGGATTTGTTGGATTGACTCTAAGCAATTTTAACAATTGGTATTATTGTTGCCCAACGTCCATCTGATACTCCTCACGGTTGTGTAGATTTCCATATATGAAAGGCATGGATACAAATTAAAATACAACAGGAGTGCCTCCATTTCTATTTTTTAAATATCTGACTGAAGTTTACGTAATATAATCCTCCTTTGTAATACTTATAGCAGGATACAAGCAATTAATCACTGGTGTGCATAGCTGATTACCTTGCTGCACTAGCCCTCAGTGGAAGCGCCAAACTTTATTGCTGAGGAAACTGTTGAGTCTGTGCAGATTGATTTGGATTTGTTCTCCAGATTTAAGCTTATATGCAGGTGTGATTTGACAGGACTCTAATATGTGTATACTGAAAACCTGCTGTAACTGTTATAAACCTGATAGGAATCTAAATGAAATATCTCTCTCTCTCTCTCTCTCACACACACACACACACACACATATATATATATATATATGAAATGCAAGTTACGTGACAAAAAATTTGAGACATCTATGCACATCCAGAATTGCAATGTAATAAATTGTGAACTGGTGTAATGTCTGAAATCTATCATATAACTCAAAACTCAAGTTAAAACCAATATCTGAAACTTCTAAAAAACTAAAATGAACTGATGAATGGAAAACTGACACCTGTAGTTGTAATATTACTGAAAATAGATGAGATAAAATTGATAATACATAGGACAGAAGAAAAATTTCTTAAGAAGGTATGGATGCCAACTCAGCAATAAAAGGTTTCTGAGAGCAGTATGTGCACTGTGCTTGTACAAGAGATTCAACCTTTCAAGCTGCCAAAAAAATATAAACTCTGCTAGGCAAAAGTTAACATTTCTCCTTATAGAGGACACAAGTCTATATTGTAGACTTTACATGCGGAAGCCTATTTATTACATATCTATCTAAACAGCCCAAATAAATTCAATCTAGACCATTGTCACCAAGAAAACAGAGACATTTCAGGTTTGTAAGGGAGGCCAATTAACAAAAAATAGGTTTATGTGCCATGGGAGGAGGAATTGCACTGGGAGACAGCAATATAGAATATTTATAAATGATAGAAAATGGTTTTTCTTCAGTTTTAAATCATTTTAGAGTGCCATGGCAGAAGTGTCAGTATACTTGACCGAAGACATAGGAAAAATTTGGTCAAGTCTCCTAATGCCTGGTGATGTCCTTTCAAAACACTCCAACCAGGTATAAGGGCGATGAGTTTTTTCATTGTAAGGTATCAATTTTTGGTCATTTTCGCATACCATTGGACTTCAGCTACTTGGGACGCAAACCTCAAGTCTTATTATAGCCAGGTTGGATGCCAAACCCAACTCCTAGTATTGAGCAGATTCTATACATGGGTCTGCACTGGGCTTCATTCGGTATCATTGTTTCTTTTCAGGATTTGCCAGTCATACAGAGGAATCACATACAGAAATCATGATATTAAAGGTGTCTGTGACACGGATAACTAACACCACACGAGGAGGCCATCACTCAGGAGAATCGCAATCCATAGTGCCTCAAGCACTTAGAGGAGTCTCTAGCTATCCAACATGTATCGCACCACTATTAACACCAAACCAAGTACTCAGATCCAAACTAGCGCTGAGGGGAAAGCGTTGAAAATTGTCTTCATCTAGCAGAGTTGATCTCCAGATAGGATAAGGGTACTTGAGTCCAAGATAACAAGTGTTATAACTTTTACTGTGTAAGGATTGCTCCCTGTAGCTTCCTTGGAAGTAGCCATAATATTGAATTTTATCATTAATATATGCTATATTCTTTGATGCTGCCAAACTGAGAGCACTGCTTCTATTTTCTAAATACTGTATAGACCCGATCCACTGTCTGTTATTGTTCTCTTTCTAAACTAAGGTTCAATGACCGTAAGGACAAAAAAAAATAGAATTGTTTTCACACAACAAATCGCTTGAACCGAGGTGTTAAGAGATTTCAATATGGAGAAGAAACCGTGGCTTGATGTTTACATCTAATGGCTGAGAGAGAAGGTGAAATACAAAAACACATCATGGCATCTACGAAATGGAAACATCATAAAGGCGATCTCCTTCGAATGTAACTTGGGAACAATCACAAAGCTGTTGATTCGGTGGTTAAGGCGCTCGGTTGTAGTGGCGGCCACCAGAGTTCACACCCGTGTTGGGCCAATGAGCTCGTAGGCTTTACGCCTTCGCTAGGCCAACGATGCTAGGGGATGAGGGCCCCCGGAGGGCGTGTCGCACCAGCATCACCGGTCACCTTAAAAAGTTTACCAGGCATTTAAAAAAACTAAAAATAATAATAATATAAATATAATATTTTTTTTTAAGATACCAAGTGTTATAACTTTTACTATGTAAGGATTGCGCCCTGTAGCTTCCTTGGAAGTAGCCATAATATTGAATTTTATCATTAATATATGCTATATTCTTTGATGCCGCCAACTGAGAGCACTGCTTCTATTTTCTGAATACTGTATATACCCGATCCATTGCCTATTATTGTTCTCTTTCTAAACTAAGGTTCAATGACCGTAAGGACAAAAAAAAATAGAATTGTTTTCGCACAACAAATCGCTTGAACCGAGGTGTTAAGAGATTTCAGTATGGAGAAGAAACCGTGGCTTGATGTTTACATCTAATGGCTGAGAGAGAAGGTGAAATACAGAAACACATCATGGCATCTACGAAATGGAAACATCATAAAGGCGATCTCCTTCGAATGTAACTTGGGAACAATCACAAAGCTGTTGATTCCAGTATAGATATAAATGAGAATGCAATGGTCCTACCTACTCAGATATCAAATCATCTAATTCGCAGGTAGAAAACACTATTCAATGTAAGGGTTTGGAGGACGGTGGGAAAAATATAAGGAAAATTCTGTCTATTACGGACCCAATGATTCACATCTAAATCCGCTCATCGAAAATAGACATTTGTAGAAATGACAGAATGTTCAAGCAGAAACTACTTGACCAAAGAGATCCGTCTGCAATTAAAGAAGCAATCAACCCAACATGCTCAGGTTCAGAGAAAAAGAAACAGCGAGAGAAGTCAAGCATTCAAAGGAACCTGGCTGCGACGTCGAATCGAGGAAGCTGTTCCAACTGCTGCAAACCAAGCTTCTCTACAGTCTTCTTCTCTCTTCTTCTACCTGCAATCCCCTTTTGCTTCTACAAGCTTCTCTTTTATAGAAAAGTCCCTTCCATCTTCCAAGGAACTTGGCATGCGATCCCATGCATCTCCCTCCTCAAGATATATTTTTATTTAATTTAATGATCCCAAAAAGGTTACTTTTTTAAATATTAACACACAATTCCGACAACATTTAATTTCTTTATAGCCGACCAACCAAATTGTTATTAATAAAGTTATAATGTTACAACAATCTATAATTGTACAACTATATTTTAATTTATTTTATTAATTAAGTTGTAAATCACAAATTGCAACATAACTTACAACTATTTAATTTATTTAAATATTTATGGTAAATAATATTATATTAAATAATACAAAATTTCTTACAATCTTTATTTAACAACTATACTTCTAATAAAATAATAATTTATTTACAACAATAATTAGCAACTATCGACATTATGCTCAATATTATCTTTTATAAATATATTTGATTATCAACATTATACTTTCCGTAATATGATTCTATTTAATGCACAATGATACCTTACACACTTAGACACCTTCTGACCTAGTTAGACTCCAAGGTGCAATATTACCTGTCTGCAAGTCATGATCGAAAGACAGACAATGACCAAAAGGATAAACTGACAACCAGACAACACTGACATGGGACCTCACGTTAACTCCAAACAACTAATCCATTGGCGAAGGCACGCTCAGACTTGGTACATCAGGTGGAGTCGGTGCCTAGTACCTGCATTCCTGCAACAACGCACGGTTAAACATTCAAGATATATATCCACATACAGTCCTATAGTGAATGGAAATCGCAGTGGGGTAGGGTACTCGAGAGCGAGTAATACGACACTATTCCATTCACGTTTATGAATAAACAATTAACTATGTTGAACAAGGTATCTGATTACTAGTCATCAACATAAAATGATCAACTATCTCACAATCCCATATAGTGAATAACATCAAAACATCTGTAACATCTAGTTCATTTATCAAATTCTAAAGCATAAAATAATAGAATCCAACATCAACAATTGTTACTATGCTGATTAGGTCCATAATGAAGTAACAAGATAACAAGAGATCCATCATCTACGGTCTAAGATACTGTCATAAAGTCTAATACTACTAAGCAAACATCAATCTGATAGACGACGAGTTGAGGGGCACTACATACAATTAATGCTCATCGTGTTAGTCATTACAAATGTGGTTCTCTATTCACTACTCACACTTTAGATTACTACAACCTTGGGACTTGTGATTGACATTCCTATACTAACCTTAATTTTGATGTGCCCATTGTAATGCTATCATCAGAAGCACCCAGTTAATCTTGTGTTGCTAAAATTTTTACTGTCTTTCTAAGATGCACAATTGGCATATCTTGTGCATACAAAAAAGGAGGGATCATCATTGAATCTTTGATACTAACAATAGTTGTAGTGTTCTCACTTACCGACTACAAAATTTGGGCTTCCAAAAGCATAAATATTTTAGTTTTTTAGGCCCAATTTTCTTTGCCAACCTACTTCTCATCTTTCAGCTTGGCTTTACTCAAGTTATGGAGAAGAAAATAAGATATTTTGGAAGAGAGAGTTGTAGTTGGTTGAGATAGAAAGGAGAAATCAATATCTACAATCACGAGAGATACTTCTCCCTTGTTTCCCATTGAGATAAGAGTTACTTTATTTTTACACTTTTTGATAGGAAAACAAGTAATCTATTGAGAATGAGAAATAGGATCCTTGCTCGAATATAAGTTACAAGTTAACATTTTGATCCAAATCCCAAGAGAATTTAGAGAAAATTATAGTGAATGGGAACTCTCTTGTGTTATAGTAGCAAAAGATAAAATTAAGCAACACACCCTTATAAATAACCAATTCATTATGCAAAGTAAAGGTAAGAGATAGAAACAATGGTATATATGTTACCAATTGTATATTATTATATGAAGCTAGTTGTAGATAAATCCTCTTTGATGAGGTATTGAATTCTCTACATACAAAGTGTGGAAGATGAGATAACCTTTTTAAAAAGATGGTAAACTAATAGTATTATATGAATCTTTGTAGTACCTATGGTATATATCAAGAGTCTTTGGTGGATTTGTAATTGAAGTGGTTGAAATTTTATCTGTTATGACAATTAGATCGATAACTGATGAGGGTATTAATGAGTGCTAGATTTTGGTACAAATTATGTTTGATGGGATAGGACCTTGGAGTTGAACCAAATCAGGACATTGATGTTTGGTGTTGATTGTTGAAGATTGTATTAATATTGGCCCTATTGTAATGTTTGGTGTCGATGGCATTTTGAGAAAGGATGGCTTTGGTATGATTTATATTGGCATAAAATTAGGCTGAGTAAAGTTTGGCATTGATGAACTTGGAGATAATGATAGTGTTGGTGCCATCTGGGATTCAAAATCTTGATCATTCTCCCCTTAGAGTAGAAATAGTCTACATTGTATCAATTCTTTACAAGAAAGTGAAGAAAACTCTTCGAAGTTTGTTTCCTTATGAACTAATTAACTTGCACTAGTAACTAACTAACTTTGGCATTACATTATTGGCCTTGCTACAAGTGTGCCTCAGAGGGTAGTGATGTTTCAATATTTTGTGAAATAACACAAATCCAGTGGCATGACAATAACAAATCCATAGAGAAATAGAAAAATAGAGCATAATAACTTACAACTGCAAAATAAGAGTTGAAGGTGAAATGCCAAAATACTTGATTACCAAAATTAAATTGGAGTCACCTTGAAGAGACAAAACTCCAATTATAGTAAACCAAATAAATGAATTCCACAATGATGGTTTCTAATATTCCTTGTTTATGGGCAAAATTATCTAGGAGAAAGCCTTAAGCCCCTAATTTGGCTGACTAAATAAAAAATTGAGACCTAAGAAACTATTGTTGTTCTCTAGACTACTCAAAAGTCATTATACACCACAATTTAACCACTCCATAACATGATTACACGTATTGTTATGTGGACTATGTATATGTTAACTTATTAGTGATGAGTAACTATTGTAAATGGTAAACTTTGTTGTCATAAATAGTGTTGTACTTGTTTGAACTTAATGCCTTTGACTATGAGAACATGTTGTTGACCTTTAATTGGCTTGTTATAAATGCTAATCATTCTTATATGTTATACTATAGTTCTTTGAATGGATATCCTAATTAAGATGCAAATTAATTCTCCTTTCATTGGGGATGTATAAGTCCTCTCCTAAGAAATATTAATTATTGAGGTGGCATCTGTAAATCTACTTTTAATTGGGAATGTACATAAATTGTATGATTTTAATATTAAAAATATTGGAATTGGTTGTTGAGATGGTGTATGCAAATTTTCCTATTGGTTGGAATTTATATATTGCATCATTTTGATATTGTGAGATGTTGGAGCACCTCTATGTGTTGTCATATTATAAGGCACTTGTAAACAGTCCTATAAATGAAATATTTGTAATGATATTGGTGACATATAAATCATTCGATGTGGGTAGGACATCTATAAGTTGACACAAGAATTATCCATACGAAGATGCATGTACTTTTTTATTTTTTGGTGGGGCATCTGTAAGTTTTCTTTAGAGGACACAATGTGATTTTTAAATAGACAATTCTTTAATCTATACGGCATATATTATGAAGTGTCTAGGAAGTCTTATATGTTATTTAGCAATTTTAGAAGTGTTCCCATAATCTTGGCAATTCACTAGGGAGACAAGATAGATGTTGAATATGAAATAATTAGAGAATAGTAAGTTAGTTAACTCACTTACAACATAATATGTCAGTATAGTACTGCATATAAAATGATGCTTTGGCAAAATCTATTATGAATTAAGTACATTACTTAATTTTTCCATTCTTTGTTTCATATCATGTTTTCTAAGGACATGTGCATTAGATAGTATTCTAGAATGTTAGTGAAAATACGTTGCACCAGATTCTTTCATTCATGTTGGCTTTAGTTTTCTAGATCCTTTGCTAAAGGGTCGAGCTTCTCAATTTTTATAGATAAAGTAGGGAAGCTTAAGATTTGTGAGTTTAGAAGACAAATGCCCCAATGATGATCTCTCTCTCTCTCTCTCTCTCTCTCTCTCTCTCTCTCTCTCCATTTTTTTGAATATAATGACTTCATTAAGTACAAACATGTGATGGTGTACTTGTTATGACAATCCTTATCTTGATCCTTCTAGGCCTTGAAGATTTGTATAAGGACTTGGTCCTTAATTGTACTTTTATAAAACTTATATTATTAGACTCTTTGTACAATTTTTTTAATAATGGATATTCTTTTTTAAAAGAAATAATTTATGTGCTTAGTTAGTAAATTTTGGTTTAATAAAGATAAACATTCTTATTTTAATTAATTCTTTTAGCATTCTAATTTGAAATAAATATTTCATTACTTTGTTTTATTTATATATTTGTACATTAGTTCTTACACTCATAGTTGACATGTATGAGAAGGATTTTTACCCCCTTTGCACTCAATTCAAAAATATTATTAAGGTATATATGTAGTGCCCCTCATTTTTGCTTTTTGTTAGACTAATAGTTTCTCTATTGGATCTAGACATTATGACATTTTGCTTGATGATGGATTTACTGCCATGATGACATTTGATGATACTTTTATTACTGGTGTTTTATGCTTATGTTATGACAGCTTTATGGACATATTTGATGATGCAAATTAATTTAATTATGAGTTTTATGTGTTATGATGTTGTTATTTGGTAATTGCTCGTATTTGATCATTATGTAATTGTTTGTTCTATCTTGTTTGTTAAGCAACTGTATGTTATGCGTGAGGTGGTACTTGTTTGATGTGTTGGTGAAAGGGATAGTGTTGCATTACTCATGCATGAGTACCCTACAATGCTGCAATTCCCTTTTACGGTGTGTCTGATTGGATGACTATATATATATGTTTGACCATTTCGTTTGCTACAGGTTACAGGTATTAGGTATCGACTCCACCTAAATTGACAGGTTTGAGCATGCCTTAAATCCAATGGAAATAGTTGACTGGAGATAATATATATATATATATATATATACACATATACATACATATACATATATACACATATACATACATATACATATACATACATATACATACATATATATATATACATACATACATATACATACATATATATATATATATACATACATACATATATATACATACATATATATACATACATACATACATATATATATATATACATACATACATATATATATACATACATATATATATATGTTCGACCGTTTCATTTGCTGTAGGTTGCAGGTATCAGGTATTGACTCCACCTAAATTGGCAGGTTTGAGCATGCCTTAAATCTAATGGAAATAGTTGACTGGAGATAATGTGTATATATATATATATGTTCGACCGTTTCATTTGCTACAGGTTGCAGGTATCAGGCATCGACTCCACCTAAATTGACAGGTTTGAGCATGCCTTAAATCCAATGGAAATAGTTGAACGGAGATAACGTAGGGTCCCCTAGCTTAGTCACCATCCTTGAAAAGGACGAGTATCCAGTTTTGCTACTAGTCAGTGTGGTTGGTTGGGCATGATAGTCAGTCACTGTTGTTGTGGTCATGTTATTCAATCATGCTTTGTCGCCAGGTATTGTTCGGTAATTGGGTTATTTATGTTGTGATTGTTTGATTAATGTTTTGGCTAATTGCTTTATTAAATAAAAAGTTATTAATCAAAAAGGCACTTTGATAAATAAATAATAATATTAATGAGATAAATAAAGTGTTTTAAAATGAGAACTTAATTGATAATATTAATAGGAAAAATAATTTTTAAACAAGTAATATTTTTAGTGTCCATAAAAATAAAATTATTATATTTGTGTGTTGTCATAAATATACTATATTGTAACGATAATTATGAGTTGTCATATATAGTAAATACTAAAATAAATAAATTTAGAAAGAAATCTTCTTTTTTGTCTGGTTGTATAATAAATAAATAGCTATTGTGAGAAGGTAATAAGAGGCAGATTTTTTTGCCTTTAGTGGGGGGAGAAATGGGGGATTTCTCTCCCAATAAAATAGGCATGGCAGGAAGATGGATGGGGGGATTTTCTGTAAAAAGGTAGAGGATGGGGGAATGCAGACAGGGAAGTTAGAAAAGAAATTGACTGTGAGGTGCCATCGAGAGAAGGGTGAAAGCTCAGGAAAAGGAATTGCACTCCACGTTACTGGGTATGGACCTAATTGTATCGTCTCCTTAACTTTCTATTGGGCAACGACAGTCATGCCTATTAGAATTGTATCTATTTTTTTGTTATTCTTTCTACCTTTCAACTCTCTAGAAATTAGTATGTTTATTACCTATTTAAGACTATGTTGTTGGCCTTTCTCACCATGTTATCGGGCCATTTAAGACTTTCTTATTGCTAAATACAACATCTTTGACCTTTTCTTTTAGCTGGTTGTTACTAAAAACTTCATATGTGTTGACCTTTGTAGTATGGTCTTCGTCCTCCTTTCTAAGTTCCATCAGTCTGCTAAATGAAATCTTGTATCTGATTTAGCCGGCCTTTAAACTGAAGCGGCCCGCATTCTTGTTGAAGCGACCTGTCTTTGCTTTCACATTTTACATGCAAGTTTCTTAATCCTTTTCAACAGTTCCATTTTGTGTGTGTCCTGCGATCATCGAATCTCATGAGATACATTTCTGTCTAACCGTTGGTGTGCCTTGTCTATGCATCACCATTTTTCCTGCATGTCTATTAGAGTTTTTCAAATGACAATATCTAAAAAAGATCCCCATTTCATCATGTTTTGATGGATGTCCATGTCCTACTCGAAAGCTCCCATTTGAGCACACGCAAAGAGGATGCTGGCAAAGGTTGCAGAGTCCCTAGCCTGCCCAACATATCCATTTTGTACATATACTTCAACTCTAGCACGCCATGTTTTTTTTGAGGCGTTTTGCCAATAGTTCACACGCCTGTCCATGCTTCCACCTTTCACATACAGGTCTACGGGGGTAGTTGCAACAACAAAATCTGACTAAATTCATCTATCCTTTACACTTTGATGGACTTCCAAATCTGCCCCAACTTTCTTATTGGCACAGGCTGACAGAATGCTGATAAAGGTTTAACATTTGATTTTACACCTCCTAATCACATTTGCTTGAAAGTTTGTAAATCCTTTTCAATAAATCCATTTCATGCATATCCTGAAACCATTGCATTCCATGAAATGACATCTCTTGTTGTTCTGCCAAGCAGGTCATGCACCTTGTCTATGCCTTTGCATTCCCTGAGAACACAATCCTTTAGGGCGTTCTGTCAAACCATTCACTTGTCTTGGTTTAAAGCTCCCATTCCAGCACAGATGTTGAAAATTGGCTTACACTGCCATTATCTTTTCCTTGAAAGTTTCTACAGTCCATTGTTGAACCCATTTGGTTTTTTTTATATCCCGCAACCAGTGTATTGTATTATTTTAGGGTATGACTTATTTTTATAAACATTTTATAATTTTCTTCTTATATTAATTTAATCAATTTGATATCGAGATATTTGTATAAATAGATATTAGTAATTAGCTTATAAATAAATAAATTAAATATATCTTTGCTAGTTGATTTCTATAACATCAAGCTTTATATTTATTTAGTCAATCTTCTATATTAGTTGTGAAGTAATCTAGATTGATAGCTAACTTCTTGATATTGTTCAATATGACCTTTTTGTAAACATTCATGTATAACCATATCTTAAATGAGATAGAAATGCTTTATTTATAATTGTCTATAGGTAGATATCTATAATCTTGAAAATCAATTTAGTTTGAAGTTCTTGTAAATATGCATATAACTTAATAAATTGCAAGTATATATTTTATAGCGGCCATTTGATAGTCTACACAAAGATATATATATATATATATATATATATAGCTGCCCTATGAACTTGCTTATCTCTGTTTATCATTTAGTCAGCACATGATTATTCTTGATAAATATAATTAGACTTAAATATTTTCTTTATTACTTTAAAGGGGTAACGGTTACAACTTTGCTTATAATAGTCCTGAATTGATAGATAAAACTATTTTAGTATGTATTATGATCTTATCTCCTTATTATAAGCCGTTATAGGTGGAATAGATTAAATTAAGTATAGATAGGTCAATTGAGAGATGGGGTTCATTAAATTAAATAACTGAATTCTATTCTTTTTGCCCTATTGTTCATATTTATTGTAAGTTTCTAAATCCTTAATTTGCTTTTAGAAAGATATATTTTCGCATCTTACTATGTTCTAGATATTGTAGTAATTAATTTGTTATCACGAGTGTATTATTAGGCTACTGATGGAATCTCTTAATTTAGGATTGAAATTTGAAATAAAGGTAAATTTAGATATACCTTAATTAATGTGAGCTTTAACTCTCAGAGTTAATATGTTGTATCTATTTAGAAAATTTCTAATTGGTTGTGTTCAAAACTAGGGAAATTGGTTCATTCTAAAATAGAGAATTGATTGGTTTGATAATAACAATGTGTATATGAGTGGTTAGAACATTACATTTGTCATCTTGCTATGATTAATTGTTTGTATTAACCCATGTCGTAAATGGTGGATTAACGTTATGCTATTGTTTAAAAGTGATGGCAAGTTTTACGTGTATTAGGAGGTTGGTTTCCAGAGGCCGAGGAGGGTGTAGTTGTGTGTTTGGCCCTTGCGATATTGTAACCCTGGAGATGGTTGAGTATGTGGTGGGTCATATGTGAGATGTATAATGTAACCCTAAAATGATATTCTAGTTTGAACTCATGAAATTGTGGTGAACATGCAAGATGGTTAATGCCTTGCTTGGTGTATGGATTATATGGTTATGATATGTAATGCCTTGCTATGTGTTATGTGATTATGTAGGGTTTTCTAGTGCAAGTAGGGGGAGTGGCTCTCAATGGGGGCCGGAACCTAAAGAGGTGTTGATGCAGAGTGACACAAGGGAAGCACAACACAAAGAAAGTTTGTTCTCCTTAGCCCACTCACCCACTTCACTTCTTTAATCCAACACAATCAAAGGCACATTCAAGGGTAAATGAAGGATTTGTTACTTAGACTCTTGTCCAACTCTCAAGGCTATGTCTACACCTTCATGCAGGTCTGAAAACACCTTACCAACACTTGGTTTGATCACCAACTTCATTCAACTCTCTAACCTTGACTAGGCCTAGTGAGGCTACTAGCCCTCCAAAACTAGTTTTCTTCACAACAAATGACAAAACCCCAAAGGACTAGGCAAAAAAATGGTGATTTTGGATACCCTCTATGGGACTCTAACAAACCTCCAAATCTCCAATCCCAACTCTGCTCCAGCAGTTCAAAACCCCCACTAGGTCTCTAGGCCTAATTGATCACTTTAGGCCTAGGTTACAAAGCAAAGGGTTCAAATTGGGTTCATAGGTCAGAGGCAGGAATTTAGAATGTCTCTACCAGGTCCCTACAACACAAAACCACCATTCTTTCATTCACCTTGTCTGGATTCTGTCACCTACAACAGCAAATAGCATAAAAATAGGCCAAATACATGGTAATACTTGACCTAGGGCATCAAATTGAAAATAGAAGACTGCATTTCCTGACAAAAATCTTTTGGAATCTTGTAGTACATATCCCTAGCCTGCATTTCACCAGTTTTTGAGAATTTTCACGAGTGGGAATGCATTCTAGGGCCGGATTTCTATGGCTGCCCTAGAAAACAGGGTTTCTAGACTTGTTTTGAAAGAAAAATCAATAACTTTTGATCCCTACCACTTCAGGACCTCAAACTATTTGCATTAGAACCCTGACTCCAAGTGCTTTTAGAAAAAGTACATTAGAGCAAGAGTCCAGTCCATACAGCAACACATTTTCTTTAGAAAAATAGTTAAATTCTTGATTTTTGTGCCCAAAATTGCATCCAAAATCTCTTCCTCTGTACTGGAGTTAGATATCCACCATATTAACCCATCCAAGTTCATTTCCAACTTCTACAACAGCATTCAACCGCCCAAAGTGGTTTTTTTGAACCGACCCAACACATAACACCTTTGACAACTATGGTGTTTTTCATTAACACAAGGAGGTTAATTTGTTTGGCTTGTCCAATGGAGTCCAAATGATCAACACACTCCTTCCAACATACTAAAACACTAAAACAACCAAAAAAAACTCAAAACCAATCCTTAGACCTTCTAGGCCTAATTGGCACAACAAGGGTCCAAATGGACTAAGAAGGATTTGAGGTTTATATAGTCACCCCAAACCTCTTGACCATACAAAATGGACCAAACAACAATGGCTAAAATCCTTATTACAAAACACATTGAACAAAAAACATAACTTCTCAAAATGCATCAAAATGCCTTTAGGAACCAAGGTGCTCCTAGGTACCTTGCACCATACACCCACTATCAAAGAGAACTCAAGTCTTTTGAGTTGGAATGTTGTCAAATGTGAAACCTACCTTCTTAATGTCTACCCTACTCATCCAAGCGGCATCCTCCTGAGGTTGGTTTAGCCACTTCACCAAATAGTCATGATAGGTGTGCCTTCTAGTTTGTTTTGCAATCCTCTTGTCCAAAATGCACTCAATCTAATTTGGAGAGGAAGGAATGAGTTCCTGGAGTGTCTGATCAGTTTGATCTTCTTCAACAACAGTCTGAGGATCAGATCGGGATAAAGGTCTGAAACATTAAAAATTGGAGAAAAAGCAATGTCATCCGGAAGTCTGATTTTATATGCATTTTCTCCACATTTCTTGAGCACTTCACAAGGCCCAATCTTCTTCATGAGTAGCTTGGTATGTTTACCTATAGGGAGCCTCTCCTTCTTCAGATGGACCATTACCAAATCCCCTTCTTTGAACTACAAATCCCTTCTTTTCCTGTCAACAAACTGTTTGTACTTCTGAGAAGTGGACAACAATTTATGTTGTATTTGTTCATGGACATCCCTCATGACTTGAACGAAGTCTTCAGCCAAGGCACTGTTGTTTTCTAGTCCTTTAACCTCCCTTAGTTCCAAAATACCCCTTGGGTGAGTGCCATAAACAATTTGGAAAGGAGACAAGCTGGTGCTTCTATTGACAGTGTCATTGTATGAGAACTTTGCCTAAGCCAAAATTGAATCCCAACTAGCACCCTGCTCTTTTGTTAGGCATCTTAGGAGGTTGCCAAGTGACCTATTAATCACCTCTATTTGTCCATCAGACTGAGGGTGATAGGTAGATGATAATGACAAGTTTGTACCTAGTCTCTTCCACAGTGTCCTCCAGAAGTGTCCTATGAACTTGGGGTCTCTGTCGGAGATGATTGACAAAGGTAAACCATGTAACTTGACTATTTCTTTGAAGAAAAGACCTACTATGTGTGAGGCATCATGTGTGGTTTTACAAGGGATGAAGTGAGCCATTTTTGAGAACCTATCTACAACCACAAAAATGCTGTCATACCCATTCTTTGTCCTAGGTAAACCAAGTACAAAGTCCATGCTTATGGAAACCCAAGGCTTTGAAGGAATAGGTAGAGGAGTGTATAAACCTGCATTTGATGTATGCCCCTTTGCTCTTTGGCAAATTTGACAAGTTTCAACAAACTTCCTTACATCGGTTGGCAATTTTGGCCAAAAATAGTACCTCCTAACCAATTCTAGGGTCTTATCAATACCAAAGTGGCCTGACATGCTGCCACAGTGCTTTTCCTTTATTATATTCCCTCTAATAGACCCTCTTGGGATACACAACATGCTACCCTTGAAAAGATATCCATCTTGCAACAAAAAATTAGAAAAATCAGTATTATACCTTCCTGTCATGGCCTTGCAAGATAGGTATGGCTCTTTGAAGTCTTCATCTGCTGCATACTAATCTTTGATGGCATGAATACATGTACTTTCCAACTGTATGATCTGCACAACAAGCTTCCTCCTACTTAAGGCATCAGCTACCTTATTGGCCACTCCTTTCTTGTGTTTTATGGAGAAGGTGTATGCTTGGATGTACTCCATCCACTTCACATGTCTATGATTCAACTTTTGCTGCCTGTTCAAGAAGCTTAATGCATGGTTATCAGTAAAAACTATAAATTCCTTTGGCAATAAGTATTGTCTCCATTTCCTCAATAACTGAACCATGGCATATAACTCTAGATCATAGGTGGAGTAGTTTTGTTTTGCCTCATTTAACTTCTCACTAAAGAAGGCTACAGCCCTCCCATCTTGACTTAAGACTCCCCCAACAGCCCTCTTACTTGCATCACACTCTACCACAAAGACCTTGTCAAAATTAGGTAGCACTAGGACTGGTTTTTCTAAAAAAAAAATTTTAACAGTTCAAAGGCTTGAGTGGCCTCATTTGTCCACACAAATACACATTTCTTGCCCCCTTTTATGGTGTCAACAAGTGGAGTACAAATGCCACTAAACCCTCTAATGAACTTTCTATAAAAGCTACACAAACCATGGAAACTCCTTACCTCTGAGGCTGTTGTAGGTGTTGGCCAATTAAGAATGGCTTCAACCTTGCTTGGATCCATTTTTAGGCTGCCCTTAGAGATGACAAACCCCAAGAATATCAACTCTTCTTGTAGGAAGACACATTTGTCAAGATTGATTCTCAACTTCTCCTCTTGAAGCCTCCTGAGCACTTGATGGATATGTCTTATGTGATCTTCCTTGCTATCAAAAAAATCAGTATATCATCCAAATACACAACAATAAACTTGTTAAGGAAAGGTTTTAGCACTTCATTCATCAATCTCATGAAGGTGCTTGGTGCATTTAACAAGCCAAAAGGCATGACAACCCATTCAAATAGTTCTTCATTGGTTTTGAAGGCGGTTTTCCACTCATCCCCCTCCCTTATCCTGATTTGGTGATAACCACTTTTTAAATCTATCTTGGTAAAATACTTCTATTCTAGGCATTTGAAATCTATACCTGATAGTAATCTTGTTGATGGCCCTAGAATCAATGCATAGTCTCCATGTTCCTTCCTTCTTAGGTGCAAGTACTGCAGGTACTGCACATGGACTAATACTCCTCCTAATAAGTCCTCTATCCAATAAGTCTTGGATTTGTCTTGCCACTTCAGCATTTTGCTCTGGGGTCAACTTGTAGGCTGCTTGGTTTGGTAGGGTGGATCCAGGGGTGAGATCAATGCAATGACTAATCTCCCTCTTTGGTGGAAGTGCATCCTTACTCTCATCGGCTATCACATCATGAAACCTTTCCAACAGTTCTTCCACTTCCTTTGGTCCAATCCTCCTAAGAGGTTGCTGCACTTTGACCTTCTTGGGATTCACATCCTTGGGCTTGATGACTACTGCAAAACATGGCACTTTCTCTTCCTTGAGGTTAGCCAAAAGCTCTTTTTCACCTACCAACATAACTGAACTAGAAATGACCTTCTCTTTGCAATCATCAATCAAAGGAGTCATTGTAAACTTTTCACCATTCTTGGACAAATGAATTACATTGTTCTTACCATCATGTTGGGCACTTGTGTCATGTTGCCAAGGCCTTCCAAGAAGAAGGTGGCATGCATCCATATCCACTATCTCACAAAGAACCTTATCATGATATTCACCTATCTTGAATTCAACCCAACATTGCTCTTTCACCACAATTTGCTGCTCCTTGGTTAGCCAAAAGACTCTATAGGGGTTAGGATGAGGCACTCTTTCCAATCCTAACTTAGTCACCATTTCATTAGAAGCCAAATTTTTAGAAGAACCTGAATCTACTATTACCTTGCAAACTTTTCCTCTCACCTTGCAAGTGGTTCTGAACAAGTTGTTTCTTTGGGGCTGCTCCTTGGTGGCTGGCATGATGAGGGATCTATTAAACATGATGCATTCTCCACTCTCAGGTGTTGCAGACTTGGAAGAGGCTATTTGGTAACTTGTGGTGCTTTGACAGTCCTCTTCTTGAAGGAGTTGTACTCTTCTTTCTTTCTGATTTGCAGCAGTGTTTCCCATCTTCTCTGGGCACCTAAAGGACTAATGTCCAATCTGATTGCAAGAGAAACACCTTCCAGTAAACACATTGGGACCTCTGCGCCCACTTCTACCTCTGCCATTACCTCTCCCTCTAAAATGACCCTGATTTGCACTATTTTTATCAGCCTGCCCTTGGCTGCCTTCTTGTGATCCGCCACCTTGGAGTCTAGAGAAATTATTTGTGTTTTGAAATCTACCTCTGCCCCTAAAGTTCTAGTTTCCTCTACCTCTGCTACTGCTGCAAGAATCACCTTTTCTCCTCTACTTATCCTCAATCCTCAGTGCCATTTGGAAGCACTTATGAACTGTCTCCGGGTTAAAGAGAGTTAGTTCATCTTGAATGGAGAACTTAAGGCCATTGAGATACCTAGCAAGATTTTGTTTTTCATTCTCAGGCATCTTGGCTTTCAATGTAATCTTGTGAAACTCCTCTGTGTAGGTGCTCACGTCCATGTCCTTCTGTCTCAACTTGTGCAACTTCTTGTTCAAGTTGACCTCATAATCTTCAGGGACAAATTGCTTCTTGATCTCAAGTACCATCTTCCTCCATGTAGAGATAGGATTCCTATCATCTTCTATCCTCTCATTTTGAATAAAATTCCACCAACTCAAGGCTGGCCCTTTCATTCTTGATTTGGCAATCCTCACTTTCTAATTTTCTGCCACTTCTTCACATTCAAAATAGTTCTTCATTGCCTCAATCCAATCAAGGCACTCCTCTGGATTCATCTTACCAGGAAACATAGGTAAGTCTGCCTTAGTGTCCTTCCTACTCAACTTTCCAAGTGCATCTAGGAATTATCTCTCTGACATGCCTCCTTGTGGCTCTTCTATTGGCACTTCTTCTTTCTCATCTTGATCCTCTTCATTTGAATCCAAGATGATCTCTGATTTCTTCTTCTTGTCTTTGTCTTTCTTCAACTTTTCTATCTCAGCCTCCATCCTTCTGTTCTTGGCCGCTTGCTCTCTCACTATCTTTGCCAATTCGACATTGGGTACCTTTGAAGGAATTTCCTCCTCTTCTTCTCTATCTCCCATCTCTTTGATGGCTTTGATACCACCTAATGTAGAGTGACACAAGGGAAGCACAACACAAAGAAAGTTTGTTCTCCTTAGCCCACTCACCCACTTCACTTCTTCAATCCAACACAATCAAGGGCAAATTCAAGGGTAAATGAAGGATTTGTTAGACTCTTGTCCAACTCTCAAGGCTATGTCTACACCTTCATGCAGGTCTGAAAACACCTTACCAACACTTGGTTTGATCACCAACTTCATTCAACTCTCTAACCTTGACTAGGCCTAGTGAGGCTACTAGCCCTGCAAAACTAGTTTTCTTCACAACAAATGACAAAACCCCAAAGGACTAGGCAAACAAATGGTGATTTTGGATACCCTCTATGGGACTCTAACAAACCTCCAAATCTCCAATCCCAACTCTACTCCAGCAGTTCAAAACCCCCACTAGGTCTCTAGGCCTAATTGATCACTTTAGGCCTAGGTTACAAAGCAAAGGGTTCAAATTGGGTTCATAGGTTAGGTGCAGGAATTTATAATGTCTCTACCAGGTCCCTACAACACAAAACCACCATTCTTTCATTCACCTTGTCTGGATTCTATCACCTACAACAACAAATAGCATAAAAACAGGCCAAATACATGGTAATACTTGACCTAGCGCATCAAATTAAAAATAGAAGACTGCATTTTCTGACAAAAATCTTTTGGAATCTTATAGTACATATCCCTAGCCTGCATTTCACTAGTTTTTGTGAATTTTCACGAGTGGGAATGCATTCTAGGGCCGGATTTCTATGGCTGCCCTAGAAAACAGGGTTTCTAGACTTGTTTTGAAAGAAAAATCAATAACTTTTGATCCCGACCACTTCAGGACCTCAAACTAGTTGCATTAGAACCCTGACTCCAAGTGCTTTCAGAAAAAGTACATTAGAGCAAGAGTTCAGTCTGTACAGCAACACGTTTTCTTCAGAAAAATAGTCAAATTCTTGATTTTTGTGCCCAAAATTGCATCCAAAATCTCTTCCTCCGTACTAGAGTCAGATATCCACCATATTAACCCATCCAAGTCAATTTCCAACTTCTACAACAGCATTCAACCGCCTAAAGTGGTTTTTTTGAACTGACCCAACACATAACACCTTTGACAACTATGGTGTTTTTCATTGACACAAGGAGGTTGATTTGTTTGGCTTGTCCAATGGAGTCCAAATGATCAACACACTCCTTCCAACATACTAAAACACTAAAACAACCAAAAAAAAACTCAAAACCAATCCTTAGACCTTCTAGGCCTAATTGGCACAACAAGGGTCCAAATGGACTAAGAAGGATTTGAGGTTTATATAGTCACCCCAAACCTCTTGACCATACAAAATGGACCAAACAACAATGGCTAAAAGCCTTATTACAAAACACATTGAACCAAAAACATAACTTCTCAAAATGCATCAAAATGCCTTTAGGAACCAAGGTGCTCCTAGGTGCCCTACACCAGGTGTCCAGGACAACCCATTGGAGGGTTTCTTAATCTAGTGATAACCTTAATAATGAATCAGGTGGGATGGGTAGTTAATCATATTAATTAAGATAATGTATGCTTCACTGATGGCTCAAGTGCTCGTTTAGGCTTGAGGTGAGATGAGAAGGCCTGGAATGACAAAACCATCTACCTTGTCCTCATGAAAGGTATGTTGGTTCTGTATGTGTTTGTATGGGGACCAGGGGTCGAGAGAGGTTGCTAGGACAACCCAAGATGGGGGTCATGGCCTAGGAAGACGTTCCAGGACAACCCATGACAAACTATGTGATCACACTCCTTATTACAGTCTAGTACTCCCTAGTTGTATTCCTCCTTCAGTTGTGTGAGTGCCTCTGGAAGTACAGTTAAGTGTGTAAGTGATGGTTGTCATCTGTTTGGTGATTGGTGTCATGTTTCACCCTGTTGCATATGTTAGTCTATTGTTTTCCTAACTGTTTGTTGTAGTGGGACCTTATAGTTATCTCCTAGCATGGGGGGTGGACCTTAGGGTTCCACATGGTTGGGTGGTTGTGCTTTTATTTCCATTAGTTTCCTTGCTACTATCATATGTGAGAAGGATGTATTGCAAGTAGCTGATTCAGATCTTGATGTAGCTCGAGAAGATAGATATTTATATTCTTTTCTTGTAGTATCATGTACTATTGTCTTGATGTATGTACTCCAATGTAATCAGTAAAGAGATATTGTATCATTGTAAATGTGTACTCTCTCTTGTAAAAGAAATTGTATTTGTACTTGTAATACTTTACACATGATCTTGATGTTTACTTATCTGATGATATATTATGAAAGAAATGTATGTGTTGAGTCATTTGATGTATTTGGATTTATAATGAACCATGGTTGTTATTTAGATCATGTTAACAATTAGTAATGCAGCTATGGAATCCCTAGTGGATAAAGCTTAACTTAGATGTTGTGAATAAATATGATTTACATTTCATTGCTATTTCCTTCTTTAAAAAAAAAAATTGTCTTTTTGTATAGCATAGTTGAGTTGATCCCTAGAGTTTCTTGGTGGGGTGTTACAATATGTGTCAATAGACAGGGATTATGGATGCCCAAGAAGTTTCACATTTATTAGTGGGTGCTACCACAATAATGGGTTACACTTTCTGGGACATCCTGATTTTTGCTGAAATCACATACTTTTAAAAAATATAATGATTTAAGCCTTGAAAGGTTCAATTTGAAGGATTTTAATTGAAGAGGGTTTGATCAAACCCCCTTAGATTCAAACCCCCTTGGATAGAACCCTGCCAGTTTTGAAGCATACCTATAATAGAGTCTCCTCTACACCTATCAAAATGCTGATAAAAACTACTTTTGATTTACCTTTTGGGAGATCGAATGAATTCATTTAAAATTTATGTTTTGTAAGTATGTAGTCCTTATTATAAGCTTCCCAAAAAGTATAATTTTAAATATATTTAATTTGATTATTATTTTTATTTTTTATTTCTTGTGAATATAGTTTTTTCACCGAACATCAAGTTCTCTATTCTACACACATGGAAAAATAGTAAATTAGTGAAAAAAATTCTAAAAATATATATGCCCTAGGTATTGATGTCCTTATTTCAACAAAAAAAATAAAATTGAATTTCGATCCATACAGAAAAAGTTATGTTTTACGGAATACGCCTATGTCTAAATTATAATTGGTTTGACTTCAAAACTTAATTAAAAAAATATTCAACAAAACATTATGAAATGAAATGCATGCCCTATATATCAGTATTACCAATCTAAATTCAAAAGAATCATAATTTTATCCTTTGTAGAAAAAAAGTTATGTGCTACAGAATACACATCACTTTAAAAAAATTTTGTTTAATATTAAAAACAAGTTGTCAAAGTAGATGCAAAAAATTTACAATTTAACTCCAAATTTTTTTTAAAAACTATATTTAGAATCTACAAAAAAAATCTCACAAGTCACTAGTTTGCATCGTCTTAAAATTCCTAACGGTTTAGTGACTATCTATGTCAGAAGGTGAATATTTAGTTCAAAATGTTGATTTCAATGTCAAGTTTGGCCAAAAAGTGTAACCCATTATTGTGGGATGACCCTAGTTTTAGTAGGCAGGCAAGTTCATCAAGGGTTTGGATGACACAACATGGAATGACAGAATTATCTCAAATTTTTATGCTTCACCTATTGTGGTGAATTCTTCCTAGCATTCACCAAGTTGCAAGTTTTGGTCTGAGGATGTTTCAAACCTATCAATGAGCATTGAGAAGGACTTTATTCTAAAATTATGGGGGGTGGTGGCACTGGTTCATGGATTTCTATTGATGACTCTCATTTGGTGGATAGCTCACCTCATTTTGATGGTAGGGTTGCAAGGCTCTCTTATATACATGCTCTTGATCTATGCTCTACTAACCTTGACATAGTGATTAAGGCTAGTGTGATTAGTTGCATCCTTAAGTCTTTGTAGGATTATGTTTACAAAGGTATCCTTCGAAACATACCTAAAGTTATTTTGGATTTTTCTACTATTAACAAGGAGGATTACCTAGGTGATCAGCCCTAATATGTAAGTTATACAAGTTCTAGTAGAAACTAGTTGAATTACATGAGTGGATATCAAAAATTTGGAAGAATTTTCTGGAAGATCAAGTCTACATTTACCCCTATCCATGTGGATTCTTCATTCTAGAGTTTGAATCATTGAAAGATGAAGATTTTATTCTATTTTTTTTTCCTTGGTGTCTGAGAAATAACTATTTGTGTATCAGATTTTGGGAGCCTTCTTTTGATCCTATAAAACATTATTTTCCTATTTCTCACATGTGGGTGAGATTACCCTATATACAACTTCAATACTAGTAGGAGTCTAGCTTAATTTGGGATTACAAACTCGTTAGGGAAGTTCATATGTTTGTCTAAAGAGACTATTGAAAAAACTTATACCACTTTTGCCAGGTTTTGTGTTGAGTTGGATTTGTCAAAGGATCTTCCAAAGGAAGTATCATTGAGAGTCAGTGACAAATTTTGGTTACAGACAATAGATTATAAAAAATTAAATTTTATATGTAGGAGATGTTTTAGTCATGGTCACAATTCCCTTCAGTGTAGTATGAGGGTTTCTAATTCTTCTATGGTGGAAGGATCTGTTGGTTCCCAAAACTATTGGTCCAAAATCCTAGAGTATTTCTCGTCCTTCACGGCCAAGGGTGTTGTCAATAAGGTGAGAAAAAGGCACATCCATAGATTGAGGATGGTTAAGGCCAACTAACAAGAGTGGGTATGCTCTCTTGTACTTTGGGCTTAGCTAGACCCAGAAGGGATATTCCTATAGGCATGAAATAAAATGCAAACTGATAACCACAACCATACCCAATGTACACTTCATCTCCTATAATTTTCACTAGACCAAGACAAATTGGATGCATAAACCTCTAATAAAGCTAATCACTACACCTTGTACATGCACCCAAAGATGATAACATTAATAATCCACAAGATGAATCCACTTAACTTTGCATACACAAGTTACAAGGTATAGGCATGCATGAACATTATTCACAATGATTTAAACTATTTTATATTACT
The DNA here is from genome assembly GCA_027924645.1 of Cunninghamia lanceolata. Taxonomy (NCBI): domain Eukaryota; kingdom Viridiplantae; phylum Streptophyta; class Pinopsida; order Cupressales; family Cupressaceae; genus Cunninghamia; species Cunninghamia lanceolata. Next base: position 12,780,863 of record BSBN01000739.1, read on the forward strand.
TGAGATTTGTTCCTGATTGTAATCTTGAATCATGAACAACATGTAAAATCTATTATACTCCTCTTATAGCTACCTAGAATAGAGGATTGATTTGAAATTGTTTAGTGGAAAAAGTGGGAAAATGATAGTTTACTTAAACTAAATCAAACCCCTCTTTCTCCTACTAACATTGGGAAATAGGAGCCAAGCTTGCTCACTATGAAGGATCAAGCTACTGATTCCTATTGCCTTTTCTATGTTTGTTGGGATGGATTAGATGATTCAATTAGGTTTTGACAAGCTTCAAGCACTCAATTAGCATGAAACCCTAATTGCAAAGTATGTGATAATAGACATATTTTTGGCATAGATATAGACAGACAGATCACAAAAATGTAGAACATGGATCACAGAGAGTATGTACCCAGAAATTGAGGACATGTTAGACTAGGGTGCTTGCCCCTATGTCTAGAAAGTTTTTGATGACTAAAATCTCTTGTACTTAATGTCAAAGTGTCCATAGAGGGTTCTGTTGTGATGTTCACAACATGCCCCATTTTACCTTTTAGCAAAATGAGGACCCTTGCTGTGGCTTTCGCTTTGGTTGCATGGGTGTGCTTGTGGTTTTGTGAGGTGGTATGGGAAAAATGGCAAGTGTTGTAAAAATGTTGAAAATTATAATGCCTAGTGAAAAAGTACAAAACAAGGTGAAGTTTTTTGTGTGCATGTGAGGTTGGAGGTTTTGTATGCTATATGCAAATCTTTTTGTATATGTATTCCCAGGTTGGTCTTGTTGGGATAGTTGGATTTTTTTTGTATTTCGAAAGGTGATATACATATCTGTTGACACAGTCAAAACCTTTTATGTACAAAATGGACCCAATCGAGTATAAACGGTAACTAAATTAAATTAAGGTCCACATTTACTTCCCTCAGTTTTGTATATGCAACGATTCAACATACATTTGAGATACAAAAACAAGAACATACGTATACAGAATTGAAAATAGAATGAAATCAAACATAGGGTGGAATGATATAAAATATGGTCAGAATTGCAGAAGTAAATGTACTAAGAATCCAAAACTAATTTGAAAACAAGATTGCATAGTACAAGTACAAAAAAAAAGGAATTAACTAGGAAAGAAATTTGTGATCATATAAACACATCAAAGTTGGTTATTGATTATATTATATATGAACCAAGAATGTATAATCAAGAGAGAGCGTATTTACATATGCCATGGTCAAAATTCAAAGTCATGGTAAGGACAAAGAGACCAAAATGTTAACAAAGAAAAAGCAAAACGCAGCCTAGGGATTTCCATAGAAAATGCCAATGTGGACTATGTCTGCAAAATGAGTAATCCAGTCTGGATTCTATGATATTTCCAATCCTCAGGACAACCATAGAAAACTGAGGCCAACCCTAGCCCAATATCTGTGACGGGCTAAGGCCTGGTCTGAAAGATGCATAAGAAACGACAGTCTGATGAATTGAGCACTAGGAGTACTAGTCAGGTGAAGTTCTGAGGCCTGCGGTACACTTATTCCCAGGTCAGCTGCCAAGAGAACCTCAATGTCTGAGTCTATAATCTACTTTGAAGAGGTCCTATAGTAATAAGAAGACCTCTATCTTGTTGACACTTAAGTCTAGAACGGAGGCAAGAAACCACGAAACAATGTCTGAATTAACTCTATAATTATCCATACTGGTTAGGAAGCTTGTGCCTAATACCATTTTTACAGCTTCTAGTTTCAAATCTTGAAGCATGGGGTTTCCATGCCACCAAATTAATCCTTTAAAATGAACATCTGAAATTGGACCAAAAAAGGCGGTTTGTCGCCTAGAGCTAAGAAGGAAAATGGGAGTTGTCATATTTATAGAATGCTTTCAAAATATGAGGCGTGTAAAATTAGTTGTTACACAAGCATTTAAATAGGAATTTTACATGAGCTATAGGTTCAATCGCCATTAATGGTGTCTGGAAGGAATTGAATGTGTATAAGTGTAAGTGTTAAGTCGCGCGTGCCAAAAGTCTAATGAAGTTAACGACATTAATGTATTGGATTTCTTTTAATCATGCCTTAGAGATTGTAACATTAATTACAAGGAAAAGTACAGGTAAGGGCATGATTAAGAGGTTGAAATTTGCGTCCTTTTATTACACATTTTTTGTATGTATAAAGCTTATGCATATCAAACATACATAAAAAAGATTGGTGTGCAGGTTCGAATCTCGGGAGGATACATGCTTTCACTCAGAGGTAAGTACAAATCCTAGTGTTTGCTATTTTGTATTAATGCATGGAGTGTGATTTGTATCTTAAAGCTAAGTACAATATCGAGGTTCAAAAAAAAGGATTGAAAGAATTTACAAATGGTGGGGCCCATGGAAGTATGGTTAAAAGAGTGGGTAATATACAAAAAAGCAAATGCATCGAGTGTTATAAAAAGGTAGATCTGTAAATGCTTTAAAGTACAAGTTTGGAAGTGGTTTGGGTTTGTGTTTGTTTTTATATCAAGTTGTATTTCGTATGCCTAAAATGATACATACAAAAGATAAATGCAAAAGTCTAAAATGGTAAGTTACAAGTGGTAAGACTTATGCTGAAGAATGAAACTCGAGGTGACAAGTCTGAAGTAGAAAGATCACTTATGATGACTTATGATGCAAAAGGGGTTTAAAAGTGATAGGAAATATTTGATCTCTTGGTTTTGTATGTAAAGTGATATACAAAACTGACATACAAAAGGGATATACAAAATGGGTATTTACAAAGGAAATCAATTTAAGTAAGTAAATAAAAACATTTTGGAAAGTTCCGCGTGTATATGTTTGGATGTATAAAAAGACTATATGTTCTAAGGTACAAAAATCAAGATACAAGATAAGAGTGAAGCAAAGGATAATATCGTCGTCATGGGTTTTGATTTGTATCACAATCGTTTGTATAAAAGCAATATACAAAAGTAACATACAAAGAGGAAGATACAAAAGTTGTAGCATACAAAAAATGTAATATGCATAATCATTCATAGAAAGAAAAAGTTAACTGATACAAAAATTCAAGAAGTGAAATCTAAAATAAAAGGTTTTAATTTGAATTATATGCATTAATTGTTGTAATAAATGCACAACTAACGGCAGGAATGCAGAATGCGAAAAGAATAAAGGCAAAAAACATATGAGGCAATTTCATAATCACGTTTGTGAAGCGGGAAATTGCAGAGAAAATAGAAATAAAACCAGGTGAGTAGAAATTCAAAGGTGAATGGGATTACAAGGAGATAATGGCACAATTGAAACGGTAATTCGAATCAACACCTATAAATTTAAGCTAGTCAGGGAACAGGTATGTATCTTAAAACATTATTATGGTGCATATAGTATGAACATGGTTTTTGTTATTATTAGTCACATTGGAAAATGGAATTAACTGTTGCAAACAGTTGGGTTTACTTAGGAATTTTACTGAATATTGTTACATAATTTAAATTCTAAAGTAAAACCTGGTAAAATAGTTATGGTAAAAACATGGTAAAAAATGTGAAATTAGGGTAAAAAACCTTAACAGTCATGCATGAATAGAAGTGTAAAATGTACTTGTCTTCTACAGGATCGCACCAAAGCAAAAGGTGATTGTTGTGGCGGAAGAAGGAGAAAAGATAAAAAAGGAAAGGAAGCTGCGGCGAGAAACTACTAAGGAAGAATTGCCAATACATCAAGGGTTTCCAACGGTGACATTCTACAGGGAAGGATTAGTTACAGATACCATCATAGGGCAATATGATGTAAAGGATGTATTGCGTAAGGTCACGACATTAGATGCCTTTGAAGAAATGGAAAGGATTTAGAGCAAAGGGTTATATAAATCCACTGGTTTTCCTTTAGCTATGGAAGCTAGTGAATTGGTGTAATGCCCCGTCATGCGACCCTAGAGTGCTAGACAAAAAGTGTAGAATAATAGATTTTTTTTTTTGAAAGAATAATCTTGCGTTAAAAGAACCAAAGATACCAAATACACAACATAACGAGAATTGCACTTCTAACAACCCTAGGGAAACATAACTACATTAGTAATATAAAGTAAAACCACATGAGTGATAAACATTAATCTGCTGAATTAGATACAATAACTTTTACAACAGCAAGATAGTTTGATTACAAGTCTCAGTACAAGATTACAAGATTACAAAATTTCAAGATTACAAGATTACAAGCTGATCTTGTCGGTTAACAAATGACTACAAAAGAGAGTATACAACAACACTGAGTGTGGAACACAACTAGAACTAGATCTCCTTTACACCAGACTCGAACTGAATCTCCAAAAGAACCAATGGATAGCTCTGCCTCCCAACCATGTGTAACCTTGAGGTCCACCCCACTGAGCTAGGAGATAACATCAAGGATCCACTAGGTCGAAGTTACAACAATGAACAAGAATGAAATACAGACTCTTCACAGGCATACAAGATAACAAGACTACATAGAACGATAGTAGTCCACCAGATAGAACCAACATTCAAACAAGATCAAACCAGAAGCCAAGATTATACTCCAGAGGTAACAATCAAATAAAGAGGAAGTAACTGAGTCGCGTAAGGAGAGTGTCATCGCATGGTCCTGGCATGGGTTACCCAGGCTATCTATCACCAGAAGCTGGCCCCCATCTATGGTTACCCAGGCAGCCTCTCTCTAGGCACTGGCCCCATAGGGTGACACATGCAGAACTGACGGGTCCTCTCATGGAGACGAGGAGGTCGGCCTTGCCAACTAGGCCTTCTCAACCCATCCTTGCCTACGGAAGCACTCAAGGCATGGGCGAGGTATCTTACTAATCTTGTTAAGTGTTTTACTACCCCAACCCTCCTAATGAGTTATTAAGTTTTCACTTGCTCATCACTTCCATGGGGTTACCTAGGCAGCCTCTCACTAGGCACCGGCCCCACCATAGAAGCCACTCCCTTAGCAAACTCCAAACAACAATCGCACCACCACGAGCAAAGATCAGGTACAAGATGACATCTAAACGTTACTCATGCCATTCACTTTCCCTGGGCATAATAAATCCCATTACCTTGACATGTCACAATAAGAACCAGAACCCAAGACAACACACCTCTGGAGATAAGTACAAAATCAATGAAAAGAGGAAACCATTATCTGACGAGGACAATGCTTCCGCATTTTGACACCAAGAGGTCATGACATCTCACATGACTTCCCCACTTCTCAATCGACCAAAACAAGGACATAAACCCCACCCAAGGCGAACACAAGGATCCCATACAAGCATGTAATTATGACCAGAAGGATTAACGAACATAAAATCATCAATATATTTCCGGGTTCAACCAACATAACTTATAAAGGTTAACAACAATTTATAAGAACATTCAAGATCATGACAAAATTCTGATTTACACATGATTTCCGAAATGGCAACTTAAACCTCAAGGACTAAATGGCACAAGGACGGAGAACCATAATCCAAAACTAATCCAAAACCAAGAAGTTATAAACTAAGTCCTTCACCAATAATCCTCAAGATAAAACACTTAATTACCACATATTAGAATCAACACAATTCCTGGTTTCACAAAATACAAGTATCAAGATGAAGGAAATTACAAATGCAATGACATTCCCTATTTATGAAACACAGATTCGAGTACTACAAGCCTGACTATCAACATTGATAAGACATGGTGATTAATACCCGATTAGAGCACTATTGTTACCTCCAGAAACAAAAAGCATTAATACAAAATTTCTCTAATTTTCCCAAGGACATCTAAAGAAAATATAAAATATAACTAATTACCAATATGCTTACTACCTACCAATTGATAAAGAGGACAACTAGAAAAAGAATATTTTCCCATTATAATATCTAATAATTACCAAAAGAAAGCACATCCAACACTATGATTTCCTTTAATTAAACCTACTAGTTAACATAACATTATAACCCAAATTAGTGTAACTTACCACTAAGATAATAACTTACCAATTCTTAAAAAAACTTCTATGAGAAAATTGTTACAATACCCATTATTTTCTTAATGAACCGCTTGACTCCAATAACCCACTAAACTTCCTATTTACCTTCCTACCTATTATAATCCTCAAACACAACTCAAAACAAATGAAATTTCTAAAGATTCGCGAGCACCTTACCAACTAACATCCCAATGCCCAAACCTTAAAACAAATATATAATTTCTAACTTATTATGCCTCTCCATAATCAAAAAATGCGGCTTCCTAACTGACATACCACCCTCGAACTACTAACCAGCGTAATAATAAAAAAAGAAAGTGAGTGCACACATTCATTCATATATCGTTGCTGCACCCATCGACCCACCACAAGGACTAAGACTGGCCAATATTTATGTCACTGAGAACACCAACTAAACGCTGCTACAGTGACTACACTTTGACAGTAGTGACAATGTAAATATATATATATATTGTCACGATACGAATATTAGCAGTGACCTAAAAAAATGTTGTGGCAACGTCGACACCGGAACTATTCACTGGCCAAGACAACTATAGGTGGCAAGACATAAGGTAAACCATACCACAACTCTCACACCACTCATAGTCTAATACAAAAGGTTGTTTGGACACTAACAACCTTAGGGTTTACATTCTACTCTGAGACTTCCCACTGCACAATACGACGACAGATCCTTATGCAAACGACTGAGGACATCGTGAAAACTACTCTAGGCATAAGTCATTAGACATGGCTCGCTATCTACTGACAGACACATGAATGGGACAGGAGCACAATAACCTCCAAATAAACCTTCCTAGATCTACATACGAGGCCACAAGAGGATAGGGAACTCGAAAACACAAGTCTGCGATGTTAGTCGACCAATCCATTCCGAGCCTCGGCAAAAGTGACTAACAAGGAGATGAGCCCCCAGTAACAACTGACAAGCCCAATCTACGACTTCTAATAAGACAGTTTCTAAACATTACTAAGGGTAACACTAAACTTCGCAGAAAAGGATAATAATGAATCAAATAAAATTCTGCCGACTATCATAGATAAGAATAGAAATTTCTGAAGAATCTTCACCTCTCTAAGTTCAAACAATGAGAAGGCCTACGAAACAATGCATGATTGCCTATTTATTTGTTCTGTATTGTTTCTAGCTTAGTTATACTCAATTACCAAAGATGGATTAACGAATATCTTTCAGCCATAAGAAGTGTTATTGCAGAAATGGAGGGGTTTGCACAAGAGACTTCTCACAGTCTAAATTTTCCAAGACAAGCTCACAAGGTAAATCTTCAGAGGAGGTAATGTTGGTGAAAAAGAGCCAATTCAGACAATGTAAACCTAGGCACAGGATCTTCAGCAGGGGTTACAAGGTATTGCAAGGTGACAAGGGGAAATCAGTATAAGGACTTTCTGATAACAAAATGGAGTAGCAATTATAATAATCTCCTATGAAATCAAAATTATTCAAGCTGCCACAGAATAGGGGTAGTAATAGTTTACTAGCAGAGAGAGAGACCGAAAGGTGTGCAGAATGACAGGGACAAGAGGTTATAAAAGATTTAAAATTGAGCCTTCTATTTCACAGGTTTGAGATCACAAAACAGATTATAGATGATTGAACTGAAGATTTCAAAAGGATAAAGATCGTGGCTAGATAGAAAGGTACAACTTGGAGGAATCTACAGGACATGCAAACACACACGCACATAGAACAAGCTGCAAAAAGGATTTTTAAATTCTGAGATACAGAGATTGCAATTCTACAGAAAGAGACAATCACATACCTAGATTCTAGTCCCTCTTTGAACTTTCTTCAATCCTGCAACACCAAAACTCTTATCTTCTCCCAATTTCCTCCATCCCCTTCTGTCCAACCTCCGAGCAAGATTTTCTTTCATCCCCCCCAATAGATTCAACTCATAAAATAAATGTAGACATGCATCCATTACCCGACAACCCACTCCTCTGAGAAATTCAAAATTTTGCTATTACAGGAGATACCAATCTTCCAATTTCCAACATGACAACTCAAAGAATTTATTTCACAATCAATTATTTTGATAAAATATTTACTCATTACTCGGATTCCAATAATGACATGAATATTTTGGAATATTAAATAATTTAACTCCAGACAATTATAAATTTTAACCTAGATGTCAAACAAGGTTTTTAAGCCAAACAATTATTATCTAACCAACATAAAAGAAGCATTATTAATAATTAATAATTCCATAAAGTATCTTCCAACCACACAGGAACATAATTTAAACATTATAAAACACAACTTGACTATACATCACGACACAAGGTAACCAATCATAACAAGGCAAAGACCAAGTGTCATAACATGACTCGAGACCACAACAAAAGACAAGGACCGACCAATGGACTAGACCTCGTGTTATCTCCCATCACTAATATCCATTGGTGAAAGAACCCACTCAAACCTACTATATTAGGTGGAGTCGAGGTTCGGTACTTGCAGCCTGCAGCCAAACAACTGATTAACTACGATCAAGTACATATATGTCAACACACGGAGAGTCAGAGAATCACGGCGTAGCAGGGTACTTGAAGCGAGTAATGCTACACCGTCCCTGCTCTTGAACAAGATTATAACCACAACATTTGGAAACAAATATCTACAAATCTAATAAAACATGTAAATAATAATCCATTACTAAACATGTCCAACACATCATAACTGAAGTAACCATAATGTCATCTTCACTCATAACACATGTCTAAATATATCCATCGAACATTGTCCATCAAGGTCAAAGGGAAACATAAACCATAACATACTAATCCAAATGTCTCGAAACTGTAAATATGCAATAAAAGACTATCAAATGTTTCAGAAGTATCAGAGAGAAATATGAAACTAACATCTATCACAAGCCAAAAAGTGAGGGGCATTACATCCTCCCCCCTAGAACCAGGCTTACTTCTGGAAGCCTACAAATAAGTAAGGGTATAACTCCCTCATCCTGGAAGCATCCACCTAGGTAGCAGAGGTCTCATCATTAGGATCCCACGGGACCCTGACCTGCTCCATGTCTCTGCCCTTGAGAGCAAGTCTCCTGTGCTGAAGAATGCCTACAGGCTCCAAAGCCAGCTGCCCGTCCTCTACCTATAGAGCAGTCCAATCAAGAACATGAGCAATATCTGGATAATAAGGTCTAAGTACAGAAACATGAAACACATCATGGATGCGTGAAAGGCTAGGCGACAAAGCAAGACAATAAGCAACTAGACTGATCCTCTCCAACACCTCAAAAAGTCCAACAAAGTGCAATGCCAACTTAGAGCCTTTCCATAACGGATTGAACTCTTCTGCGGTCACACACCCAAGAACACCTGATCCCCAACATAAAACTGATGATTGATCCTATGAGCATCTGCATACTTCTTCTATCTGTCCTGAGCTGCCACCAAATGCTCTCTAATCCTCTCAACCTGTTGCTCCAAATCTCTAAGCATATCAGGACCAAGAAGAACTCTATCCTCCAGACGATCCCAACTCAAAGGGGTCCTATAAGGATGACCATACAAGGCCTGAAATGGAGACATGCCAATAGAACTATGATATCCATTATTATAAGAAAACTCCACTAGGTATAGGTAGTCCTCCCAACAACTCTGCCAATCCATCACATACATCCTCAACATATCTTCGAGAACCTGACTAACCCTCTCGGTCTGACCATCAGTCTCAGGATGGTAGGCTGAACTAAAGTTCAGCTGTGTCCCCAAGGCATGCTGCAAGGAAGTCCATAGAGCGGAAGTGAACACTGGATCCCTATCGTAGATGATCCTACGAGGAATCCCATGAAGTCTGACGATGTCCTCCATGAACACTCTGGCCACCATAGAAGCATTATAAGAAGCACGGATAGGAGAGAAGTGAGCTACCTTCGTCAACCTATCCATAGTGACCATAATAGCATTGTGCCAGCGAGAGGATATCGACAAACCAACAATGAAGTCTATCAAAATGATATCCCACTTCCACTCTGGAATCAAATGAGGCTGCAAAAGACCTGCAGGGTGCTGGTGCTCCGCCTTCATCCTTTGACACTCTAGACATCTTGACACAAAATTAGCAATATCCCACTTCATACCACTCCAAAAATACAGCTGACATAGATCTACATGCATCTTCTTGACACCCAGATGAGCAAAATAGGGTGCTCGATGCACCTCTGACAACACTAGGGTGCGAAGACCCTCCGAACTAGGAACATAGATACGACCCAAATGTCGCAAAGGACCATCTAACTCAAAAGAGTACCCAGAGAATCTACCCTCTAACGGTCTACCAGACTCAATCTCGGATATCACCTCCTGGTACCAACTGTCGGTAGGAAGTGCTATGAGAATTTGACCTCTCAAATCAACTGTAAGAGAGACCACTGAGATCTCATGTCACCGATGACTAAGAGCATCTACTACCACATTCTCCTTGCCCTGAATATATCTGACCTCAAAGTCATACTCGCACAAGAACTCCATCCAATACCTCTGCCTTGCATTCAAGTTTGGCTGCGTGAAAATATACTACAAACTACGATGATCACTGTGCAGTTCAAACTAATGCCCTAAGAGAAAATGCCTCCATCTCACCAAGGCATGCACAACTGCCGCTAACTCAAGGTCATGAGTGGGATAGTTCAATTCGTGATCCTTGAGTTTGTGAGACTCATAGGCAATCACACAACCATCCTACATCAAAACTACTCCCAAACCCTCCAAAGAAGCATCAGTACAAACAACAAAGTCCCTATCAGGATCAGGAATTGCTAATATCGGTGCACTAGTCAACTACTCCTTAAGAGTTTGAAAGGCTTCCTGACACTGCTCTAACCAAGAAAACTTCTTCCCTTTCCTCTAAAGAGAAGTAATAGGATGGGCAATCCTCGAAAACCCCATAACAAAATGACGATAATAGCCTGCTAGACCCATAAAGCTGCGGACCTCAGAAACATTAGTAGGTGCAGGCCAATCCATAATAGCTTGGATCTTCAAAGGATCCACCACAATACCCTCTCTAGAGATGACATGACCCAAATACTTAACCTCTATCTGAAAGAAATCACATTTCGACAAATTGGAATAAAGCTGATTTTCTCTCAGACACTGCAACACCTAACACAAATGCTCCTCATGCTCCTCTATAGTCCTCAAATAGATCAATATATCATCTAGGAACACAAGGACAAATCAGTCGAGATAAGTACAAAAAACACCATTCATCAAGCTCATGAAAACGGAAGGTGCATTCGTTAACCCGAATGGTACCACTGTGAACTCATAATGTCCATAACGGGTACGAAATGTTGTTTTGTGAATATCTGCCTCACATATCCGCAACTAGTGATATCCTGACTTAAGGTCAATTTTAGAGAATACATTTGCTCCTTTAATCTGATCAAACAAATCATCGATCCAAGGCAAAGGATACCTATTTCTCACTGTTACCTTATTGAGCTATCGATAATCGATACATAGCCGCAAAGATCCATCCTCCTTTTTAACAAAGATCATAGGTGCTCCCCAAGGAGAAACACTAGGTTGAATGAACCCTTTGGCTAATAGCTCCTCCAACTGCAGTCGAAGCTCCTTGAGCTCCTGAGTGGTCATCTTGTATGGAGCTCATGAGATAGGTTCTGCACCAGGAATTAGATCGATCCTAAAATCGATGTCACACTTAGGTGGCATCCCCAGAATATCAAATGGAAAAACATCAGCATATTCCTTCAAGAGTGGGTGATCATCAAGAGATGCCTCTCAACTCTCCTCCATCTCCAAGTCACTAACAATCGCTGCAAAAAGCTGACATCCCTGACACATGCATCTCTTGAGTTGCATAGCTGAGATCATACGTAGGGAAATAGGTCTCTGAACCCCTACCACCTCGACCTCTACACCAGAATCATCCACACACCTAACAGACTTATGTCAACAATCTATCACTGCCTGATGAGCCTCCAACCAATCCATCCCCAAAACTATGTCATATGAACCCAGGGGTAGAATGCGAAGGTCCATAGAAGTAGATAGAGAGCCAATCATCAATTCACACCCAGAGACAAGAGACTCAACTGCTATCTTCGCCCCGGAAGCTAACTCAACCTACCACCTATCATCCTACTTTGTTGCCACTAAGCCACAACGCTCCATAAGAGAAGGAGATATAAACGAATCAGATGCACCAGAATCAAAAAGAACAAAAAAACCAATACCTTGCATGCGACCAGAAGTCTCCACCACAGTGCCCTGATGCTCTGTCTGTCAGTCATCCACCACTGCAAAGACTCGGTGTGACCTACCTGCATCACCAACCATTGGCTTAGATGCCGTTGGTCGATGTCCAAACCCTGAAGTACCCTTCTGCAGGCACTGCCTAGCAATATGGCCCTACTGGCCGCAAGAGAAGAACCCGGTGCCTCTACCAAAACCACCGTCACCCCGGAAAGCACTAGACTGCTAGAAACTGCCTCTACTCACTATAGACTACGTACTCTAAGCTAGCTAATCAAAATGGTTGCACTTATTGCACTACCAAGACCGATCCTTCTTATTTTGAAATCTATTACCTTGCTGATGCTGAGGATTCTTTGGCTTAGACTACATATACTGCTGCTGACCACTCTTTGAGGATGCATGAGAACTTGATGCCTGAGTGTGACCACCTCAAGAACCATATCCTAAATAAGGTGTACTACCAGTGTGCACACCTGTATGCCCACCGAGAGCCAAAGCCAAATTCTCCTCCACTAACTGGGCTTTCTCCACGGCAACCTCCATAGTCTTAGGTTAGAATACACGAACCGCTCCACTAATCCAGGCATTTAAGCCCCTGATAAAATGTTGCACCAACATAGAATCGTCATCCCTGATACCTGCATACTGTTTCAGCTCATAAAATCTATGCTCATACTGCTCAACTGTCATGGCCAACTGCCTCAGTTCGTGGAACTCATCTTCTTGATGCTGCCTCCAATGGTTAGATAGAAAGTGGGCTTTGAACCTCTCTAGAAACAACTCCCAAGAGACTGTACTGATGTCCAAATGCAGCTTCTGCTCCTCCAGCCGCCACCATGTCGAAGTGAACCCTCGAAGATGCAAAATAGCACATCTGGCTTTGGTGTTGTTGCCATACAGATGCATGGCGAAAAACCTGCCTAAGTCCAATAACCAAGTCTCTGCCTCAAGACCTCTACCAGCTCCATCAAAGATGGGTAGGCATGCTCTCAGTAGATCCCTCATATGGCTAGCTAGTGTGGTCTCCTACTCAGCTGTCAACTCTCTACGCCTAGGAGACCTCTCTCTCTCTAGGACCTGGCTAGTCTCCCTCCTAACCTCGTCTAGGCTGCTTGCCCTCCTGTCTAGGGCCAAAACGGGCAAGGGCCTCCTCAAGAATCTGTCTCAACTGGGCTCCATCAGGCTGACCTTGACCCTCCATATTCTGACCCCCGCCTTCATGGGCACTCACATGAGAAGACCTGGGAGGAGGTGTGCCACCACCACCTCTCCCACGACCCCTACCTTTGCCCCGACCTTGGCCCCTACCTCTAGGCATCTACCTATAGCACCAAAGGCAAGTTATTACATTCAGAAAAGGGTCACAACAGGGATAAAATTATTCTATAGAGTTTAAGCACTAGGTTACATAATGGGCTCAAATATAACCAGGGTACCCAGTGTTTAAACCTGGCTCTGATACCAAATGTAATGCCTCATCATGCAACCCTAGAGTGCTAGACAAAAAGTGCAGAATAACAATTTTTTTTTTTGGAAAGAATAATCTTGCGTTAAAAGAACCAAAGATACCAAATACACAACATAATGAGAATTGCACTTCTAACAACCCTAGGGCAACATAAGTGCATTAGTAATATAAAGTAAAACCACATGAGTGATAAACATTAATCTGTTGAATTAGATATAATAACTTTTACAACAACAAGATAGTTTGATTACAAGTCTCAGTACAAGATTACAAGATTTCAAGATTTCAAGATTACAAGATTACAAGCCATTCTTGTTGGTTAACAAATGAGTACAAAAGAGAGTATACAACAACACTGAGTGTGGAACACAACTAGAACTAGATCTCCTTTGCACCGGACTCGAACCGAATCTCCAAAAGAACCAATGGATAGCTCTGCCTCCCAACCATGTGGAACCCTAAGGTCCACCCCACTGAGCTAGGAGATAACATCGAGGATCCACTAGGTTGAAGTTACAACAATGAACAAGAATGAAATACAGACTCCTCACAGGCATACAAGATAACAAGACTACACAGAACGATAGTATTCTACCAGATAGAACCAACATTCAAACAAGATCAAACTAGAAGCCAAGATTATACTCTAGAGGTAACAATCAAATAAAGAGGAAGTAACTGAGTCATGTAAGGAGAGTGTCATTGCATGGTCCTGTCATGGGTTACCTAGGCTATCTATCACCAGAAGCCGGCCCCCATCTATGGTTACCTAGACAGCCTCTCTCTAGGCACCGGCCCCATAAGGTGACACATGCGGAACCGACGGGTCCTCTCATGGAGACGAGGAGGTCAGCCTTGCCAACCAGGCATTCTCAACCCATCCTTGCCTACGGAAGCACTCAAGGCATTGGCAAGGTATCTTACTAATCTTGTTAAGTGTTTTACTACCCCAACCCTCCTAATGAGTTATTAAGTTTTCACTTGCTCATCACTTCCATGGGGTTACCTAGGCGGCCTCTCACTAGGCACCGGCCCCATCATAGAAGCCACTCCCTTAGCAAACTCCAAACAACAATCACACCACCACGAGCAAAGATAAGGTACAAAACGACATCTAAACGTTACTCATGCCATTCACTTTCCCTGGGCATAATAAATCCCATTACCTTGACATGTCACAATAAGAACTAGAACCCAAGACTACACACCTCTAGAGATAAGTACAAAATCAATGAAAAGAGGAAACCATTATCTGACGGGGACAATGCTTCCGCATTTTGACACCAAGAGGTCATGACATCTCACATGACTTCCCCACTTCTCAATCGACCAAAACAAGGACATCAACCCCACCCAAGGTGAACACAAGGATCCCATACAAGCATGTAATTATGACCAAAAGGATTAACGGACATAAAATCATCAATATATTTTTGGGTTCAACCATGAACATAACTTATAAAGGTTAACAGCAATTTATAAGAACATTCAAGATCATGACAAAATTTTGATTTACACATGATTTCCCAAATGACAACTTAAACCTCAAGGACTAAATGGCACAAGGACGGAGAACCACAATCCAAAACTAATCTAAAACCAAGAAGTTATAAAGTAAGTCCTTGACCAATAATCCTCAAGATAAAACACTTAATTACCACATATTAGAATCAACACAATTCCTGGTTTCACAAAATACAAGTATCAAGATGAAGGAAATTACAAATGCAATGACATTCCCTATTTACGAAACACAGATTCGAGTACTACAAGCCTGACTATCAACATTGATAAGACATGGTGATTAATACCCGATTAGAGCACTATTGTTACCTCCAGAAACAAAAAGCATTAATACAAAATTTCTCTAATTTTCCCAAGGACATCTAAAGAAAATATAAAATATAACTATTTACCAATATGCTTACTACCTACCAATTGATAAAGAGGACAACTAGAAAAAGAATATTTTCCCATTATAATATCTAATAATTACCAAAAGAAAGCACATCCAACACTATGATTTCCTTTAATTAAACCTACTAGTTAACATAACATTATAACCCAAATTAGTGTAACTTACCACTAAGATAATAACTTACCAATTCTTAACAAAACTTCTATGAGAAAATTGTTACAATACCCATTATTTTCTTAATGAACCCCTTGACTCCAATAACCTACTAGACTTCCTATTTACCTTCCTACCTGTTATAATCCTCAAACACAACTCAAAACACATGAAATTTCTAAAGATTTGCGAGCACCTTACCAACTAACATCCCAATGCCCAAACCTTAAAACAAATATATAATTTCTAACTTATTATACCTCTCCATAATCAAACAATGTGGCTTCCTAACTGACATACCACCCTCGAACTACTAACCAACGTATTAATAAAAAAAGAAAGTGAGTGCACGCATTCATTCATATACCATTGCTGCACCCATCGACCCACCACAAGGACTAAGACTGGCCAATATTTATGTCACTGAGAACGCTGACTAAACGTTGCTACAGTGACTACACTCTGACAACAGTGACAATGTAAATATATATTTATTGTGACGATATGAATATGAGTAGCGACCTAAAAACATGCTATGGCAATGTCAACACCGGAACTATTCACTAGCCAAGACAACTACAGGTGGCGAAACATAAGGTAAACCATACCATGACTCTCACACCACTCATAGTCTAATACAGAAGGTTGTTTGGACAATAACAACCTCGGGGTTTACATTCTACTCTGAGACTTCCCACTGCACAATACGACGTCAGATCCTTACGCAAACGACTGAGGACATCGCGCAAACCACTCTAGGCATAAGTCATTAGACATGGCTCGCTATCTACTGACAAACACATGAATGGGACTGGAGCACAATAACCTCCACTAAAACCTTCCCAGATCTACATACGAGGCCACAAGAGGATAGGGAACTCGACAACACAAGTCTGCATTGTTAGTCGACCAATCCATGCTGAGCCTCGGCAAAAGTGACTAACAAGGAGATGAGCCCCCACTAACAACTGACAAGCCCAGTCTACGACTTCTAATAAGACAGTTTCTAAACATTACTAAGGGTAACACCGAACTTCGCAGAAAAGGATAACAATGAATCAAATAAAATTATGCCAACTATCATAGATAAGAATAGAAATTTCTGAAGAATCTTCACCTCTCTAAGTTCAAACAATGAGAAGGCCTATGAAACAATGCATGACTGCCTATTTATTTTTTCTCTATTGTTTCTAGCTTAGTTATACTCAATTACCAAAGATGGATTAATGAATATCTTTCAGCCATAAGAAGTGTTATTGCAGAAATGGAGGGGTTTGCACAAGAGACTTCTCACAGTCTAAATTTTTCAAGACAAGCTCACAAGGTAAATCTTTAGAGGAGGTAATGTTGGTGAAAAAGAGCCAATTTAGACAATGTAAACCTGGGTGCAGGATCTTTAGCAGGGGTTACAAGGTATTGCAAGGTGACAAGGGGAAATGAGTATAAGGACTTTCTGATAACAAAATGGAGTAGCAATTATAATAATCTCCTATGAAATCAAACTTATTCAAGCTTCCACAGAATAGGGGTAGTAACAGTTTACTAGCAAAGAGAGAGACCGAAAGGTGTGCAGAATGACAGGGACAAGAGGTTATAAAAGCTTTAAAATTGAGCCTTCTATTTCACAGGTTTGAGATCACAAAATAGATTACAGATGATTAAACTGAAGATTTCAAAAGGATAAAGATCGTGGCTAGATAGAAAGGTACAACTTGTAGGAATCTATAGGACATGCAAACACACACACACACACAGAACAAGCTGCAAAAAGGATTTTTAAATTTTTAGATACAAAGATTGCAATTCTACAGAAAGAGACAATCACATACCCGGATTCCAGTCCCTCTTTGAACTTTCTTCAATCCTACAACACCAAAACACTGATCTTCTCCCAATTTCCTTCGTCCCCTTATCTCCAACCTCCAAGCAAGATTTTCTTTCATCCCCCCCCAAAAGATTCAACTCATAAAACAAATGTAGACATGCATCCGTTACCCGACAACCCACTCCTCCAAGAAATTCAAAAATTTGCTATTACAGGAGATACCAATCTTCCAATTTCCAACATGACAACTCAAAGCATTTCACAATTAATTATTTTGACAAAATATTTACTCATTACTCAAATTCCAATAATGACATGAATATTTTGGAATAGCAAATAATTTAACTCCAAACAATTATAAATTTTAACCTAGATGTCAAACAATGTTTTTAAGCCAAATAGTTATTATCTAACCAACATAAAAGAAGCATTTTTAATAAATAATAATTCCTTAAAGTATCTTCCAACCACACAGGAACATAATTTAAACATTATAAAACACAACTTGACTATACATCACGACACAAGGTAACCAATCATAACAAGGCAAAGACCAAGTGTCATAACATGACTCGAGACCAAAATAGAAGACAAGGACTGACCAATGGACTAGACCTCATGTTATCTCCCATCACTAATATCCATTGGTGAAAGAACCCACTCAAACCTACTATATCAGGTGGAGTCGAGGTTGGTACCTGCAACCTGCATCCAAAAAATTGATTAACTATGATCAAGTACATATATGTCAACACATGGAGAGTCAGAGAATTGCGGCGCAGTAGGGTACTCGAAGCGAGTAATGCTACACCGTCCCTGCTCTTGAACAGGATTATAACCACAACATTTGGAAACAGATATCTACGAATCTAATAAAACATGTAAATAATAATCCATTACTAAACATGTCCAACACATCATAACTGAAGTAACCATAATGTCATCTTCACTCATAACACATGTCTAAATATATCCATCGAACATAGTCCATCAAGGTCAAAGAGAAACATAAACCATATCATACTAATCCAAATGTCTCGAAACTGTAAATATGCAATAAAAGACTATCAACTGTTTCGGAACTGTCAGAGAGAAATATGAAACTAACATCTATCACAAGCCAAAAAGCGAGGGACATTACAATTGGTATTGGAATGCATGGAAAGGTACAATTTGGAAACCAGACAAGTAATACATGAAGGAAGAAGCATTGCAGATTTATCTATTGAAGGCATCGCCTGTACTTTTGGGTTGGAAATTAAGGAGAAGATGATAGATATTGATATGGACCAATATGCAATAGACTTTGTAACAAATGATAAAGCATGCAAAGATGCTATTTTCTATGGACGGTACACGGCTGAGAATAAACCCAAAACTACTGTGAGGGTTCCAAAGAATCTATATAGGATTGATTTCAAAGAGGAAATTCATCTTATGATTAGCATGTTGAGCAGATTATTGGGATTGAGGGATGCAATTATGTTTGAGCCCTAGATGTTTCAAGTCATAGAATATGTCAGAGCAAAGGAGGGGAGTATCCACTAGGCCAAAACCATTAGTATGTCCATAAATAGGTAGATTATGGCATTTAGAAAAACTAGAAGATTCAATATGTTTTCCTATGTTATATATGCATTAGTTGCTGGAATACCGCCAATAATTGGGATACAAAGGATAGACACTTTGGGAAGTGGGCCTAACTAGAGATTGATATATGATCATTACCCAGATCTTCAAGAAGAAAATGCATTGAAAAATTATATAAGGGTAAATGATGTGTTCTATAATTACATGGTGAGAGTTTTGAATGGAGACAAAGAAAAAAGAATAAGTAAAGAAGCAATAGAGACTATAGACTATTTCAGTTCTTTGTTCATACAGTTCCCCACTTTTACCTATATGAGGGTTGAAGGTTTTGAGGGGAAACCATTTAAGTTGCCCAGGTATCCTTCAAATCACTTGATTTTGCTGGAATATTCAAGGCAAGTCTTGAATATATACAAGATGTATAAGAATAGATATAATAAGGGTAATATTAAGTTTCTTATTGTCATTGGCCATTATTCTTGTCATAATGAGGAACATGCGAAGCAATCAAAAAGAGAGCTAAGATACTATGCATTTGAAGAATTCAATTTGGCTAGGCACTTTGACCCACTGCATAGAATACAAACGTTCATAGATAAGAAATACAAGCATCATGTTCATATTGAAGATTATTGGTCAGATTGTGAAACTGAACAGGAGGTAAGGAAAATGGCTTATCAAAGGTTGACTATTGAATAGATGAGGACAATGGGGGATATCAGTGTGCCCCAGGAGGTGACAGAAGATGATGATGTACTGCATGAAAGTTATAGGAGCAACGAGGTAGAGATGTTACCCATTGGTGAGCCAAATTGGGATGCTCCTGTAGAGACAACCTTGGAAGGATTATCTACACCTATTTTATTGTTTTCTAAGAGATGGCTATCTGATAAAATAGAAGAGTTGAAGGCTCAAGACATTGATGTCATTGAGAAGAAGAAAAGAAAGAAAAGAGATAAGGAGGATAGAGATGAGTTGATGTGTTTCTATGAAAAGAAAAGAAGGTTCATGGAAACCAAAACATTGAGTAAAGATAAAAGAGCAACTTTGTTAGATCCTTATGCTTTGGAGATTACAGTAGCCATACCTTCTGGTACATTCATAGAAGAAGGGGCATCTAGTCAAGAAGTGCATATTGAGAAGCCACAGGCACCAATGATATTTAGTGAGTTAGTACAAGAGGAGGGTATGCCTATGGGATAGCCTGTGGTAAGAGCTATTACTATAATTTTAGCAGAAGGGAGAACACAGGTGCCTAGCTTTCCATTAGGAGAAATAGGACAAGGGCAGGTGTCAGTAGACTTCACACCTAAAGAAAGGAGGAAAATTCACATTAGAGTTAAACAAGAATTAACTGAAGAGATGTTGCAAAAGTCTGAAAGCCAAGAAATAGAAAAGATAAGAGAGATTGTTGATAGAAATAATGATAGCAGTGATGAAGGGAGTATGCAACAAGGAAATGGTACAGAGGAAGGACCTGGAGTAGATACGGGTTCTATCATAATGGAGGAACATAACACTCAAGTGTACATGAGAAAGGTACAAAGTTCAGAACCAAAGGAAAAGCATATACCAGAAGAATCACAAAAGGTGGATCCTTTTGGCACATTAGTAGAACAGGAAATCATAGAAGAAGTACAAAAGGTTGCCCGGCAAATTAAAAAATTAGAAAAGAGAGAAAGAGACAATAAGAAGACTAAAGACACAAAAATAGCATTAGAAAAAATAGATGAATCCATGGAAGAAAGTCTCACTAATATGAATGTTTTGGATGTCTTAAATGCATATAATGAACAGAGTACACCAAAAGATAATTTAGAAAAGGAACATGAGGAAAGAAAAGTTGAAGAGCAGCCTAATAAATCCATTAGTCATCCTATACAGACAAATCAAGTTGGTGTATTTATACATGGACAAGAAGAAATGATAGTAAGGGCAGCAGAAACATCAAAGAATCCCAAAGAAAATATGGGGGATGCTTCTAAAGAGAGGATACGGTAGCAAGGTAGTGTACCATCAAGTCCATGGTATTAGTTTCCAGAACAGCCTCCAAGGCAACAACATTATCCACAAAGGTCATCACCAGAAAAGCATGTAGAGGTAGAAAAAGCTCAGAAAGAAGTAATTTAGGCAGAAGCAAGGACAGAAGAAAATAAAGAGCCACCATCTTGGTTAGGAAAGGAAGTAAGAAGAGAAAAAATAGAAGTATAGTTGGTGCCCATTGATATTAAAAGCTTGTTAGGAGGGCTCCCACAAAGAGAAAGAAGAAAAGCAAGAATGATTTCATCCATAAAAAGAGGTCCCTCTGGATTGAGAACTTTGGAGCTGGCCATCTCACAAACAAACAAGGTAAAAGGTGAGATGACTCTTGAAGATTATAAAATGATGAACATCGACTTAGGGCATGTGACATGGGAGTAGCACATGGCTGAATGGGAAGATATGAACAAGGCTACAATGGAGATAATGAAGAAAGATAAAGATAAATTTGATTACCTAAAAGGACATATTGCACAGTTGCAGCAGTTTATACAGGGAATATTTGATCCTAACGTTGGGATGCAAGATGTGCATGAAAACTTAACCATTGTATCTAAGGATCAGGTATTAGAATTGGAGAATAAAAAGGTTGAGGCTAACGCTTTTGAAGAATGGTTTAGGTTTTTTATTCAAAGAGGGGAGAATACAATAAGGCAGGTAATTACTAATTAGGAGTTGGCCCTTACAGAAAAGAATAATTGTGGCATTATTTTGCAGCATTACCAAGGCAGATTAGAAGAATGCAAAGAAGAAATAGATTGAGTAGAGGACATGAAGGAAAGGGTTGATGAGCTAAAGAATGAAAGAATAATAACTTCTCAAGTAGCAGACCGTATGCCACATACCATAATGGAGTTGAATTTTGAGAAAAATATGTTGGAGGGCTGCATTGTGAATACACAAGAGCTAGAAAAGGACGCTGATGAAATGGCCAGAAAGCACCACAAGATCATATAGAAATTCACTGGGTATGAGTGTTTAGAAATGTAGGTTTATGATGTTGAGATGGCAGTAAAAGAATTCAAGGATACATATTTACCTTGTATGTAGGATCCAGGTACATATCTAAATGTTGAGATGATTGATCTAATTATGGGATTAGGTGTGACGGTAAAAAAATACCAGAAGCATAGGGAAGAGATGGAAAAGCAGGTAAAAACATTAAAAGAAAGAGTTGAAATGCAAACATACACTTGGATCGTGAGTCAAAGAAATAATCATAAAGTGGTGGTAGCATTGATAAATAAATATACAGAGTGTTTGAAGAGGATTGGAGAAGAATGATGAAGAAATGCAGTAGTGACAGTGATGGTTTCTCTTGTTCTATTTTATAAAGTAATCAATTGTGCTATTTTGATTTAAGGGCAAAGTTAGCACAGGAAAGTCAAAGAGAGGTTTGTGTTTAAAAGGGAATTTGTTTGGTATCTTTTAGACAGAAGGAATATTCTAGCAAGATATTTTGGTAACGATTGGGAAAGGAGTTCCACCGTTGATCTATAATATTTGAATATAGACCATTGGATGGGTTTTGTAACCGTAGTAGGGGAGAAGCTTCAAAGTCTATATAAGAAGCTCTGCTACTTTTATTTTATTACACAGGGATTTTGAACTTTTAGTTTAAGATTGTAAATGTCAAGTTTTATTGCAATAGAGAGGATGTTTCTTTTAGTTTTAGAAAGGAGGTCGCCTATGTCTGCGTTAAGGAGTGTGTGGAATGTCCTATCTCCTTTGTGTATCTGTCAAAGCGTTTGTAATTTTTTCTGGTGATTTGATCAATGAAACAAAAGTCATTATTACATTGTAAATTTTGTATGACTTTATACTTTAAATAAAGGTAAACTCAAAATTCTGCATCTATTACAAAGTGTTTTTTGATTTAGACTTTTACTTGATGTATTGTTCTTTGAAAGATTGCAATCTCTTATGTATGTTCATGAAAATGCTTAGGATTTTACATTTGTAGATATGATTGTGTTGAATTGTTTAGATTACTGTATTCTTTAATACATGAATAGCAAAGCATTTAGATCCTATATGGAATGGTATTTTAATTTGAGTCTTTCTAACTATTCTCGAACAATTCATAAATAATTAGCTGAAATGCAGTCATCTAAGGGAAATTGTAAAATATCTTGCTAAATACATGGAAATGTTAATGATCTTTAATGATTTTCATAAATTCTGAAGTATCAAGTCTATTTTCTGTAAAATTCATTTAAAGTTTGACTTGAAAGTAGTAAATAGTTGCAAAAAATCATTAACCTAAGAGATATTTTGAGATATTTGCACATAATAAGTGATAATTGCCAGTAGCACATCTTTTAGATTCAGTAAGGCCCCTTGAATATAATAGCTTCACAATGAACTGCTGGTTTATTCCACATGGTCAAGAACTGACCATCCAGAAACTCGAGATTGAGAATTACTAGTTAATTTTGCATATCTTCCAAGACAGCTAAGGTTCTTTTGTGAATTTTAACTATGTTGTGAGTGTGTAAAAACTCTCATCAACAGGGTCCACATCTAGAATTAAATGCCCAGTTAGACTAGGGCGCCTGCCCCAGTGTCTCGAATATTTCATGATGCTGAAACTCAAAGTTCTGTGATGACTGTATCTGCAATACTTGTCCTTCTTCCACTCCTTTCCACCAGATCTTTTCAAATATGACATGCACATACAAAAGGAGGAGAAATATGGTTTTGGCTATATAGGATCTTGCCTCAGTCAAGCCCCATATTTGGTAATTCTATCTCAACAATAGCCAATGATAAAGATCTGCAGATGTGTGTGCTCATAGATCATGTGTGTATACAGAAAATGTAAAATCCTAGATGACTCAAGCATCAAGGAAAGATCAACACATTCCTTCACTCAAGGAAACAACAACAACATCACCTCAAGGAGATGATTGCAATGAAGACTTGTAGAACAAGAAGGCAAGGTAGCTGTTATCCACAGAGGATTCTAAAGCTCAAGTTGGAGGCTTCAACCCTTCTCCTGATCATACAAAGGGCTTGACAAAAACCCTAGGAAGAGCAAATAGACTCAAGATCTTGATTCCTAATCTCCACTGAATATCTCCATGATAGAAACTTCAAATAACTTCCAAGAGCTTCAACAAAGTACTAATCTTCAATGGCAAAAGTGACAGAATTTTGGCATAGTAAGCTTGCATATAGATTGTGTGTGATAAAATGATTTTCAAATCTCTTTAAATACCTAACTTTAGAAATTCAAATATTTGAAATAACGTGTTAACATCGCGTGAAAACCAAAATTTGAAATCATAATCCTGAGCTGCACGGAAGGAGCTGACACCACCCTAAAATTTAGGATCTAAGAATATAGGGTGAGACAAGGGTGTGGACGCCCTAGTCCAAACCCTAATTTCCACTTAAGATATGCATTTAGGAGGTCTAGGATACCCAAACTCCAAACTCATTTCCTAGGCTTAGTCAACAGTTGTTTCAAAATACATTTCTTTAGTTAGATATAGGTTAGTCAGGGTTTAGGTAGGCTAGAAATAAAAAGGGAAAGAGGTCACCAAAGGAGAGAAGCTAAACCATGAGAAATTGTACCATTCCATGCAGGAGGACAATTTTTGACATAACATTTAGCCCTCACTTTAGTGGCCATATGACACTATGTGCATATGCAACTAAAGGAAAGTAAATACATCAATCATGAAAAGGATACCCAGAAGGATACTATAGAGGAAGCCAAAGTGATATCACACAAGAGGAAGAAGCCCCAAGTTTGTAATCCTACAAGCCCACAAAGTTAGGAACCACATCCTACAAAGGAACACTTGTTAGATAATCAAAATCAAATCAACATGCAACCAACACACAAATAGGTCAGTCATAAACACTAAGGGGTTGAGTGGTGAGACATGATGAGGGAGGAAATCGAGGGAGATATATGTGCCCCTAGTTTCTACTTGCTTATTCTGAAAAGGAGAAACAAGGTGGTTATCTACACGCACATATTTCAAGGAAAAGTGATGAGAAATGCATTGTGAGGGTCATTTTTGCAAACAACACTGAAGCACAATGTATTGGGTTAGATGGAGGACAGAACTAGGATTCCAATGCAACAAATGACATGTGAATCTAAGTTCGATAGCCCAAGATAGAGGCTCATGAGTAAAGTTGTTCAATTTTGCACCTAGATAGTGATAGGAATTATCATCCATTTACTATAAGTAAAGGAGTTTTCACTTTTTCACCATTCATTTTTATTTTTATTGTGTAGAGGAGAGAAGGAGAAGGAGAAAGATATTATCCATGCTGACTCGACGCTCGTACCAGCTTCTAAGACTGGAGATGCTCAGATCCCGAGTGGCAGATCGATGCATTGAGGCAGAGGTAGGATCTTAAACTTCACTTTTGTCATCATGCTTTCCTTTTTTTGTTATTTTTATCATTATACATGCCACTTAGGACTCTCTAGACAAGGAATCCCAAACAATGCACCCAAGTCCAGCTAGGACACCCAAGTCCACTCTGGGTGCCCAGGTCCTCCTGGGACACCCAGGTCTTCCTGGGGCGCCCAAGTCTAGAAAGGACAAGGGCCCTAGGGACAAGGCACAAAATACTTGATTAGATACTATTTGATGTTTTGATGAGTTGGACTGATTCAAATTTGAATGTTTGACCTATAGGACATTCTTGAGACATGAGAGCACATAGGCCATCACCTGATGACACTACTTTGAGATCACGCCAGTACCATGTTCGATAAGGAGAGGGGTTTCCTATAGGCGGTAGGCCTATGGCGGGTGTTTAGGATACCCATGATGAGATTATTGTAGCATGCTTATGGCACTCATGGAGAGGTGGGATGTAGATACGCCCACATTCCATCTACCCACACGTGAGATGACGGTTACTCTAGAGGATGTCTATCACATCCTATCAGTACTTGTCCATGGAGAGATAGTGAGGATCCTAAAGCATCACTCAACATGGTATACCAGACAGAGCCACTTGTATTGTTTAGGTCACATCGTCGCTCAGGTAGGACGAGGACATATTACCCTCTGGTGGCTAGAGTACAGATGTGGTGACATTCCCTTAGTACGGTAGATCATGATCACTACCATCGCCCTAGCAGTCACCTAGGATGGACGAGGCACACACCTTCATGAGGGCCTAGTTCATACTATCATATCCATGGAGTAGTATAGGACTATGTACAGGTGGGGGTGCAATATGCTTGCGCACCTCTACGGTGACTTGGGATGTTACATCCATTATGAGACACAGAGCCTGATGGTGTGCACCTTGTTGCAGGTATGGATGTTCAAGCACATCAAGTGCACATGGCCTACAAGTTTCCCCATAGGGCCAGCGTGGACATATCCATTTGCACATGCTTATCCACTTGTGAGATGTTGGAGACAAGGTGACTTGTTATACTAGAGAGTGATATTTGATAGGTTACAACACGGTGATATTGTTTGGAGACCATATCATGGCCAGAGACCATGGACATAACAGCGTAGATAGCTAGCCAAGATGCAGATAGATCAGCTAATGGTTGGTCACCTTGATTACGTAGTTGTCTAGTTTTACTTTGACAAAGTAGCATGGAAGTTCAGATGCAGATAGGATGTTCATATGTTGTGTCCGAGCTACGCATGCTCAGCACGCAGTACAATCAGGGCGGATGTTGTTCGATGACTGACATTAGCTAAGGTGATGGTGAGTGATGATGATGGTACAGAGGATGCAGAGCCACTATTTGATGTAGATGACATCGGTGCTACCTGAGTGTATCAAACCTGGTGGCAAACAACACGGCTCGCTCCTATCTTCCCTACCAATCACCCCACAGGCAATCTACAACCACGGGCAGGTCACAGGAGTGACACAGGAATAGAGGATGATGTGAGTGATTTCACTGGATACTATGATCTTGATGAGGATGAGGATGATGATCATGATGAGGAGGAGATCCCAACATAGTACGTCTTCAAAGCGAGACCACGGAGAGATCACCAGGATGTAGACAAAAATGAGGAGACTGAGTCAAGGCCATAGTCGAGAGCTTGTGGTCTAGCCTCTATAGATGTTAGGAGATCGAACCATCATGAGCAAGGGGATATGAGTAGTCATGTGCCCCCAACTATAGAGTTCATCATACCAGCAGTAGTTTAGGATCCATCCTGGTGAGATGGAGATCCGAGTAAGATATTATTTATGTTGATGTATTGTTTTGACGCTTTCTTTATGATGTTATATGTATATGATGGGGTATTGATATCACCTTTGTCTTTCTTTTTGCAATTGGTACTGATTCATGGCACAATTTTGTGAGTCTTGTTATAGCAAAGACAGTTCTTACCGATGCAGCCGAGCAGCAAGTGCAGATGGGGTATTCGCCACAGCACTTCGCAGGGCGGCACACAGATATTTTTATGCCTTTTGTGAGTTATAGAGTGACTATGGAGGCCACTTTAGATCATTCCACATAGGATAGAGATTAGGTGATACAGAGAGCTGAGCGTGTGGAGGTTGAGATCCGGGTAGAGCAAGAGTAGGCTGCAACACTACCCTTGTCAGAGGTGAGTCCTGTCATGACTCAAATCTTATAGATCAAGTTAGATTGGGTGAGACCTGAAAGAGACAGAGCAGTGTTAGATAGAGAGAGAGTGCAGTCAGAGAGAGACCGGTACCACCAGATGTATATGGAGTCACAAGGTGAGGTAATGGGGCTTAGAGGTGAGCTTAGCGGGATATGGTCACAAAGTGTCTCTAGGAGTCATTCGTGTAGCCACACATGGGTAGCCCTCCATCACACACACACCATCAGGTCCTAAGGGGACTGATGACTGAGGTTTAGCTATGTGATGTATCTTATGTGCTACGACATCCCATTTTGATGTACAGGTAGTTGACTCTGATGTATATTTAAACTGATGTTTGTATATATATATGAAGTTTTCTATTGATGCTTATAATGTTGTTGGTTTATCACATGTGATTTATAGAAAATACAACTAGTGATAAATGTTAATGATTATGCAGAAATGTAATTAATGCTAATGTGATACATACTAAACAATTATTTGGAGAACATATAGTAAAAGTCCACAATTATTAATGAATTTCAGACATAAATAAAATACTATGCTATATTCAGTTAATACAAAGGTGATCTTAATAAAGCATATTTAAACAAGATACGACAATGATTAACCAAAAAAGTTGTTATGTTAAATGAATTAAGACAAAATTATCTATCTTGTCGAAATTGAATCTAAACTAATAAATTTGCTTTATGAAATAACATCTAACATACAATTTTAATTATAGAATTTCTTGAGGTGTATGGCATTAATATGTTCTTTAAGAGGCATACATTGTTCATTAGCTAATTTATATGCTCTTGATCTAAAGGCTTTAGTAACGACATACGGTCCAAGCTAATTAGGGCTGAACTTTCCTTTTTCTCTAGGAGGTGCATTCAGGTTACATTGATTCTCATATAATACTAGGTCTCTAGCTTCGAATGAATGATGTATGACACACTCATTGTATTATCATTGGATATTCTTCTGATGGAGCTTAAGGTGCTCAAGAGCGTTGATACGTTGTTCGTCAAGCATCTCAAGTTCTTGTAATCTTTTCTCTCGTTCTATGTCATTAACAATATTGTCCTTTAGGGAAACTCTCAATGAAGGAATTTCCAACTCTAGATGTATTATCACGTCAACACCATAAACATGATTATACGGTGTAGTTCCATTAGTCGTACAAATACTTGTTCTATAAGCCCACAATGCATAAGATAGTTGAGTATGCCAATCTTTTTTATGTTTATTAACAGTTTTTTGTAGAATTTGTCTAATAACCTTATTTGAAGCTTCTTCTTGTCCATTTGATTGAGGATGGTAAGGCATAGAGAAGCAATGTTGGATATGATATTTTTCAATAAATTTCTTCATGTCCTTGTTCTTAAACGAGGTACCATTATCAGAAACTAAGGAGGAAGGTATACCAAATCAAGAGATGATATTATCTAGTATAAAATGACAAATTACTTCAGTCATTGTGGATCGCAGTGGAACAACTTCGACCCACTTCATAAAGTAATATGTAGCGGTGATGATGAAAGTATGTCCTTGAGAAGAAGGTGGAGAGATTTTTCCAATCAAATCCAAGCCCCAAACAGAAAATGGCCAAGGTGAAACTTGGGCTCTAAGTTCCTGTGCAGGCACTCGGATTAGATGTTTATGTTGTTAACATTGTGGGCATTTCTTGACATAAGCAAAGGAATCTTGTTCCACGTGTTGCCAGTAATACCCATATGTAATAGTTTTTGTACCAATGATTTCCCTCCAAAGTGCCCTCCACAAGCACTGGAGTGAGCTTCTTCTAAAGCTATCAGGATCTCTGAATTACTAAGATAGTGGAGAACACCATTATAGATTTGTCAATATAAAACATTAGATAGAATGATATAATGCACCGTGAGTTTGCGTAGGCAAACTTGTGTGTTCTTAGATTTTGAGTTAGGAATGGTACCATCATGCAAATAATAAAATATATGGGAGAACCATTCATCAAGATTCATATTACAACAGAGGTCAGAAACCAAGGGTTCAATCTCATCAAGTGTAGGTATTTTAAGATTATGAATGATAAAGAGATATTCATCAGGTGAATTGACAGGGGTTCTAAGAGAAGCTGCGCTTTCCATTGCATCCACATGTCGATTGTCTTTCCTTGGAATGGTGTCAATTGAAAATGATGTAAACTAGTTTAACAGAGACAAGGCAAGATCACGATATTGAGATAATTTGTCTTGTTTAGCTTGATATGATCCTATTATTTGTCACACAGTTAGTTGTGAATCACGATATATAGTGATTTTTTTAATGTTAAGAGCCAAAGAGGCACGAAGTCCTATGATGAGAGCTTCATACTCAGCAATGTTGTTCGTGCATGAGAAGTTCAGACAGTAAGACATAGGAATCGGCTTGCCAGAAGGAGGTATTAGTATGACACCAACACCAGAGCCAGTTCGACATCGTGAACCATCAAAATACAATTCCCATTTATCATCTGTATCTATATTTAGGATATGATCATCAAGAAACATCTCTTGATTTTTTATAGAAAAGGGTGAAGGTGCTTCAACTAAATAGTTAGTTAACACTTGTCCTTTAATTTCTTTTTGAGAGATAAACTTGAGATCAAATTCAATTAATAACATCACCCATTTAGCAAGGTGACCTAAAAGGTTTGTTTTAGCAAAAAGATGTTTCAAGGGATCAAATTTCACCATGACATGTATTTCAGCATTTAAGAGGTAATGTCTAAGCTTCTGTGTTGTAAAGACAAGGGCTAGGCAATATTTTTTGGTGATAGTATATTGCACTTCATAATCGAGTAAAGTTCAACTAATGTAATATATAGGATGTTCTTTGCCTTCAGTATCATGTTGTGCCAATAAAGTTGCAAGAGCATTATTAGATGTTGAGGTGTAAAGAATAAAAGGTTTATCAGTGGTAGTAAGTTGTAAAATGGGAGGATTAGCTAAATAACTTTTTAAATCTTCAAAAGCCTTCTGACACTTAGAATTCCATTGAAATTTTGAATCCTTATTTAGTAGTTGAGTAAAAGGGCGAGTCATATCCACGAGTTGTGAGGCAAATCAGTGAAAGTTGAGATATGTTTTTAGTTGTTGTCTCATAAATCAGCGAAAGTGGATTTGATTCTCCATGACTAGGCATTGTAACTCATGGTTTTGAGTTTCTTTTTTGGGGGGATTATTGTATTGGAAGTCCTATAAATTCAAGGCTTGAGGAGTTATTATAAAAAGGAGTTTTATATAGGGTTATGCGGTGAGTTTTTCCTCCAGAGGAGCAAGATGTAAATCTCCATGTTAAGGCTTTGAGCCTGCAAGTGTATTGTAACATGTTTGTGCTTGCAGATTAATACATCGGTTCGATGCTTTGGAGGGTGGGGTATTTTACCCGAAAGGGTTTTCTCCACGTATATTGGTGTTTCTTCTCTTTTGTCTATTTTCTTATTTTTTCATGTTCTTAAAGTGTTAATTTACATGTTGTTATGCTGCTGAAATTTTCTTAGATCTGTAAGCTACATTATCTTTCCTCTAAGGGTTGATGAGATGGGAAATCAACTATCTTTGTTTTCACTTTAAGAGCATAGTAGTATGTGCTTGCATCAAGTTATAGAATACTTGTTTAAGTAAAATATAGGATGTTGTAAGGTTTACATGTCAAAAGTTAACCTATGGTTGATATGATATTCTGATATGAGCCTACATGGCTAAATGTGGTAAGGCTTAGTCCTCTTATTTAAGCTATCTTATTAATAGATGTATCGAATCACATTTGATGATTGTATACAAGTATTATTTGCAAGTTGTGATATTTGTGAGAAGAAGGTTAATTATTTTCCTTTTTCACAATATTTTATAAGAATATAATTGTGGTTAATTATTTATGGATTGAAATTGCTTTTTGTTGTTTCTTTTAGTAAGTGGTATTTTTCAGACGTTACATTTGGTATTAGAGCACCAGGTTGCAACACTTGGGAGCTTTGGGGTAAAAGTATGAGTGTGAAACATGGATGATTTACTTTGTAGAAATGATTAAGATGATTTTGATTGTAAGATATTTTAAAAGAACTAATGATTTATTAAGATGTATTGCAGGAAGAGTGGATCAATTATTTGTTTTATGAAAAGAAATGCAAAGAGTTTTAATAAAAAGGGAAAGGTGAGTTATTTTTCATAAAAGAAAGAATTGCCATTTTCTCTACCTGAAATCTTCTAGAGTTGAGGTTGCTATGAGTTTACTGGATTATTTGAAGAGTGGAAGGCTAAAAGGTTAATGAGCTGACCAGGCATGAACAATCAAGAAAAAGTTTATGAAAGAAACTGTGTGTAAGTTGCAAAGATATCTATTTTATTGTTTTTCTCAAATTAATAATGGAATTCAATGATTTATTATGATACTAACATTATTTGCTATGTGTGAGCCTTGCTTTGTGTGAGTTATTGGTAGATATTGTGCTCTATGTGAGCTATTGAATGGTGATAAGGGAGCTACATTGTGAAAAAAGGGAGTTTTCTAAACTTTGATTACCCATAACTATTGAATGTTATAACTACATAAATTTCATGGTCTATTTATTTTGTGGTACATGTTGGAGCTCCATGTGGTTTGAAACCACCACATTCCCCTCCTCCCCTTAGGTGGCTCGTTTGAAGTCACGTAGTAATTGAGACATTCAATTTTGTGAGAAGATTTGAAATTTTTATTTTCTTATTTGTTTTAGAGAGCTGGAAGTTTGAAGATTTGTTAAGATATTTGGTTGTTTATTGTCCTTTTTGCCTCAAGGACTATTCTATTAAGAATTTTGGTTTTGATTTGAACTGTTGTGTTTCTGTTAATTAATTTATTTTTATATGAAGTTTTATTTGTTGATTTTTTATTTTTATTTGAAATCTTTACTCATTGGAACTTCTGTATTTTGAGGCTTTATAGTTGCTGGCTTGTGTGAAGTAATGTGAATTGTGTAGATTATCTTGACAGGTTGTATAGGGGAGAGATGCCTTGGGGAATGTATATTGTGAAATTGTGTAAGGTCTAATTTATGGCATTATGGTTATATCTGGCACTAATCATTTCAATCTCATTAAAAGTATATATAATGAATGAAACTGATATTTGTGATGTTTTGCAATGACTTTGATTATCATTAATTTATATTGATGCTTCTATGACAAGTAATGAAGAAATTTTTGTATAAGCATTGTTATGTTGGTTGATTGCTCTGTGTGAGCTATAGTTGCTTTGTGTCAGCTATGATTGCTCAGTGTGAGCTATGGTTGCTCTGTGTGAGCTATGATTGCTACAAGTTGTTGGATCAATAGAGGAAGGTATATGGATAGCCAAGGTAAGAATGATTGATGTGGTGAATCA
This sequence comes from Cunninghamia lanceolata, assembly GCA_027924645.1. Classification (NCBI taxonomy): domain Eukaryota; kingdom Viridiplantae; phylum Streptophyta; class Pinopsida; order Cupressales; family Cupressaceae; genus Cunninghamia; species Cunninghamia lanceolata. The sequence continues at coordinate 12,814,101 of BSBN01000739.1, forward strand.
TGTATGCTTGATTGTTATTAGTGAGAGTACTTATACATATGTATTATATGAGAATGATACTTTTCTGGTGCAAGTAATGCATTGTGCAGTAATACACCTATAATGCTTTGTGCAAATGACACATCTGTATGAAATTGTTTCCTTAATGCACTTATCATATTTATTATATTTATACTTGAACGAGAAATGTTCACTATACTTATCCTAATGTGAGTGATGCATATGTCATATTATTGTTGTCCTTGTGCAAGTGAGGCACTAGAATGAGTTATTGGTTCCTTTATGTGGATAAAGCATTTGAGTAATGATTACATTCATAATTTGTGTGTGAGATACACCTTTTATACTCATTGTGTTTTGGATCGAGTAATGATCACTATAGTTATATTACTGCAATTTATGCATATTTCATATTTTGTACAAGCTTGATGCACTTACCATATCTATTGAACAAAAATTTGAGCAAGAAATGATCATTGTGTGTGATGCATTTACCATATTTTGTGCAAGAGAGGCACTGTAAGTAAATTATGTATTTGTATCCTATGTGAGTTATGCACCAAAGGATTCATGCTTTCTTATTATTCATTTTATGTGCACTAGTGTGAGTTATACACTCATTTATCTGGTATATATTTTATGCAAATTGAACTAGAATATTCTTGTTGAATGTATGTGGTAAAGTTTACCTTCCGAGACAGGATGCCGAATGTGGGCTCATAGAGATGGTAATTTACTTTTTCTAAATTACCACTTTTTATTTAATTCTTTGGCCAAAGTGAGATGTACCATTGAAATAGATGGGATAAAAAGCCTAGTTTTATGTTATATGTCTCTGCCACATCTTGCATGCCAAATATATGTCATTCGAGTTAGGAGTATATATAGGCATCAGGCATGCATCAAGAGTTTCCTTCCTGCCATTTTTTTAGGTTTCTAGGCACCTCGTGCAAGACAAGTTATTCTTCGAGCTAGGAAGAATCCCGGGGAAGCATTATGCTTCATCGTTGGGTGGAAAAAGCACCTTAACCATGGTACACTTGAATCTCTTTATGTAATTTGGAAAATGCATTTTATCATATATTGAATCTTTGATGACAAGGTATGTAATTGAACTTCTCTCTGTATGAACTAAGGTTTTACTTGAGAAGTTGTAAAGATTATACATTCTCGATATCTTTGTAAATAGAAAGTTTCTCATAGATTGAGATTTACTTTTCATTGCTAAATTTAGTGAATGATTATATCAGTATTGAAATCATGATGAACTTCTTACCCTTGATCTTTATAATCATGTAATAATCTTTTTATATGTTGAAAACCTATGATCTTATCTTTTATGTTTCAAGATTAAAGACCTTGTTGTAAAATGTGATATTTCTATTGTTGATATTTTTGATTTGCCAATGATGATAACAAGTAGTATGGGATGCTTGCTTTTCATCATAAAGGTAATTGATCTGATGTCTCATGCGAGTAGGCATGTTGACAAAATGAACATAATTGTCCTCTTTCTAAATGTAAATGTCTAGAAATACGAATAAGATTTTATGAAGGAAATGATTTAGCTTGCATGATTTTATTTGTCTATTTGATGAACAATGACATGCTAACTATGTGTGCAAGTGAATGAATGTTAGATAGAGGAATTTTTGTAGCTATGAACAAACAGTTGCTTGGAGCAACGACACATTGTCAGGTAGGTCGATTTTGACTTTGAGGTAACATAGAATTAAAGAGGTATGAAATTTTATCTTCAGATAAGTTGATCATCGGGATGATGATTCTTTTAAGGGGGAAGGGATGTCATAACCCCTATTTTCAATAATTAATTTTCAATTTAATATTACAATTTTAATGATCGTTGACCAAACTTTGACTCATGTGCGTAACATGAATATACTCTCGATAGAGAGAATATCATCGAGGAGGGGGCATCTAGGCGACTGATAGTGATTGTGGTGAAATAAATTTGCACACACGAGCACTTAGATGCCATATAGTTGTATAGTCATTGCATAAATTAATTTTATTGATATATTGTCGTCTTATTTTACTAGAAAAGAAAATCATTTAATATGTTATAGTTGTTATTTAATTAATTGTTAGTTAAAAATGCTCTCGGTGAAATAAAAGTAATTTAAATTTTATATATATATATATATATATATATATATATATTGATTTTATTTGAAATTATATGTGAGGGAAAAAATTATATTTTATTAATTATTATTTTTAGAAATAATTGTGTGGCAAATTAATTAATAAAATTATGTTTAATTATTAAATTTATGCCTTTTTCAAAATTAGATTATATGTTTTTTTTTTTATAACAATAGAAATAATTCATAGAAAAAGAAAACAAAACTTAGAAAAGAAAATAAAAGATAGAAACAAAGAAAACTTAAAAAAACAAAAACAAAAACGAAAATAGAAAATTAGAAGCTAAAATCAAGGAAAAAAGCCATGTTAAGAGAAAATGAAAATAAAATAATGAAAAACAAAGTAGATAACTGAATTAGAAAGAAATAAATATTAGGAATATATTTATCTGATTTATTATTTTAATAGCAAGTTTTCATGAGATAAAAGCAACAAAATAAAAACATGACTATTTTATATTAGAAAATAAGAAAAGCTAATTCTTCATTATTAGATATTTCTAAATTGTGTGTGAAACTCACATTATTAGTAAGTTTATAATTAGTTCTTGCTATGAAAACTTGACTTTTATTATTATTTTTTTTTAAATTATATTTTAGTTATTAAATCTTATCCAATTTAATTTAAATTTAGTTTTAGTAAATTTATGTGGTGATTAAGGAACTTGCCTTTTTGTGAGTAAAAAAAATATTTATATTTATTTTACTTAAAATAGAATATTATTTAGAATGATAAACTAATTAGGTATTTAGTAATAAATAAATTTAATAAGTGCCAATTAAAATTAGTAATAAATAAATTTAATAAGTGCCAATTAAAATTAGTAATAATTGTAGTTCAATTTTTTTAGAATTTAAGAATATCATTTTAGGGAAATGTCCTTTATGAATTGTCATTAATTGAATTTACTATTAGTTTCTAAATTTCCTTTGAGTGTTTTTTTACTTTTTAGGAACAATAGTGAATTTAGAAGGAACATTAGATATAAATAAATAGAGAAAAATAAGGGATTTTGGAGGAGAAAAGGGAGGTAAGTTTACATTTTGGTGATATTTTTCCTTGTAAGATCAAAAATAAATAAATTACATTAGGCATTATTTGTTTAATTATATTGATTGCATTCCAGGAGAGGATTTTGGATGAGCAATTGTGATGTTCGTTTCAAAGGATTGAAAGTTTGAGATCTTCATCAAAGAAAGAAATTAGGCAAGATTTTAGAAGATTGTGAAAGCATGATTTTTGGAGCCAAAATAGAGTGCTAGATTTGGAGAGTCAGTTATGATTTGAGTAACTTTCTATATTACGATGGATTTGATTCTCCATGACTAGGCATTGTAACTCATGGTTTTGAGTTTCCTTTTTGGGGGGATTATTGTATTGGAACTCCTATAAATTGAAGGCTTGAGGAGTTATTATAAAAGGGAGTTTTATGTAGGGTTATGTGGTGAGTTTTTCCTCTAGAGGAGCAAGATGTAAATCTCCATGTTAAGGCTTTGAGCCTACAAGTGTATTGTAACTTGTTTGTGGTTGCAGATTAATACATTGGTTCAATGCTTGGGAGGGTGGGGTTTTTTACCCGAAAGGGTTTTCCCCACGTATATTGGTGTTTCTTCTATTCTGTCTATTTTCTTCTTCTTTCATATTCTTAAAGTGTTAATTTACATGTTGTTATGTTGCTAAAATTTTCTTAGATCTATAAGCTACATTATCTTTCCTCTAAGGGTTAATGAGATGGGAAATCAACTATGTTTGTTTTCACTTTAAGGGCATAGTAGTGTGTGCTTGCATCAAGTTATTGAATACTTGTTTAAAAGTAAAATATAGGATGTTGTAAGGTTTACATGTCAAAAGTTAACCTATGGTTGATATGATATTATGATATGAGCATACATGGCTAAATGTGGTAAGGCTTAGTCCTCTTATTTAAGCTATCTTATTAATAGATGTATCGAATCACATTTGATGATTATATACAAGTATTGTTTGCAAGTTGTGATATTTGTGAGAAGAAGGTTAATTATTTTCCCTTTTCGCACTATTTTATAAGAATATAATTCTAGTTAATTATTTACGGATTGAAATTTCTTTTCATTGGTTTCTTTTAGTAAGTGGTATTTTTTGGACATTACATGTTGGCATATTAACGATCACATCAATCTTCTTTGTGTCTACTTCAATGCCATGATGTGAAACTATAAATCCCAACAGTTTTCCACTGTCTATGTCAAAGACTCACTTATGGGGATTCAAGCACATGTTGTATTTCTTTATTTTCTCAAACATTTGACAGCGGATTGTGACATGATCCTAGCAACAAATAGACTTCGGAAGAATGCCATCGACATAATCCTCTAAGATGTTATGCATATAATCATGAAAAATAAGAGTCATAGCCCATTGGTAAGTTGCTCCAACATTCTTTAATCCAAACTGCATGACGACCCAACAAAATATTCCCCAAGGGGTTATAAAAGTTGTCTTATATTGATCTTGAGAGTTGATGTAAATTTGATTATATCCTGAGAAACCATCCATGAAGGAAAGTAATGCATGGCTAGTTATTAAATCAATAGTAATATCAATATTTGGCAAAGGGAAATCATCTTTTAAAGAAGCAAGATTTAAATCCCTAAAATTGGTACACATCTGAATACAGCCATCAGGTTTAGCTATGACCATAATATTCAAAATCCAAGGTGAGTAATCAATAGGGCAGATAAAACTGGCTTGTAAAAGCTTTTCTATCTCAGCCTTAACTAACAATACAACTTTAGGATTTATCTTACGGATCTTTTGTTTAAATGTCTTAGCATCTGGTTGGAATACAATGTTATGTGTTACAATATGAGGATCAATACCAGGCATATCCGAATAGTTCCAAGAAAACAATTCAGAAAATTCATGTAACAACTTGGTCATATCTTCTTTTTCTTCAATGTTTAAACAATCACCTATAGGAATAACTTTTTCAATATTATCTTTGTCCATCAAAACTTCCACAGTCCCTCCATTAAGTAAAGTACTGGGGTCTATGAGATTGGGTGATTATGATGATTCTTCAGACTCTTCCTTAGTAATGTTTATCATGTCAGTGGATTTTCCAAAGTATGCATCGACATTTAAACTATAAGGTAATCCCCTCTTGTGATGATAATGAGGAACATTGTCATAAGCTCCCAAGAATTCAAGTATTGCTTCATCTTGTGAAAATGTATCTAAAGGAATATCTCCTGGAGGACAATCCATGTCTATCATCTTAGGAAATATCAGATTGCGTGTTGTTATTGTGTTCACATTAAGAGTAGGACACTTACGGGCTTTGGTTTCCTTGAAAGGATTATATCCAATGCCATTGGAGTAATGTCACGAAGCAACTTCTATAGGTACTCAAATTCCTTGTTGATTAATACCACAACCATTACCTACATAGTCACAATTCTTATAAAGAATCTAAAATCCACATCCGTAAAGAGAGGCCATTTCTCTAGAAGAAGGTCGAGCCTCATAGGTCTCATAATCTGTAGTGTAAGTAAGAGTGTTATCTATGTTTGTTACCAAAGAAACTTTAGGTTTTTTAATAGAGTTCTTAGATGAAATCGATGCAACATTTGAAGGTTCAGGATTAGGGTTATTAAGCATGTATTCTCCCATAGAGGTAGGAGTACAATCTAATGAACCCCAATCATCACTAAGGAATGCATTCAATTGTTGAGAATCATGCACGACATTGTCTGTGGCAAGAGGAGTTGATGAATCAATCTTCAAGTTATTTAAGATCTTATGATGAACAACTTGTTTTTGTAATTTAATATGTTAGCAATTATTTGGTTCAGGATCAACTTCAATAGCATGAAGTTTATTTTTATAAATAAACTTGATTGAGTGATGAAGGGTAGATGGCACTACCCGCATGAATCAAAGGTCTACCAAGAATCATGTTGTATGATAAGGAACTAGGCATGACATGAATCAAGGTAGATAAAGTCACAGACCCAACTTGTACAGGTAAAGTTATAGTGCCTATAGACTGTCTTCCCACATTATCAAAGCCACAAATGTTAATTCTATCTGGTTTAATCAAAGAAGTATCAATCTTAATCTTATGTAACAAATTAATACCACAAACATTAAGAGCTGATCCATTATCAATCATAACTCACTTGATCAATTTCTTGTTTATTGTAATGAAGATGATTAAAGGATCATATTGATTTTGAACTTCAATAGAAGGCAACTCATGTTGTTGAAACAAAATATTTGTTTTTGTTGCATGCATACAATCTAAAAGAGATGCCACACCATTTGGCTTGACAGAAGGTGGTACAATCACCTTTTTTAAATCTTCTTGGAGCATTCCATGGTATGTAGGCGAAGTTTGTATAAGTTCCCAAAGAGAATTTTTAGCCAGAGTAGCATGAAGCTGCTCAACAAGATCATAATCTTGACCAACTTTATGTGTTAAACGAGGTGCTTGAGGAAGCATAGGTTGAGAGGCTGGTAAAGATATCAGAAATCTTGATTGTGGTTTGCTTTGTTTGTTATTCTAATTATTATATGTATGAGCAACCATAGTATGACTAGGTTGTTGTGATCTTTCATGTTGGCTTCGATGTGTTATGTGTTTAGCATAATTATAAATGTAATCAGGAGGTCGAGAAGAAGGCGGAAGATCTCTAATAGTGAGCACTGGTATAGATTGTGGTTGAGCTGCATCCGAACATAGGTTGACCACTATTTTTGGCTTCACAGGTTCTTATTGAGGTTTAGGAACATAGATTGCATTTACTATTCTTTGAAACAATGACAGTTTAGGAGTCGTAGTGGAATATTCAATCGAGATAAAGTCCTCAAGGGCTTCATATAACATATTGAAGTCATCACAATTAAACAGCTCATCATACACATTAAAGTCTTATAAAAAGTAATCTGACATTATAACATTTTCTAATTAACCCAAGGACTAAATGTAAAGAACGATAGCATAAACTTTGTGAAAATGAACAAGATATCACTATGCAAGTAACAAAGTTGTAATTTCAAACATTTTAATGAAAAGATAAAGATATCAAGCAAGATTCAACACATACACTTTTCATAAAAGAGGGTTTGTAATCTAAATGTTATTTAGGACAACAAACTATTTCAGAACTGATGTTAAAAAGGATGCAAATTCTTTAAAGCACGAGTTCACCAAAATGTTTAGTGGAAAAAGTGGGAAAATGATAGTTTACCTAAACTGAATCAAACCCCTCTTTCTCCTACTAACATTGGGAAATAGGAACTGAGATTTCTCACTATGAAGGATCAATCTACTGATTCCTATTGCCTTTTCTATGTTTGTTGGGATGGATTAGATGATTCAATTAGGTTTTGACAAGCTTCAAGCACTCAATTAGCATGAAACCCTAATTGTAAAGTATGTGATAACAGACAGATTTTTAGCACAGATACAGACAGACAAATCACAAAAATGCAGAACAGGGATCACAGAGAGTATGTACCCAGAAATTGAGGGCCTGTTAGACTAGGGCACCCGCCCCAATGTCCAAAATGTTTCTGTTGACTGAAATATCTTGTACCTAATGTCAGAGTGTCCATATAGGGTTCCAGATCTAGAATTAAATACCAAGTTAGACTAGGGTGCTCGCCACAGTGTCCAGAATATTTCATGATGCTAAAACTCAAAGTTTTGCAATGACTGTATCTGCAATACCTATCCTTCTTCTGCTCCTTTTTGCTAGATCTTTTTGAATATGACTTGCACATACAAAAGGAGGAGAAAAATGGTTGTGGCTATATAGGAGCTTGCCTCAGCCAAGCCCCATCTTTGGTATTTCTACCTCAACAATAGCCAATGATAAAGATCTATAGATGTGTGTGCTCATAGATCATGTGTGTATGTAGAAAATGTAAAATTCTAGATGACTCAAGCATCAAGGAAAGATCAACACATTGCTTCACTCAAGGAAACAACAACAACACCACCTCAAGGAGATGATTGCAATGAAGACTTGTAGAACAAGAAAGCGAGGTAGCTATTATCCATGGAAGATTCCCAAGCTCAAGTTGTAGGCTTCAACCCTTCTCCCGATCATACAAAGGGCTTGACAAAAAACCCTAGGAAGAGCAAGATAGAATCAAGATCTTGATTCCTAATCTCCATCAAATATCTCCATGATAGCAAGTTCAAATAACTTCCAAGAGCTTCAACAAAGTACTAATCTTCAATGGTAAAATAGATAGAATTTTAGCATAGTAAGCTTGCATATAGATTGTGTGTGATAAAATGATTTTTAATTCTCTTTAAATGCCTAACCTTAGAAATTCAAATATTTGAAATAACGTGTCAACATCATGTGAAAAATAAAATTTGAAATCATAATCCTGAGGTGCATGGCAGGAGTCAACACCACCCCAAAATTTAGGATCTGGGAAAATAGGGCAGGACAAGGGTGTGAGCGCCCTAGTCTAGACCCTAATTTCCACTTAAGATCTACCTTTAGGAGGTCCAGGATACCCAAAATCCAAACTCAGTTCCCATGTTCAGTCAATAGTTGTTTCAGAATATGACATTTCTTCAGTTAGATATAAGTCAATTAGGGTTTAGGTAGGCTAGAAACAAAAGGGCAAGAGGTCACCAAAGGAGAGGAGCTAAACCATGAGAAATTGTGCCATTCCATGCAGGAGGAAAATTTTTGACATAACAGAAAGAATGATGGCCCTTCACCAAGTTGGACCAGTGCCTACTCCATTGGTCAACAAAGTCAAGAACAATAAGGAGGAAGGAGATATACCCAAGAACCATCAACAAAATTATGAATTGTATTCACATACAAATCCAAAATATTCAACATATAATGGACATACTTAGTAATCCATAACACAATTGCAATAACCCATATGCAACAAAGGAATGACCAATATAAAACATTATATTGCATTAAACATTGTCAAACGTACATCAAACCTTAGTTACATTCATGTCAGCAAATGTGGTAAAGGGAAACATAAAACTACAATTTCAACATTTCCCTGAATCATTACAAAATTCCATGGAGGTATACCATCACATGAAAATATGCATTGAAGACCTTTCCTATGAACTGCAAGAGACATTCCTTCGTTTGAAACTTAGACCAATGTGATTTGATGCCCTAAAATCACCTAAGCAAATGCAGACCCAAATTAGTTCAGTGAGCAACATCTATTACACCTTTTTTGCATGTATATAGAATTACATTTTCCTCTTGTTTCCTGATGATATTTTGAGTGGAAAAACCATTTAGGGCACCCATCTACTACAATAAATTTCACCTACCTCCCACTACCTACAACATTAAACTCCACCTACCTCCAACATGTTAATTCTAGACATTAATGGCATTTCTAGGAGGTAGGAAGGTGTGCAAACTCTTGGATCCACAAAAAAATATGTTTAAAATGCTTTAAAATGTTTAATTTTGCATTTTCAAAACATGGGGACTCATTAGGAACTTTGTCAGGGAGTTCCTCCCAATCAGGAACTCACTAAAATCTTGTTTATTATTCTTTTTCTTTTATGTCAGTGAGTTCCTGCCAACCAAGAACTCACCAAAATCTCTTTATTCTCTCTTTTACTTTTTTATTCCTAGTTGCTAGGAACTTCCTGACAACTAGGAACTCTAAAATATTTCCTTGCCTTGTTCAAATTTCTATCTTTTCTATCTTCCTTCATATTTCCATCCTTTTCTCTATATTTCCACTTACCTTCTTTGTTCCTACTTGTCAGGAACTTCCCGACAACCAAGAACTCACCTTTCTTGCCTCCATCTTCCTTCCTTATTTATTTCTCTTCCTTTTCTTTGGCCACTTATCCCTTTGTTCCTACTTGTCGGGAACTTCTCGACCATCAGGAACTTGCCAAAATTTCTTTTTGTTCCACTTTATCTGGGATTTCCCACCCACTAGGAACTCTAACATCCTCCTCCTTTTCACTTGTTCCATTTGGTTGATGAGTTCCCACCCACTGGGAACTAATCGAAATTCCTTCACTTCTTCATTTTTATAACACTTTACACTTTCTTTGTCAGGGGTCAGGGGTAGACTATGAACTAGGAGCACTTTCAGGGATTTCCTTAGTTCTAGGAACCAAGGAAAACTCTAACTTGTTCCCAGTAGGTCAGAAAGGGCTGACAAAAGATAACACTTAGTCATTTTTGGAGTTTTTGGAGATTTCTAAGGATTTTCAAAGGCATTACGAACAAGGCAAAACACAGAGGCATAACTTAGGAAAATTTTTGATAAATTTTGGGCATAATTTTGTAAATTTAGGAACTATAAAATTTGGGCACCAACACTGACTCTGGTTGGGGACATGTGCCAAACTTGGCACAATGAGAACCGTCTATCTCTAGGGTAGACCAAATAAAGAAAAAACAACAAGGGGGAAACAAACTAATGTATATACAATGAGGGCATAGCTACAACAAGGCTTACAGTCATGGACATGAAGGCACAAAAGAAATGATGATTGTAATTAAATTTTTAACATAATGCAGGCCAACCCTGTGAAAGGAGGATGGGGATAATTGCCTCTATCAAAGATAAGCTAAATGAAGGAGTTGATCTCCCTCAAATCAAATCTACACTCACCACCTCACTACAACAAAAGATGGTTACCACATGTCTGCATTAATCTGCAACCACTATCCATGGAACAAAGGCCAGCTCCACCACAAACACTACTGCAAGGCAACCATATGAAAATTGTGTAGGAACTATCCCACACAACCTCGCACACATTCCCAATAGCAAGTGGTGAGGAAATAAAATTTAGTTCAGCAACAAAAGACATGGATGGAAGCAAACATCCATCTATAAATGCAACATCATTATACCTGCTGACCTCCAAGTGTGAATCATGGCAAAAATAAAATTCCTCCCATTCACAAGGCAAAGAAAAATTTGTCTGACTATACTGCTAATCTACAAAAGAAGACACATCTTCTTGCAAATCAAACCAAAAAATTCTAGCTCTAGCATACCTCCAAGTTGAGTTACAACATACTGATCTTCAACTAGGCATTCATGCCACTGCTCAACATCATTTTCATTTGTATGGTAGACCCATACAAATGAATCAAATTCAATCAAAACACTATCATCCACAAAAATAGAAACTTGACCTTCATCACAAAGGAAAGCTTCATAATCCATGGTGCTATCAATAAACTCTTGGACAATAGGAAGCCAACATAAACCACTTCCATTTTTATTGATACAATCACCAATATTTGAATCATGAACATGATTCAGGTCACAATTAAAATCATCAGCACAAAACTCAACACCACAAGACACATCAAGTGAAGACTCAAGTTCTTCAAATTGTCCCACTATTTAGAGCTCATTCTGGCAACTTGTTGTGTCACATTCACTACTGCAAACTAACTGGTGACACATTTCTTCCTCATTCATTTTTCTATCATTTTCTTGTGGCCTATATGAAGCACACTCAGCATGGGGAAGACAACAAACTTTACATTACATGAATAGGTTCTCATATGCCTCCACATGATCACCATATTCATACTCTTCAAGGGAAAGTTATTCAAACTAACATTCCATGGCTGCACCAACACTTATCTCTGATTGATTATCATTAATTGCAACCACCTCTATGTCATCTTTATGCAAAGAAACACTGACTGCTTCATCATCATCCAATGGAATAAAAGAGGGCAGCATATCAAACAAGAAACTAGTGTCTTGTTCACCTTTTTTATCACATACCTCATTGGTCCATTGGTCCATATACCTCAATATCAAGTTGGAGGTCATCATGGATATCATCATTTTTATCTTCACTTGATGAATTGTCAAACTAAAGGTGGTTGCACACACTATCTTCATCATCTGCATCACTATCACTCAATGCACCACCTTCATCTTCTACCCTTCTGACTACACATTCATATTTATTTGATGTTGTAATCATCTGATTAGTTGTATCCACATGACTACTGCTCACATCAGTATGTTCATTACCAGTAGAATGACCACCTATGGATAACAAACTTACTATGTAGTCATCCCTTACCTTCTCCATGGAGTCTAGGCATAAATAGGCTTGTTGCATGCTTGTTAATTTCAAATCTTCCTACATTGAACTTAATCCAACTTCAACTGCTTCAAAAAACATATCAATGTAGGTGAGATTGTTAGGTCTAAAATCATCTAGAATATTGGAAGGACAACTTCAAACCTATGATTAAAGTCCATGCTAGACTCTCCTTATCTTCTGATCTTTTCTAATTTTGTGATAAGATCAGCAGGGTCTAAACCTCTTGCAAATTCCTCTTCAAATGCAACCACAAGTTCATTCCACAAAGTAAAGTACTGCCTAAGAAAACTCTTAATCCATTCTTTTTCCTTTCCATGCAAGGACTTAACAAAAAATCTCATCCATGTTTTCTCATCCTCAAACTTAAACTCATCCATGAAATTGAAGAATTCGTCAACATGTGTGTCCCCTTCCCAAATGTTGTACCCATAAAATATAGGCATCTGATTGTAGACCTTGGCTGGCATGTTTTACATTTTGTAATCAACCCAAGAGAGGTCTAGCTACTTATAAAATAGATCTACGGGAATGATAGGAAACTAGGTACTAATATTTTCAGGGGTAGTAGGGAAAGCATCAGATTGTACCCTAAACTCTAGTAACCTAATACAATTTTCTATTTCTTTTTCTTGTTGCAACATGGACTCTATCATCTGATTTCTTTTATCAATTTCTTATTGCTTCTTAACAAGTTCATTTTGATTTTGCATAGGTGCATATAAGTTTGGGCTCGTATAAAATTCAAAGCCATGACTATAACAAGCATTTGTACAATGGTCAAAGGCATCATAGCTTCTAGGGTCTGAAACATAATAAGAAGCATATGAAGGAGCATCCCTAGAGTCTTCAAATTCACACCTAGAGGCCATGACCAAAACATTCTATAATACAAGGTGAAAAAAAGAGGTATTACAAATATATGTTCCTTCACTATGATAGGAACACAATCTCAAAGGTAGGAAGAAAAATCATGTACCTTTGAACACCAATTGTTGCACATTGGGATGGGGTGGCCTTCAAATCACCAATAGCAAACACACTATAGCGGCAACAAACTTTATTTTTGAAAATAGTGTCACCACCTCTTCCACAAAGAGGAACTCCTTGAAGCATGACTGATCTTCAAGGCACAAACAAGTATGGGTTCATCTCACTAGAAAAGTCTTCAAATTTATTTCAATCCAATAATAATTTTCTTCCCTTGAAATGGTACCAAAATATTGGCATAAGTTGATAGGATGCCAACTCCAACACACAACAAAATGCACCTGGCAATAGCTACAAACTAGTTCCTTAGTGATTGTGTTGCAAAGGTCTTTAAAGATCTAAACCAAGATATTACATCCCTGGCAATGACGCTAAAATGTTGGTGTAAGTTGACAAGCTAACAACTTACCCAAGCACAATGCACACTAAAATGCACTCAACAACAGATGCACACATAATTTCAATCACTATTGCAAAGGTCTTCAAAATAAATTCCCAATCAATTCATCCCTAGAAATGGCACCAAAATGTTGGTTCCCAAAACTACTTGTCCAAAATCTTAGAGTATTTCTCCTCCTTCCAGGCCAGGGGTGTCATCAGAAAGGTGAGAAAGAGGCTCATCTATAGGTTAAGGATGGTTAAGGCCAACTAACAAGAGTGGGTATGCTCTCCTGCACTTTGGGCTCAGCTAGACCTAGGAGGAATATTCCTAGAGGCATCAAATAAAACACAAACTGATAACCACATCCATACCCAATGTACACTTGACCTATAATTGTCACTAGATCAAGATAGACTCGCTACATAAACCTCTAATAAAGTTGATTACTACACCTTGCACATGCACCCAAAGATGATAACATTAATAATCCACAAGATGAATCCACTTAACTTTATATGCACAAGTTACAAGGTCCAGGCATGCATAAACATGTTTCACAAATGATTTAAACTCTTTTATATTTCTTGAGATTTGTCCCTAGTTGTAATATTGAATCACGGATAGCATGTAAAGCCTATTCTAGTCCTACTCCTACTCCTATAGCTACCCAAAATAGAGGATTGATTTGAAATAATGTTGGCCCTTCACCAAGAAGGACTAGTGCCTACTCCATTAGGCAACCAATTCATGAACAACAAGGATGAAGGATATATACCCAACAACCATCAACAGAAGCATGAAATGTATTCACATACAAAACCAAAATATTCAACATAGAATGGACATACTTAGTAATCCATAACACAACTGCAATAACCCATATGCAACAAAGGAATGACCAATATAAAGCATTATATTGCATTAGATGTTGTCAAACTTACATCAAACCTTGGTTACATTCATGCAAGCAAATGTGGCAAAGAGAAACATAAAACTACGATTTCAAAATTTCCCTAAATCATTAAAAAAATGTCATGGAGACATACCATCACATGAAAATATGCATTGAAGACCTTTCCTAGGAATTGTTGGATACATTCCTTCATTTGCATCTCAGACCAGTGTGATTTGATGCCCTAAAATCACTTGATCAGATGCAGACCCAAATTGGTTCAGCAACGAACTTCTATTACATCTTTTTTGCATGTATGTATAGCATTACATTTTCCTATTGTTTGGTGATGGGATTTTGAGCGGGAAAACCATTTAGGACACTCATCTGGTACAATAAATTTCACCTACCTCTAACCTACCTACAACATTAAACTCTACCTATCTCTAACTTGTTCATTCTGGACATTAATGGTATTTCTGGGAGGTAGGAAGGCATGTAAACTCTTAGACCTATGAAAAACATTTTGAACTCCACCGGACAACTGAGAGGGGGGGTGAATCAGTTGTCCTAAAACTTTTAACCAATTACAAACATCAACTTATCAATTACTTATATTTTGATATAACCATGAAAGCATAAAAGGAGAAGCTCAACACAATAACATAATCAACACAGAAGACACTAGATTTTTACTTGGAAAACCCTAAAAGGGAAAACCACGATGGGTGTTAGCCCACAAAAATATATAAGTTATATCAATACCAAAAAATAGAGGCTCACTACCCAAATTGCTCACTGCAAAGAACGACTCACTACCAAAGGGGTGGCTCACTACCAAGGGTGGCTCACTTTCAAGGGTTGGCTCACTGCCAAAATGGTGAACTGATTAAGTAGCATCTACTCCATTCCTGAGTTCAGTTCCTTTGAAGCACAATAAAACTTCTCTGCTCTGCTCTTTCACACCTTCACACTTATCTCCTCATATTCACACACTCATGCATCTTTTCACAATTCATTACAAGTCTTTATACAAGTCATCAACCTTGGAATGTGCATCAAGGTCGGCAATACATTCATCAACCATTGGAACAATCTCTAAGGTCAGGATTACAAACATACATAGCATAGATCTAGATCTAATACAAAATCAACTAAGGAAAATATGTAAATATGTATGTGGATCACATTGTTCCTTAGCTGGGACTCAAATGCAATCTTCCACGACATGTCACGCCTCTACAATCTTCAATGTTTTTCCTCAATTATTGAAATCAACCAAGTCATCCAAGACTGGTGAGAACATTAGGTCTTCTAAGAACATTCTTCAACCATGATCCAAATTTCTCTCTGCGGACCAATCTAAAGGTAGGAACACGATCAAGAGACATCCACAAGCACACTGTAATCACTAGGAATAACCACATGATCTCTAACCACTCTATCAAGAAGATTCTTCAAACCGGAGCACAAGAACAACACTGTCAACCACTGTCATAAGTAAAGGATAGCTTGCGGACCACCAAATCATGAACCATTGTAGTTGAAGGAACTTAACATCATTCCAAACTTAACTCTAGAACTGCAGACCGAAATACTTCAATGCGGAGAATAACACATTCTCCCTGTTACCACCAAACATATAGGAAAAGCAATTTTCACTCTGGTAAACATAACTCACACAAATCTTCATACTGGAGGCTCAAACTTGGAATCTAACACCTTCAGATAGACTTCTAAATAATTCCAATCAGAAAACAAAGATATTCATCCTACATAAAATGTGGAGCAATCTTTTAAATTGTTCTTCAGTATGCAATACACTATTTTCACTGTAACTCTATTTCTACTGGAGGAGCTAATTTTCTCAATATCCTCATTAAGATTTCTTAGATAAGTAAATACAAAGCATCTTACTCATTATAAACAACTAGCAAGATAGGAGCATAGTTGACACCAATGACAACATACATATGTTGACATCAATGACAACACCAATTAGGCACATACTTGCAACAAAATAGGTTTAAAATACTTTAAAATCTTTAATTCTACATTTTTGGAACTTGGGGACTCATCATAAACATTGTCAACAAGTTTATGCCAACTAGGAATTCATCAAAATCTTGTTTCTTCTTCTTTTTCTTCTTTGTTAGCGAGTTCATTCCAACTAGGAACTCACCAAAATCTCTTTCTTCTCTCTTTTACTTTTTTGTCCCTAGTTGTCGAGAACTTCTCAACAACTAGGAACTCTTCAAAATATTTCCTTGCCTTGTTCATATTTCTATATTTTCTATCTTCCTTCATCTTTCCATCTTTTTCTCTATCTTTTCACTTACCTTCTTTATTCCTACTTGTTGGGAACTTCCCAACAACTAGGAACTCACCTTTTTTGCCTCCATCTTCCTTCTTTCTTTCTTTCTCTTCCTTGTCTCTATCCACTTGCCCCTCTGTTCTTAATTGTTGGGAACTTCCCAACCATTAACTTGCCAAAATTTATTTCTCTAACCCACTTTAATGGGGATTTCCCACCTACTGGGAACTCTACCATCCTCCTCCTTTTGACTTGTTCCATCTAGTCGGCGAGTTCCCGCCCACTGCGAATTCGTCAAAATTATTTCACTTCTTCATTTTTTCTAACACTTTACACTTGCTTTGTTAGGGATAGAGGGTAGACTGAGAACTAGGATCAATTTCAAGGATTAACCAAGCAAAAATCTGACTTATTCCTAGTAGGCCAGAAAGGGATGACAAAAGAGAACACTTAGTCATTTTTGGAGATTTCTAAAGAATTTCAAAGGCATTGGGAATAATGAAAAACATAGGGACATAACTTAAGAAAATTTTTGATAAATTTTAGGCATAATTTTTACAAATTTGAGAACCATAAAATCTCGGCACCAATAGGATTAAAGGTCTCACTTAAGCCCACTTGGTGGGATGGTAAGCAACCCTTTCATCATGTCATAGATTCAAGTGCTAGGTACAAATTAAATCTTGATTCTTACCCTCCTAGTGTTGATGTAGAGTTTGAGGCCCCTGATATTAACTCCCCTTGGCTAAGCAAGTGGTGTGTATGAGCACTTCTGGTAGCAAGAATTTGATTACGTTTGAAAGAAGCAAGTTAGAAATGGATATTGTGGATTTGGAGCATAGGGGGGCTACTTTAGATTTTGTGAAAATGTCTTCTTAGGGAAATCTTTTTCTTCTAGGAGTAGATGCTTATGTTTTGGAGAAAGAATGGATTTTTGTAGGGAAACATAAGCCAATTCTGTCTCAGAATAAGATGGAACACCTTATGGTGTGGTGATCCTCCCTCTAGAAAGAATTTTTGGTCATTAGTCTTATGTTTAGATGAATGTCAATAAACTTTGTGGTTGAGTTCCACCAACATCTAGGGGTTAATCCCTCTATTTTTATGGTTCCTTGATCCCAACTAGGTTTATTATAAAAAAGTGTGGTTTTTGACTCAATTTTTATCAACCCACAAGAACCTTTATAGTATTGAAAATAAATTTAATGTTTCTTTATGGGTTGATTTAGTTTAATTAAATAAGCACAATTAGTCTAAATCAAAAAAATATTGTGTGAGTTGGTAATTGAGAATAGTAAATTGGATTATGTACTTTAGAAATTGAATGAGGGTAGGTAATGATATTTAGTTCATTGATAAAAGAATGAAGAGTAAATTGATGAGATTTGGGAATACGGTTGATGTTATACTTAGAAATAGTGCCTCTATCAATGAACTACCTAGAAGTCTATGCTAGATCTTTTCTCTATCAAAAGATAAGTTTGTATATCCAAGATGAATTCATAATCATGAATCTTTACTTGAGCTTCAAATTCATCCTTGCAATCAGTGGTGTTCTACTTGTAACTTTTTCTAATATGTGGCCTTCTATTTGACTCTTATTGATTACTTGGGGACTTTTTTGTATCTAAAAATACTTTAAGGGCTATTAATTAGTCACATGGAGGTAAGTTCTTGTAACATCAAAAATTGCACACCATGCAATTTCATGTTATGTCTTACACCCGCCTAATGACCCCTTCATGTAGACTCAACATAGGCTATCTCTCAAGCACTAGGACATTCCAAAAATATGTAGTGCAGTATAATTATTTGGCTTATTCTGAGCTCTCATTATGAATTTGGGGCCATTTTCCCTGGACCAGAGTACTATGCACAAACGCCTGCACAATGTGTTGGCATCCTGTACTGTACAATAACATAATATGTACATTACAGTTACATGTCACCATCTCCTAATGGCTACTAGCCATTGTAACACCTTCCATAGACACACCAAGCTATTCTGGGAAGGTTTCTCTAATGCATATCTAGAAGAATCTGTAAAGATAGCAAGTTTTCTTTAGTGACTAAAAATAGGCAATTTTTCTTCTATAGAAAATAGAACATTTTAGAGAATGAGCATGAATAGAATTCTTGAGTATTGTCTGAGATAGTTGCAAGAATACCTTCAAGCTCTACATCCTACTTGCTAGTCAAGCTTTGAGGTTTTTTGTTGTCATTGAATCACCAATTGCAGGTTCTAGCTTCCGAATCCTTTTACAAAGTTCAAATCTGAGGAGAGGATAGCTCATGGGAAAAACTTAAAGGGCTAGATCTTCTCCCAAGCTTTTGTTAATTTTCTCATCCCCATTGTCATAGAAATCTATTATCACTAAGCATTTTGGTAAGAAGCATGTACCATATTGTGTTTCTAAAATCCTTTGTCAAATTACAACTTTTCAAAAAGCATTATAGTTTTTTAGCACCTTCCCTTAACAAGAGCACTATAAGTGAATCCAAGGGAGGAGACTATATCTCTTCATTAAGCACTCCCTTGTTTTTAGATACTTTTGCAAAACCCTTGTTCCTTTTCCCACACCCAATCTGTCACCCTTGTCACCTTTGCATCCTAAGCCTAGTATCCTCTCAGTAGACCAAAGAGGCACTCTTAGGAATCACATTTGTCATTGCATCCTAGTCACACTTAGGTGCACACATGCATTTAAATCTTTCTTTATCATCTCATAGCTTATGGAGGTCAAAAGACCAAAATAGGGGTTTGAACACTCTCGACAAACTCCTTTACGATCCCAAAATTTCTTCTTAGCTCATCGTAGTAGGTTACTTGAAAGATATTACTCATATGGAGATTTGGTGGTCATTGGTTTTCATTGTATTTGGTTTCTATCATTTATATTTATCTAATTTCACTTTTATAGCTAGATAGTATGCTTGTGTTTCTACTTCATTGTGCTATGTAGGTTGATTGTGGAATCACATAGATGAAAGGAGAAATTGTCAGACAGATGAAGAACAACTCTACCAGACTCTACTATCTATACAGTACCATACAGATGGCAATGCTTAGCACAGACATCCATGCATTGCACTATCATCCCTGGTTGAGACCCCCTCCTTTTGGTGGTAATTTTACCTATTAGTGTACTTTCTAGACCTAGTTGCAGTTTTTCAAGAAGTCAGTTTAAAACCCTATAAATGAAATTTTACTTATGTCTAATTATCACTCTTAGTTCATAAATTTTAATTTTTTAGTTCAATAGCATAATTGGAATATCTATAATAGTTTTGTGAAGTTTAAAATAGAACTTCTCTTTTGAAGCTAGAGATTCCAAAGTAGTGCCTTATAAGATCACTTTATCTAGAGGGTACAACTCTCTAGGAGGAGTTGTTATCTTATATGCTACATTCTGGTGAACTTGACGTGAAACTTACTTTTTGGTAACCTTTATCAAACTAATGCATTCTACATTATGTGTCATAATCTTTGAGGAAATTTTTATGAGCTTTATGACCTGAGCCTCTAATTCTTAAAAATTTGTAAGGAGAAGCTATAAGAATATGTCAAAGTCTCAAATCCCTTTCTATAGACATTCCCTCACTTTCAAGAGACCCTAGTACCACTATTGTGCCTATTCCAAAGATTCTTATTCCAAGATCATCTATATTGTCTTCGTGCCTAGCATGGCCTTTCTAAACACTCTATTGGAATTTGGCCTTGAAAATGCTATGAGATCATCAACTTCCCAAATTAAAAACTTAAAGCAACATCTTCAAGATTATCAGACCTTTTTGACCCATGAGGTCACTTCTGAAACTACATATTCTATCATAGAGTCTCTTAGGAAGATGTTGGTAGACCATTTTGAGGGCGTTGATTTGCTATGTGGGTTAGCTCATATTGTCCATAATGATGTGCTTGCCTTATTTGTTTCCCTTGAGACTGCCCAAGCTTCCCAACATACTACTCGTCCACATATTTCCATGACATTACCTGCTTCTACCATTTAGACACCTACACCTTTGTAGATGACCACCTCCATTCCTCTAAATCTTACATTGATGGGAATGATGAGGAATCCCATCCACTTGTATGGGTTCATCCCCCCTTCTTAACCTTTTTCATTTAGAGGATCTTCTATTTATTTTCATGCCACAACTATGCAAACCCTCCCTGCTTTATCTGCAACTTGTATCCCATTGTTTGGAATTCCCATATCTTCTACCCCTGCACCTCCTCTGCACACAATAGACCCAGTGATCAACTAGCTTATGTAGAGCATTTGTAGCCTTCAACAACAACTCGCTTCACTCTCGACAACCTCCACACAGCCCACCATGTCACCCTATATCTATGACATCCTATTATCCTTGCACATTTTAGCTACCCCCTTACGGACTTTGAGGTCCCTATGTTTTAAAAATATAATGGTAAAGGGGATCCACAGACACATGTGTCCACTTTCACAGCCTTATGCATTGATTTTATCTTCTAGGATAAGTTGTTAGTGAAACTCTTCCTGTGGTCATTAAAATACAATGCGTTGGATTGGTTTTGCTCACTCCCTCACCATTCCATAAATTCCTTCAATCAACTTGTGAACCAATTTATTCAACACTTCCAGACCCATATAGGCCCATAGGTAAATTTTATTGATTTAGTGTATTGTAAGCAAGGACCTTAGGAGAAAGTCATTGATTCCATCTTTCGTTACCAGCCATTGTTCTCATAGATTCTATAACCCCTTCCTGACTCTGATGTCTATAGGGTATTTATAGGGAACCTCCATCCAACTCTTAGGGAGAATATCATTATTATGAGGTATCCCTCCTTCTTTCATTTGTGCACGGCCCTAAAAGACTATCAATAGTCTTTGGATTAGTTTGAAACATCTTTTGCCTATTTATCTTTGTCGGACCCTCTAGCACTCAAAGAAAAAATCTTAAGAAGGGGACCACAACTTTCTTAAAGAATACATCCTCTATAGTTGTTGGTGATAGTGTGGTTGCTTCCCCTATTTAGGAAGTTATGGCCCTTATAACAATGAGATATAAATTTAGATAGTTTACCTCATTGTTTTAGCCTTTATAGTCCATGTTGCAACAACTCCTTGCTCATAATCTTTTGCAGCTACCACCTATTAGGTCCTTAGACCCAAATAAACCCCTTTCAAATAATTACGATGCAAAATCCTTTTGTCAATTTTATTAGATAACCAAGCATGACATTGAGTGATGTATGTGTATTAAACACATAGTACAAGACCTCATTGACTCTAACACTATTTAGGTCTCTAAAGAAATTGAAAAGAGAATAATTATGTGGCTAAACCTAATCAGAACCTTCAAATATACATAGACACATTTCCCCAACACTCTTCCAACTTCATAGACTTAGATACTTCATCATCTAAGTTGGGAGAGGAGGTTAGTGTATCAACTTCGTACTTTTGTGCTATCATTGGCATAGTGGATGTCCGATCACCTATACCCCAAGAAAAGTCTACTATTGTCCTTGTCATCACTTTTTCTCTGGTTGATAGTGTTCCTAACATGCCTCATGGTCCTCTCTATATTTCCACTTGGGTACAAATCAAAAAGCTATTCACGACATCATGATTGACCATGTCAATGGCATCAATGTTATTACAGAGGAGTTTTTATTTGTCAATTAGCTTCATAAGGAAAATTATGCGCCCTCTAATGTCTCAATCAGAATCCATGATGGCATGCATCTCCCTACCTTAGGGTTGATCACATTATCTATCTAAGTGGAACCCAAATCCCTAGATGTTATATTTTCTATCATTCCCATGTCAGACCATTTTCAAGTCCTTCTGGGTCATCCTTGGCTTACAAATATGCCAGTGATCTCCTCTTCGGTCCACCAATGTTTGAAGTTCCTCCATGATGGAGTTATACACATGATTCCCCATAGTGGCTTCTAGCCCCTCTAGTAGTGGGAAACTTCTCTTTCGATTATTTTTAGCCTACACCTATTAAATCGCTTTGACCTAGGGTAGACCTTCTATTTAAGGTCTACTCAAGATATAAAGAGGGTCAAGCTAGTTCTAGTGCTCCTGTGACTTTTGAACTAGGACCTTCCACACCCAAGCCCACACTTTCTAGGATTCTCTTCTGTAGGTCACCTAGCTAATGGTGGTTGCTCATGTTCCTCCTCCTACCCTAATGGTAGTAGGAGGAAAGAAGCCCATGTTGGCTGACTCTCCTTGCCCTCATAGTGCCAGCTAGTATTCAATTGTCCCACCTCTTTCCTCTTATGCCTCAACTAGAGGGAGAGCCCTGTCAATTTGAGAGATCTACTACTACTCAACCTCCCATTACTGCTTCTAGTCCTCCCACCCTCAATGTGATGGCTAGGGAAAAAAAGCATATCCAACTAGACCCTACTAATCCCTCTTCTTGCACTAGGTATAATTGCCTTGTTGAGAGCGTAAGAATCACCAATGTGTTGTGGCTAGAGCTCAGGCTAGTGAGTCCACCTCTTATGAATCACTCCAAGATCCAGGCTAGCCTAGTTCTTAGAAGGTTCAAGTTGTCTTGGCTCCTTCTCATGACCTTCTGATTATCCTAGTTACACCAAATATGCCACCATTGTCTGACCCTCTTGATCTACCTAATGTTTCTATTATCCCTAAGGAAGCATTAGATGCCATGGTAACTTTCCAATGCACCCGTCATCAGATTTTCCCTAATATTCTTTGCCCTGCCACCATAGACATAAAGGTGTTACATCCTCAACCCAAGCGTAAGTAGGAGCACAATCTTACCTCACCATTCCATAGATCAAAGACCAACATTCCCGGTTCATCCTCAAGATCCTCATCATTTGTTCTTGAGTCGACAGAGGTCCCTCCTACCTTTTTTGCTCCCAAATATCTAACCTTGACATTAGTGCTAAGCAACAATAATAGATTGTCCTTTACGATAGGACTATTCTAACTCCCTCCTCTATTAAGGAGCCTATGATCGATGTTGATATTCCTTTTTTGTCATCAATATTTAAGAGATAATTGACCCTCACATCACCTAAAGATGTTGAGAAGGGCATTGTATGAATGACCATCCTTCCACATTCTAATGATGGACTTTCACCTAGTATTGATCTTATAGTGGTCCCAATGGCTTGTCAGCCTCCATCTCGCTCTTATGATCAAGATTGGGATAAGGATGACTTATTAGTTTTTGAACTTGATTAGTAGTACCTATTGGAAACTTGTTGGTGTTGTCATTGATGTCAACTTCTAGCAGATGGTTCACTTGGTTTCCAAGTGTTTTTGAGAAAATTTGATAAAAAGGTGTGTAGTGTGACAGAGGTGCTCTTAGTGTTATGCTCTGCATTTCTTCCTAGTTGAAGATGTGTTTGTGTGGTTTGGAAGTGTTGATCAGAGGTGTTTAGAGGTGTTATATCCAGAGTTATGGGTTCTAGATCATGCAAAAGTGAAAGAGATGTTTTATAGAGTGTTTTCCTATGTAGAAGACTATCTGGGAGAAATGAAATTGCTCTGCATTTCTCTGCATTGAGGTTCTTGTCTTACGGATCTGGGGGTGTGCTTATACAGTCTATATATACCTTCCCTTGAAGTTTCTAGTGAATGGTTACTCTGCAAGTTTCTTTATAGTGTTGGTGTTTAGAGGTAGTGGATCTTGTTGTGCAAATTGAAGACATTCTTTATTTCAGGAGGTTGCAGAAGTGTTACAAGAGATTCTAATGGTGTCAAATGTTATGGAAAGGTGTGTGAATGATGTGGAGTGTCTCTCTCTAGTATGCATGATGGTTTTGGACTTGGAGAAGTGTGGATGTGGTCATTAGCTCAGGTTTGGCCAACTTGGCTTACTAGCGCCATTTGTGAAGGTACCTTGTGGATTGTGGATATGATGAGTAGCTTGGTGATACAAACTTGAGTCCTAGTTAACCCTTGACATGGTCCACTTTCACTTCTTTCCACCGTGGAAGTGTTTCATGCCGACCTAATTGGTGTTGCACATTTGAGGTGTACACGCTTCATTAAGACTGGCCTAATTGAGATAGGTCTTGGTTATAGATAGTATAAATGCAAGATGAAGTTGAGTGGAGCAATGCATAGAAGATAATGCAAATGTGAATCAAGGGCAGTGAGTTGTATGTGAGCTTAAATTCTTACGACTCTAGGATGCAGTGAGCAGAAGGTGTCTACATTTCAGTGTGCCAGAAGTTGCTAGAGGTAGTGAGCCAAAGGTTGTGGATGGAAAGGAGTGGCAGTGGTGGATTTATCCTATTGCTTTGACATAGTGAATCTCTCTGTAACAGTCTTCTTCTTTCTTCTTTTTTTGGGCAGTGAGTCTTTCTTTTGGCAGTGATCCTTTCTTCTCGGAAGTGAGCCCATGGCAGTGAGCCTATTTGATTTTGGTGTTGTTATTCATATATATGTGAGCTAATCCTCACCGTGGTTTTTCCCTTCTTGGGTTTTCCATGTAAATCTAGTGTTCTTATGTGTTTGAATGTGTTTGCATTGACGCTTCATATGTTTGCATTCTGTTAATGCATAATAAGAGGTTGAAGTTTGGAATTGCTTTGAGGGTTTAATGTTTTAATAGACAACTGATTCACCCCCCTCTCAGTTGTCCTGTGCTTTCTAACAGTACCCTCATGCTATATGTTTGGTTGTATATGTGTGTGTGGTATACCTAATTATTTTGTTATCCCCATGTGCTTGTTTGATATGTTTTTGTTAGTTTCTCCTTTAGGACTTATGATTCCCTCGTAGGGACATGGATACAGGGGAAACAAAAATGATGTAACATTCTTCTATGTGTATCTAAATTCTTCTATCTTTCATGATCTTGAATTTTCTTGATATTTAGGAATGATGCAAAGTATCAAGACATTTAGGTCTCTTCCATGTTGACCCAATTTTTTTCTTTTTACTTTATTTTCATGTGGAATTCTTCCTATGCTCTTGTTGTTCTACATCCTTGGGGATGATGATAGTTTTGTCCTTGTGCCTTCATGATTATCATTCCTAATTCATTGATACTGACCCCAAGTATGTAGATCCCTTAGTGTTCTATCATGGATTTTGGCTTGATGTCTTTTATGCCATCTCTTAGGGACCTTCCTACCTTACTACTTTCCACAAAGCGCAATGATAAGTTTGCTCCCTGCAGCATCCTTTTTATTGCTTCCTAGAGCACCTTGTTCCCTACAACATCCTTTTTACTGCTCCCTAGAGCACCTTGCTCCATGTAGTATCTTTTTTACTGCTCCTTTGAGTACCTTGCTTCCTGTAGCATCCTTTTTACTACTCCCTAGAGCACCTTACTCCTAGTAGCATCTATTTTTCTACTCCTAGAAGCATTTTAGCATTGCTCCTTGAAGCATTGGTTCTTTCCTCTTTCATCCCCTGAGGTGTTTCTTATCTTTTGTTTATGTGTGTATGTTTGTATTTTTCTCCCTTTTATTTTATATATTAGATCACATGATTTTATAACAAATGTTTATTTTGTCGATTATATTGAATCTAATTCTTTGCCTTGCAGAATTACATGATATTGTGATTTTGCAGAGCTTGTAGGTCTAACACTATGGTTTTCTAGGTTCTGAGCTAGAGGCATCCCCCTTCCATCAAGAGGATCTCAACAATTCCATAATATCCTTTTATGAATGATTTTATTTCCAACATTTCATTATTACTTTAGCATGCTTAATTTATTGCATTCTCAACCTACTAAAGTAGGGGGAAATTCTAACATCAAAAATTGCACACCCTACAATTTCACATTATGTCTTACACCTGCCTAATGACCCCTTCATGTAGACTCAACATAGATTATTTCTTAAGAACCAGAATATTCCAAAAATATGTAGTGAAGTATTGTTATTTGGCTCATTCTAAGCTCTCATGATGAATTTGGGGCCATTTTCCCCAGACAGGAGTGCTATGTGTAGACATCTACATGACGTGTTGGCATCTTGTACCATACATCAACATAATTCATATGTTACAGTTGCATGCCACTATCTCATAATGTATATTGGTCATATAATGCCTTTCGTAGACACGTCAAGCTATTCTAGAAAGGTTTCTATGATGTGTATCTAGAAGAATCCAGAAAGATAGAAAGTTTTCTCTAATGACTGAAAATAGGTATTTTTTCCTTTAAAGAAAATAGGAAAACATTTTAGAGAAGGATCAGGAACAAAATTCTTGAGTATTGTCTGAGATAGTTGCAATAATACCTTCAAGCTTTGCACCATTCCAGCTAGTCTAGCTTTGAGGTTTCGTGTTGGCATTTAATCACCAATTCCGAGTTCTAGCTTCTGAATCCTTTTGCAAATTTTAAATTTGAGCAGAGGATAGCTTGTGGGGGAGACTTAAAGGGATGGAGCTTCTCCCAAGATTGTTCTAAGTTTATCATCCTTGTTGTCATAGAAATTTATTATCACTATGCATTTTAGTAAGTAGTACACCATATTGTGCTCTCTAAAATCCTTTGTCAAATTATAAGTTTTCAAAAAAGCACTATACTTTTTTAGCACCTTCTCTTAAAAAGAGCACTAGAAAGTGAATCCATGGGAGGAGACTATGTCTCTTCACTAAGCATTCTCTTGTTTTTAGATACTTTTGCAAAACCCTTGTTCCCTTTTCCCACACCCAATTTGTCACCATTGCATCCTAAGCCTAGTATCCTCTTTGTAGCCTAGATAGGCACTCTTAGGAATCACATTTGTCACTACATCCTAGTCACACTTAGGTGTACACATGGATTTCAATCTTTCTTTATCATCTGACTATTTGTGGATGTTAAAAGACCAAAACAAGGATTTGACCACTCTCAACAAACTCCTTTGTAGTCCCAAAAAAAATTTCAGCTCCTCACAATAGGTTACTCAAAGGATATTATTCATATGGAGGTTTGGTGGTGATTGGTTTTCATTGTATTTAGTTTTTGTCATTTCTATTTATTTGATTTCACTTGTATAGTTAGATATTACTCTTATGTTTCTACTTCACTGTGCTATGCAAGATGGTTATGGAATCACATAGACAAAAGGATAAATTACTAGACAAATGAAGAACACTTAAAGACATCAGATTTCCACAGTCAATAATATTGTGCAATCATGTTTCTGGATTAAACTGTGTGCGAATTTATTTGCATCAACATTTCTTTTTTTTTCTATAGATCTTTACATCATAATGATGTATCATGGAGTTTGATCCAAAACATTGATGCTAACAAATTCATACATAGTTTAATCTAGAAATGTGATTGCACAAATGAAGAACACCTCTACCAGACTCTTCCATTTGTACAATGTCATACAAACGATTGCACTTAGCCTAGATGTCCACACATCCCACCGTCTTTCTTGGTTGATACCCCCTCTTTTTTGTGGTAAGGTGACCTATTAATGCACTTTCTAGATCTTATTTTAGTTTTTCAATAAGTAAAAACCCTATAAACAACATTTTTAATCTATCCAATTGTCACTCTTAGTTCAAAAAATTGAATTTTTAATTCAATAGCATAACTGGAATATCTAGAATAGTTTTGTGAAGATTAAAATAGAACTTATTCTCTTTTAAAGCTAGAGATTCCAGAGTAGTGTCATGTAAGATCACTTTGTCTATAGCGTACAACTCTCTAGGTGGAGTTGTTATCTTATACACTACAGTTCTCCCAATTAAACCCCAAAAATTAAACAAGATCAAAGACAATTAAGAACCTAAGTATACAAGTTATTTACTCATTTTATTGCACCAAATTGAAAGGTGTCTCTTTTAATTGCTCTCTAGAATTAATGATTGTTTGATTCCTTGATTATTACCTTATGATTAGAATGAATGCATTGAATGTCTTTAAATACTAGAGCACACAATATTAAATCATTCCAAACATGTGTTTAGTTGGCTCAAGGTAGAAGATGGAGGCCACCAATCAACCACAATTTGAATTTTGAATTTGAAAATGGAAAGGACAAGTTCATTACCATAGACTTGTTCCAAAATAGGATAATAGTCAAATCTAGGTATCAAATGGCTAAATGGAGATAGGTGCATAGATAAGTGTACTAAGTGGGTGGATATAAGTTGAATATAACAGTGTGTGTAAATGCATGGGGTAGGACTAGGTGTATAGGGATATGTCTATGCATAAAAAGATAAGAAGGCTAGGGAATGAAGTCCAAATTTGCACAAATCATGTCACTTGTCACTATGTGTATATGTATGAAGACACCACATCAAATAGGCACAAAACTAACTAGGAAATGACATGGGTATGTAAATTTCACCATTACATTTTTTCCAACTTTGAGGTGCATGTGAATCTTATGATGATGATGCATATCAAAGTACGAAGCACTCACAAACATGCATGTAAAGTAAACATTTAGACACTCAAAAGATATTGCTATAGGGTCCATATACAACAATGGACCTTGCAAAAATATGTTCATGTTTTTCCTTCTATGTATGTATTCTTCATAAGATGATTCTCTATAAGCTCATGTATCTATTTGTATATCTAAGCATAGGAGCATTCGTGATAGGATATGCCCCCTTCCCCTTGATAATTGGTTGTATCTATAGGTTACAAGCAATTGTTGGAAGAAGGAAAATAATACATGAATAGTAAATGTAGTCTAAGCACGAAAACATATAATCATGTAAGCAGGTAAGCATATAATTATGTAGTTATGCAATCATATAATAACCTAAAGTAGTAAGTGTAAATAATGCATCATGTAAGCACATGGGCTAGAGAGGACATTAAGGAAGGTAAGGTTACCCCCACTATGGACAATAGAATGGTGATGTGACCCTTAATGGCCAAAGATACTTGTGTTAGTATCAAGGCACTATGATGGTCATATGGCCCCAATGTGGCATCCAAGAGCATGATCACACAAAAGTATAGGTAAGGCGATAGGTCTCTAGTGGTAAAGAAAATGGAAATAATGGAATGGAATCAAAAACTATGGTAAGGGACCAAAACAAGGAATAAATCCATGATAAGGGGATAAGGTCCCCAACTAGGTCTCAAGTTGAAATGATGGAAAAAAATACCCAATATAACAATAGTAGGAACCATGTGGAATAGAGGGAAGCATGATGCACCCAAATAAAATAGAAAGGAAAGCACTTAGCACAATGCCCCCAATGTAAATGCTAAAGATGTGGTAGTAAGATCATATAAACTATAAATGGTAAAGGCGTGATGCTCCCCAAGTGTATAACTATAGCAATAAAAGCATAATGTGTAAGGGGGAAGTCATGATGTTTCATGGTGTAAAGGCATGACAAGGTAAGCTCAATGTGTCATGGGGGAAGGCATGATGATTCCCCAAAGTAAAGGTGACTCTAGAAGTGGAATCTGACAATGAAGGATCAAGGAGTAAAAGCTCTAGAAGACTAAAGTGGCAATATATTTGAAACAAGTAACTCTAGGGAGTAAGATGTGTCAATATAAAAGATCAATGTATGAAGCTCTAGGAAGCATAATGTATCAATGTAAGACCAAAGTAGAATGTGAGGCCTACTTTTTCATTCCCTTATATTTGACTACTTTATTTTACTATTGGTGATACTTACTAGACTTGTGGGACTGTTGATCCCAAATTTCAGGACTATTAGACTTTATGTTGTATGTGGATTTATTATGTTTAGCATGATTACGATGTGATTAGAACTTGATATTGATTTACTGACGATGTTGGACATATGGTTTATATTATGATGTTATTGGGATACTATTCATGTGATGTTAGTTAGAAATTTATTATGCGATTCTATCTTGGGATGGATGTTTGAAATGCAGAATTTAGAATTTAATTATAATGTGATTTCCTTGATGCTTATATGAACATGTGATGTTGTATGTGCTTGTTTCACTTTGCTTCGGCTATCATATACATGTTGGATTAACATTTCATTTGAGTGCGTAGGTTTTTCTAACGAAGCCATAGAAATTCGGAGATCATCCCACACACTGTATTGTTTAACCATGTGAAGTCGATCTAATTCCAAGAGGAACCAAGATCAACTATGTTTGCATGATGAAATTTTGTAATGCTGTTGCATGGTGTTAGTTTGGTTAGGTCTACCCTTCTTTTATTTGATTTCTAATTGGTGTTGTAAGTTGTAGTGTTATTTGAATTTTATTTTTGAGTTATAATTTTTATGACCCCTTTTTATGTGTTTTTACTCAACCTTTGGTGCTCAAAATGGGTTAAACTTGACCCTGGGTTGTACCCCTAGGGTCTAGGGGTCATTTGGGCTTATGTAACCTTAGGTAAACTTCCATTTGATCACTTTAACTTCACCCTAAAGTAAAGTGACGAAAATGGAAGCTTGGGAGGGGGAGGATGAGTGGGTCAAACACTCAACCTCTTCCTTTCCTCTTCCCTAGGTTGGGGGAGTCTTCAAGACCCCTTAATTGTGGAGTACTCTACTCCAAGTCTCTCCCATAATTGGTGAGGGTACCTTGGGGTTGAGTGGTCCTTCTTAGGAGGAGAGGATTGAGGCACATGTGGCACCCACTCCCTCGTAAGCTCCACCTTTCTCTCCCACATGTTGGATGGGTGAATGACATGTGTCACCACCCATTCCAAGAGTCTTGCTTGTAGTTGGGAGGAGAAGTGAGGAGGTGACATGTATCACCTCCCCATTCCTCAAGTCTGATGAGAAAAGCCTATTTTAATCCCTCTTGGAGAGAGGGATGGGGTTGTTGAATTTTTAGAAATTTTTTATTTTAATTATTTTGGGGAAAAAGTTGGAGGAAAATTGATGGCTCAACTTGGAGAAGGAGTTAGAGGAGCTCTTCTCAACTACCTTCCAATTGGGCTTTATAAGGTAGGTTTCAAGGCTGATGCCTTCCCTTATGCATTTTATTTACTTGTGTGATGCTATGTGTGAGTTTCCATTTTGAGTTTTTACTTGTTGTGGGGACAAAATTGTATGGGAGTTGTAAGAGCCTCTCCTACTTGGGAGAAGATGCTCAACATGTGTGGGGTGGGGGAGGAGTGAACCTCCTCGGGGTCACATCTTTGATTTTGTGGAGTTGTAGTCTTGAGGGCAATATGTGTATATGTGAAATGGCTTAAAAGCCAAATGAAAGTTTTGTGAAATTATGTTTAAAAGTGTTGGCTTGAGGCCTTGAGAGGTATTTGTATTGGGAAGTTTTGGAGTGGGACTCTTGAGTTGAGTGATGTCCACTCCCCTACCCCATTTAAACTCACCTTGAGTGAGTTTTTGTGTTGTGATAGCCATGGGAGTAAATTGTTTTTTTGGGTGTTGAATGCAATGTTGTGTTGTGGTTTAAGTTTTCCTAGTGTGAGGATGACCTCCTAGCTCGGGGGTGACTCATCAGTGAGTCAATGGTAGAGAGGAGAGCATGTTGTTGTGGCTTCTTCCCCCTTTTTGTGTTATTGCAGGATATTTGGAGCTATGTGAAGTTGAAGT
This sequence comes from Cunninghamia lanceolata, assembly GCA_027924645.1. NCBI lineage: Eukaryota > Viridiplantae > Streptophyta > Pinopsida > Cupressales > Cupressaceae > Cunninghamia > Cunninghamia lanceolata. The sequence continues at coordinate 12,846,411 of BSBN01000739.1, forward strand.
AAATGCCATTGTTCTTAAGAGTTGTTTTCTTATTTTTTTAGCTCTTAAGAGAGCATGGCCAAGTTGGGCTTTTGTATCATTTTTAGATTTCAAAAGAGGAGAACCTTGTTCCCTCTCTCTTGTTGTAAAAGTATGTTTTTTTTACTTGTGTGTATAAACTATTTGCATTGCAATACAAATTTTAAGTTGCTGATTTTTAAAGCCTTATGAATTCAAAAGAAAAAAAATAGAGTGTTGGAGGAGAAATATGGTCTTATTGCTATTTTATTTGTATGTTTTTTTTTTTTTTTTAGATAGTTGTTGTTTTATCAATGTGGGGTAGAATGAAAATTTTTACATTTTATTTCCTTAAAAAATTAAAAAAAAAAATTAGTTGTTGCTATATATTTTAAGGATTTAATTAAGAGCAATTGCTTTTAAAAATGTATATATAATGAATAAATTCTTTGAAGAAATGATTATGTGGAAATATATTTTTTTTACAAAAAAGATATGTTCTTTTGCTCTATATAAATCTAATAAAAAAAAAATATAGCTTTTACTTATTTCTTTAAAAAGAAAATCTATGAGTTTTGAAGGAGAAATGTATATTTGAAAATATATATATATATATATATATATATATATATATATATATATATATATATATATATATATATATATATATATATATATATATATATATATACATATATTTATATATTTATATTTGAATGTATATATTTATATATATTTAAATATAAACTATTTTTCTATACTGTTTAAACAAAAAAAGAGACCACATTGTGTATACAACAGTATGTATATATATGTGTGTGTGTGTATATAGATATATATATACATATATTTATATATATATATATATAGATATATCTATATATATCTGATAGTATACAAAAAAAAATTGTGTTTTGAAATAAAATTCAGTTTGTTGTGTATATATATATATTTATATATACATATATATATATACAAATATAAATAATATTCATAAAAAAAAAGACTGTGATTTTCATTGTTTACTGTTCGTAGATTTTAAACAAAAAGAAATAAGGATTTTGGTGGGGGGTTCGAACCCCCTACCGCCTTTGTTTTAATATGGGTGTGGGGAGGGGGTGGAGCCCCCACCCATACCCCACTGTGTGGGATGTGGGTGGGGGCTCCGCCCCCTCCCCACACTCCCCCGTCACCTCTTCCGTAGGCCTCTCCCCTCCCGTCACCCCTGCTACCGCCGTCGATCCCCTTACTCTCGCAACCACAGCACCTCCCACCTCCACCGTTCCTCCCTCGGCCCCTTTATGGGCAGCGACCTCCCTCACCACGGCCACTCCTTACTCAATCCACCTCCATGGGTATTGGCCATTCGGCCCTTTAAAATTGTATATCTCATTCTCATCACTGTTATATATATATATATAATACAATATATATATAAAATACAAACAGGTATTTTAAATGGGTATACCTCTTACTTTGAGAACACCATTCATGGCTTCCCATCACCACAAACCTGTAACAAAACAAAATAAGAGAGAAGAATGTGAGAGGAAGAAGGAGAGAAATGAGGTGAGAATGGAGGCTAGGGTTTCTTTTCCCCATAAGGATATTGTTTTTTAAATAGAATGGCTTTTAGGGCAAGTGTAGTTTTAAAATTAGTTTTTATTATTTATTTTGTTTATCTCTTCCCTCTCTTTTTATTATTTTCTTTCCTTCATTGTTTTATGTTCTTTATTTTAAAAAGGGATTTAGGGATAAATTCTAAGGGATGTGGGTAATTCTTAAACCTCCTTATTGGGAGTGGCTAATTATTATTATTATCATTTGTTGTTTAGTGGAAGGGCAATTTAATAAATAGGTTAGTTTTTGGCTAAAGGAAATTTTTAGAGTAATGGTTTTAATTTGATTTTTGCAAAAGGGATTTATTTGTTTTATTTAAATTTTACACAATTTAATTATGTGAAATGTATTTATTTTAACAATTGGGTTAATCCTTTAATTATAAAACCAAATTCGACGAAGTTAATATATAACTAGATTGTTATTAATTTAATATTCCTTTTTAATTATATCTAGAGCGATTTTATTAATTTAATAAAGACGTCGTTCAAACCAACTTGGAAACCTAGAAAACTATCCAAACGAAGTTAGTATAATATGTTTCCGTGATCTGGTCTACCAAGAAATTAAGAATAATGTAAAGGATGCAGTGATAACTCTGATTGATAGAAAACGTGAAGGAGAACAAATTGATTGAGCTTTGTTGAAAAATATGTTTTAATTAACCTATTTAACTATTCTACCAATTTAACTAGTGTAATGTAGGTAATTTAAAACCAACCCAATAAACTTTTGATCAAGATCAATGTTATTATAATAAACCCTAATCACGCTCGTGAGGCGTTATGCTGCTGAATTTTTCTAGAATTTAGGGTTTAGCTAGGTTAGTGAAATTTAACCTTGCTTAGGATTAAATTATTATTTTTGCCAGTTATCGACATTAGGTTTTGACATTAATTTATATTTACTCATGCACTAGAGTTTGGCATTTGATTTTGACTTATGTCAAAATCCCATCTTTCACCTAGGTTAACCTAGGGTTTCGATCGTTGATCCTAACCCTGTTGGCGACATTAGCCGCATCACAACAACCCCCTAGTTGGCCTTCATTGCGAATGGTATGCGCAAGTGAACACATTACCCCACATTCAACTGTCATGTTTACGCCTTATGTGTAATGCCATTGAGCATGCTTACGTGTGAGAGGAGGTTTCTAGGGAAGCGTGGTAAAAATTTTGATATTTCATGTCATGACCACATGACAAATGTGGACATGACACGTGTGATGCATGTCATGACCGCATGGGAAATGTGGGCATGATATTTGGTATCAGAGCCTAAGTTTAAACACTGGGCTTATTTAGGCACGTTACTTATTTTGCAACTTCAATTAATTAGTGATTACCTTGTTTTGTAGGATGCCTCCCCGATGAGCTCGATGAGCGCGTTCACACCACACTACATCCGTCGAGGTGCACAGTGATTCTTCGGCCAAGGGTTAGGCACCACTGGCACCACAGGTCCTACCTGTACCTGACATTGGACCATAGATACTTCAGGCACTACAGGCAGTGTTAGACAGGTTACCACCGACCGTAGATGTGCCGCACATAAAGCCACATGCTGAGCCCCATGTTGATTCACGAGAGGAGCCATGCGTGGAGCCACGAGCAGAGTCACGTGTGGAGCCCCGCATTGAGCCGCGAGAGGCACCACATGTGGAGTCGATTATGGAGATACTAGATACGAGGATAGAGGAGGTTGGATCATCCTACAGGACCCGTAGCAGGAGCCCTCCACATCATGATAGGCATGAGGAGACAACGTGAGTGGAGCAGATCATTCACAAGCTGTATGGTTATTATGCAGATGAGCCCATTAGAGGGCACAGAGACCGAGGAGACCCCATCAGAGACGTGTTGAGGTTGAATCCTCCTACTTTTTTTGGGACTACAGAGGGAGCCAAATATGAGGCTTGGCTCATCAGTCTAGACAGATGCTTCACATTGCGTCCTTACGAGGGCAACACAAAGGCACGTGTGGTAGTCCACCTATTGCGAGATGTAGCAGCTACTTGGTGGCACACTGAGGAGTGCAAATGTCATCTATTATTAGACACACTCACTTGGGAGACCTTCATTGAGCACTTTAACATGTGATATTTATCAGATCATTACAGATAGTGTCGCATAGATGAGTTTCACGATCTTCAGCAGAGAGGGCTTACTATTGCTTAGTACGAGGGTAGATTCATGGAGTTGTCTTGATATGCAGAGTATCTCCACGATGAGAAACTCCTAGTTCATAAGTTTATCAGAGGATTGAACCATAGCATAGCAGGGCCTGTACGCATGGCAGACCCCAGACGTTGAGTGATGTTGCCAAGAAAGCATACATAGCTGAGGAAATATAGGGACGAGGGCAGGGATCACGCCCCCAGATTCAGGATCGTGGGCAGCAACAGTACCAGCAGAGTTATCGCAGACCACCACTAGCACCACAGAAAGGAGGATTTAGTTCTCCGTCATTACCTCCTAGACCTCCACAGCAACAGCAACAGCAGCAGAATCAGCAGAGGTCTAGACCCCAGCAAAGGGCACAGGGAGGGTAGAATCAAGGATAGTAGCAACAGGGCCCGTGTAGAGACCAGAGGCAACAGAGACCACCTGCGAGGCCCGCGAGGTCACAGCAGTCATACAGGGATACACAGTGTTCCATAGGTAGATCTGGACAACAGCAGTTGGGTAGGACTCAGTCAGGACAGATATAGGCTCAAGGCCCATGCTACGTGTGTGGTGGAGTAGGTCATCTAGCTAGAGAGTGCCCATAGGGCTTTATGGCAAAGGGACAGCCCCGTTCAGGAGGGTTAGAGCAGACTGTAGGGGATGTGGGCAAGTCCCACCGCATGTTTGCAATGGTTGATAACCACTAGGCTCACTATCAGGCATCCGTGATTGAGACATCAGGTATGATCGAGGGTGCCCCCATCTATTAGTTTTTACTCTGGAGCTACCGATTCTTTTCTTTCTACATCATTAGTGGAATGTTGCAGGCTGGTGGCTTCTAGACAGTACATTAGGTGGGAGGTTGAGTTGGCCTCTGGGGCCAGGATGTCAGTAGATACCTTGGTTCGGGATTGTGAGATTTCTTTGGGGTCCTTCACTACATCTTGTGACCTTAGAGTTATGCCATTAGGATCCTACGGTGTGGTTTTGGGTATGGAATGGCTTGCGGCTCATAGAGCCAAGCTAGATTGTTGCCGAAGGGCGATTAACTGCTTAGGTGATCATGGTGCACCGGTTGAGATAATGGGCATTCAAAAGCCCACGGTAGTTCATCCGATTTCTGCTCAGCAGCTTAAGTGCTGCATGCTGAAGGGATGTCAGATGTTCGCTATCACAGTTAGTGACAGATCAAAGGATGAGCCTGAGGCTTCATTAGATGATCACCCTATCTTGAGAGAGTTTACCGACGTGTTTCCGCCAGAGTTACTAGGGATGCCACCCCGTCGTGAGGTAGACTTTCATATCGATTTAGTGTCGGGTGCCGATCTAGTGTCTCATGCACCCTACAGGATGACCACTCATGAGCTTATAGAGCTCAAATTGTAGTTAGAGGAGTTGCTAGAGAAGGGGCACATCTGTCCTAGCGTTTCACCATGGGGCGCACTAGTTATCTTCATGAAGAAAAAGGATGGGTCTCTTCGCTTGTGCATGGACTATAGGTAGTTGAATAAGGTGACGGTGAAGAACTGTTACCCTCTACCTAGGATTGATGAAATTTTTGACCAGATGCAGGGAGCCAGGGTGTTCTCTAAGATTGACCTGAAGACCGGTTACCATCAATTGCATATCACAGAGGCGGATATTCATAAGACCGCTTTTCAGACTAGATACAGCCACTATGAGTTCACTATGGTCCCCTTCGGTTTGATGAACACCCCTGCAACATTCATGAGTCTCATGAACGGGGTGTTCTGTACTTACTTGGATCGGTTCGTGATCATTTTTCTCGATGATATTTTGATCTATTTGCGGACCGAGGACAAGCATGTGGATCATTTATGTCAAGTTTTGCAGTGCTTGTGAGAGCAGTAGCTTTATGGAAACCTGGTGAAGTGTGCATTCTTAAGGACAGAGGTACAGTACTTCGGGCACATCCTATCAGGCAATGGCATCTCCATAGATCCATCAAAGATCAGAGCTATCAGAGATTGGCCAGCACCCACCAGTGTGACAGCGGTCAGGAGTTTCATGGGATTAGCCAGTTACTACCACAGATTTGTAGAAGGATTTTCCAGGATAGCGCACCCCATCACTTCCCTTCAGTGGAAAGGGAAGAGTTTCACTTGGATCGAGCAGTGCGAGAGGGCCTTTGGGGTCCTCAAGGAGCATCTTATCAATGCTCCCATATTGGCAGTTCTAGATCTTGCAGAGGATTTTGTAGTTTGCACTGATGCTTCACTTGAGGGTTTGGGAGCCGTGCTTATGTAGGGTGGTAGGGTGATTACATATGGGTCGCATAAGCTCAAGAAACACGAGCTGAACTACCCTACTCATGATTTAGAGCTTGCAGCAGTGGCACATGCTCTTGTTCATTGGAGACACTTTATTTTGGGTCATCGCTTTGAACTTCATTCAGATCACCATAGTTTGCAGTACATATTCACACAGTCAAATTTGAACGCCTGCCAGTGGCGTTGGATGGAGTTTCTATGCGAGTACAATTTTGATGTCCACTACATCAAAGGGAAAGAGAACGTGGTCACTGACGCTTTGAGTCGGAGGTACCACGAGATCCTAACCTTGACCTTGAGTGTGGACTTGAGAGAACGCATCATTCAGCATCTACCTAAGGATGAGTGGTTTCTTGAGGTGCAGCAGGAGATCCAGAAATAGAGGGCCCTTAAGGGAAGATTTGCAAGATATTCCCTTGAGTCAGATGGTTTGCTTAGACATCAACAGCGTATCTATGTACCCCATGCGGGTGTCCTTCATGCATTAGTTCTTTCAAAGGCTCATAGAGCACCTTATGCAGCACACCCAGGGGTGAAAAAGATGCATGCTCACTTGCGACAGTTATACCATTGGGCAGGTATGAGACGAGATATTGCAGAATATGTTACTCATTGCCTTGAGTGCTAGAGGGTCAAGGCCGAGCATCAGCATCCAGCAGGTCTTTTATACCCTCACAAGATACCTGAGTGGAAATGGGACACCATTTCCATGGACTTCATTGTTGGTCTTCCTATGTCATCACGCCGCCATGATGCCATCATGGTGACGGTTGACAAGTTGACCAAGGTGGCGCATTTCTCACCTATATGCACGATGTACAATGTACCATATGTGTTGAGAATATTCTTGGATCAGATTGTTAGGCTACATGGGGTACATCACAGTATCATTTCTGACAGGGATTTAGTGTTCACTTCCGCCTTTTAGAGAGCCTTGCAGCAAACGTTGGGCACACAGCTCAACTTCAGTTCCGCGTATCATCCTGAGACCGATGGACAAACAGAGAGAGTTAATCAAGTTCTTGAGGATATGCTCCATATGTACATTATGGATCACCAGATTAAATGGGAGGAGTATCTATATCTAGTTGAGTTTGCCTACAACAATGGGCATCACAGCTCATTAGGTATGCCTCTTTTTCAGGCCTTGTACGGCAGACCTTGTAGGACACCTTTGAGTTGGGACCGTATTGAGGACAGGGTTGCAATAGGGCTAGATTTGGTGCAAGATATGGAGTAGCAGGTGACTTTGATTAGACAGAGACTTCATGAGGTATAGGATCGACAAAATAAGTATACCGATGCTAAGAGGGTAGATCAGAGCTTCTCAGTTTGGGACAGAGTCTTCTTGAGAGTGCAACCGCACAAGAGTCCAATCTGTTACGGAAAGGGCTCTAAGCTCGCACCTCATTTTGTTGGACCTTTTGAGATCTTGGAGTGGATAGGACCTGTAGCCTATCGTCTAGCCTTGCCTCCTAGCCTGTCGCGTATCCACAATGTTTTTCATGTTTCTATTTTACAATGTTACATATCTAATTTATCTCATGTATTGGATTGGAGTGCTCTTCAAGTAGAGGCAGATAGATAGTTGGCTTTGGAGTCAATTCACATATTGGCTCATTGGATGCTGGGCCTTTGAGGTCAAGAGCTGGAACAGGTTAGGGTCCAGTGGGACATGTACGACAAGGTCACGGTGACATGGGAGGATGCAACGAGATTTAGGGCCCTTTATCCTCACCTCTTTGATGACTTCCAAGAGGAAGTACAGTCTTAAAGGGGAGGATGTGAGGCCTACTTTTTCATTCCCTTATATTTGACTACTTTATTTTACTGTTGGTGATACTTACTAGACTTGTGGGACTGTTGATCCTAAATTTTAGGACTATTAGACTTTACGTTGTATGTGGATTTATTATGTTTAGCATGATTACGATGTGATTAGAACTTGATATTGATTTACTGACGATGTTGTACATATGGTTTATATTATGATGTTATTGGGATACTATTCATGTGATGTTAGTTAGAAATTTATTATGTGATTTTATCTTGGGATGGATGTTTGAAATACAGAATTTAGAATTTAACTATAATGTGATTTCCTTGATGCTTATATGAACATGTGATGTTGTATGTGCTTGTTTCACTTTTCTTTGGCTATCATATACATGTCGGATTAACATTTCATTTGAGTGCGCAGGTGTTTCTAACGAAGCCACAGAAATTTGAAGATCATCCCACACACTATGTTGTTTTCCCATGTGAAGCCGATCTAGTTCCAAGAGGAACCAAGATCAACTATGTTTGCATGATAAAATTTTATAATGTTGTTGCATGGTGTTAGTTGGGTTAGGTCTACCCTTCTTTTATTTGATTTCTAATTGGTGTTGTAAGTTGTAGTGTCATTTGAATTTTATTTTTGAGTTATAATTTTTATGACCCCTTTTTATGTATTTTTACTCAACCTTTGGTGCTCAAAATGGGTTAAACTTGACCCTGGGTTGTACCCCTAGGGTCTAGGGGTCATTTGGGCTTGTGTAACCTTAGGTAAATTTTTATTTGGTCACTTTAACACCCTGAAGTAAAGTGACGAAAATAGAAGCTTGGGAGGGGGAGGATGAGTGGGTTAAACACTCAACCTCTTCCTTTCCTCTTTCCTAGGTTGGGGGAGTTTTCAAGACCCCTTAATTGTGGAGGACTCTACTCCAAGTCTCTTCCACAATTGGTGAGGGTACCTTGGGGTTGAGTGGTCCTTCTTAGGAGGAGAGGATTGGGACACATGTGGCACCCACTCCCTCTTAAGCTCCACCTTTCTCTCCCACATGATTAAGAGAGGACAAGTAGAAGGGAGAGAGACTTGGTGGATGGGTGAATGACATGTGTCACCACCCATTCCAAGAGTCTTTCTTGTAGTTGGGAGGAGAAGTGAGGAGGTGACATGTATCACCTCCCCATTCCTCAAGGCTGATGAGAAGAGCCTATTTTAATCCCTCTTGGAGAGAGGGATGGGGTTGTTGAATTTTTAGAAATTTTTTATTTTAATTATTTTGGAGAAAAAGTTGGAGGAAAATTGGTGGCTCAACTTGGAGAAGGATTTAGAGGAGTTCTTCTCAACTACCTTCCAATTGGGCTTTATAAGGTAGGTTTCAAGGCTGATGCCTTCCCTTATGCATTTTATTTACTTGTGTGATGCTATGTGTGAGTTTCCATTTTGAGTCTTTACTTGTTGTTGTGGGGAAAAAATTGTATGGGAGTTGTAAGAGCCTCTCCTACTTGGGAGAAGATGCTCAACATGTGCGGGGTGGGGGAGTAGTGAACCTCCTCAAGGTTACATCCTTGATTTTGTGGAGTTGTAGCCTTGAGGGTAATATGTGTATATGCGCAATATGTGAAATGGCTTGAGAGCCAAATGAAAGCTTTGTGAAATTATGTTTAAAAGTGTTGGCTTGAGGCCTTGAGAGGTATTTGTATTGGGAAGTTTTTGAGTGGCACTCTTGAGTTGAGTGATGTCCACTCCCCCACCCCATTTAAACTCACCTTGAGTGAGTTTTTGTGTTGTGATAGCCATGGGAGTAAATTGTTTTTTGGGTGTTGAATGCAATGTTGTGTTGTGGTTTGAGTTTTCCTAGTGTGAGGATGACCTCCTAGCTCGGGGGTGACTCATGAGTGAGTCAATGGTAGGGAGGAAAGCATGTTGTTGTGGCTTCTTCCCCCTTTTTGTGTTATTGCAGGATATTTGGAGCTATGTGAAGTTGAAGTAAATGCCATTGTTCTTAAGAGTTGTTTTCTTATTTTTTTAGCTCTTAAGAGAGCATGGCCAAGTTGGGCTTTTGTATCATTTTTAGATTTCAAAAGAGGAGAACCTTGTTCCCTCTCTCTTGTTGTAAAAGTATGTTTTTTTTAATTTGTGTGTATAAACTATTTGCATTGCAATAGAAATTTTAAGTTGCTGATTTTTAAAGCCTTATGAAGTCAAAAGAAAAAAAAAAGAGTGTTGGAGGAGAAATATGGTCTTATTGCTATTTTATTTGTATGTTTTTTTTTTTTTTTTTAAAAGATAGTTGTTGTTTTATCTATGTGGGGTAGAATGAAAATTTTTACATTTTATTTCCTTAAAAAAAAAATTAGTTGTTCGTGTATATTTGAAGGATTTAATTAAGAGCAATTGCTTTAAAAATATATATATATAATGAATAAATTCTTTGAAGAAATGATTATGTAGAAATATATTTTTTTTTACAAAAAAGATATGTTCTTTTGTTCTATATAAATCTGATAAAGAAAAATGTATCTTTTGCTTATTTGTTTAAAAAGAAAATCTGTGAGTTTTGAAGGAGAAATGTATATTTGAAAATATATATATATATACATATATATATATAAATATAAATAATATTCATAAAAAAAAAAGAACATTTTGTAAGAATAAAAAAAAAAGACTGTGATTTTCATTGTTTACAATTCGCAGTTTTTAAACAAAAAGAAATAAGGATTTTGGTGGGGGGTTCAAACCCCCCACCGCCGTTGTTTTAATATGGGTGTGGGGAGGGGGCAGAGACCCCACCCACACCCCATTGTGTGGGATGTGGGTGGGGGCTCCGCCGCCTCCCCACACTCCCCCGTCACATCTTCCGCAGGCCTCTCCCCTCCCGTCACCCCTGCTACCACCGTCGGTCACTCCACCCCACCGCCGGTCCCCTTACTCCCGCAGCCACAGCACCTCCCACCTCTTCCATTCCTCCCTCGGCCCCTCTGTGGGCAGCGACCTCCCTCACCATGCCACTCCTTACTCAGTCCGCCTCCATGGATATTGGCCATTTGGCCCTTTAAAACTGTATATCTCATTCTCATCACTGTTATATATATATATATATATATATATATATATATATATATATCAAAAAAAAATACAAATGGGTATTTTAAATGGGTATACCTCTTACTTTGAGAACACCATTCATGGCTTCCCATCACCACAAACCTGTAACAAAACAAAACAAAATAAGAGAGAAGAATGTGAGGAAGAAGGAGAGAAATGAGGTGAGAATGGAAGCTAGGGTTTCTTTTCCCTTCTCCATAAGGATATTGTTTTTTTAATAGAATGGCTTTTAGGGCAAGTTTGGTTTTAAAATTAGTTTTTATTATTTATTTTGTTTATCTCTTCCCTCTCTTTTTATTATTTTCTTTCCTTCATTGTTTTATGTTCTTTATTTTAAAAATGGATTTAGGGATAAATTCTAAAGGATGTGGGTAATTCTTAAACCTCCTTATTGGGAGTGGCTAATTATTATTATTATCATTTGTTGTTTAGTGGAAGGGCAATTTATTAAATAGGTTAGTTTTTGGTTAAAGAAATTTTTTAGAATAATGGTTTTAATTTAATTTTTGCAAAAGGGATTTATTTGTTTTATTTAAATTTTACACAATTTAATTATGTGAAATGTATTTATTTTAACAATTGGGTTAATCCTTTAATTATAAAACCAAATTCGACGAGTGTCGAGTGGGTGTGGTCTAGTGGTTAAGACCACTTGGTCCTTATTGTGGAGACCAAGGTTCAAATCCCCCCAAAGACATCTTGGCTTCTAAATGGTTGTGGCTCTATGTAGGTGACGCATGGCACTCCGAGGTCCTTAAGTGGAGTGTGCTTGAATTCTGGTGTTCTCTGGTCTCCACAACTCGACAAGTCGTGATAGCAATGTTGTACAATGACGAATCTACTGGTGGCAATCCGCGCCACAAGTGGCATGATGGCAGACTTAGCAATGCTGCACTGCTGGCGATCTGCGCTACAGTGGTGTTGGCAATTCTACAGGGAGGAGGTCCCCCTTGTGACCTCCGCTGGAGTGGGCTAGCCTAAAAATCCCTCACTTACCAATCAAAAAAAAAAAAAACCAAATTCGACGAGGTTAATATATAACTAGATTGTTATTAATTTAATATTCCTTTTTAATTATATCTAGAGTGATTTTATTAATTTAATAAAGACGTCGTTCAAACCAACTTGGAAACCTAGAAAACTATCTAAATGCAGTTAGTATAATATGTTTCTGTGATCTAGTCTACCAAGAAATTAGGAATAATGTAAAGGATGCAGTGATAACTCTGATTGATAGAAAACGTGAAGGAGAACAAATTGATCGAGCTTTGTTGAAAAAAATGTTTTAATTAACCTATTTAACTGTTCTACCAATTTAACTAGTGTAATGTAGGTAATTTAAAACCAACCCAGTAAACTTTCGATCAAAATTAGTATTATTATAATAAACCCTAATCACTCCCGTGAGGCGTTATGCTACCAAATTTTTTTAGAATTTAAGGTTTAGCTAGGTTAGTGAAATTTAACCTTGCTTAGGATTAAATTATTGTTTTTATCAATTATCGACATTAGGTTTTGACATTAATTGATATTTACTCATGCACTAGAGTTTGGCATTTGATTTTGACTTATGTCAAAATCCCATCTTTCACTTAGGTTAACCTAGGGTTTCGATCGTTGATCCTAACCCTGTTGGTGACATTAGCTGCGTCACAACGACCCCCTAGTTGGCCTTCATTGTAAATGGTATGCACAAGTGAACGCATTACCCCGCATTCAACTGTCATGTTTACGACTTATGCGTAATACCACCGAGCACGCTTACGCGTGTGAGGGGGTTTCTAGGGAAGCGTGGTCAAATTTTTGATATTTTATGTCATGACCACATGACAAATGTGGACATGACATGTGTGATGCATGTCGTGACCACATGGGAAATGTGGGCATGACATAGAGGCTCTAATAAGCATGAAATGTCAATGTAAGATCAATGTATAACATGTTGTGGGAAAGTAGGAACAATATATAAGCTCTAACAAACATGATATAACAATATGAAATCCATAAGTAAGCTCTAGGAAGCATAATATAATAATGTAGGATCAAATGAATAATCTCTAGAAAGCATGATATAATAGTGTGAAATCAATAATTTGTAAGAAGCATGGTATAACAATGCAGTAGCTATGAATCATAAGCATAAATGTAAGGAAGGAAAAGACAATGTAAAAATGGACAAATAAAGGATAAGGAAAAACAAATAAGCAACACAAATGGGGAATGGGAACAACAGCATAATCAAATAGTGAAAAGTGAAGTGGAAACCAACAACGTCACCCAAGTGGAGGAAGGTGAATATGTGAAACAAATAGAGATGGTGAAATGTGTATAAAAAGGGCACAACAATATGGTCATAATAAAATAAATGGCTAAAGCATAAAATATAAGATCCAAAAGAAACTAAGGCATGAAATCAAAAAAGGGAAAACCAATAAAATCTAATCTATACGTATATGAATATACGTTATAGTGGTGTTCATAAATCATTGATGAAAGTGCTTCGTAGGTACCACCATCTTAGGCTCATCAACCATTACATCATTTTACCAAAAATCATCATCCAACTTGTATTCCTTTTATTTTTTGTTCTTCTTTGCCTACTTTTTCAATAACATGTGTTTCATCTTGATATTCCTTTAATGCTTGGTGAAAACATGTTCTCAATAGGTGTAGCATTTAGTACTTATTTTCTTACCTATTCTTTATTTTTAACTTGTTTTTGTGGTGGAATGGTATTCTTTTGATGCACCACAACTTCTTGCTTTGGATTGCATATGTTCTTTTGTGCATATTTTCTTACCTATTATTTATTAATAACTTGTGGTTGTGGTGGAATGATATTATTTTGATGCACCATAACTTCTTGATTTAGATTTCATATGTTCTTTTGTGTATACAACTTGATAATTGGTATCATTTTTAGTTCATTTCTATTTTTCTTTATCTTTGGTACATGTGTTATTTGTTGCTCATAAGGATCACCAAAAGGCAAGTATATATCAATACCTTTGTGAAAATTAACCTTAAGTTGTGTAACTCAATGTTCTTTGGATTTTGGAAAATATTTATCTAGTCATATTTATATCATTTGTAATTCATCAAAATGTATCTTGTATAAAGCATGATGTCATCATTTATCTCATAAGGTACATCTCTTGGTGTTTATACAAATACATCTAATGTAATGTGGCTAGCATAAAATATTGGATTATGATGAGCCCTTTCAATTGTGACAATTTTTGCTTCATGAACACATTTAACACATTGATGTAAAATAGATGGAACAGATCCATTTTTCTCAATCTAGGGAACTTTTTGATGAAAGCTAATTGTCATTGATGTCAAAAAGGTGTTGTGTAGTTTGTCATTATGATGCAAGGTTGGTTAACGAAGTGTGTTGCTTCTTTCTTTCATGATGTTCTCAAGTTGACCACATCGGTCTAATGGAGAGGTCATTATTTTGGGATAACCAGGACTTGCACTTTTGAACATAGGTTGTTTAGGATCATGTCTTTCAAAACTGTTCACTCTATCAGGAACATCGATCAGGAGTTGTTCATTTGGACAGGATAAGTGTTGTCAGTTGACTTGGCTTGATTAGTGTATATTTTTCATGTGGTGTATGGTGTTGTTGTTGATACAGGTGATGGAGGTGTGTTGATTATCAATGGTGTTGTTGTTGATATAGGTGATGGAGTTTATTATCTTGCTAACATGTGTTGATACCTTGATATTTTGATATTGATCATTTGATGTTTTAATATTGTTGATTTACATTTGATAATTACTATGCCTCTTGATGTTGGTGACATCAATCTCATAGAGTTACTGCAAGATGGGTAATGAGATTTGATGCAAGTTGATAATGAGTTTCTAATCAGGAGTTCAATGAGGAATTGAGTCATTTGGCTTGCATGTTGGTTTAGCAGGTTTACTTCATCATTCTTCATGTTAATTTACAAGGTGTTTGATGTTGATCCTCAAAGTAAAGGTGTTAATAGTGTTGATTTGGAGTCTTCATAATAATTCAAGAGTTTATATGGTGACATTACTTTAAGGAGTTCATGTCTTCATTAGAATCTTCAAGTGCCTCTTGCTCAGAGCAAAGTTGCTTCAAGTTGTTTGTTGTGATGTCAAGGTTGTTTATTTGGATCATTGCATTAAGGTTTGCTTATGTCGAAGTTAAAATTTGAGGTTTGTCTAATGTCTCTGTAATCTCTACAGAGGAATTCTTAGCAGATATTTGCTCAAGATGTTCTTGTTTTTTTTCAAAAGGGATCATAGTTCTTGAGTATTAAAAATATTCATAAATCCTAGCTCAAGGCATATGTTATTTCCTAATCTTCCCGTATCTTTTAAGTTGGGCTTTTTTCTCTAAAATTGAGTTAACCTGTTATCATAGGTTAGTCACTTAAATGTGACCTATTGAAGGGTTTTAACACATGTTGACCACCGGCCCCCTTTGCCTCTTCACCTTCTGCATCGGTCTCCATCACAAATGAATGGGCGCCATTTTGAAATCGAGGGCTATGTTTAAAAATCATTATGGGTGCGAAAATGTGATCAATGGTTTTTATTTAAACCAAAGACCCCAACCATTGTGCATTTTATTTGACGTGTTTTTTAAATGTCAAAAGCTTTTAAATTGTAGATAAAGTTTTATTCTAAAGCTATTTTTTAGCTTTTAAGTGGCAGTGGAGGTTTTAAAAGAATTATTTTTTTAAATAAAAAGATTCCATTCTAATTTCTATCTTTCGGGGTAGAGAAGTTAAAGAAGGAAGTTTTCATATTTTTCTAAATATGAGTAAAGTGTAAGATTTTTTTTGTGAAGATTATAGGCTTTTCATGCCTTCCTTTTTTTATATTCTCCTATAGATGAAAAGTGAAATCAAAGAGAGATTGAAGATATTTTGGAGATGAATTTTGCAGATAGAGAAGATAATCAGATTGAAGGAATATGAAAGGTTTTCATGGAGATAATTTTTTTGAGGAGAGATCATTATGAAACTTGAAGAATTTTTTTGGGGGATCCAAGATAATATTTTTTTGTGAGGAAGATTGACAATATTTTATTGAATGATGTTTAATGGAGAAGATTTGTATTGTGAGAAAATGAAAGGTTTTGTATTTAGCGAGATGAGGAATATAAAAGATTTTGAAGAATACTTATTGATTTTGTTTTTGAAAACAGAGAATGTGATTGTGCAGGGGAAGATGAAATTGAACAGGGCAAAATTGATTAAAGTAAACAGAGAAGAGTTGAATGTGAAAGGTCATCTGATATTTAATTATATCACATGTGCTTTGATGGTGTTGTTGTCATACAGATCAATGATAAAGATAATTTGATGATACAGATGAATGATTGAGTGAACAAATTTGCAGAGAAAAAGACATATTGTGTGAGATGTTTTTCATAGTGAAATGTTCTTACAGGTATATCAAAATGTATAAAGACACTTGCAGAGGTTTGTAATGTTTTTGATTTCAAGGAATCAAGCTTTGATTGCAGTGATTGATGAAAGATTGATAGAGACAATTTGCAAAGATAATTGTTTACAGAGATTTGTAAGAGGAGCTTGTTTGTAGAGGTGTGTAAAAGAAGATGGTCTTGATTTGAAAATCAAACAGGAGGTATAAGGATGTATGATGAAACACAGAGTATACAATGGTGCAAATCAGATTGAATGGCAATCATGTCTTGCACACAAAGTTTGATGTTTTGATAATGGTGATTGTGTTTGCCAGTGAGGCACAGTATGCCAGTGAGGCTTATGGTTAGTGAGACCTTCCTATGCCAATGAGGCTTATGGTTAGTGAGACCTTCCTATGCCAGTGAGGCAATATTAAGTCAGTGAGATAAGTCAGTGAGACTTTTCTGTATGCCAGTGAGGCAATCACAAGTCAGTGAGACTTTGTAAAGTTGAAGATTTTATACTTAAGCCAGTGAGGCCATTTGAGTGGGTTTTCTACCCCGAGAGGGTTTTCCACTCGTTAATTCTTCTTGTGTTGATGTCTTGTATAATTTCTTGTGTTGATGATTTGCATAATTTCATGTGTTCTATATAATTGAAGATTTGGTGAATGTGCTTTTGATAATTGATTCATTTCAGACAAATCTTATTGACAATTCTAGAGAGGAAATAAATATTGGTTTTTATGTATCAACATTGATTCACCCCCCCTCTCAGTGTTGATTGTACTCCTACACTTTTTAGTGGTGATGTGTGGCCAATTGGTGAATTTTTGGTTTTTGGGTCTTGAAAATGGTGAATACAACTTGTTTGGCATCTTATGATTTTGCCCAAATTTGATGTCATTTCCTTGTCTTACATTAGATTGTCCTAGATCAGATTTCTTAATTTATTAGAGAAACATTAGATTTCCACACTATTTAATCTAATTTTGGTCCCATTGGCAAAAAATTATAGAGGCAAGTTTAAATCTAGGTATGATCACTTATCATTTGAATTTTTATTTTTTAAAATTATGGTTCAATCACTTCTCATTTTACATTAATGTGTTCTTGAATTCTATGGCATTGACCCCACCATTAATGCTAATTTAGGGTAAAAGATGGTGTGATCACCAATTAAATTAGAAGTAATTAAGGGGAAAAGGTGGTGCAATCACCAATGAAGTTATAGGAAATTAAGGGCAAAGGGTGGTGTGCTCGCAAATGCAATTATAGTTAGTTTAGGGAAAATATATATAATCACCATAAAATTATAGGCATTTTAGAGAAAACATGTATAATCACCATCAATTATAGGCAATTTAGAGAAAACATGTGTCATTGCCATAGAATTATAGGTAATTTAGGGTTAATATTTTTAATTACCCATGAAAAAGTTACTACTTTTTTGTGGGCTTACCTGACCAAAAACTTAGTGTAACTATGGATTCCTATTTAAGAAAAAAATTTCTCAATTCACTTGTTACACATTTACTTCATCTATTTCTCACATTGCAAATTTATGATTTCTAGATTTGCATTTCATTGATCCACTATCAATTGTGAGACAAAAGGGTACTTTCTCACAAGTTGTCAATAGACAAAGGTTGCATCTCAACTTCAATCTCCCATTTCTAGTGAGGTATAGAGAAATATTATATTTAATTGTCAGATGTCAATTTGCATTACATTTTGTATGTGTATTGTTTGGTTAATCTCTATAACTATATTTCTCATGTAGACTTGTGTATTTCTCATGTGTTGATATTGATATAAACATTATCATTATATAGACCTATGTATACTTTAATGTGTATTTTTATGTGTTAACATTAATATAAACATTATCATTGATTCATTGCATAGACGTACGTAGTTTTTTTTCATTGTTCTATATTCCTTTACATAGACTATATCAATGGTCTAAAGCTATTGGTTGAGTAAAGTCCCTATTGTATTTACTTCCAAATGAATTCATGTAGGAGATTGCTATAGGGATCCAAGATATTGCTATGGGATTTTTATTTTGTTCTGCTATTGAATCCTTGACATTTAGATTATAGACTCTACATTTGTGCTTGTTATTTTGCCTCCATGTTCATAGTTTTGGCTCAATGTCAATATATTTCAATTGGCAACCAACTTTGTAGAATGAATCCTCCTTTGTAGGTCTTGGCCTAGTTGGTCTACCCTCACATTCCTACAGCCTACAAAAAGGCTTTATTAATATTTAAACCTTTAAAAAAGTGTTTTTTTTGTTATAATTCATTGTTGACTTACAACCAATGGTTACCAAGCCATTTAAGTTGCTCTATGTTGCTTTGAGACAACTAACAACCCATTCTATGGATGGGATTTCTTTGTAATTAATGGCTCTATCAGACACCAACCTTAATCCTATAGATTGCAAAGCCTACAACATCATCTTTATATGACATTACTCTAATACTCTAGCATTTGCATTACTATTATTTATTGTATGATGAGATATATTGTAATATGAATAAAAATAATAATTTGACCTGAGTTATATTATAAAGACCTAATAAAAGAATGACATGTATACATTTAATGTTGCTACAAGAGTGCTAAATGTTTCCTTAGATAACAGATGTAGTGATAGCTTTACTACATGTTACTATAGGTCATCTACAATTTTCTACAAATGTATAAGTAGTTGCTATAGGTATAACATAGCAAAGAAGACTTTAATTCCAAAAGGATTTGAGAGGATACTCTAACTTGTAGAGTTCAAACCCTAAAAGGCATTTTTATTAGTGATGTAGACAAATCACAATTCTTTCTTTTGCATATTATTAACTCACTACATTTCAATCAACATCTAGCTTTGTAGAATGAATTTTTTTTGTGGGTCATGTTTGCTAACAAACTTGTGGTGTTTCATTGAAAATAATGTGACTTGCCCAATGGGAAACGACAAGTGCTTGCAATAGTTAGAGAAATCACCATTGAACAAGTGATTTTCCTTTGTGTTTGAGAGGGGCAACTCCCTCCTATGATGGGGGATTTATAGGTTTCCGTATACTTTTAACCAAAAAGTACAAAAGGGCACGAAAATGAAAAATGGTAAAAACACAAAGAAAACCTTTGATGATAAGTACAAATAATACCATCTATGGATTCCTTTTGAAAATAATGGGAAAACAAAGGGAAAAAAAAAGAAATGAATGTGCAACAATAAATGAAGACATAAAGTTCTGTGATTCATGCATACAACATTAGCAAAAGAATGAAGGTTAGATAATTCACACCCTTGATGTGTAAAGTAAATGTGAGGAATTGATTACACATTAAACATAAGAATAACTTGCAATAAATGAAGAATAAATTGACACAAAGTTTAGAAATTTTCTTTAAATTCATAAAAAAAATTAGAGCAAAAAGTCTTTGCTCTCTTATTCGTATAATGGTTGTGTTGTGTGGGAAGAAGTTCCTTATAATGTCTTGGCTTTACAATGAATAGGTGAAATTTGTTCATTTCTTCATATAACCATTTTCACCCCCTCTTTTGGAATTTATAAAATATTCAAATAATATTACAAAGCCCCTAAAATGAGTGTATATTTCATGGCTCGTGAAAATAAGTCTATTACAAACTTTAATAGGCTAACTTTATAATAAAAAAATAAGTCTTCACATAACTTTGATAGGTATGAGCTTGTTGTAGCATTATGTCAAACAGTTCATGTGCATTGGCTTTAGATGTATCTCTTTTCAAAGAATTTTATCAAACATATCACAAACAAAAACTTGTAGATGTTGATTATCTAGTCTTCTTCCTGAACTTCCACACAACTATGTTATATCTGGCCATGTCATATTTCTCTTCGCAAGATAACTCATAAGAGTTAATGGCATACTTGGGGTTTTGTATTTTGTAAGGAAATATGTGGGTTTTAAGGCCTCTGATTTCTCATTCTCTTTGATTATTTTGTTTGAAAAGAAGGTCAGGTTTACTTCAATACTAAATGTAAACCTTTGTATTTCTATATCCTTTTCTCAGTTAAATGAAGTCCTCTTTCAAAAGCTCATTAGGGGGAAAATATCATATCTCATATTGAATTTTTTTGTAGAGGTTAGCAAGCGTCATAAACTCTACTATCTCTATCTAAATGTTCTAATCGATAATCATAAGTTGATACATTTGGTAGACAACCTTTCTTAGGCATTATCCTAAATAGATTAGTAGCAACTTAGATCTTGTCCTCCTTGCAAAGGCCTCAAAGTATCTTATTGTAAATTAAATATGTCGTTAGTAAAGCATTCTTCCATCATTTATTCCAATACTCCCATGGTAGATTCTAGCATATTTTCATCAAACAACCTAGTGATCAATATGTTGAAAGTGGAAATGTTAAGAGGGCAAGCTTGCTTTTGCATGTTATCAAATATAAACCAAGCATGGGTAACTTCATGTGACTTAAAGAAATTAACAAGCACATTGTAAATGAAGGTTCTATAGTGGTGCCATTTCAAAAATATTTTAGTACCTTATTCAAATTTCATTATTTGAACAAAGCATAAATAACTTTCTCATAACCCTTAAAACTAGGATTATCCCAAATAGATTAGTAGGAACTTAGATCTTGTCCTCCTTGCAAAGGCCTCAAAGTATCTTATTGTAAATTAAAGATGTCATTAGTAAAGCTTTCTTCCATCATTTCTTCTAATACTCCCATGGTAGATTCTAGCATATTTTCATCAAACAACCTAGTGATCAATATGTTGAAAGTGGAAATGTTGGGCAACCTTGATTTTGCATGTTATCAAAGATAAACCAAGCATGGGTAAATTCATGTGACTTAAAGCAATTACCGACAAGCACATTGTACATGAAGGTGCTATAGTGGTGTCATTTCTGCTTCATATCCCAAAAATATTTTAGTACCTTATTCAAATTTCATTGCTTGAACAAGCATAAATAACTTTCTCATAGCACTTAAAACTGGGATTCATTCTTTCCTAATTAGTTTTCTTCAACATATTACTTCAAGATAGCTAGCATATGCTTATCATAGCACTAAAATTCTTCTACTCCAAGAAATTTCGACATGTCCTTTGGGAAGGAAGGATATCTTAGTTTACCATTAGGAGCAAGACACATATTCCACCATAGTATTCCCAATGTACTTTGAAAATGTTGCTTTCAAGCTCTTGAACACATCAAAGACCATTTGAAGTGGTGAATGACCTTCAAATAGTGAAAGATCATCAATAGTAAGAGACAACCAATCTTTGTGGTAGTTTCTATAATGATTTATGAAAAATATGTTTGGGTCATTGTCACCCACTTTAAGAAAACATCATGGAAGAGTTACAATAGGTCTATGCTTATTGTATTTACAACCATGAAAATATATTGAAGCTTGAACTTTCAGGCTTGTTACTTGGATCAATTTAACCAAAGACAAATATCCCATGCCCAATCATATTTTCTTGGAGCATCTCCCTCCACATTGCCCCAAGATACTTGCATAACCACTCAATCAACACCAATTGTTTTTGGAAAGGAAATTTGTAGCCATAATAAACTATTTCCACATAACCCCAAGAGAGAAAATATGAAAACAAGTATTCAAAATCCACAATGCAAAAGAATAACAAACATACCATCAAGATGACACAATATGTACCCTAGAAATTTAACCCTCAAAGGGAAAAACCTAGACTCCAAAAGCTCACACACTCAATGTATTATCTTATGAACAAATATTACAATACATTTGCAAAGTCTCCATGCAAGGCCTAGCTTTTTACCCCGTGCAGCACCGCCCACATCTTACTACGTTTGCCCAAGAGGACCAAGTAGTTCGTCTATCACGGACTACGCCTCCAATGAGGAACACTATACAAGCATCCCTTTCAACACGCACCTACGAAATTAGCACATGTTGCGCCAGATAATCTTGGCTCGTGCACCCAGTTTGCACTTTCCCTTACAAAGCCACCAAACTCCCTTACTGCACGCGAGTCTACTCAACTCTACACAGCCCAGGAAGAAGATTAAACACCTCCGGTTGCTCCCCATCTTACCCGGCAGCATTCCATCACTGACTTACTTAGAAGACTTCACAACCCAGCTCCGGTCTAGATCCCAACCAATGCAAACCCAGACAGATGTCAACCTACTCTGTTGTCCAGGAGCTGACCTATCCAGCCCCGAGCTCTTGAGTTCCCATACACTCTCAAGCTCATGCCATCCCCCAATGGATCTGCCTTGCCAGTGCTATAGCCTCCCAGAGATTTCGTGAGCTCATCAAGTTCCCCTTGAGTCGCCCCTCTCAGAATACTGTCGGCCAAGCAAATTCAGCATACCACCATGTTGAACAACATACGCAAGTTTGCCGTCCATTGCAACACTCAACCACACATGAATCTGCCTTCCCATCTCGGCTAAACTTCTCATCTCTATGCCATGAAGCATTGCGCCTCCATGGACTCGCTTAGCTCCACTCAGACATTGTTTCCCTATTGTGAACAACTCTAACTCGAGTCATCGCTCCATTTCCAGCTCTTCATTTCACAAGCTACAGAAGACTTCCCCATCGCCTTACCAGGTAACCTCACCCCTCCGAGATATGGCGGGATTACTCTGCTTCATCCCTAAAAATCCATGTGGAACGCCTAGCCCCATACTGCATAGCGGCAAGGCTACTCTGCTTCACCTCTGAGAGGTTGGACCCATGTCCATTCATTGAACACTACCTCTCTATAGTAGTTATAAGTCTGAACACGGCACAATGGAAGGCTGAGAAAATATCCAACAATCACCTCACTTTCCGTCCTTGATGAATACCTCGGTTCCTGGCTTCACTGCGAGCTCGCCCAACTCGACTAACTCAGCGCTATCTCAGAGGCTTACCTATGCCCAGCTTAGAACCTGACTTAACACTAACTCGCGATCCAACATACAACTCAAGCTCGACTACAGCGACCTACTCGAAGTCAATGCGAATAGCTTCTCGTGTTAAGGCACAGTTCGCATCTATCTCCATTTGAGATGCTCACCATGACTTGGATGTTGCTCAGCTCACCTCTGTCCACTTGACATCGCTCGCCAAGACTTGGCCCTGCTCAACTTGCCCCCTGCTCGTCAAGACTTCCATGCTTAGCTCGCCCCTGCTCGCTAAGACTTCCCTGTGCTCAGCTAGCCTGCCAAGACTTCCATGCTCAGCTCGCCCCTACTCGCTAAGACTTCCCCCTGTGCTCAACTCGCCTCCGCTCGTCAAGACTTGACAAACCCAGTCCATTAGATTTGTGATGCATCAGAGCAACACACCCATAACAACTCAGATTCGCTGCAACATACAACTAGCCCAGATTTCAACTCGGATTCACCACACCCGTGTGCAGCTCGTCCAACTTGTTGATCTCCAGCCAGCTCGCTGACTTGTGCAACTCGGCCTACCTCAGTTCTAGATGGATCACGGCACTCTACAGCTTACCTAGATCTCGGCTCGGATATGTCGCATGCCGTGTAACTCTTCCTACATCTTGATTTCTAGTCAGCTCACAGACTTGTGTCGCTCACCACAGTGCAGCCCCTTACATCCTCCCCCACTTAAAAATGGTGATGCCTTGGCACCGGTGTGCAGCCCCCTGCACTACACACAAGATTGGGAGGCCCTCGGAGCTGCTCCAATTCAGCCCAAGTACCATCCCCAATCACATCCATATCCATGAAGCATAAATGACTCTAGTTGCATTCCTCCATGTGAACAACAAAATGAGAACCATGTAGCCACGCATCCCAATTCATGCTTCCTCTAGTTACATATGCAACCTACAAGAGATGTTCAATCAATATTAGCCAACAAGCCAAAGGTTATGCAAGACAACCTCAACAACTACTCACATGCTTACTTTTATAAAGACAATCTTGCATAAAACCACCAAATGGTATTACATAAAATATGTGATTCTAAACCATGAGCTTACAAAATCTTACTTTTTGGCTTTTTGGTACTAAGTTTTCCCGATATTAAGATATTTTCCCAATGTGCAATCCATGTCAATTATTCATCTCAATGTTGCATACAACATGCAAGTGGTCCCAAGAATGTCTCACCCATGTGATGCATGCATGCCTAGATTCCCTAGGTGCACCACAAATAAATATTAATTTTACATTATAAGCATTATGCATGGTATACAACACACCTTTTTCCCAACTTTCTCCTACTTGTTGTATACATTGCATAAGGGATCAATAGTAAACTCAATCATCAAGGGAACAATCCCTCTAGCCAACATGTACCATTTAAACATCCAAGTGCTCCATGTGCTCCATCAAGATACCTGCAACAATAACCTTGAGGTGACCACCATCTCAAACATGAACTCTCTCATCCTCCATCATGCAAAAGCACAAAAGATAAGATCCTATCTAAAGAGATGCCACACTAACTGTCACATAGAAGCATGAATCCTACCTTAGCTCAATATCCAAACACAAACACCAAATCCATTTGTTGGTTCCCAAACACCCTTGTCATAAAATTATTGACCCATGGAACACAAAAATTTTGAGGCATGAGGTTGATCATGTTGTTTGTGTGCTTTCACAATTTGGCTTGCCCCTTCTTTTTTATTTGTTTTTATTAAGTAAGATGGAAAAAGGGTTCAGATCCCTTTACAAAATCAGCCCAAAAGGCAAACAAAAAAGGCTCACATTGGCCAGAAACATAACAATAGCAGCAAATTAATAGCCGATAACAAAACTAGAGAGGACAAACAGTACTTAATCAAAAACCTGAAACAACAAACAAAGAAAGAGTAACTAAGGGCAAACATTAGCCCTGTCTTGAGTGAGGAATTTAAACATTTCCTCGTAATCACCCATACAGTCAACACCGATTCCATGTATATTGTTCTCCATCTCTTGTATAACCAAAAATGAAGTAGTAGAATGATGCAACACTTTAGTACCAAAGCTCTCCATCACCCTCCAGTTCTTCTCCAGATCAGTCACCTTAGTCTTAAGAGTAGCAATCTCCTTGGTAGTTTGCTCACACCTGTAACATTTCTTTTTATCCACTGGTTGAACCTGGACTTCCTCTTCCTCTGATTGAATCTAGACTTCCTCTTCATCCTCTAAATAAGGAGTATTCATCTCAGGGAATAGGCTATTACCTTCCTCCTCTCAAGAGACTTTAGGAGTGTTAGTGTCCTCCCCAAAAATTTCCTCTTCAAATTCAAAATTGCTAGATACATCAATACCCTTAGGGTCATTCAATTGAATTCCAACAATACGGTTGGACCTTCTCACTTGTGAAAATTTCTTGTTTTTCACCTCACCAATCACCTCAGTCCCTTTATCTTCTTGCTTAGCAATTAAATCCATATCCATGAATTTTGAATCCGCCACCACATATTGTACCCCTTCGACCACATAATTCCCTTTCGGCTTTTTATGAGTCTGACTCTCATCCCTTTCACAAGTTCTTTTGATAGAGGTCGGTTCACCCTTATTTAGAATACCCTGACTAGTAGCTTGGGATTTTTTCTTACCCTGGGTTTTAGGATATTTACCTTTGGGTTTGGCAGTGGTTTTAGGATTAAGGGACGAGGCCAACAGAGTATCCTCAGGAACAACCTCTTCAATCATAGGCAAGTCTGAGGGATCATTAGGTAGGGGGCCCTAGGAGAAGAATCCACCTCCTTTTGTAAAGACACAGACTTCTTGTTCTTTCCCTTAACACTCGGAGGAGTAACTACAACATAATCAAGGGGTTTCCTCCAACACATTGACTTTGATGGCCCTCGGGGGGCGAAGGGCCAAGTGAAAATGATAAAGATAGAAGATTAACCCTTGGTGAAGGGGAATAATAGGGATGTCAAGATTTTTATCATGGGCTTCTCTTGCAACATGGATGGAGCTCTCAAGGGACGATAATAGGTAAAAAGGAAAACTAATTAAGGCCTTATGTTGAAAGTGACTCAATAATGCAAAGTGATACTGAAAGTAAACCCTGAAATGACCTTCTAAAGTAATGTATTTAGAAATACCTTGGAGAGATTGCTAAAATATGAGGGTTCATGTTCTCCTAAGTCAACCCCCTTGAAAGACTAGCTTTATGACCCAGAGCAAGTTTTGGTAGACAATAAGCAAGCATGTAAGTGATCTAAATGTGAATTCTAATGCAAGTATTCTTCTTTTTAGTGCTTCAAGTCCAAATGTTCCTAGAAATGCTCCTTGATTCTTAGGATATTTGATTGTTTATTGAATGATATATTAATGTGTTTAAATTCTCAAAAGAATGCCTTTAAATACCAATTCATAACAAATTGTTGCACAAACATATACCAATTTGGCTCCCAACAACTAGTGGAAAAGGGTAGGTGTCAATATTTTGAATTTTGGGTCATATCCATGCCATCTAGGATGACTCCTATGCATCACAAAAATGATTGTAGATAAGTGAATGCAATATCTCAAGGCAAGGATCAAGCTCATGGAAATGTAGGTTGATGATGAAACAAATATATGGAAATAGGTATAGATAAAATAGGAATAAGGTAGGATATATTGAATTACATGTAGGTGAAAGTAAATAGAAATGAATAAGGATTAAATAAGGAACCAAACTTAACACAAAAATATGCCACATATCACTAAATAGTCTTATCAAAACATCCTCTCAAAACTAATTCAAAATTAAATAGGAATTGACATAGTTATGTAAATTTCACCATTACAATATTTTTAATTATAAATTAATTGTAGGGTAGGCTTCTTTTCCTTACATAGTTTTAAAATAAGCACTTTCAAGTACTTGAAATCAATGATGTGGGGTTTGTTCTAGTAAAAATAGAAATGATTAGCATTTCATAATGAAGTGGAAAAGGGAGGGAAAGCTTTAACAAGCATAGGCCCTCATCTTTTTAATGAAAGGACATAAAGAGAAAGCTTCCACCTATTTCCCACCAACATTTATTCAAACTAAGGTGGGGGCAAGACATAGACTCTTTTGAGAATGGTGTAAGGCCCTCTGTTTTTTAGAAGTTCTATAATAATTTAAGATTGTTTTAATTTGTTAGTATGGGAGTACGAGTTTAAAGGATATCCATTCTATCAAATTCATTTAGGGTATGATTTTTGTCTCATCTTTTATTTATTACACCTTTAATAAATAAAAACGTAATTAAAGAACAAAAACTCTTTAATATGAACCCATTTTTTAAAAAAATTTAAGTCTTACTTTATTTGGAAAAATGCCTCTTGCACTTTCAAAGTAAATAAAATAAAAATATTTTTGTGAAAATATATTAAATGCCAAAGTAGTTTAACATGCCATAGAGTTTGGCTCGATTCCAATTAACACCTACAAATCTCTTTATAAATTGCATGGTCAAACTTTCCTTTCTACCTAGGTTTTTCTCTTACCTCATTATTATCTTCAGACCTTTTTTTGAAGCCGGCTATTTAAGAAACAAATAAAATTACTTTATTAAAGATCTAATCTTGTATTCGTTCTTGTGTTGCATTGGATTATGGGGTTCACTTTTACTATTTATTACTTTTAAAATTCATGGTAAAAAAAGAATTTACACTATGTAATATTTCCGAATATTTTAAACATAACAATAAAAAATATTTTAATTTCTATTTATTTCTATTTTCATTTCTCTTTTTTTAATCGTCCTTCTTCTGAATAAAAAATAAATTTCAACTTTTAAGGTATTTTTAAGGCTATAATTTTATTGTGGTTAGTACAACTTAAGTTAAATAGTTATATGATTGTATTTATATTTTTTATTATGTTATTTATCAAGGTTTAAATTTTCGGAGGTAGGTTGAGTCAAGTTTAAACTTTGATAAATGGATCTCTTAACATGACAGTGAAACTAAAAGATGATTTCTACTTTAAATATATACTTACTCATAAAAAGACAAAAATATATATATATCATCTAATTGTTTCCATAATTGTTTTAGGCAAACCATTATTAATTTGAAATGAACAAACTTACACATGTTTAGTCTTTGATTAATTGTGAAATGTGTCTCTCTATTAATCTACTTCAATTTTAAAGTTGATAAAGTAATAAAATGAGTTGGACTTTGACTTCAAAATTGTTAAATTAATTAATAATATTTAGGGAAAAATAAACAATTTATTTTTTGTGTTAAAGTATTTTATTTAACATGATTAAAAATGGATATTACAATTTGATGTGACCAAAATTTACGTGGGTTATTCATACATGATTGGTAGATTTATTGTCATGTTGAATTGGCTTTGTCTTACATTATTTTAAATAAGTCAATGCATAGTCGTTAATATAGGGGGATTAATAAATTGTGTATAGCACAAGAGACAAGTGCATATCGATATATATATATGGATTTATTTTATGTTTTCATTCCTTTTTAGTTGAGTCTTTTAAGCATTCTAATTTTTTTTTATCTAGGGGAGAGGATATTTAGTAGATAATCGTATCTTAGTGTTGCAATGGTAATGGTAATAGTTGTTATAATGTTGAAGGTTATGTTTGTATTTTAAAAATGAATAAAATTTATTTATTTTCTTAAGTTATGTTAAAGAAATAATTAATTTAATGGTGATACAAAAGGTAATTGGTAATATATGTTTTGATGTACATGTTTTGGTCTAATTTTTTGGGGTATTTTCAAACAATTCAATAAATATGTAGGCCATGTAACTACGTCGTCGATGCCCAAAATCTAAACAAAAGCTTTAGACCTATGAAGACATACTGAAATTTTCACATAAGTTTGAGTTACCATTTCGAAGCTTGAGGGGTGTGAAGTTAAGGTGCGAAGAACATATGGTGAGTTTTATGGTTTCTTGATTTAGTGTTTTGAAGGAGTTTTCATGGGGATTATGAGGTAATGAGATTTTTCTCAATCATAAAAATAAATTCGTGATTATTTCTATTACATATAATTCCAATGCTTTTCATATGTCTATTTTCTTTTTTTAGGTAAAGTGTGGGATAGGGCCCACTCTCACTATATTAATTGAAATTAAATCTGATGCAGGAGCATCCGGGCTCATGAGCGATCCTGCATCGCCAAAAAAAATGTTTCCAATTTTTGTTGTTCTTTGCAATGTTTCTATTCAGGAGAAAAATTCATAATTTTGGCTAAGTCAAGTACATTTTGGTCATAATTTACACTTCGGATCTCCAGCTTTTATAGTTCGTCGATTGGGTCTGAGTGGTCTGAGTGCTCCGATGGTTCTGATTGGTCCGAGTGGTCTAATGGGTCCGATTGGTCTAAGTGGTCCGATGGGTCCAAGTGGTTCGAGTGGTCTGATGGGTCCAAGTGGTCCGAGTGGTCCGATGGGTCCGAGTGATCCGATGGATCTGATTGGTCCAAGTGCTTCGATGGGTCCGAGTGGTCCAAGTGCTTCGAGTGGTCCAATGGGTCCGAGTGCTCTAAGTGCTCCAATAGGTCTGAGTGCTCCGATGGGTCCGAGTGCTCCGATGGGTCCAAGTGGTTCGAGTGCTCTGATGGGTCTAATTGGTCTGAGTGCTCTAATGGGTCTGAGTGGTCTGATGGGTTCGAGTGGTCTGATGGGTCCTCCGATTGGTTAGTTCATCAATTGGTTGGTTCGTTGATTGATTAGTTCACCGATTGGTCAAGACGATGGAAAAGTTTGTCGATCGCTCAATTTGTCGATTACTTAGTTCAATACTAGTACGGATGCCAAAGGGAGTTTGTGATGTTTTCCCATCATTGGTACATAGCAGAATGTCATTTCCCAAAGGTTTAGAGGTGCTAATGAAAGTTCACAAAAGTCTTACGTCGCCAATGGATTACAGATATGGATTTTCATTAAAAAGTGGTTATTGTGATTATCAAACAGTATTCTCAATAATTTGTTCTGGTAATTAGAAACATCAAGTGGTTGTTAAAACATCTGACCTTTCAGTTTTGTAACTGACATTGGAGCAATTGTTTAGATTCCTTTTGGGAAGTATAAAATGGGATGATTATTCTTGTTTGGCAGAGGAGGGGGAAATTTGGAGAGAATTCTTATATTGAAGACTCATGGTTCGAGGATCTTGAGAGTTGTATTCTATTTGTAAAATTGTACTCTTGAAACACTAAATTACTACAAATAATAAAACATTGTTATTTTGTGAATTATTATGTTGTGTGTTTGGGTATTGGTTCCTCATCCTGATTGTCTGATAAGACACTTGAGATTTGATCTGCACCAAAATCTTACAAAGTTAGAGATGACTTAACATAGTCTATGTAGGAAATACATTAAGGGGCTACATTAAGGGGCAACAATGTGCACTAAAAAATCTCTCCTACAAATAACTAACCCTAAAAAAATAGCAACAAGCCCCAAAAAACTAATAGAATAGTGAAAAAATGACCACCAACCAAAGAAGAGAAGATACAACATTCCCCAAGGTAACATAACACACCACCTTTACTGATCCAAGCCAATGAAAGCTACCTAATATCTTGATCCTCTAAACTAGACACAAAATATGGATCTAGAGGGCCAACATCATCCAAGAAAAGAGTGGGATCTAAATCCATAGTGAAGAAAGGTTCCAGGTAAGCAAGTTTAACTAGTTGCCTCAATGCTTTTTCCACCACCTCAAAATTATGTTGTTTCATAACCACAATTGTTTCTCATGGATCAGCATGAAGGGCATTAAATTCCACCCCATGATAGAAGGTGCTAGATACATGCACTAGAAAATGCTCAATCCTATCCACCTCCGCCACCATAGAAAATAATCTTTCGAGCAACTCTTGATGAACTTGATAGGTACCTAGTCATTGTGGGCAACACCTTGTGCTAGTTGTTCCACTTCTTCTACAACTTCATCCAACCCTTGTATAAATGTATCCTTCAAATGGGAGACATCAAGCTCTTTAACCTTCAAAAGACCATAATTATGACTTTATAACTAATAAACAAAATGTGTGGCAATGTTAGTGTTCATCCTA
This sequence comes from Cunninghamia lanceolata, assembly GCA_027924645.1. Taxonomy (NCBI): domain Eukaryota; kingdom Viridiplantae; phylum Streptophyta; class Pinopsida; order Cupressales; family Cupressaceae; genus Cunninghamia; species Cunninghamia lanceolata. Next base: position 12,877,783 of record BSBN01000739.1, read on the forward strand.
CTTGGCTCATCTCCAACCATAAACTCATCCCACAAGATGGAAGAGTAAGCATCCAAAATCTCCTTGAACTTAAATGCAAAAATACTTAGAAGTTGACATTATGAGACCCGGTCCATGAAAGTCTTCTCTTGGTAATAAGTGAGCAATTTAACTCTATAATTTCTTTCCATTCTCACTTACACAAGCCTATGGATCAAGAAAAAATAGTAGAAAGTTCAATATAAAGAGCACATCAAATCTCTTGTATATCTTCCACACGAGTTAAACAACAAATAACCTATAATAAACTCATTAGAAATAAAATCATAGGTAAAAATGTATTTGGCAATCGCTTCCATAACACGTAGCCATAAATAATGTATACACCTAAAAATGACACGACTCGGTCTAAATAAATATTCTTAATATTTATTTCATTATAATTCTTCTATCAATAAATAAATAAACAAATTTATTTATTTTATTCATATTCCTCTAAGTTAATTAAATATCAAAATATTTAATTACCTCTTCTAAAGTCAAAATTAAATAAAATCCTTTATTTAATTAAATTCTTCCAAACAATTAAATAATTCTTAATTATTTAATTAAATCAAATCATTCTTCCAAATTTAAATAAATAAATCAAATTTATTTAAATCCTCTCAATCTCTAAAAATAAAATATAATCAAATATTTTATTTATTCTTCCAAATCATGCACAAACAATTAAATAAATTTATTTATTTAATTTGCTTTCTTAAATTCTTCTAATTCCTCCAACAAATTAAATAATACCAATTATTTAATTGTTTCTTCCAATAAATCTTCTCTAAATTTAAATAAATCAAATATTTATTTAAGTTGTCTATTTCTTCTAAATTGAGTTATCTCTAAATATAATTCAATCCTTGTGCACATGCAATTGAATATTCTAAATATTTAATTGAATTAAAAATCTTCTTATCCTCGTGCAATTTCCATTCTCTAGTTATATTCTCTTAACTGATTGATCTATTCTTTTAATTGATTTAATCTCTTCAGTTAACTTATTCTTCTATTTTATTAATTCCTCTCATGAAAAATATAGCAAGACACATGTCTTCTTATTCGCGCACATTCCTCAACCATTCTCAACTGTTGATCTTCTCATTCTTTCTACACCATTGATCTTCTCTCTCAAGTCTATAAATTGAACCCTATTCTTCCATTTCATTCATTCAAGCTTTTAGTATTGTTACTCTGCAGGAATTACAGCATGTCTTTGGCACCCACGTCATTCATTTTGCTTGCAATCAACTTGTTACCATATCACTACCATTGTTGTGAAGCTCATCTTCATTACAAAGCATTATCATAGCCATTCTCCTTTGACAATCTTGGAATAGCAAGGAAGTGCACTCTTTGAGGGTCTTATTCATACATGCAAGATCGATTGAGATAGGCAATCAATGGAAGCCATGAAGCTTTGAGGTTTGCAAAGGTTTTGAAGTTCTTTGTTTGATTGATCTCTTTGTTTCTATATTTCATTGAGTTTTGGGTATTATTGATATTGATATATTGATTATTCATGTTTACTCCACTTTTCCCTTAACAAATAGCATTATGGCATCTAAGTAAAATCAGCTATCACAAGTGGAAAAGGTCACTCCACATTTGTCCTTTGTAACCAATTTAATCAATGAAATGTCCTCCCAATAATCAAGGGAAAATTCTAGCTGATATCTACTTTGGTGATCAATTTCTAAATTTGCTAGGTAGCTAGCCACATTATTAGCCTCTATGTAACAATGTTAGCATACAAAATTTTCAATTTTCTCTAGGAGACACCAAGCCTGAATTAAAATATTAATAAGCCTGAGAGAGACAATAGAAAGGCCTAAGCTTCTATTTCATTGTTAGCGCCACTCAACTTTTTTGAAGTTATCATTGTCACCTTACCTTATGGTATGTTAACACACAATCGACTCTTAGTAAACCAAGATTACCTATGGCTACACCATCAAAGCTAACCTTTAAGAAATCCATGGGAAGAGGAAGCTATCTAATTATATATCTATCCACCTGTTGGTGATAATTTATGTTCAAGGTTTTTAGCCAGGCACCTTCTCAGGAATCCAGGAAAATTTCTAAGTCTCTGGGCCTCCTCAGCATTTTTCAACTGTAGCATCATATTTTCTTTAGAGGAGGTCATCATCATCATGTTTCCGGTCATCACCCTATTGTTTCTCGCGGGGGTCATCATCATATTTTCTGCCTGCATGATCTTTCGCCAGGGTGATATTTTAACATCAGGTGATCTTAGTTAAGATCATCCTGATGATGTTGCTGTAAAGTTCTAAGTATGACCCGATCTTCCGTGGGGTCATCATATTTGAACATCAGGTGATCTTTGTTAAGATCGTCGTGATGTTACTTTATCACTTCATGTTTGCTTTATCACCCTAATGTTGCTGACGTCATATTCTCGCCAGGGTGATATTCGCGTGTCTATCGGCTTCATCATATTCTAAGGAAGGGGGTGATATTTTCAAGTATCAGTCATATTCATACATCACCCCAATGTTACAATGAAGCTACAGTGCACCCTGATATTTCTGCAGGGGGTGATATTTCAAAATATCGGGTGATCTTACGAATATCACCCCGGTGCCAATATGATGGTGACATCATCAGGATCTGGGGGGTAATATTTCTAACACTAGTTATCTTGCAGAGATCCCCTGATGTATGAATGTGCTGATGACATCATCCGAATATGTGGAGGTGCGCGGTATGCAGATATGACGATGACATCATCAGAATTTTTGTTGACATGTAGGATGTTCATCGGCCAGACATTCGGTATCAGCAAGGCAAGAGGATCTTTCTTTGACGCATCAGGTTGTGCCAATGAAGGTGAATATCAGGGTGACTTTCCTTATCAGGGTGATCTTTTCGATAAGGGTGATATTTCGCGTCAGGCTGATGCGAGATATCAGGGTGATGTTTGGGGGTGATTATCATGCAGGGTGATGATGACGTCAGGGTGATATTTTATATCTGGATATCATGCGGATGATGATGATGAAGGTCTTATACTAGTGTCATCAAGAGAAAAAGCACCGACATCATATATGCTCGCGACCTAGTATATAAGGTGATGAGAAGGTTGCCGCGGGGTGCATGTGGGATATTTTGTTCCTGCATGATTTGAAATATCAGGATGATATAATTTTGGCGGGAAAGGTTTGCGATGCACAGTTAACTATTTTTCCCAAGGCCGCGAAGTAGGTGGACATTAATGGCGGTTGTTGCAGAGGTATGGGCGATGGCGTGGACGGATCTGGTACCCAATTGAAGTTGTACATCCACAGGCGGCGACGCAAGGCTCGAGACCTTTCCTTGTCCCCTCTTCCACTTGTTGCATTGAATGTTTGAACGCTAATCTGAAGGTGAACTGTATCTGGCGGATATTTTGAGGCGCCATTATACTGAATGATGGGTACACCTTCCTACTATATAATGTAGACTGTGTTATTCATTCAAGGTTGTTGAAGGCCTGGGGATTTTTTGTGTAAATAATGAAGAACAGGGCATGATCCTGGTTGTTTTATCCCATTTTGGAGTTTATGTGTTGTAGCATGAATGTATTTTGCACATATGTCAATTTCATGTCGATTTATATGAAAAATGCTTATTGCATGTGTCTATCTGCTTGTCTCCATTTGCTGCATGTTATTCTCCTTCTTCTGAATCTGGTTGCTAAGGGTTTCTCAGGTTCTAGGGTATGGTTTTCTGCATCACATGTTTGATCTCTAACTTCCATTCAAGGAGTGGATTAAATTATTTTAGGTTGAGGATGGGGAAGGTTGCATGTCAGTAGGGATATCTATAAGTAGAGGCAGTTAGATACCCATTCTTGGGTGATGTTTGTAAGGCAAGCATCAGTCCAACCCCCTGAAACTTGAGTGAAAGTTGCAAACCATCTGTTGTATACGTCTAGTTGACTCCTTGCCCAATGGATAGGCACCAGTCTGCTCCTGGGTCAGTAGTTATGAGCCAAAACCCCTTGTCTTGCATCCAGGACATTATGTCCACCCATTTCATCAATTCAACCTGTTAGTTGTAGGAGTAGGATTAGGAACCCCGTGCATGCTCTCATACCCACCAGACAAATATGTCCAAGAATGTTGCCAACCTTATGATCTACCATGCAGATCTTGGTCCAGACATGAGAGTATTCTGCCTATTGTTGTCAAGCTAAATCTATCAGTCATTGAGCAAGTCAAGGTCACATCTTTAGTTATAGGGATACCCCCTTGGTGCGGCAGAACCAAAAGTGAAGGGGAGGAGCTCACACAACCTCCTGTATTAGTTGGTTGAATCTGCCTGTGCATTAGAACTGGTAAACCCTAATGCTGATTCAAAAGAAAAAACCAACACCACCTTTGCAATTTGAACATTGAAAGCCCCATTATCAAGGGAATCTTTAGCAAGCTCCAATTTTTAAGCATTAAGTTATCCCAAGAAGTGAAGACTCTTTTTCTTTTGGAGAAGAGGCAAATCTTAGACACAATAGTTTCTGAAATAGCTAGATCCGACCAAAATATGAGATCTTGTGAAGAAGATGTTTTCCTTTTGAATATCCTCGCATTCTATTCTTTCCAAATATGCCAGATTAATAAATAGGGTGAAATTACCCATAATCCATGAATAGAGCATTTAGTAATAGCATTGTCTAGGACTGAAAAAGCTAAAGAAGAGTTCAAGGAAGAGCACTAGACTAGGATAAATGATCACAAAGCCAACTCCAACATTTACTCGTAAAGGGCAATGTATGAACAAATGGTCCACACTTTCATTATTAGCTCCAAAAAGAACACTCTCAAAAATACTACAAAGACTAAATTTCCTCAATCTATCACTAGTAAGAACCTTATTTTGAATTTCCAACCAAGAAAAGGTTTCATCTTTTGGCAAACATCTTGTATCCCACAAAGTGACAAGGGCCAATCCACTTTCACCAACTCTAATTTTGCCACCAAGCATCCTTTATTAACTAAATACTCCTCTGTAATCAAACCAATCCACCTTGCAAGAAGTCCTCCTCATCACAAAATAACACTTTCCTTATTCCCAATGCCTCTAAAAGGACCCACTTTTGCACATCCAAAAAATGGCACCCCTCAAGGAACTTCCATTTAACTTAGAAGATCATTTGGCACATGACATTATGAAGTAATCCTTCACTAGAACTCCCCAAAATTTTGACAAATACAATTTTTCCCCATGTAGATCATGTCTCTAATCCAAAGCTAGAAACCCATTCCACAAATCCAACCAGAATTTGGCTTTTCCACTATTCCTTATTTCCCATGTGATGTGATTAGTAATAACATATCTACAACGTAGATTGAAATTCTAAATTTGAGAACCATTAGGGGGATTTACATTCATGAAAATTCTATCTATATCATCATTATCCAAACATGTCTATTTACTATATAAATAGGTCAATTTTATCTTGCTCTATAGTTTTTTTTTTTAAACCAATTATTTGCAAGTATTAAAAGCTTACAAGCTTCTTTATTAGTCCCAACTTTATAATTCTATAAGTGCTTTGATGTCTTTATATCTAAAGAAATTATTTAGTGTAGCATACAAGCATGTCACTTGTTTTTTGCCTCTCCCTTTCTTTTATGTGGTTGATTCTTTTAAAAAGTTCTCTTCTGCTTCTTAAAAAAAAAAATCTTTTTAAATTAGACATGCTTAAAAACCATGTCTTGGAATTATTTTTATGACTATAACATCTTTATAAATTAGCTAGAATTAAATTATATACTTGCTAAAAGTTAACAATTTTAAAACAAACTATCTATATGTCTACCCTTTGCATTTTAAAAATTTCCAAAGATTTTCTTATCTTAGAGCAAGGATTTATTAAACTATGTAATTAAAATAAATGTTCTCATTACAATTTACTTGGAGCAAATAATTAAACAATAATAAAACCCTAGGATTTAGAGATGGAACTGATAACTAATAATTCAATAAATACAATAATTAATGTATAAATTAGATAAATAAATAAAAGATACTTAGCTTTCAATCTAGTGAAGAAAAGACTATTATAGATGTCACAAATTGATTCAGCATTGTACTAAGCAATTTGGACCTATTAGATGATAACCTTAGAACACTAAAATTCTTTATCAATTGTTAGGACAAGGCCATATTTGTATATTTATCATTAAACTTGTGGAAGTGAACTTCATGCCTATGGAAGTAGAGCTAGCAGGTGGAATTGAAGATTATCTTAAGAAATGATGTGTTAGAGAATGATTCACCTCGAATTGATATACTTGTGTCTAGGAAAATGGTGTCAAGAGATATTATTTGGAAACTTTTGAGAAAAGGATTTTTTATCCTTTGGTCAAGTCATTAGGTGGCTTGATTCAACAATGATAAACAAATATTGAAGGCAATTGACATTCATGTAGTAGGCCCCTAGGATGTCGATGCAATGATGATGTCATAAGATTGTGCCTTTTTATGCCCATAGATGCATGCATTTACTATATTCTCCTAGATCCTAGATCAATCCTAGATGATTCAAATTAATTAAGTCCTTACATACACCATCCTAGCATACAATTTGAAATAATTTACACTTTATTCAACTCGTAATGGATAATAAGGGAGGGGAACATGGAGCCCAATTTAATAAATTTTAATTTAAATATTTAGGATTTATATTTGCATACATGAAAGTGGCTTGGGTCAACTCTGCACCCACATATCTGAACCAGGGTGGAAAATGACTAGATGTAGAGTTATATCTAGATCTTGGGGTTGAGTGATGATGGGAACAAGCTAGGATAATGTTATTTTCTAGCTTCCATGCAAAATATGCCAACTTGCACACTTGTTAATGCATAAAGCATAACTTATCCACCATGGGTCCAAAACGTAAAGGAGAATTGTATAGGTATGCAATTTTGACCATTACATTTATCTCCCACTTTGAATTGCATGCAAACTACTATCATGATGTATGTCAAAGTAAATTAAGTAATCATGGAAATTAAATATTTCAAACACTCATAAAAGATACAAATATGGATGGTAATTGTGTGTACTCTCCTCACCATGAGTGCTTCTTCTCAAGAACCAAAAAGCATAGAAGAAAAAATTCCAAAGAGTGGAATTTGGCAAACATTTAAAATGACTATAATCACACTAAAAAGACTATCTAAAAGCATAAATTAATGGGAGTAGGGTGATATGAGGTTTTGACTAAGCATAAAGTAGTAGGACTATAACTAAGTAGAAATATAAAAGGACACTAACAAAGTGGAAAAGGTGCCAAAGCACTTTGACCATGTAGAAAATATCTAGAATTTACAAAATAAGTGATAAGGGCTTTTCCCATGCAAAAAAGGTGATATAATCCATATGGAAGTAATAATAAGGCTTTTCTTAGTTCTAGAAAATGATCATAAATATCATCATTACAATCATAATCATGAAGGAACATCTATAATGACATCAACCATAAATTTTGTGAATGCTTTCAGATATAGAAAATTTTGGGCAAGCGTAACATAAAACATATTGAAATTAATCTAACACAAATTGCATGCCAAATACGGAAACACATCTTGTTGATTTTTTATAAACTATGTCAAGAAAATCATATAAATTTGCATATATAAGAGATGTTTTCACCAAAATGCATGAAGTTGATTTGCATTAACCAAATGAATAACAAAATGCACATAGTAAAATGTACATCAATACATATGAATATGAAAATCTAAAAAATTACTCTATTTGTTGTAGCTCATCCTTCACAAAATCTACAATTATAATCTACTAAAAACTATGTTGAAATCTGAACCAAGATTTGAATGTGCAAATACAACCTCTGTGACATTGCCCTTAGGAAACCAAAGGGGTTTCATCCTTTGATCTCTAGTAATCCAAGGGGTTTCGTCCTTATATTGATGAGTGAACACAAGTACTCAAAAAGTTTTGATAGAGTTTTGGTAAGATAAAAAGATATGTTGAAATGAATAAATTACTTGCATTTTATAGATGTTGAAGGCCCAACTTGGGTGCCCAAATTCCAATACCCCTCTGGCTAAAAATATATGGTAACTTCATAAAATCTTACTAAAAATAGTGGGAATTACACAAGGCCCATTAAAAAATATTTATCTTAGGTACCCCAACTTGGTGAGCTCCTAATCCTAGATCAATGGGTAAAAATCAAATTTCTTTGATGTGTTAGAAATATCTCCAAAAGACCTATGCCAAAAAAATAAAAATACAAGATTTTTGAACAAATTGGGCCTCATAAATGCTTCAAAAAACTCTAAAAATATAGTTTACAAAAATGTAGAAATTACCAGAAATTTAATATTATTTTCCTATCACTTCCCCTAACCACAGGAGAGAGATATGGAATGGGATTTTGGGTCCCTAAATTAAAATATTAGAAAGGGTACATTACACATAATCACAACTACTAAGACTATCTAAGATGCATTCATGATCAGGGAACCTTATCAGGCAACCCAATCACATAGCCAAACAACACAACAGAAGCATAAAGTCATAAACAACACACATTCATCCAAATTTTATTCAAATTTCTAAATTACAACTCTATGCCATGACAAAGTCTACAATCACAACAAATTACCAATTTTATTCACTCATGTAGCTTCTACAGGAGTACAAAATCAATCAACTCTCCTTTACAAAACTTCAATCTATTCATTTTCTACCATCTCCTCTAGCAAACTCCTTCCATTATTCCTCTTCCATTTTTCTGGGCATCACAAGCCCATCAACAACAGCCTCTTTACAAAATCTTTTCCCACATCTCCCTTCACTAGGGAAATCGTACCCCCCTTTGACAGTACCAAAGGAATGTATTTGTGATACTCCTTTGAAATAGTTGAGCCGCCACCATCCGTTAAGAAAACCAAAAGTTGACAGTTTTAGAATAGTTATATAATAGTCACCAAGCAATGGATCAATTATAGAACTAAATCGTCACTTCAAACATCTCCATTAGTGTATTAACAATTGCCAATACATGCATTCAACAATTGATACATACTTCAAGCACTAAGACAATCATCAGCAAAAATATCCTTTCCACGAGCCACAGAGTTCTTTGCCAAAATCCTCTTTATCGGTGTTCCTTCAGGTTCAAAACTTAAACATTTCCCAACACACCACTGTGAAAAAGTCATCGGCAAAAGTTAGGCTTTGCAAACTTAAAAGTTTGTCGTCACATGCTATTAGCAAATTTGTTAGTTCACAAACTAAAAGTTTTCCGATACAAACCTTAAGACATTAGATCCCCTTTCTCAGCAAAATAGCCATTTTGCAAACTAAAGACTTGTCAGTACAACCCCTTTAGTCACCATTCCCTTTGTCGGCAAAATCAACCTTTTCTAAACCTTTAATCAACTTATAGGCATTTTTTGGAAACCACGAACTAGTTTGCAAACTTAAAAGTTTGACGATACAAAGTCTCGAGACATCAACTTCTTTTATCGGTGAAACTTGTCTTTTATGAACTCTTTAACTTCTCTTCAAAAGCTCCATTCACATGCGTGTCAGCGAATCGGCAACTTTCAGAGATCACGAACTAGCCAAGACTTAACACTTTCCTTCTATCAGCGATTTCATATTTCCACGAACTAAGGAAACCGTTGACTCCAACCTTCAAAGCTCTTTATTAGTGAAGTTACTTATTGGCGAACCTAAAGGTTCACAAACTTGAGAAATTACCAATGAGGTTCTCAAACTTCAGACTTGGCCAACCTAGGACTCCCTTTCAACAACTTGAAGAATTTACAAACTTGAATTGAGGCTTAGTCAGAGAAATTGCCCATTAGCGAACTAAGTTGTCAACGAACTAAAGAGTTCATGAACTAGGAATTTTTCTGACAAAGCTTCCCTTTGACAAACTTGAAAGTGCAAACTTTCCTTTACGAATTGCTGACAAACAGTCTGATCAGTAAATTGTCTGATCAGTGAACTAAATAGTTCACAAACTAGAGAATTCGTCGACTGGCTATAACAGCCAATTTTTAGCCAATCTTCACCAAATTGGAACTAGAGATACCCAATGGCTCTTCTACATGATGATGTTCTTAACTTCATTGAATTAATATGAAATTTCCTTCTGAAGCGAAAGAACAAAACCAACACAAAAGAAGACAAAGCACAACAAAAACTAAACTAAAAACCTAAAATGTTTTTGGTTGATGTTGATTGCTCGTGGACCCAGATGCTCCTCAATCAAACATGCTAGGTAAAAAATTTGTGAGCATGGGCTCACAAAATTGGAGTTAAGTGGCTAAACCACCCTTCCAAAATGGAACATTCTACAGCATACTCCAATGCTTCCAAAGATAAATAGAATAATTTCTTCCTCCTTCTCTTCTAGCATTTAGTTGGTACAAGTGTTATTAACCTCCTGTTGGGTGAATATTTTGTCGTTAACTCGCTAACGGCAAAATGGGTATATCAGCCACAGCTATGATGAGACAAAGTCTCTCCTCTCAGCAAGGGGAGGTTCCCTCTAATTACTTAACTTTTGCAAATCAAACAACTTATAAATTTTATGTACACTAAAAACTATGTTTGTGGTGGTTCCATCTCATCTCATTCTCTTTTTTCAGAATAGATGTTTATATTTCAAACTCTTGATATAAGACTTGTAAATTATCACAAAATCACAGGAACTCAAAGTTTTCTGTTACCTCACTTACTAGTTATAAACAGAACTATTTGAAGCAGAATGTAGCCCAAAGTCTTCACTCCTCTTCAAGATGATAAAAGTAAATCGAATATAACAACTTGCAGCACAAAGTCTCCAAACTATTGTATTCTCACAAACATGAACATATAACCCACAACCGATTTGATAACACAAAGTTTATCAGAATCAAATTAAGAGCGCTCTTCAATCACTTGAAACAAACTCCACACTTCAATTATTATCAAATAAGATTATGATAGCAAGACATAAGAACAATACTATCACAACACAAATAATCCCAAGACAAAGATTGGAATTGAACTTGCTTTCTTGTATTGACAAATATTTGAATATTGATTTTCACAAAAAGCACAAAGTCTTGATTTGCTTCTCAATTCGCCAGATTTTTCTTGTAATAGACCAAAGATAATATTTACAAAAGAGGTCCCTTTTATTTATAGGGAAAGACCTTGAGAAAATCTAGGAAATCTACAACTACTTTGACTTATTCAACAAGAGAGTCCTATTTGACTTATGACTTCTCTTGTTTCACATGTAATTACATTTTGGGAAATTACATGTGTAGATGTCCAAAACAAAATTCCATTTACATAATATCTAAGAAAAACAATCTAAGGCACTAGCTTCCTCCATCTTTTTTCCTCAGGAAGTTCTGATACATGGTTTGAACAACTGACATCTCGCATGCATCTGGTTTTGCTGTGTTTTCAGAGATGGTGCGAGCTCAGAGAATTGAATCTTTCACCGCCTTTACTGCCTTTTCATGCTTGTCTAGATTATCTTTCAAATTCTCCAGAGTCGAATGTTGATCATACAGGTTGTCCATTGAGAGCATTGAGGGAGCTTCCTCTTCAAATTTCTTCTGTACCATTTCTTCAAAAGAACTTATCATTTCCTGTGCTGTGAGGAAACTGTGATCTTCCCTTGTCAAGGTGCAAGGGAGTTCTTCTAGCCGATGTAGGAGTGTGACATCGCTGTCTTCGCTGGCTTCTCGAGCTTGACACAGATCTTCAAGTAGACTCTTTATTATGAAAATACGATGAGCTAGAGTCTCCTTGGTCTTGAGATATGATTCCCTGTTGGTGATGACCCCAATGGTGATCAGATTCTTTATCTTGATCTTCTTCATATCTATCCACTCTTCTAGGCTCTCTTCTTGATCTTGTAGCTCTTGTGAAAGTAGATCTACCAGATTGTCCAGCTCCACTTTAGCTTTGTCCATTTTCTCCTTTCTTTCCACAGTGGTTTTCAACAGAACTCGTCCTTGTGCAAACAACCGCTCCACTACATCCCCCACTATCTTGCCTCTAGCTTGGGCTTTTTCAACCTTCTGTATCAGGGGATCTTCCACTGTCACTGCCATTGGTTCTACTATTTCTGATGACTTCACTATTTTCTGAAGGACAGCAGCCAGTTGTTCTGCTTTTGCTTTGTATTGCTCTTTTTCCCTCTTGGCTTCATCATACTTCTCAAGTAGGGTACTGGCAGTGGTCTGGAAATTGGATTTGACTCCCTCATGAGTCACTTTACCAAGCTCAACCCTTGAGATGACATAACTGCTTATGTCAAAAGTATCAACTGTGGCATCTTCAGGAGGTTTGGCAATTTCAGCATATCTGATCCCGTTTTCAGTAACCAGCCTAGAAACAGTCTTAGGCTTCTTCTTTTATTTCTTAGCTTTCACGGGCAATAGCTTTTCAATGTCAATCTCATCAGGTGAGATGGCTTGTTTCTTCCTCTTTGGAGTATAGGCAGATAGCCATGGAGGAAGTATAGATGCATCAACATCCAGAGGGGGATCCACTACTTGCTTGGTTGGCTCCGTGTTTATACCTGTGATGGTGACAATTGGACTTGTGTTGGTAAACACGACACCTATATCAACAACCTTTTGTGAAGCATCAAGAAGGTTCTCCAAAATAGTCTATTCCCTGATATCAAAAGAAGGGGAAGATAAACTTGGAATGGAACTAGAAGAATCAAAAACGGTTCCAAGACTAGCCCTCATGGATTGAGGAGTATTGTCAGAAGAAACAACAAAAATGGGAGAAAGAGGAACATTTGAAATTACTGGCAAACCATCGGAAAACGGAACATGAGGAGGAGGTGTAAGAACTTGTGTCTTGGAAGGAAGGTCTTTCACAGGAGTCTCCGGGGAACCATCAATTCACTCTACCTCTGTATCTTCATCTTCACCTTGTTTAGCTTCTGTAGATACCTTTGTCTTAGACCTTTGAACATTTTGTTCTTCAGTCTCAACATCTTCAATTTCCATATGATCATCATTGATGTCTTCAACATCTGACTTAGTGGCATCAGAAGCCTCTGTGGTTTCCTTCTTCTTTCCTCCCTTGGATACAAATTTGATCTTGGTTTGTGTACCTTGGAGGAAGAAGGGGTGTCACTCTTGTTCTTGGTTCGGTTTTCTACCTTTTTACCTATTTGCTCTTGTGTCCCCTCTTCGGACCCTGTAAGGAACCTTTTCAACTTGATCCCTTTACTTTCCAACCACAAGTTGGTGTTTGCCAATATAGGTTGGAATCTTTTCCTGATAGATGTCTCCTCCTTAACTGACCATTTCACCTCTGGGAGAGGTGAAGCCTCAACATTCTCTGCCTCATATTTATGATCTAGGACATCTCCATCATCCTCCATTCCATCTGGAATATCAGCTAGTCCTAGTTGTTCAATTTGGCTTAGATGAAGCCTGCAGAAATCCAATTTTCTGATCTCATTTTGAGTCTTGAGATCTGCCCATATGTCTTCGACCATTGGCTCATGAAAATTTGACTTCCTCTTGATTTTATCTTGAACCCTTCTGAAGTCAAAATGATTTCTTTTCTTGTAGGTCTTCATAGTAACCAACTGCAACTCGGAGTCAATTATCTTTGCTTTGTTGGCAGACTGAACTGAGTACCTGCCAATCTCAATAGGAAACTTTATCCCTAACTTCTTAAGCTCCATCTGTTTATTGTGTACCATGATCAGTTGTCTGCAAAGCTCCATAAGAACAATGCGATCACTGGGATACCGTGGCAGCATGTAAGGGTAACCAGGATAGTATCCTACCCGGAGATAAGTGAAGGTGGGAAATTGCAAGAACAAACAACCAAAAGAATTTACAACCTGCCATGCTTCATCAAATACTCTTTTTTGAACTAGTTCGCCATCCCACAAGCACATGAAAATTGAGAAGAAAGCATCATTGACTCTTCTAAAATGATGAATTGACCCCTTCAGTGTGATTTGGGGGTAGTATTCATACACTGGGACCAACCTCCTGTCCCCTACTTGGGTCAAACCTGGAAAGTTCCTCATACTTGCAGCAGCATAGACAAGGTAAGAGGTCATGTAAAATTTGAAGGTAGTATTGACCCTTACCAGTTGCTCGTGCAGAGCATTGCTGATCTGTTCACCCCAGAATATCTTCTGGTTACCCCGTAGAATCACCTTGATGTAAGTGTACATCCAGTCCTGGAATTTGGAAGCAGAAGGGAGTCCTCTGATGTGACTCAAGAGAGTGATCAAATCACACACTTCCTCCACAAAATCACTCCTGTGAAGGTCCTTTGGTGATCTGGTCAAAGTTGCCCTAGGAATCTTCAACCATTTGCTGTTTATGTGCCTTCTAGCAGATTCCAAGTCATTGTCATAGTCTTGTTGACCTTGAGCAAAATCAATCTGCCCGACATTTTCCATTGGCAGACACATGAAGATTTTGTCCATGAATTCTGCATCCAATCTCATGATAACATTTCCCTATGAGTCCGTCACAGCTCTAGTGTCTCGATTGTAGTGGTTGGCCACTTGTAGAACAAATTCAGGATTATGTGCACTGACAGGAAATGATGCAACCAAATGAATACTGCTGTCAATGATTTTCTGCATATGCCGGGAGGGATTTGCTTGTTTAGTTCTATCTATGAATTCGGCCATATCTACGTGCCCAATTTCAGTGTCTCTGATTTCATCAACATTTGACTGAACTGTTGTTACCAGAAAGACACCCTGGTACTTGTACTTCATGGCTCTGGACTTTGACAGAGATGATTCTGACATGAGCCCTGGAGAAAACTGTGATTTTGAACACCACCACGAATGTTGATTTGAGAACTGCAAAAGGCCATGATCTCGCAGTTAGGGGAAAAATTGGATAAACTGGGTCAACTGCGTTTTGATGATCATGGATGGGAAAGCATGCGTTAAAAGGGCTTGAGTGTGCAAATCAAGGCGAAGGCGAAAGCGGGCTTTTGGTTTTGAAAAATGAATTTTCCAGTGTTAGGGAAAAATCAGGAAAATGTGCTAGGGTGGGTGTTTCGGCCGCTCTTGCAAGTTGGGAGAGATTTCATGTGTAAAGGTGGTTAAAAATGCTGCTTCTACATGTGTTTTGGAAGTTTTTTGGTTTGACATGCTCGAATGGTGAAAATTACCGCTATCGCATATAACTTGGTGAAGATGGAAATCTCAACTGCTCGGGCGGGTGTATTGGCCGCTTCGGCAGGGGAAGCGATTTTGAGTTTCAGTGTAGGGGCGGTTGGAAATGCCGCTTCTGCATTTGGGAGATCTATCAATCAACATGTTCGAGCAGTGAAAATAACCGCTCATGCAGGTAAGTATAACTTCAAGGATCTTGGTGCAGGGGTGGCAGAAACGACCGTCATTACATCAATGGGAGTTGGTGAGTTTTGGGAAGATCTAGCAGCGAACTTGGCCATTGTTGCACACAATGGGAGGGTTGGTACATGGTGAAGGTCTGACTGACGAAAGACACAACGTCTTCAAAATAACAAAAAACCGTAATGACAATCTAAAACAATCAGAACACGAATCACAAACAACAGAAGAGTAAAAACCTAACAAAACTTTTATAAACTAACAATACAAGCAATTAATGAGTAACAATAGGGAAGAGAAACAAAAGAAACTTACTCGTAAAAACTTGAAACCCTAGGTTCAATCTGCAACGCGAGATCCATCACAACTCGGGAGCATACGATCAAGCGGTCGAAGAGAACGTTGGCGGATCAATTAAAAGGCTTTAGTATAAGAAATGACAAGCAACAATGGGAGTGATAACACATTTAAAAGGTTGAAATTGAAGTTTAAATGCCTGGCACGAGTGGCCATTAATGGCACTCGACACCAAAATCCCAAAGATCTTGCTCGAGCGGCGGTTTCAGCCGCTACGACACTACAATCGACAAATATGTAATGTCGGTGAAGAATGCAGTCATTGCATATTTGACAGAAAACACATGCGATGGCGGTGAATTTAGCCGCCCCTGCACATGAAATTTAAAAATGATGCAATAGCAGCGAAAAATGCCGTCATTGCATCAAACAAGAACAAGTCTAAAAATAATATGTAGGAGCGGCATTTTTCGCCGCTCTTGCATATCAAGAGTCAAAAAATTTACTAACTCCTAAAAATAACCAAAATGACATTTTTACTAGTTTATGACTTTAAATGATCCTCGTGAAAATCAAGAAATTAATTCAAGGGAATGTCGCAGACGAGTTTTAAAATGTCAAATGACCTTGCACGAGAACAAGGAAATCTTTTCTCGTTTTGCGATCTTAGAGTGTAGATTCACGAAATGGACAAGTTTCATGGGGTTGTCTACAAAACAAGCGTAGCTGATTTTGAGAACAACACCTCCGCCTATTTTTCTCTTCAATATTTAGTTTTATTAACCTCCACCTGTTATGCTCTTCGATCTTCTTTCTTCCCATGGACTGATGTTTACCATATTCCAACCTCCCCCTCCAAATTCTACTCTCTCATTCATCTCACCACTTTCCAATTCATTTCCTCTTCTTGTGGGATTCAACCCACCATAATCTGACCACCTCCACCAAATTTCTACCTCCCATCCTATTTCATCAGTATGCAAGTTGAAATAATCAACTTTATGGAAATTAAAGATTTCCATCTTCACCATCTTAGTCATACCTTGTTGCTCTACAATTTTGAATCTAATCATGCACACTTCCTCTGCATTTATATACTTCTCAAGCTCCATCATACCTGCACACACATTAACTTCACAAGTTTTAAGGAAATTAAAATTTTCCAACATTATCTTATCATCTTTTCTCACCTCTTCACCACCATCAATTTTTATCAGTTGTTTCATGCCTCCAATAGGACATGATCTTACTGTAATATCCCATTCCTCTCTTTCATCTATATCATCATCCTCTCTATCTTGTTCCTTCACACATGCTTGAATCATTTTCTCTAGCATTATAATGTCCTTTAAAGGACCACCCACTGTTGTAATTTGTCCATCTACACTCACCTTCTGCACAAGTTGCACTCAAATATGTACTAACAAAATCATTCATTCCTCCTTTCATCTCTTCTTCCATGTTCAAAATCTCATAGCTATACAACTGAACATTATTTACTTCATCATATAAATGAAAATTATTAACTTTTACCTCTATCTCCTTCTGCTCATCTGTTGCTGCAACAATCCTTCTATGCTCATTCTCTGTTATCTTCATCTTCATGCCTCTGTTAAGATGTGCTTCTATTATACTTGCATTCTTTCCTTCTTCATCCTCTTGCATGAGGATTTCTCCTTCAATGTCACATACATGACCTTCTACTCCATCTTTCTTCATACCTACAAACAAAATAGTGTTAGCACAATCATGTGATTCATCTTCTCCCACCTGCATCTTCTCCATTACTTTATCATATTCAGCAGACATTTTCCTTTCAAATAGGCTATCTATCTTTTTCATGTCCTCCTTCAATAGGATATCTTCTTCCTCTTTAGCTAGTTCTTCATCAAAAATAGGACCTTCAATGGCCTCTCTTCTTACTCCATATGTTTCATCTATTTCACTGTCTGCAAACAAATCAGCATGCAAATGATCACAAAAATTAAAATCCTTCTCAACTATTTTCTCTTTCACTTTATCCACTTCCACTTTAAGTTTGATAATCTCCGAATCAGGTCCTTTACTCTTTCCTCTTTATGCAACATGTTGTTGTGTGGCTTTGTTAATCATTTTTATGGTATTATTCTCCTTTTCATTGTTCTTCCTCATGAAGATTTCTTTCTCTTCCTTCAAGGTCACCTGCCAAAAAATCAATGTCAGACAAAACATGGATCTCAACTTCTTCCATTTCTCCTCTCTTCAGCCACCAATACATTTTCCTCTTTCGCCTTGCCATTTACCTAGCATTTGAATTCACAATCTCTCCTATCTACAACAACTTCATTTTGTGCAGCCTCTGGTACTTCCAACTTAAACAGAGTTTTATCTAATGCTTCAAGAGATCTTACAACCTGATCTCCTTCTTCAACTATATTCTTCACCAAATTAATAGCTGATTTAAAAATTAATTCATCATTTCTTCCTTCAACACCCTCTTCTAGAAGGATTTCCTTTCCACCAAACTCTTCTACCTCGTCACCTCCTTCCAAATCTTTTCCTTCCTCAAGATAGCAATCTATCCTTTCTTCTTGTCATTCGACAACATTATTTTCTTTATACTTTTCTACTATGTCAATTTCATGACATTCTTTCTCATATCTTATCTCATCTACTATGTTTCCTCTCCCTTGCTCCATTTCTAGTGCAATCACTCTAGCCTAGATTTTCTTAACTCTTCAAATACAAAGTCAACAAACCTTCTTTCTTCCCGCTCTTCCACAAACAAAATTCTCACAGGTTTCTTCATGACCCTTCTAGTCCTCCTTTTCGAAGACATCTTCTCCACTATGTTAGTTACAAGATCCCACTTGAAACAATTTTTACAATCTCTAAGGTAGTAACCCTCTGTAGTCACAGGGCTTTACCTACAATAAAATATCTATCTATCCTCAATAAAAAAAAATACCATTTTCTGGTTTCTTGTGCCTCCTCTACCATCTATAGTTACAGGCTCCTTCTCACATCTGCAACATAATTCTCTAGGACTCAAATCCTCTGCAGTTATAGGCCTCTTCTCACTTGTAACAAATTTCTCAGAGCATCTATCTCTCTACAGTTACAATATTCTTCTGCAACAAATCACTTAGGGTTTTTCTCAAGACACCTCCCAACTCTCAAGACGATAACATCTTCTCAATTTCTTTTCAACTGCATTTTCACCTAGCAACAATATAAACACCTCTTTTATCTTTCTCAGCAAGTGTTTCCTTTTCTACTTCTCTTTTCTTCTCTCTTCAATTAGCCCTTTCTCCAGCTTTTAAATTCCTTCCAAGAAACCAACCTTTTTTTTTCACAATCTCTACTTCAACAAATCCCAATGAGAAAACCTTGCTCTAATACCACTTGATGCAGTCATGGTCAGGGAACCGTATCAGGTAACCCAATCATGCAGCCAAACAACACAATGGAAGCATAAAGTCATAAACAACACACATTCATATGAATTTTATTTAAATTTATAAATTACAACTCTATGCCATGACAAAGTCTACAATCACAACAAATTACCAATTTTATTCATTCATGTAGCTTCTATAGGAGTACAAAATCAATCTACTCTCCTTTACAAAACTTCAATCTATTCATTTTCTGCCATCTCCTCTAGCAAACACCTTATGTTATTCCTCTTCCATTTTTATAGGCGTCACAAGCCCATCAACAGTAGCCTCTTTACAGAATCTTCTGCCACATCTCCCTTCACCAGGGAAATCACACCCCCTTTGATAGAACCAAAGGAATGTATTTATGGTACTCTATTGAAATAGTTGAACCGCCACCATCCATTAAGAAAACTAAAAGTTGACAATTTCAGAATAATTATATAATAGTCACTAAGCAATGGATAAGTTATAGAGCTGAATCATCACTTCAAACATCTTCATTAGTGTATTAACAGTTGCCAATGTGTGCATTCAACAATTGATACATACTTCGGGCACTAAGACAGTCATCAGCAAAAATGTCCTTTCCATGAGCCACAAAGTTCTTCACCAAAATCCTCTTTATCAGCATTCCTTCAAGTTCAAAACTTAAACATTTCCCAACACACCACTATGAAAAAGTCATCGGCAAAAGTTGGTCTTCGTGAACTTAAAAGTTCCTTGTCACATGCTATCGGTGAATTTGTTGGTTCACAAACTAAAAGTCATCAGATCCCCTTTATTGACAAAATAGCCATCTCGCAAAATAAAGACGTGTCAGTACAACTCCTTTAGTCGCCATGCCCTTTGTCAGCAAAATTGACCTTTTCTGAACCTTTTATCGACTTATCGGCAATTTTTGGAAACCATGAACTAGTTTGCAAACTTAAAAGTTTGTTAATACAATGTCTCAAGAGATTAGCTTCTTTTATCGGTGAAACTTGTCCTTTACGAACTCTTTAAATTCTCTTTAAAAGCTCCATTCACATGCCTGTCAGCAAATCGACAACTTTCGAAGATCATGAACCAATCGAGACTTAACACTTTTCTTCTATTGGCAATTTCATCTTTCCACAAACTAAGGAAACCATTGGCTCCAACCTTCAAAACTCTTTATTGGTGAAGTTACTTATCGGTAAACTTAAAGATTTGAAAACTTGAGAAATTACCGATGAGGTTCTCAAACTTTAGACTTGGCCGACTTAGGACTCCCTTTCAACAACTTGAAGAATTTACGAACTTGAATTGAGGCTTAGTCAGAGAAATCGCCCATCAACGAACTAAGCTATCGAAGAACTGAGTTCGTGAACTAGGAATTTTTCTGACAAATCTTCCCTTTAAAAAATTTGAAAGTGTAAACTTTCCTTTATGAACTGCTGACAAATTGTGTGATCGGTAAACTGTCTGATCGGCGAATTGAATAGTTTGCAAACTGGAGAATTCGCCAAGTGGCTATAACTTAGCCAATTTTTCAGTCAATCTTCACCAAATTGGAACTGGAGATACCCAATTGGCTCTTCTACAAGATGATGTTCTTAACTTGGCTAAATTAATATGAAATTGCCTTCTGAAGCAAAAGACCAAAACCAACACAAAAGAAGACAAAGCATAACAAAAACTGAACTAAAACTAAAACTGAAAACCTGAAATGTTTTTGGTTGATGTTGATTGCTCATGGACCTGAAAGTTCCTGCATCAATCTACAAGCAAAAAGTAATGGTAGTAGGGTGATCTAAGATTCTAACAAATCATAAAGTAGTAGGACTTTGACTAAGTAGAAATCTAAAATGACTCTAACAAAGTGGAAGAGGTGCCAAATCACTTTGACCATGTAGAAAATATCTAGACTTTGCAAAATAAGTGGTAAGGGGTTTGCCCATGCTAAAAAGGTGATATAATCCATCTAGAAATAGTAACAAGGAATTTTTTAGTTCTATAAAATGATCATAAATATCATCATTACAATCATAATCATGAAGGAACATTAGTGATAATATATTTTCCCTCTAGTCAGTTTCATGCACAGGATGCAAGGAATTAGAGGTAAGGAAAAAAATCAATGTAAAGCATAACAAACATGTAATACATGTCAAGGATAACATAGTGTGATAACAAAATAAGATATATCAAGTAATAATAGGCCCACAGGAGCTCCCTACTGATGTCATTACCTCGGTTAGTACTGAAGAGACCTCTCCCCCTACCTCGGGCTTAGACTCCAAGGCTTGGAAACAGGCCCTGCTAGGGGAGTCTAGTAGATCTGTGGAAGATTTTGATGCCCCGGTGCAGCCAGAAGTTCAGGATGGATCTGACTTCCAGATCCCAGACAGAATGATGGATAAAATAACCTCCTCCTTGGAACTCTCCCTGGTCAGAAAGTTCCAAGCCCTTAGGCCCAACATCGACATGGTTAGACGTTGGGTAACCGCTAGATGGCACCTTAAAGGTAGTGTGTCGACTAGTGCGACATCGAGTGGCCTTTTCCTTTTCAAGTTCTTGACTAGGGAGGACTTAGTCGTAGTCTTGGTGGGAGGGCCTTGGATGTATGGGAAGCATAATCTTAGCTTAGGGCATTGGAAGTTGGGCTTTGACGCAGCAATGGAACTCAGCAGGTTAGCTCCTGTGTGGGTCAGACTACCTAGGCTCCCTCTCGAGTACTAGGATGAGGAGATATTCACAGGGATTGGCAACTCCTTTAGATGCTCCATTGCTCTAGATAGCACCACCAAAAATAAAACTAGGTTGGTTTTTGCTAGATTTTGTGGTAGCATAGACATTCATAAGACTCTACCTAATACTGTTAAGTTAAAGTCCAAATATGGTTGCTGGGAGTAGCAAATATTGTATGAAAACTCCACTTCTTATTGCCAAAATTGTAGAAAAAAGGGGCACCTAATCAACGAGTGTAAAAAAGATGAGGATCCTAAAGATAAGCACGCCCCAGAAGTAGAAAACATAGTAGAAGAATACCCATTCAAAGAAGATTTGTTAGATTTAATAAAGTCTCCAAACAAGACCCAGGCACTGGTTGGAGACTAGGTGCAGAATCATCCATCTGAGGAGATTCTTGTTCCTTCCCCATCACTGTCCCCTATTGAGCTATGGCTGGATCTAGTAGGTGGTGGTCAAGAGCAGTCTATAGATTTTCCCCTTGATTCAGATGCGATGGAAGAAGGAGAAATCCTAACTCTAGCGATGAGATCCCCCTTTCCGGAGAAGACTGGTGTACTGAAATCTAGAGAAGAAAGGGATAGTCGAGACCAGCTGGGAGTGCTAGAAAACTCAACTTTGACAGGTCCGCTAACTAGGAGCCTGGGAAACACAAAGAAGTCTATGATTTCTACCGTCAGATTTCTTTCCCTAGGGGCTAGTACCAGTAACCAAGGAGGATGGATCACCCCTAAGAGAAAAGGGAAAGGACATAATAACAAAGCAACCGATGTGGGGACTGAAGGAAGAGTAGGGAGGCCTTCCCAAAGAGAAACTAGATCTAGGGAAGCAACCAAGGAGATTGCCTATGGGAGACAAAGTACACTAGAGGCCCTCTCTAGAAAATCACGCAAATGAAGATTATCACATGAAATGTGAGAGGGCTCAACAGCCCACAAAAATAGCTCATGATTAGGAGCTGCATTTATGATAATAAGATTGATTTCATCCTCCTCCAAGAAGTTAAAATGTCTAAGCAAAATTTTAGAAAAAATAGCTAACAATATCTGGCCTATGGTGGACTTCATCATCATCCCCTCGACTGGAGCTTCTGGGGAGCTTGTCACCATGTGGAATAAGTACAATGCTTCGAGAAGTTACTGCTCGCATAGTAAGAATAGTTTGGAAATCAACTGTAAGATGAATAACAAAACCTGGAAGATGCTCAACATTTATTTCCCCAACACTAAAAATGCCAGGAAGGAACTTTGGGGAGCTAAGCTCCAAAATCAATGAGGATAGAAGAACTCTGTGGATTGTTGGGGGAGACTTCCACACCCCTCTTTACCCCTCAGAAAAATCTAGGGGTAATATGGACTATTCAGATAGCATGGTGGACCTCATGGACTTCTTGAGTCAAATTGGGCTAATGGACCTAGAAGTCATCAATCAACAATTTTCTTGGACTAATAGAAGAAAGGGAGAATAGTTTATCCAGGTTAAGTTAGATAGATTGTTGGTTTCTTCTAACTGAGATATGATTCAATATGCTAATTTGTCTACTCTACCTCGCACCATATCCGACCACAATGCCCTTCTATTGGACTAGACTAAAAATTATTGTAAGGGCCCCTTCCCATTTAGGTATGAAATCATGTGCGCCTCCCAACCGGATTTTAAAAATTACATTGCTAATTGGTGGAAAGTCCCGATTCACAGATCTCCTATATACAGGCTCACCCAAAAACCGATACATGTCAAAAACAAAGTCAAGGACTGGAATAAATTTTGCTTCGGTAATGTGATGAACACCAAGAAACACCTCTCAGATAATCTCCTAGAGGTTCAAGAAAAAATGGCCAAGGGAGATGGGAGTGAGAGCACATATAAAGTCGAGGAGGAATTAGTCAAGAACCTGAAGGACATAATCAGTAAGGAAGAAATCTTCTGGAAGTAGAAGTCAAGGGTTCAATGGCTGAACGAGGGAGATAGGAACATGAACTTTTTTCATCAATTGGCCATGAAACACAGAAAGAGGAATAGTATCACCAAACTCCTGAATGAGAAGAATAGAGAGATGAAGGATGATAGGCAACTCAGTAGACTGGCCTCTAATTACTTCAAAAATTTCCTGGCTGAGCAAAATAACAGAACTGACAGTGTTAAAGAAAACATTCTTCTGGATTGTATTCCTTCAGTCCTATCTAAGAAAAACAATGAAGGCCTGCTGAAGCCTGTTACGGAGAAAGAAGTCAGGGCAGTTGTGTTCTCGATGGGGGCTTTCAAAGTGCCAAGGCCGGACAGGTTCCCCCCTACTTTTTTTCCTAGAATTCTGGGATATAGTGGGCTATGATGTTACAAATGTTGTTAAAGACTTCTTTAGGATGGGGAAGTTCCTTAGGTAGACTAATGCCACATTAAATGTCCTTATTCCTAAGAAAAACAACACGGAAGTCATGGTTGACTTCCACCCCATTAGTTTGTGCAACACTATATATAAAATCATTACCAAAAAGTTGGTCCTTAGAATCCAACCGCTTCTAGATAGAATTATCTCTGACAGCCAGAAAGGTTTTGTCCGTGGGAGATAGATTCTAGATGCGGCTATCTTGACTCATGAGATCATTCACTCTATGGATAAAAAAAAATAGTCCTAGTATGGCCCTAAAACTAGACATATCAAAAGCTTACAATAGAGTCTCTTGGGACTTCCTGTTTAAAGTTCTCAGGAAGTTGGGCTTTAATGACAGAATTCTCAAACTGATAAAGGAGTGTGTCACTACCGTCAAGTACTCGGTGTTGGTTAATGGCACGCCACGGGGGTTTTTTTGAGGCTGGCAGGTGTTTAAGGCAGGGGTACCCCTTGTCCCCTTACTTATTCATTATGATGGCCGAAGTCTTGGGTAGAAATATTTTGGCCCACCTGGACAGACGATCCCTTTCTGGTGTTAAAGTGGCATCCACCTAAGATCATTGATTGTCCAATAGTTCGTGGATGATACAATGTTGTTCGAGGCGGCTTCTGTTGTGGAGGCCATGAGATGGAAAAATCTGCTCAACATGTATGCGGAGGTGTCAGGTCAATGCATCAACTATGACAAGAGTAATGTGTTTTTCTTTAACACTAAGATAGATCTGTAAGTTAAGGTTAGAAATATTTTCCAATGCAATTAGGCAGCCCTCCCGTCCACCTACCTAGGTCTGCCTCTCATGGTCAAAGATGTGACCCAGACTTTTTGGAACATAGTTCTGGAGCGCATCCATAAGAAAATGGAGGGCTAGAAAGGTAAACTCCTTAGCCAAGCAGGTAAGCATCAACTTCTAAAGGCCTCCCTACAAGGCATTCCTACCTATTTCCTCTCTTTGTTTAAAATTCCCAGATATATGGAAGAAATTCTTGAAAGGATCCAGAGAACCTTCTTATGGACTGGAGTCGAGGAAAAGAAGAGGATCTTGTTGGTGGGATGGGATAGAGTCTATCAACCCAAGGCTAATGGGGGTTTGGGGATTAGAAAAATTCAAACTATGAACAAAGCCTTGCTAACTAAAATTGGTTGGACTTTCCTTAAAGAGGAGAAGGACAAGGTTCAAATCATGAAAGCCAAATACGTGCAGAGTGAATCCAATTTTGATATTCTAGTTAGAGACTCCCTTCCCAAAGGCTCTATCATTTGGAACAAAATGACCAAAACCAGGAACTCTCTCTCACAAGGCATCAAATGGAAACCGGGAAGAGGAGATAAAATTAGGGTCTAGGAGGATAATTGGCTGAGGGATGATCCCCTCGGGAAAGGAAGTAATTCTATTATGGAAAGAGCGGTGAGCTTTTTTGGTACCAAGGTGAGAAACTATATTACTAGCCATCCCCATAGACAAAGAAGGTGGAAGAACTTATCTTACTATTGTATCAATCAACCTAAGATGCAGGAACATCAGTCTCTACAACAGGAGTTAGAAAGGTACAGAATTCCTATTTTTCAAAGGGAAGATGAGATGTTGTGGGGTCAAGACCAAAAAGATAAGTTCATGGTCAAGTCAGCTTACCATATGCTAACTAACAGAGGTCAGCAGAATCAGCTATGGAAGAAAGTCTGGAATAGCAAGTTATTACCTAAAGTCAACTTTTTCTGGTGGGTCATGGCACACAACAAAGTTCTCTCCATTGATAACCTTAATAAAAGGGTTCCCAATTGGTTAACAGATGTGTGCTATGTTGTAAAGAACAAGAGTCCATACAACACTTGCTCCTTCACTATGAGTTCTCTAAACAAATTTGGGAGAAAACTCTGTAGAAGCTCAATCTAGAGTGGGTTTTAGAGGAAAACTTGGAGGATTTTGCCCAAAGTTGGACCTCCCCTTTCACTCACCCCAAGATAAGAGAACTCTGGAGACAGATTCCCCCTCACCTTGGATGGAGTGTGTGGAAAGAAAGAAATAATCACATTTTCAGAGAAATTGCTCATAATACTGATGAGGTTTTTTATCCTTTTGCAAAGCGATTGCGAAAAACACCTCTACTTGTACCCTGCAAGTTGCAGAGTATCCCCCTTCTCTAATTGAAATTCAAATTACCAAGAACTGGTGCCTGAAGGAGGATATGAACAAGGTGGACATCACTAAAAAGATGGTCAAACTTAACACCCGTTAGAAACTGCCCCCCAGTGGTTGGATCAAACTTAACTTTGATGGGGCGGAAAAAAAGAATACTGGTCTTGCTAGTGGGGGAGAGATCTTCAGAGACTATCTTGGCACCTCCATTACTGCTTATACTAGGGGCATCGGTCAACAATCTAACAATATTGTTGAAGGCTTGGCACTTCTAAAAGGTCTAAAGATCGCCCACTCCTTGGGAATTGACCACCTGCAAGTGGAAGGAGATTCTAAGTTAGTGATAGATGTGGCCATGGGGAGGTATAACAGTGGTTGGAGAATGAAGAGTTTAATCAAAGACATCATCAGCTTACTATTTGGTTTCAAACAGATGGTTATCAGTCATGTTTATCGGGAGGGCAATAAAGTGGCAGACGCGATGGCTAATTTGGGTCAAAGCCTAGACATCTGGCAGTGCTGGAGGATTGACAATAATCTCTTGCGTCAAATTCAAACCCTCATTAAGGAGGAGTTAAGCCTAGCTCTAGGTCCCTCATGAGGTCATATCTTAAGCTTTGGGGGAGATCGGGGGGCCACCAAAGATCTAGTACCTTCAGCCAGCTGGACTTCGGGTATAGGTTATTAGAGGCCACGAAGGTTAAGTGCCAGCTTGATAATGCTTGGACTTGTCTTTTCATAAGCGGTTGCATTTCTAACATGATGAGATGGAGTCTTGAGGGGGTTTCTCACATGCCTAGCCACATGAATTCCCTTCTTGACATCTTGAAGATGCTCAACATAAGATTTAATGATGATCTTATAAGGCTTCTGAATAATGATATGAAAGGGATTAAATGTTCCCGCATGCAGAATAATAGAAAGTATGCCACCTTTGGTGTGGGAAAGGCTGGAAACATCATTGCA
Source organism: Cunninghamia lanceolata (assembly GCA_027924645.1). Taxonomy (NCBI): domain Eukaryota; kingdom Viridiplantae; phylum Streptophyta; class Pinopsida; order Cupressales; family Cupressaceae; genus Cunninghamia; species Cunninghamia lanceolata. The sequence continues at coordinate 12,905,086 of BSBN01000739.1, forward strand.
ATCAGCTTAAACGCTAAAGTGTTGTTAGCCATTAGCACAGAGATATCTGAGGGTTACACTACATCTGCTCTTTGCTACATTGAGTTTGTTTTGTCTGTTGCCTGCATTATCTACTTGTTTGAGCTTAGCAAAATGGGTGGGAATAGGTCGCACACTGAACCAGAGACATGTGAGGAGTTCAAAAAGAATGAGACTCTATGGCACATCTGCCATGAGGGTGGTGTCACCTCGTACTTGGAATGTCTGCAAGGCTACGATGAAAATCTCTCAGCTCAGTTTGTACAGTCTTATGATGGCAGAAAGGTTAAAGTTGGCAATGTAGGGTTTGAGATTTTGGAGGAGGTGATTGGGATGGCTACTGGGTTGTCTACTGATGGCATGAAGCACCCCAGGAAGAGCAAGGTGTTAGATCCTAAAGGAATGAAGCTTTTTCTCAACAAAGGGGAGGTTCTAAATAGCCTGTAAGGGGGTTTTGACCGTCAACTCTTACCTCCGCCATGGGACGAGGTATGTTTCATGATTATGAAGTATTTTACCTTAGAGGGGAGGTTCAGGAGGTTCTTTCATTATCATTTCACTCTGCTAAATCACTTTGGGTGTAGTAAGAATATCAATTTCTTATTCTATCTGCTCTCTTCCTTGGAAACCTCCATTGCGGCAGCTAAAGAGCAACATGCCCTTGACCCCAATAAGCCTGAGCTTCTGCTTCATCAGGGCCTAATCATGAGACTGTATAAGTTCCATCTCACCCTCTGTCCCCCATAAGCCCCCACTCCCTTCAAGATTGAGTCTCAGCCGCATAATCCTACCCTAGTGATGGAGGGCATGGTCATTATTACTGAAGTTACTCCTGAATCCTATGCCAAGTCCTTGAAAAATGGAAAGAAAAAAACCTCAGTGTCCAAAAGCCCCAAACCCACCACCAAAGATCTCACCCCCACTTCTCCGTCTATGACCTTGACCAAAACAAAAAACCTCCAAGGTAGCCCTTCCCTATCTAGTAAGAAGAAGCGGGGAACCCTGGAAGAAGATTATGACACTATCAGTGAGAATAAGACTGTTAAGGCTATCCTGGTGGTTGAGGAGGTTACCACTGATGAAGACACTAGGGATTCGAACAGTGTTGAGGATGAGGTCTACACCCCCACTAACAACAAAACTTGAATTCCTACTACCAGGAGGTCATCTAGGCTTGCCGCTAAACCAGCCTCCATGCCCAAGGGGAAAGCTACCGTGACAGTGAAGGAGGATGTCGAGGAGATACAAGAAGAGGACCAGCCTGTGGAGAAGAACAAAGGGGTTGTTGTGGAAATGCATGAAGAAGAAGACTCTGAGGATGATAACAGGAAGGGTTCTATTGAGCTGCAGGGGTTGGGGTCTGAGGCCAACATCAAGACAGACATGGTGGTGGTGGAGACTAAATAGATGGGTGATGATGTTTCGGTTAACAAAGGTAACAAGATTGAGGTGCTGGAAGCTAGTGAAGAGGGCCCCAACAATTTCCTAGATTTTAATGTGCAGGGTTCGGATACTGACAGCTCAAAGAAAAAGAAAAAAGAGACTAGCAAGAAGAAAAAAGGTGCTAAAAACAAAAAGGACAAGGCTAAAGATACTCTGGAGGCTAGGATGACTCATCTGGAGCAGAAGTTTAACACCTTGGCCAAATTTTTGGCCAAAGTCATGCACAAGTCCGCTACGACACTGGTGTCTCTCCAGAAGGTGGTTCCCAAGGGGCAAGAGAAGATGGACAAAAAGATGGAGTACAAGGACGTGCGCTAGTTTCTAGTCGATAACTAGGATAAGATGTTCGCATAGCCTTTAGAGGCTTGGTGCTACTCTGCTTTTGGTCTATGGTTGGTCTGTTGTTTCTATGGTGTCCAGTTTCTTAAGTCTTTTGTTTAATTCCTGGATCTTTAGTCTTTTTGTTTTGATGCAAAAACTTTAATGGTTTTCTCTAAACTGTTCGGGTTTTGGTGAGCCTCTATTGGTTGTTTTGTCATGGGATCGGCACCTTTTTTGCCTCTTATCTAATCAAAAACATGTAATCTCATATAATAAAGGGTTATAAGTTTCCCTCAGCATTGATCCCAATGGTGAGGCAAAGCAAGCAATAACACGTAACTTGATAAAACTTATAAGAACATAAAACATGTCATGTGAGATGTAAATACAATCAATACCAACATGTGAAATAATAATAGAGAAATACATCTACTAATATATGAGCATGAAAGCACATTAGGTATGTAAGAGATATGGTCACATAAAGTGAAAAATATGGAAATGAATAACACATATAGTTGGAGAAGAGAAAAATGGGTAATAGGAAAATAGGATAGGAGTCTAGAAAAACTTTGCAAATGCCCCATGTAACATTGCACCAGTGGTTGAAAGCATGAAGGTGTGCCTCACTTGTGGGCCACTTGAAAATTTGTAAAATATTTTTCCTCAAAAACATGCCACCTTTGATTGAAGGTCACCTTCTAGCAAAGATCCTTTAATTTAAGGTCTTCTCATGTCCACTTAGAAGGACCTTGAATTGAAGGTAAAAAAAAATTATAAAGGGCTTGGTTATGTTGCAAATATGTGCCTAAGTGGTGTTGTCATTGATGTCAACATATCCTTGTTGCCATTGGTGTCAACCGTATCCTTTTTTGCTACCTGTATAGAAGACTAGATTGTTGAATTAATGAGGATCAATGTATGCGAACCATATGGCTGAGTAGAGGACTATCTGAAGAAGCTCCAGTTAAGATTTGAAGGGTTCACATGAAGATTTGAAGAAGCTATGGCCATCTAAGTAGAACCAGTTTTGTAGTGTTTAGAAGAGTAGAGTGACAGGAACGAGGTCAGGATTGCTCTGGATATGTCCAATGATGATCTACAAATCTAGAGGCATGTTTAGGAAGTCAGTTTGTATCATCCATTCAAGTGGTTCGTGGTTTGGAGGTCCGCAAACAATCTTTCTAATGTGACAGTTTTGGCAAACAGTGTTCTTGAGGTTCCGGAGGAAGATGCAAGTGATTATGATGATTTGGAGGAGTGCGGATGTTTTTGTTGAATTCAATGTGCTTGTGGAGGTCTCTAGATTGTGTGACTACTATGGTGGAGGTCCGCATTGAAGTTTAAACTTGTCAAAGAACAATTACTTCTTGGTGTTGTTGTTCTTCCCAGTCTTGGCCGACCGGATGATTCAAGCATGTTGCAGATGATCTAAGAGAAATTTTATGAAGTGTGGCGTGTTAATCAAGGAAGATTTGAGTCCCAGTTATGTTTGGCCGACAGCTTAGTGATTCACTTTAAGTTATATGTTTTTAGTGCCGACCTTGATGTTCACTCCAAGGTTGATGAAGAGTATAAATACTTGTTGATGAGTTGTGGAAAATTATCCTTGTGTGAAAACAATAAAATCCAAAGAAAGGATCAAAGGCAGAGCAAAGCAGAGGAGAAGAAGAAGAACAAGAGATGTTTAGATGAAGAGTTAGAGCAGAAGTGTTTTGTAAGCTTTCAAAGGAACTGAACTAGGCATAAAGAAGATGATATTTCATAGTTCATTCTTTCTGTATTAAACATAAATTTTGTAGGTAGTGAGCCTCTCTTGAGCAGTGAGCTCTGGGCAGTGAGCCCAAAGGCATGTGCCTTCTCTTTTTCTAAGTGCTTTTAATAGGGTATGAATCTTGTGGGTTAACCCCCACCGTGGTTTGCCCTTAACCAAGTTTCCACGTAAAAATTTTGGTGTCATGTGTGCTCAATTTATTTCTACTCTTGTGTTATTGATTCATGCTTTAATATTTATCTAATTGAATGTTGTTAAAGAAAATTAAAAGCATAAAAGTTTAATATTGTGGGACAACTGATTCACCCCCCTTCTCAGTTGTCCAGATTATTTCCAATAATTTGTATCAGAGTGAGGTTCCTCTAAAAGAAGCTTAATCGCCCGAGGAGATCCAATATGTTGACTTACAAGAAGGATAGTCTGAGATTCTATGGAACAAATTACTCTATTTGGAAGAGTTGCATGGAGTGCCATTTGCAATGCATGGGTGATGCTTATTGGATGATAACCAAAGATGAGTATAAACATCCGGAGAAAGGTCCCTCAACTCCAGATCAAATCAAAGATGCTAAAAATAACCTTCAAGCTAAAGAAGCCTTGTTGAGTACCCTGACAGATTCACAAATGACAAATGTCTTTGGACTGAAAACTACTCATGAAATATGGAAGAAGTTGGAGAATCTTTATGAAGGCGATGAACATGTCAAATGTGCCAAGCTACAAAGTCTGAGAGGAAAGTTTGAAAATCTAAGGATGAGTGAAGATGAAAACATCACAATCTACATGAAAAAGATAAATGAACTTGTGTGTGGCATCAGGTGTGCTGGTGGAACTTTGGAAGAATCTGAGATTGTGGCAAAAGTGCTCAGATCTTTACCTGATTCATACAAACATAAGGTTTCTTCTATAGAGGAGATCAGGACTGTCTCAAAAGTTACAAGAGATCAACTGGTTGGCAAAATTTCAGCTTTTGAATTAAGTGAGTTTGGTGATTCTCTTCCTAAGTCTGAATCTACTTTTAAGGCCAGTGTATATGGAAAATAAAGATATGATCCAGGTGAAATCTTTTCTATAAGATCAAATAGATTTACTAAGGCAAGGAAGGATCTTGAAAATGATGAAATTGAGTCTACAGAACTTGAATCTCTTATTGCTAGAAGAGTGCCAAGAGGATCTGGTAAGTATGAAGGAAAGTTGTGTTGATAACTGAGAGGGGGGAGAATCAGTTATCTTAATTAATTTAACTTTCTATTCTTCTTTAACAACTAGTGCAGCATCAAAGCAAATAAGCATCCATAATCATGAAAGTAGTAACAAGGTCAATACACATAACACAATGATTTTGACATGGAAAACCCTGTTAAGGGAAAAACCATGGGGTGACTAACCCAAGAATGTATTATCTGTTAGAAGAATAGAAGTACAAAATGGCACTTGCTAATTAGGGCTCACTACCTGAGCACACTGCTCACAAGAGGCTCACTGCCTACAAGAGACTCACTGTCTACAAGTTATAAATAAAGTAACAAGATACTTGAACTGACAAGAAGCATCCACATATGCTGGAGTTCAGTTCCAGTTAGGCTCAGTATACTGATCTACTGCACTTCATCCTTCCTCTTCTTCTGTGCTGCTATCCTTTCACATACCGGACCTACCTTACTGCTTCTATACTACTCTTCTGCTTTTCTTCATACTTCACATCACACAACACATGCCTTCACATTCAAATTCATCTAGTATATATATCCACACAAAGGATTTCATCCTCTTTCTAGTCGGCATTCGAAATAGTCAATATTTTCCCAAACTCTAGTCTGTCGGCTGAATCCTTGCTTACCAAGTGATGTGAATCAAGGAGATACTTATAGAAGTCATCTAACATGTTGGCCAATCATGGATGATACCTTAAGAACCTTGATCATCATCAATATCTCATCCGGAATAATTCTGATGCTCTGTCGGTCAGTTCTTCCTCTGTCTATTCTGCCAAACTGGACCCCAATACTTAGATGCTCATATCTCTTCACTCTTTCATCACCGGAGGCTCAATCCCTGGAATCTACCAGTCAAGGTATTCCTCTTGACTTCCCCAAGTCCACACTTTACAAAGATACTTCCTCTAAGAGATCCAGACCTGACTATCGGACCTTGCTGCATGCTCTGTTCTTGCTTACCGGACCAAAGTATTCTTCAATCTAACTTCTGGTAAAGACACACCATGTCCTGCGGATGTGTGCAATGGTCTTTGTTGCCATCAATGACAACACCAATGAAGCCACACAGTGTCTCTTGCCAACAATCTCCCCCTTTGGCATTGATGGCAACACTTAGTGAAAAATGACTATCACACTACACTCCCCCTTGGCTGATGCTCTGTTCTAATGTACATTTTTTCGAAGCTCCTTCTTAGCTGGATTCCACATTTTTCACTACTCCTCACTCCCCCTTTGACATCAATGGCAAAGGGTAGAATCCATACACCAACAATCCTAAAAAAAAATCAACTATACTTAGCCGCATAAGTATAAATACATGATACACTTACATTTATTGAAGTATATCTGCAAAAGATGTCTTCAACTGGGCAAATTTTGTTGCCCAACTCTACTTCATTCTATCCAAAATTGAGATGTGACCACTCAGCAGGAATGCAAAAGCTTCTGTCCTCTTAAGATCTATCGGATCACGGGTTCAGGCTGTGGTATGGGCATCAGTTAGGGCCTCATGCATGGCCTCTAATTTAGGGATAATCATCCCTCTAAGTTCACCCATCCTGCTTATTATGTTCTTCCTCTCCTTCTCAAGCTTCTTAATCTCATTCATGACTACAATAGTTTGACATTCCTGGTTTATTATGGATACAGTGAGAGGATCAAAATTTTGAGAGAGGCTTGATAGTTTATCATCTTGTTCTTTCACTTTCTTCTCAATATCCTTTGTTACTTTAGTCCAGGATATACAAAATTTATATACTTCTCCTCCATCCTTAAGAGCATTTTCTAAGCTCTTTATCCCAATATCCATATTTCTCCTATTATTGGTTATAAAGCCTTGTAACTCAGAGAATCTCTTATCCAAAAACTCTTTCCGGACCTTCACCTCAGCTGATTTCTCTAAAGACTCAAAATGAGTGTTGACAGAACTAACAAGAGACTTGAGATTACCGGATGAAGAAGCTGAGGAATCCTTCTGAAAGGATGGCATGATCTTTTCAAGCACACCGAATGCAGTTTCTAGTAGCTCACAGTCTTCCATGTGAGACTTTAGAAGTTTATCTTTAGCCTTTGCTTGGGCAAAGGATGCCATCTTCATTGTTTGAACCGGGGAGAGAGAATCAAAGTCAAATGGTCCTCGAAGTAACTCTAGTTCATCAATCTCCATCATTTCTTTAGTCAAGAAATCCTTGACAGTTTCTGCAGTGTCTCTTGTCAAAGACAGAGTTTTCTTTCCTTCTGCACTCACTTGTGTTCTTCTCAACTTGACCTTCTTCTCTTCCCTTCACTTCTTCTTTCTCCTCTATTCTTTCTTCTCCTTTAGATCCGAAGACTATTGGAGAATCCGGATTTACTTCTCCTTGGACTTCCTCTTTTGGAACAGAGGAATCTAAGTCCCTAGCTTTTTCTTCACTAGTCTCCTTTGCCTCTTCTGCTACTGTCTTAGTGGATTCTTCTTTGTCAACCATGGCAGAGGTTTCATCATCTAAGTTTTCTACAATGGGAATGTTGAATCTTTTGTATGCATTCCAGAGGATCTCTTATGTCTCTTTTGCTATTTTGTCAATTTCACCAAGCATAAGATGATTCATTCTAGCTTTGCTCCAGAACTCATCCTTGCAATCTTTGAAGATCATATTCATTTGCTTCGGAGTGATTGAAGGAAAGAGTTGAATGGCTATCTATTCCCAGATCTCAAGATCCTTTGCCTTAGCATTATTCTTTCTTATTTCTAATTCCTTCTCTAGGCTTTTGGGAATGAGAGATATGATTTCAATAAAAGCCTTATTATAGATATTCAAATATCTAACTGTAGCTTCTTGCAAGATCTTCTGGTCAGCTTCATTATAATCATCATAGAATTCAGTCATTGGTTTTAGGTCTCCATCCACAGTGACTGATTTGACTACATCATCAATGGACAGAGTGGGCCTTTCAACAAATTCTTCTACCATCTCTTCCTTGTCTTGACCTGTAGAAGATTCATCAGATCCTTTCTTCTTCTTCTTCATTTTCTTTACCTCCTCATCTGACTCAGTTTCTTCATCATCCTTCTGACTAATGTAAGACCTTGTGGCCTTTGTCTTAGTTCTTTTCTCTACTTTACCAGATGATTTTGCTTCCGGTTTAGATGCCTTTGAGATTTTAGTAGTTGCAGGTGTAGAGGTCTTAGAGGATCTGGTCTGGGAGGGGACTTCCACTGGAGCACCTTTTTTCTCTTCTTTTTGTTTTTCTTTCTCTGCCCTTTCTATCTGTACTCTGTTTGCATCAAGTGCCTCCTTTGATATTCCATATTTCTTGGTGACTTCTTCAACTTCCCTTCTCACTTTCCTCTTGATTTCAGGCTGTCTAAGTTCCACATGAACTTTTACACTTAGCTCTTGGTAGGTTCCAAACCTTTCTGCCTTAGGGTCTTTGGGCTGGCTCAACAGATGTTGGATATGCAGCTCTATAATTTTCTCATCTACTTCATACCCCATTGGCATGATCCAGACTATCCTTGGCTCCACTGCCTCCATTAGGCATTGATCAGTGTCTACCATGAAACACACTGTATCTTTGTACTTCTCAACCAACGATTGGGGAATTCTTTCTTTGGTTTGCATCATATTTTGAAAGTTCTTGAAGTAACCCCGTAGAGCTGTATTTCTTGCCTTAGCATCCCCAAGCCCATGCAAGTAATCTCTGATTTGAATTGCAAAAGGTATGTCATTCTGCCATACCCAACCACTGGATCTGGGCAGCTTATTCATAAAGTAGAAAAATAAACACAATATCAGTCCACCATACTTAAAAGAGTTCTTTTTGTCCTTCTTGATCTTCTGTAAGTTTTCTATCAGTTGGCTCAGAAGGAGTTCACAGAGATCATAATCTGCATTCTTTCTCAACATTTCATAAGCAATATACACAGTAGTTCCGGATATTGAATTCTCCCTGTTGGAGTGATATATCTTATAGCCAATTATCATAAATGCAAACTTGATATCCAAATCAGTGATATCTTCTATGGTCATTGCTCTCTTATCAAATTTTGATCCGGTAGCCTCACTCATAGTTTAGTTTTTGACAGATTTGAGAATAGGTAACCCTCTGAAAGAGTGTAAACCGGTTACTGCCCTAATTGCATCCTTGGTGATCTTGAATGGTCTATTCAACCATAAGAAGTTATCATGCACTCTTCTCAACACATACCGGACCCACTCATCTTCTTCAAAACAGGGGAAATGGATGTACTGACCAAAATGTTTATCCCAGATGGCCTTATACTGAGGTTTTAGTTCAAATGATTCATCTATTAGTTCCTTGTGGTAGATGTCCAATAGCTTGGATTCACCAAAATCTTCAATGTTTGCGTGAATGTAAACCCTAACATCTTCTACATGCAAAACCCCATGCGGAGTGCTGGAAAATGCCCCTAAGGGATCCACTTCTAGAGATTTGTAGGGATGTTTCTTAAATTTGGGGTGAGGCCTATCAGAAATCTTTACAACATTTAGAGTAGCCATCTTAAAGATTCAGAGAAAGTTTGATCAAGAGTGAAAAATACCTTTTTATGCTTCTAGGTTTCACAGAATGAGTTGGATCAGATTGCTGGAAGAATTGTCTTCTATGGTTGATCTTTGAGAGACTTGAGACAATTTGTTTGCAGAGCTCTTTTTCTCTTCTTCTCGAGTGCAAATGAGTAAATGATGATCAAATGGACCCTTTTATCTCTGAGCAAACCCTAATTCCACATTGCAATAAATGTGCAACTTAAGTTATTCTAGTTGCCTTGTTCTCCTTGTTCTGAGAAAGATCTTTTTCAGATTATTGAGATATACTTAGAATTATTCTCAGTGATTGATGATAATCTATCTTCCTTTCCCCAAACATTTGATCTATCCGCAGATCAAACTACCTCAAATTTGAGTCATACCAGATCTAATTGTGAAAATCATGTTCTTACTAGATGATTGTTAAACCAGATTAGTCTTGAAAGATTAACCCGCTCCAAACTTCTTGCGGATCTTCCATCTCTTTACTAAAGCTTATTTAGATGGTCCTCTGTGAACCCTTTGATCTGCAACTTTCCTTTTACCGAATTCAGACACCAATTAACTGGCTGGGGGAAAATGTTTTTCCTTGTGTCTCCCCCTGAGCCAGAGCTCACTATTTAATTTCTGGAAGGAATATCAGCACTAGATTCTAGTGCAGATCCATCCCCAACATTTTATGTACTCCTCTTCACCCAAATCTTGTTCATCTCCCTTTGAACTTCATCCGCATTCACTTTTCCTTTTCCTTTGTCTTGATTCTGATTATGATGCACCAGACCCCTTTTATCTTGATTCTTGCTTTTACAGAATTTGGCAATATGACCGGATCTATTGCAATTGTGGCAAACAACATTTCTTTGCATTTTTTACTGATACCCTCTTGATCTACATTGATTAGCCATATGTCCCATTCTATTGCATGCAAAGCATCTACCATTGAATGAATTACTCATTTGCGTATTTCTACATTCATGAGATTTGTGACCATACCTTTTGCAATTGAAACACTGTCTGGAGAAAGATGAGTTAGTCTGATTCATTCTCTTTCTGCACTAATTTGCTTTATGACCAAAGTTATTGCAATTGTGGCAGTATCCATTGAAGGATGGATATCTTTGAGCATTAGGTTGCCTTACTGGAGGTCTTCTAGATTTGTTCCTTTGATTTTCTAATCCACAATTCTTCTGACTGGATCTAGAGCTTTCACCTTTCTCATATCCCAAACCATGCTTGTCATCTACCCTCTTTTGACTTTCAAGAAGAACTCCATGTTGAGCAGATCTTATCTTGAATTTTTCTTTGTATTCATTTGTTGTTTGAAGATCCTTTTTAAGAGTGTCTATTTGATCCTTAAGTTTTTCTTCATTATCTCTAGCATCTTCAAGATCAGATTCTAGAAGCCTAATTATTCTCTCCATTTTGTAGCAGTCTTCTGATTTCTCTTTAAGAGATTGTCTTAGATCATCTTTAGTTTTTCTTTTCTCTTCAATTTCTTGAGTAAATTTCATAACTTCTGATTCCATTTCATGTCTTACCATAATGACCTCTTTTGATAACTTTTCACATAACTTAGTTTTCTCCTTCAAATCTTCCTTTGTATCATTAGCTTCACCTTGACTTGCCATTTGCTAAAGTAGATCCTTTCTCTTTTTCATAGAGATACTCAGTTTCCCTTTTAGTTCATTTATGAAATCATCAACCTGTTTGAGTCTTTCCTTCAATTCATTGACCTCAGAGTTAGATTGCTCAAGATCATCTAGGGCAGTCTAAAGTTGTTCCCTCATACCATACACATCCATTTGAATTCCCAGATCTTCCTCAAGTTGTTAGGCTCTGTTTGGAGGAACTTGGTTCTAATACCAATTGTTGATAACTAAGAGGGGGGTGAATCGGTTATCTTAATTAATTTAACTTTATGTTCTTATTTAACAACTAGTGCAACATCAAAGCAAATAAGCATCCATAATCATGAAAGTAGAAACAAGGTCAATACACATAACACAATGATTTTGACGTGGAAAACCCTGTTAAGGGAAAAACCACGGGGTGACTAACCCAAGAATGTATTCTCTGTTAGAAGAATAGAAGTACAAAATGGCACTTGCCAATTAGGGCTCACTGCCCGAGCACACTACTCACAAGAGGCTCACTGCCTACAAGAGACTCACTGTCTACAAGTTATAAAGAAAGTAACAAGATACTTGAACTAACAAGAAGCATCCACATATGCTGGAGTTTAGTTCCGGTTAGGCTCAGTATACTGATCTACTGCACTTCATCCTTCCTCTTCTTCTATCCTGCTGTCCTTTCACATACAGGACCTGCCTTACTACTTCTATACTACTCTTCTGCTTTTCTTCATACTTCACATCACACAACACATGCCTTCACATCCAAATCCATCTAGTATATATATCCGCACAAAGGATTTCATCCTCTTTCTAGTCGGCATCCGGAATAGTCAATATTTTCCCAAACTCTAGTCTGTCAGTTGAATCCTTGCTTACCAAGTGATGCGAATCAAGGAGATACTTATAGAAGTCATCTAACATGTCAGCCAATCATGAATGATACCTTAAGAACCTTGATCATCATCAATATCTCATCCAGAATAATTCTGATGCTCTGTCGGTCAATTATTCCTCTGTCTATTCTGCCAAACCAGACCCCAATACTTAGATGCTCATATCTCTTCACTCTTTCATCACCGGAGGCTCAATCCCTGGAATCTATCAGTCAAGGTATTCCTCTTGACTTCCCCAAGTCCGCACTTTACAAAGATACTTCCTCTAAGAGATCCGGACCTGACTATCGAACCTTGTTGCATGCTCTGTTCTTGCTTACCGGACCAAAGTATTCTTCAATTTGACTTTTGGTAAAGACACACCATGTCCTATGGATGTGTGGAATGGTCTTTTTTGCCATCAATGACAACACCAATGAAGCCACACAGTGTCTCTTGCCAACAAGTTTCCATTCAAATGTTTTGCTTGTAATAAGATTGGTCATTTTGCTTCAATATGTCTGGAGAAATTTTCAAAGCCAAACCCTAACAGATATAAAGGTCAGAAGAATTGTTACTATGTCCAAGAAGCTGGAGAAGAAGGAGTCACCAATGATGAATTTGATCATGGAGGTGCCCCTGAAGATGATTTTGTGTTCATTGCCATCAAAGAAGAAGATCCAGTGTATACTGAATCTGCTAGCCATGCAATTGTGGAAAGTGCCTTGCCTACTTAGGTTGTTGAAAGGATGAATAGGTGATTGATAGTGGGTGTTCTCATCATATGATTGGTGACAAAGTAAGTTTATAAACTTTGAAAAATATGAAGGTGGAATTGTGAAATTTGGAGCAACTCAGTTGGTAGAATCCATGGCAGAGGATCCATCTCTTTTGATGGTAAGAATAACACAAATGATGTTCTATATGTGGAAGGGTTGAAGCATAATCTTCTCAGTGTTGGACAGTTGGTTGACAAGGGATATGATCTCTGATTCAAGGATGGCAAATGTAGAATCTTTGAAAGCTCCGAAACTAAAATTGCATTTGGTACACAAACTAGAGGTAATATCTTTCAATTAAGTAGTTATGGTAAAAGTTGTTTGATTGCACAGACAGATCAGAGTTGGTTATGGCATAGGAGAATGTGTCATGTGAATTTTAACAACATTGTCAAGATAAGTTCTACTCAGGCTGTGAGAGATCTTCCTAGACTTGTGAAACCTAATAGCTTGTGTAGAGAATTTCAATTGGGTAAATAGAACAAAACATCATTCAAAAGTAAAGAAAAATTTTCAAGTGAGTGATTGGAACTTGTGCATACTGATCTATGTGGTCCTTCTCGAATTAGGAGTGTGCAAGGAGATAGATATTTTATGTTACTGATTGATGATTACTCCTAAATGATGTGGGTAACTTTCTTAAAAGAAAAATCTAAAGCTCTTGACAAATTCAAAGTGTTCAAAGTGATGGTGGAAAATGAGATTGGTGTGAAGATAAAGTGTCTAAGATTCGACAAAGGTGGAGAGTTTACCTCCAGTGAGTTTGATACATTCTGTGAAAAGCATGGAATAAAAATATAGTTATCTGTTCCTAGGACTCCTTAGCAAAATGGAGTTGTGGAAAGAAAGAACTAGACCATTCAAGAAGATGCCAGGACCATGATGATGGAAACAAATGTTCCACAAGTTTATTGGAGAGAAGCTGTAAGTACCACTGTCTACACTCTTAACCAGGTGCAGATCAAAGTAAATTCTGGTAAGACTCCTTATGAACTCTGGTTTGGTCTTCCTCCTATTGTAATATATTTCAGAGTTTTTGGTAGTAAATGCTATATCAAAAGAGATGAGGATCTAGGCAAGTTTGAAGCAAGAAGTGATGAAGGAATTTTTAAGGGTTACTCTACTCATCAAAGTAAAGCATACCAGTGCTTTAACAAGAGGTTGAAAAAGATTGTTGAAAGTGCAAATGTCAGAGTTGATGAGAGCAAAGGACATTCCAGGTCTTGCAGCTATGATTCAGATGATCAAGATGAAAATCAAAGTCAAGAAAGGCAAGTGCAAACTCAAATTCAAATCTAGATTGATCCAGAAAATCCAGTACCTCAAGAAGATAGTGCAGAAGTTGAGGAACAAACTCAAGAAACAGAAGCCCAAGTAATTCCCAAAACTCCCAGGTATGTAAGGATGAATCGTCCTAAAGCTCAAATCATAGGAGATAGAAATAAATGTGTTTGAACTAGGAGAAGAGTTGCTAAAGATCAAGAAGAGATTTGTTTGATTTCAAAGATTGAACCAAAATCAGTAAGTGAAGCCTGCAATGATGAAAACTGGGTAAAAGAAATGGAGGAAGAACTAATGCAAATTGAAAAGAATCACACTTGGGATCTTGTTTCTAGACCTAAGGACAAAAATGTAATTGGAACCAATTGGGTCTTCCAGAATAATCTAAATGAAGATGGTGAAGTTGTAAGAAATAAAGCAAGGTTGGTATGCAAAGGATATTCTCAAGTGGAAGGAATTGATTTTGAAGAAACTTTTGCTCTAGTGGCAAGAATAGAGGCAGTCAGATTGTTTCTTGCTTTTGCTGCTTATAAAGATTTCAAAGTCTATCAGATGGATGTCAAGTCAGCATTTCTAAACAGAGAGTTACAAGAAGTCTACATTGAGCAACCAGAAGGATTTCAGTTGTCTGATCAGAAAGACATGGTCTGCAGATTAAGGAAAGCATTATATGGACTCAAACAAGCCCCAAGAGTCTGGTATGCAAGATTAGATAAGTATCTATTAAAGCTAGGATATAACAAAGGCACTGCTGATAGTAATCTTTACTTCAAGATTGATCATGAGAATATTCTGATTGTTGAGGTATTTGTTGATGATATCATTTTTGGTGGAAATGAGAGCATGTGCAAAACATTTGCTGATCAGATGCAAAGTGAATTTGAGATGTCCATGTTTGGTGAGATAAAATTCTTCTTAGGTCTACAAATCACTCAGTCAAATAAAGGTATCTTTATATCTCAGTCTAAGTATGTGAAAGAATTGTTGAAGAAGTTTGGAATGGAAGATTCAAAGCCAGTAGATACGCCTATGGTAACCGGATGTAAGTTGAGTAAAGATGATGACTCTCCTAAGGTAAATCAAAAAAGGTATAGATCAATGATTGGAGGACTGCTTTATCTGACTCAGACCAGACCTGATATCATGAATGCAGTTGGGCTTGTTGCTAGATTCCAAGCTAATCCTAAAGAATCCCATGTTGTAGCAGTCAAAAGAATATTTAGATATCTCAAAGGAACACTTGATTATGGATTATGGTATCCAAAAGACAATGACTTCAGTCTTCATGCATATACAGATGCTGATTGGGCAGGAGATGTGGATGACAGGAAAAGTACTAGTGGTGGTGCATTCTTCTTGGGAAGTAGATTGGTTTCTTGGCTGAGAAAAAAGTAGGAGGCAATATCCCTATCTACAATAGAGGCAAAGTATATAGCAGTAGCAAACAATTACACTCAAGTTCTATGGATGAAGCAAATGTTGAAGGACATCAGAATTGTGTTTGAGAAGCCTATCACAATTTTCTATGATAATTCAAGTGCAATAAGTATCTCAAAGAATCCAGTGTTGCATTCAAAGACAAAGCACATATCCATCAAGTTTCATTTCTTGAGAGAGAAGGTAAATGAGAATGAAGTCAAGTTGGAGTTTGTGTCTTCAAAGGATCAAATTGCGGATATTTTCACTAAGCCTCTTCCCAAGGATACTTTTGAGTATCTCAGAGAGAAGTTGGGGCTCATTACCCCTCCTGATCAGAATTAAGATGTACTAGAGTGCATCAGTCTGGTGAAATTCACAGTCACATCTTGTGATTCGGATTGATGTCAAGGAGACACTACTCAGGGGGAGTAGTCTGCATGAAATTTTTGAGTTTTATCTGAAACAAAGATAAGGAGTAAAGACTACAAATATGTGCCCTTTGCCATTGATGTCAAAAGGGGAGAGAAGTTCATGTGAAAAACTAGTTGCTGATGAAAGGGGAGCAGTGAAGAAAGTGATTGCAGAAGTGATAAAGGGGGAGAAGGTCTTGTCTTGATGGTCAAATTAGTTTTTCACATCATATGTTGTCATCAATGACAAAGGGGGAGATTGTTGCAAATATGTACCTAAGTGGTGTTTTCATTGATGTTAACATATCCTTGTTGCCATTAGTGTCAACCGTATCCATTTTTGTTGCCTATATAGAAGACTGGATTGTTGAATTAATGAGAATTAATGTATGTGAACCATATGGCTAAGTAGAGGATTGTCTAAAGAAGCTCCAGTTAAGATTTGAAGGGTTCACATGAAGATTTGAAGAAGCTATGGCCATATGAGTAGAACCAGTTTTGTAGTGTTCAGAAGAGCAGAGTGACAGGAAAGTGGTCCGGATTGCTCCGGATATGTCCAATGATGATCTACAGATCTAGAGGCATGTTTGGGAAGTCAGTTTGTATCATCCATTCAAGTGGTTCATGGTTTGGAGGTCCGCAAGCAATCTTTCTAATGTGACAATAATGGTAAACAATGTTCTTGAGGTTTCGGAGGAAGGTGCAAGTGATTCTAATGATTTAGAGGAGAGCGGATGTTTTTTTTGAATTTAATGTGCTTGTGGAGGTCTCTAGATTGTGTGACTACTATGGTGGAGGTCCGCATTGAAGTTTGAGCTTGTCAAAGAAGAATTCCTTCTTGGTGTTGTTGTTCTTCCCAGTCTTGGCCAACTGGATGATTCAAGCGTGTTGCGGATGATCTAAGAACAATTTTATGAAGTGTGGTGTGTTGATCAAGGAAGATTTGAGTCCTAGTTATGTTTGGCCGACAACTTAGTGATTCACTTTAAGTCAGATGTTTGTAGTGCCGACCTTGATGTTCACTCCAAGGTTGATGAAGCATATAAATACTTGTTGATGAGTTGTGGAAAATTATCCTTGTGCGAAAACAATAAAATCCAAAGAAAGGATCAAAGGTAGAGCAGAGCAGAGGAGAAGCAGAAGAACAAGAGATGTTTAGATGAAGAGTTAGAGAAGAAGTGATTGGAGCAGAGCAGAAGTGTTTTGTAAGCTTTCAAAGGAACTAAACTAGGCAAAGAAGATGCTATTTCACAGTTCATTCTTTCTGTATTAAACATAAATTTTGTATGCAGTGAGCCTCTCTTGAGCAGCGAGCTCTAGGCAGTGAGCCCAAAGGCATGTTCCTTCTCTTTTTCAAAGTACTTTTAACAGGGTACGAATCTTGTGGGTTAACCCCCACCGTGGTTTTCCCTTAACCGGGTTTCCACGTAAAAATTCTTGTGTCATGTATGCTTAATTTATTTCTACTCTTGTGTTATTGATTCATGCTTTAATGTTTATCTAATTGAAATTTGTTAAAAAGGATTAAAAGCAAAAAAGTTTAATATTGTGGGATAACTGATTCACCCCCCCTCTCAGTTGTCCAAACTATTTTCAACAGGTTATGCCTAGGCCCACCTCATTCCTATTTAAGTATCAAAGACTTACAATTGAAGGAGTCTATGTGGTAGTTGATTCCCTCCAAACCACATTTTAACATTTTATTGGACAAAAACCATTAGTCTAAGCCATGATTTTCATGATCAAACAAATTTGTCATGACACATTTTTTTTAGGAACGTAGCCCTCAAAGTAAGATTTTTAAAAAATATAGGTTCTAATATTTTTTTTAATAATATTTATTTTCTATTTTCAAATCAACATAGATTTATTATAAAAAATAAACACCTTATTTCAACACACATGGAAAAATAACAAACAATGGAAAAATATTTTAGAAATATAAGACCACCCTACATATTGATGTCCTCCTTTAAAAAAAATTAATTGGGTATATAAAAAAAGTAGTTGCATTATTAGGAAATATGTGTTTAAATTATTATTAATCTCAATTCTAATACTAATAATAATTATAATTTGTAAAAAAAATGACAAAAAATGTGTGCCTTAGGTATTAGTGTTAATGATCTATGTTTAAGAAATTATGAAAAATTTTAATTTCTATCTCAAATTATGCATTATGGCTAAATATTACTCATTAAAAATACTATGAAGTATAAGAAACACTTTTTTTTTAAATATTTTCTAAATGAGATAAATTATTATTTTAAATTAGAAATAAAGTCTACATAGGAAATTTCACAAATCATTAGTTTACATTAACTTCAAATTATTAACGGTTTGCTTGATATAATTGAGAGAAAATGATTTTTTTTTTAAATGTTGATTTGAGTGGCCCACTTAGTTCATAAAGTGAGACACACTTTTATGCTCTCACCCCACTATAACATGTAGCAATCAAGATCCACTAAAACTACAATCAACCAAGCCTCTAAAGACACATTTGAAAATAACTAATTGGAACCATCTAGACTAAGATTCCTTTATAGTAATTGTTGCAAGTATGAGGATAACCAGTGTTGTCATTGATGTCAACATACTCATATTGCATTAATGAGAAGGATTGGATGAGCTGTGTGCTGAGGATATTGAGGAAATTAGTCTCAATCAGGAACAATGAAGAACAGTGATGACAGTAAGGTAAAAGTCCAAGATAAGATGAAGATCAGAGGATGCGGTTTAAAGGGTTTGCAGATATGAGTCTTTAGATGATCCAGTCAAGTTTTTAGAGGTCCACATAACGATCTGAAGAAGTTATGATTGATCTAGTAGAACCAGTTTCGGCAGATGTTCAGTAGTGACAGAGTGTCACAATTTGGTCCGGTGAGCTCCGAAATTGCATTATCGAATTCTGCAGATTGGAGGGAGTGTTGAAGAAATCAATGAGAAGTGACAACTAGATTTGTTCATGGTTTGGAGGTCTGGAAGCACCTTTTTCATTGTGACAGTAGCGACAGACTGTGTTCTTGAAGTTCTGGATGAAGAAGAGAAGAATTCCAATAAGCTGATAAAGTGTGGATGTTCTTGGTGACTCAGCAAAGGTTTTGGTGATCCTTAGATCATGTACAATTCTTATTGGTGGTCCGCATTGAAGTTAGAGTTTGGATTTGATGTAAAGACCACCAGTTGTTGGTGTTCTTCCTGAGACAGGCCGACCGGATGTACTACACGTCTTCCGGATGATCTAAAAATGTTTGCCGACTTAGATGAGTGTTTCTAAGTCGATGCCTTGTATAAATAAAGGATTGCGAAGTCATTCCAAAGTGTGAATTGTGTGGATGAGTGTGGCATAGCAAAGAAAAGGAGCAAAAGGCAGAGCAGGAGTTTTGGGTTTAAATGGAACTGATCCAGGCATGGTAAAGATGTCAATCTCCAGTTCAAGTTTGTGATACTTGATTACTTTGTAGACAGTGTGTCTCTTGTAGGCAGTGTGCCTCTTGTGAGCAGTGTGCTTGGGCAGTGAGCCCTAATTGGCATGTGCCATCTATTTTTCTTATTCTTCTAACAGAGAATAATCCTTGGGTTAATCACCCCGTGGTTTTTGCCTTAACTGGGTTTTCCACGTCAAAATCTTGGTGTCTCATGTGTTGATGTGTATCTGCTCTAGTGTTTATGCTTTATGCTTTCATGAATGATTAATTGTTATGCTATTGAATAACAAAGTGGATTTAAGTGTTTGAATTAAAGCAAGTTAAGGATAACTGATTCACCCCCCCTCTCAGTTATCAACAATTGGTATCAAAGCCAAGTTCCTCTAAAAGGAGCTTAACCGCTTGAGGAGATCCAGGATGTCATCATACAAGAAGGATAGTCTGAAGTTTGATAGAACCAACTTCTCTCTTTGGAAAGGTTGCATGAAATGTCACTTGGAGTGTATGGGAAAGTCGTCCTTGTCCATGGTCACAAAAGCATATGTACCTCCATAGGGTGGTCCGACAACTCTAAATGAAATTACAGATGCTGAAAACAATCTGCAGACCAAAGAGGCTCTTCTAAGTGCTTTAACTGACTCAGAACTCTCAAATGTTATTGACCTACCAACTGCCTATGAGATCTGGGTCAAACTAGAACTTCTGCATGAAGGAGATGAGCATGTTAAGAGTGCAAGGTTGCAGAGTCTCAAAGGGAAATTTGAAAGACTGAAAATGAGAGATGATGAAAATATTACTACCTTTATGCCAAGAGTAAATGAGCTAGTGTGTGGAATCAGGAATGCTGGTGGAGTCTTGGATGAAAATGAGATTGTTGGCAAAATTCTCAGATCCCTTCCTGGTGCCTATAAAATCAAGGTTACTGCCATTGATGAATTCAGAGCCCATACAACTGTCACAAGAGACCAATTGGCTGGCAAACTAGCTGCATTTGAAATGACCGAGTTTGGAGATGATCCCCCCAAGACTGAATCTGCATTCAAAGCCATGGCATCTATGAAAGGCAAACAAAGATTTGATCTGGGAGAAAACTCTTCAAGGAAGCTGTCATGGTATGATCAAGCAAGAAGAGACATGGAAGTGGAAGAAGCAAAAATAGCTCAACTTGAAGCTCTCATTGCAAAGAGACTGCCAAGAGGTTTCGGTAAGTATGAAGGAAAATTACCCTTTAAGTGCTTCAACTACAATAAGATTGGTCATTTTGCCTCAAGATGTCTGGAAAGATCTACAAGGTCAAATTCTAACAGACAAAGGTTTCAAAAGAATTGTTATTATGTTCATGAAGAAGATGATAATGAAGGAGTAACAGATGATGAATCATAGATAGGAAACAAATCTAGAAATGAATGGGTGTTTATTGCCATCAAGGAAGAAGATCCAATGTCCTCTGAATCTATCAATCATAAGGTTGTAGAAAGAGCTTTGGCTGCCCAAGTTGAAGAAAAGGATGATTGGGTTATTGATAGTGGATGCTCTCAACATATGACAGGTGACAAGAACAAGTTCTTAGATTTGGAAAGGTATGAAGGAGGAATGGTAAAGTTTGGTGATAATTCTGTTGGCAGAATCAGAGGTAGAGGAACTATTTCTTTTGATGGAAAGAACAAAACCGGTAATGTATTGTATGTTGAAGGATTGAAGCACAATCTTCTTAGTGTTGGACAGTTGGTGGACAAAGGTTATGATCTCTAGTTCAAGAATGGAAGATGCAAGATCTTTGAAAGTTCCGAAACTGAGATTGCATCCGATACTCAAACAAAAGGTAATAGCTTTCATCTAGTTGGTACTAATAAAAGTTGTCTATTTGTTCAAGTTGATCAAAGTTGGCTATGGCATAGAAGGATGTGTCATGTAAATTTTGATAACATCATCAAGATAAGCAATACTCAGGCTGTAAGAGATCTTCCAAAATTGGTAAAACCTACAAATAGTTTGTGCAAAGAATGTCATCTAGGTAAACAGAGCAGAGTCTCATTCAAAAGCAAGGATCAGTCCTCTACCAGATTATTGGAATTAGTTCATACTGATCTATGTGGTCCGACAAGAATCAAGAGTATGCAATGTGATAGATACTTCATGTTACTGATTGATGATCATTCCCAGATGATGTGGGTTACCTTTCTGAAAGAGAAATCAGAAGCTTTTGAGAAGTTCAAAATCTTCAAGGCTATGGTAGAGAATCAAACTAGATTAAAACTGAAATGTCTGAGATCTGATAGAGGTGGTGAATTCACATCTAGTGAGTTCATAGATTTTTGTGAGAAGCATGGCATAAAGAGATAGTTGTCTGCTCTAGGACTCCACAGCAGAATGGAGTAGTAGAGAGAAAGAACCGGACCATCCAAGAAGCATCCAGGACAATGATGATGGAAGCAAATGTTCCCCAGATGTTTTGGAGAGAAGCTGTCAGCACTGCAGTCTATACTCTCAACCAAGTTCAAATCAAAAGCAATACCGGTAAGACTCCTTATGAACTTTGGTTTGGCATCACTCCTACTGTGAGATATTTCAGAGTATTTGGTAGCAAATGTTACATTAAAAGAGATGAAGATCTAGGAAAGTTTGATGCTAGAAGTGATGAAGGAATTTTCTTGGGTTACTCCACTCAAAGCAAAGCATACCGGTGTTACAATAAGAGATTGAGAAAGATGATAGAAAGTAAAATGTGAAGGTTGATGAAGGAATTAAGAAGCCCTCAAAGTTTTATGAATATGATGAAGATAATCAGAATGGTATTTTGGTTCGAGGAGCTCAATCCTCTTCTGAAAGTCAGATTCAGACTGATTCGGTAAATCAGGAAGAAGAGATAGGTCTGAATGAGTCTGATCAAGAAACAGAAGTGCAAGAAACTCCCAAAGTTCCAAGGTATGTAAGACTGAACCACTCTGAAGATTAGATTATAGGTGACAAAAGCAAAGGTGTGCAAACTAGGACAATTGCTCAAAATTCAGATGAATATTGTCTAATTTCAAAGATTAAACCTAAGACAATAAATGATGCCTGCAATGATGAAAACTGGACCAAAGCAATGGAGGAAGAGTTGATGCAAATTGAGAAAAATCACACTTGGGATCTTGTTCCTAGACCTAGAGACAAGAATGTGATTGGAACCAAATGGGTCTTCCGGAACAAACTTAATGAAGTTGGTGAAGTAATCAGAAACAAAGCCAGATTGGTCTGCAAAGGCTACTCTCAAATAGAAGGAATTGATTTTAAAGAAACCTTTGCTCCGGTGGCAAGAATTGAAGCAGTCAGACTATTTCTCGCATTTGCTGCCTTCAAAGACTTCAAGGTATATCAGATGGATGTCAAGTCTGCCTTCCTAAATGGTGATTTGGAAGAAGAAGTATACATTGAGCAACCGGATGGATTTCAATTGTCTGATCATGGTGATATGGTCTACAAGTTGAAGAAAGCACTATATGGATTGAGGCAAGCCCCAAGAGCTTGGTATGAAAGATTGGATAAACATCTTGTGCAGATTGGTTTCAACAAAGGTATTGTTGACAGTAACTTGTATTTTAAAATTGATCATGAAAAGATAGCATGTGTAAAACTTTTGCAAATCAAATGAAAAGTGAGTTTGAGATGTTTATGCTTGGTGAAATGAATTTCTTCTTGGGTCTACAAATCACTCAAACAAAGAAAGGGATCTTCATTTCTCAGACCAAATATGTGAAAGAATTGTTGAGGAAATTTGGGATGGAGGATTCAAAGCCAATGAATACTCCCATGGCAACCGGATGCAAGTTGAGCAAAGATGATGACTCTCCTAAGGTAGATCAGACAAAGTACAGATCAATGGTTGGTGGATTGTTGTATCTCACTCAAACTAGACCAGATATTATGCAAGCTGTTGGTCTTGTTGCTAGATTCTAGGCTGATCCCAGAGAATCTCATGTCATGGCAATCAAGAGAATTTTTAGATATCTAAAAGGGACAGTGGAGTATGGTTTGTGGTATCCTAGAGATCATGATTTCTCTCTTCATGCATACACAGATGCAGATTAGGTAGGAGATGTGGATGACCGGAAGAGTACCAGTGGTGGAGCGTTCTTTTTGGGAAAGAGATTGGTTTCTTGGCTAAGCAAGAAACAAGATGCAATATCTCTGTCTACAACTGAAGCAGAATACATTACAGCAGCAGGTAGTTGCACTCAAGTTTTATGGATGAAGCAGATGCTAAGAGATATTAAAGTAGAGTATGAGGAGCCTATCACAATTTTCTGTGACAATTCCAGTGCAATAAATATTTCTAAGAATCTAGTGTTGTATTCTAAGACTAAGCATATATCTATCAAGTTTCACTTTCTGAGAGAGCAAGTGAACAAGGATGAAGTTAGATTGGAGTTTGTGCCCTTAAAGGATCAGATTGTAGATATCTTTACTAAACCTCTTCCTAAGGAATCTTTTGAGTATCTCCGGGAGAAGTTAGGGGTTGTTGCCCCTCCGGTGATGAACTAGGATGCACTGATGTGCATCAGGCCGGTGGATATCACAGTCATATCTTGTGATCCGAATTGGTGATGGGGAGTTGCTACTCAGGGGGAGCAGCTGGTATGATTCTAATGTGTTAAAGTTGCAAGTATGAGCCCTTTTCCATTGATGTCAAAGGGGGAGAGAAGACATGTGAAAAACAAGTGGTTGATGATCAAAGGGGGAGCAGTAAAGAAATAGAAGACATGTGAAGAGTTGCTGCTGATAGGGGGAGCTGTGACAGAAAGGAGAAGTTCTTGTCTTGATGGTTTTTCACATCATATGTTGCCATCAATGACAAAGGGGGAGATTGTTGCAAGTATGAGGATAACCAGTGTTGTCATTGATGTCAACATACTCATATTGCATTAATGAGAAGGATTGGATGAGTTGTGTGCTAAGGATATTGAGGAAATTAGTCTCAATCAGGAACAATGAAGAACAGTGATGACAGTAAGGTAAAAGTCCAAGATAAGATGAAGATCAGAGGATGTGGTTCAAAGAGTTTGCAGATATGAGTCTTTAGATGATCCAGTCAAGTTTTCAGAGGTCTGCATAATGATCTAAAGAAGTTATGATTGATCTAGTAGAACCAGTTCTGGAAGATGTTCAGTAGTGACAGGGTGTCACAGTTTGGTCCGGTGAGCTCCAGAATTGCATTATCGAATTCTACGGATTGGAGGGAGTGTTGAAGGAAGTGACAACTAGATTTGTTTATGGTTTGGAGGTCTAGAAGCACCTTTTTCATTGTGACAGTAGCGACAGATTGTGTTCTTGAAGTTCTAGATGAAGAAGAGAAGAATTCCAGTAAGCTGATAAAGTGCAGATGTTCTTGGTGACTTAGGAAAGGTTTTGGTGATCCTTGGATCGTGTACAATTCTTATTGGTGGTCCGCATTGAAGTTAGAGTTTGGATTTGATGTAAAGACCACTAGTTGTTGGTGTTCTTCCTGAGATAGGCTGACCGGATGTACTGCACGTCTTCTGGATGATCTAAAAATGTTTGCTGACTTAGATGAGTGTTCCTAAGTCGATGCCTTGTATAAATAAAGGATTGCGAAGTCATTCCAAAGTGTGAATTGTGTGGATGAGTGTGGCATAGCGAAGAAAAGGAGCGAAAGGTAGAGCAGGAGTTTTGGGCTTAAATGGAGCTGATCCAGGCATGGTAAAGATGTCAATCTCCAGTTCAAGTTTGTGATACTTGATTACTTTGTAGACAGTGTGTCTCTTGTAGGCAGTGTGCCTCTTGTGAGCAGTATGCTCAGGCAGTGAGCCCTAATTGGCATGTGCCATCTATTGTTCTTATTCTTCTAATAGAGAATAATCCTTGGGTTAATCACCCCGTGGTTTTCCCCTTAACCAGGTTTTCCATGTCAAAATCTTGGTGTCTCATGTGTTGATGTGTATCTGCTCTAGTGTTTATGCTTTATGCTTTCATGAATAATTAATTGCTATGCTATTGAATAACAAAGTGGATTTAAGTGTTTGAATTAAAGCAAGTTAAGGATAACTGATTTACCCCCCCTCTCAGTTATCAACAGTAATAGCAACATAAATGGAAAACATTAAGTAGATCTTCAATGGTTCCCATCCATGGTAGATAAACTAAATACACATGTTCCAAACTGAGAAATGTTAATGAAGGGTCCCACCAATCAGGATGAAGTTTAACTCATAATTATTCCTCGATATTTGGATTCCTAGGATTAGTACAAAGAACCAAGTCACCAAGTTAAAAACTCTTTCAATAATTTGCCTTTGTTATAAGTTCTCTATAAATTTCATTGATCTACATAAAGTATGTTCGATGCATTAACTCTTCTCTTATAGAGTGTGTCAAGCTCTTATAAAAATTGTTCTTTGTATGTAATATCATCATCATGAAGAGAAACACACAAATAAGGAATCTCTAGCTTATGAGGCACAATAGCCCTAGTACTAGAAACCAATGAATAAGGTGTGTACCTTGACTGTGAATAGTAATATGATAAGAGCATAATGAAAGGATGGATTGTGTATGCTAATTAGTACCTTGCTTATCAAGTATCTTTCTCAAAAACTTCTCAATAATATTATTATTAGCCTCTACTTGACCATGTCCCTATGGGTAGTAGGGATAAGAGAAACATTATTGAATTTAAATTTTTTCTTTAAAAAATCACTTTTCTCTTTTTGAAAGATGTACCATTATCTATAATGATAGTGAATGGAAAACCAGATCTAGAAATAATATTATCCATAATGAAATCACATATATTAGATATTGTAGTAGACTTAAGGGAATAGCCTCAACCAACTTAGTAGAATAATTTATAGTGAAATGATGATAAATTCTTGTCAATTTAAAGAAGTTGGGGGTGTTTCTAGGTGTTTTTGCACTGCTCAACTTAGATAAAATACTAAGTAATTTCTCTCTCCTGAAAGGAATCAAATACCAAAGAATGGAAAATGACTACCCCAAGGTCTATGTAACTACTTTAAGTCTTGGCCTTACAAGATAACTTAGTTGTTTGATGTGAATTACTTTTTTACACAAAGGGACTTACACAAATTGGACAGACTTTCCAATACATAAGGGTTAAATTGCACATAAATAATCAATTTTAAATTTAGCATTCGATAAACAAATTAATTCAAACATATATTGCTATAAAATGTAACATTTTAGCCTATAACCAGTAATATATCATCTTGCATTCATGAGATATAAACTCTATAACAACAATATGCAAGTTTACAAATCCTATTATAATCCTAAACTAATCAAATTTAATTAAAAAAAAAGTGCAAAAGATAGGGCAAGAAAGAGAAAGGGTAGAGAGAAAAGATAAATGAAAATTCAAGCTTTTACCCACATTCAACCTCAACAATGGATACACTAGTAGAAAAACAGCAATAAATGACTAAAAAAACTACTAAAAATTGCATATAAATGACTAAGCTTGGTCACGTGACCATTAGTATTTTATTGCCAGTCATTTATAATGCGACCAAATTTATGACAACCATTTTTAGTCATTTATTGGTTGTTTTGATTGATCAATTTGGTAGTATATTTAGTCGTTAATTTAGTCATTGATTGTTGTTAATTGGTCATTTATTTAGTCATGGTAGTCATAATTTATTTAGTCATTGTAATCATTAATTTTCATCAATTGGTAGTATATTTAGTCATTTTATTCACTGATTTCCATCCATTGGCAGTATATTTAGTCATTTGTATTAACTGATTTCTGTCCATTGGTAGTATATTTAGTCATTTTAATCATTATTTTGCAATCAATTGGTCATATATTTAGTCATATTTATTCACTGATTTCTATCAATTGATAATATATTTAGTGAATTTAATTATTAATTCGCGTCAATTAGTAGTATATTTAGTCATTTTAATTGACTGATTTCCATTAATTGGTAGTAAATTTAGTCATTTTAATTTTTAATTGTTGTCATTTGGTAGTTTATTTAATTGTTTTTGTTCACTGATTTCTATCAACTGGTAGTATATTGATACTATTATCACTCCATATTGCACCCTTGCTAAGTTGCAGAACTTAGCTTATTTGTGAAACATGGGATCCTTCCCAAGTTTGTGGGTCACCTATGATGAAAAGAAACCTCCAAAGAGGGCAGGTTCCCTTGATATTGTTATCACCAAATAGTGCACCCTTACTGAGTTGCAAAACTCAACCTACTGGTGAAACATGGGATCTTTCTAGGTTTGTGAGTCACCTATGATGGAAAGAACCTCCAGAGTGAGCTAGTTCTCTTGGTTCTATCACCTACTCTAAACTACCTACTGTTGTTTGCAAAGGAAAGAGATAGGAATTGGCATGAAAATGAAAACCTACGATCTAAGTGATACACCAAATGACTTTTGACCTGCACTTGTTTAAATGAACATAATATGATCAACAACCTAAGCTTTGACATACACAACCCAAAATTTCACATGTCTCTCGCATAAGTATTTCATGACTAGGTTTGATAACTAGGATGAAATTTAGAAGGAGATGGAAATGTTCTCACAACTTAAACTTTTCTCCTAGCTAGTTAAACACAAGTAATGACCTGCAAAAGCACATATATTCTACATAAAGGAAATGAAAAATAGGACAGAAATCAAGGGTAAGAAGCATCACCACAAGATCACATCAACCATTTTGAAGCTTGCACAATGAAACATCTTTGAGAAGGTAAAAATAGCTTGATTTATTGATCAAAAATGCTTACAAACAGCATACATATCTGAAAATAAGTTACAATGCTTTCTCTTTGCTAAAAAACCTTCATGGTTACAATACATAGCTCAAAGAATGGGCAAGAAATTGATTTTCTGAGTTACAATGCACCAAAAGATAGAAAGAAGCTTGTTTCAGCTTACAATGCTTTTCCAAAAGTGAAAAGAACTAAGGAAAAATGAAAGTAAACTCTACTTTTGACTATCCTACGCTAGAGAAAAAGTAGGACAGGTTTAAAATTCATTAAATGTTTCATTTATGACTATTGTTGACTGCTTCCTTGAACCTTGGGCACTTGAAACTGCCTTTGTCTCATGCTTTGAATGCCTGGAAACTTCTTGGTGGTGTTGGAAAAAGACAAGTTGATCTTTTCAACTATTATCTATACTCCTAGATGTTTACACATGTCATATTTCTATTCAAACTACCTTTGTAAATGCTTCAACTACTGCTATATTCCTACAAACTAGTCTCTAGGTCACCCAAACTACCTCAACAGCCCTGTGCAAGATAATAGGACATGTGTGCAACTGTCTTTGATTTCTCAACAACCTCTTGGAGGTGTAGGAGAACTTCAAGGTTATCTTTGACACATGTTCTCTTGACTCTGTCCTATGCCATTTTATTACTTCAGTAACACATTTCCTGACTGAGACTATCACTTGGTAGACCTCTCTGTCTACTTCATAAGTGTTTTTCTTGTAGATGCTACCATGATTGTCTTATATTACTATTACATTCAACTCCCCTCTTGAAGAGCCTTAAGACTGGAATTAAATGCTTCTGTCACTAGCTTAGAAATTCTCCTATCTACCTTTGATACTAACCTTGTAAACCCTCTAAGTCCATTGGTCCTTGCACATATGTCGACTTTACTCTGACTATGTAGATTGCTATAGAGGAAGACTGTCACTCATAAAAATTGGTGGTTGTCCTCATTTAGGCATCACTGACCCTGCTACAACTTGTCATGGCAACCCTATGACTATCCCCTAATGTCTTGGCATTCAGCATACCCTCCAATAACTTGCATTGACAAACACCTATCCTGAGGTCTGCCACTAGGTATCACTAAGCATAGAAGCACAAAGACATTCATAGATGTCTTCTTCACAAATCCATGACTATCCCATGAAGCTCATTGTCCTAGTTCAAGATCACATTGTCATCTCTGTAGAGATCCTATCTCATTCACCCAACTTGCTCTAGTTCATAAGCTGCCACTATGAATTGTTACCTGTAGCAATAAATTGTCCTTATCTCTGATGATTATGCCTCTGATGACTGTCATCATTGGTAGGATGCCTCAATTGTCATGGATGCCTCATCTTTGGTAGGATTCCTAAACTCAAGTAAAGAATGCAAGCTATAAATTTGTCCAAAAGAACATTTTTTGGATCACTCCAACAATAAAAAAAACTGGGTTGGATTCTCCTACGCTCAGATTTCAATCTACATAT
The DNA here is from genome assembly GCA_027924645.1 of Cunninghamia lanceolata. NCBI lineage: Eukaryota > Viridiplantae > Streptophyta > Pinopsida > Cupressales > Cupressaceae > Cunninghamia > Cunninghamia lanceolata. The sequence continues at coordinate 12,934,453 of BSBN01000739.1, forward strand.
TAAGAGGCATTTGTATATAAAATTGCCAAACAAGAAGAAATGAGATCAATAGAGCCTCTTACCTCATCTGAATCCGTGGAATTATGCTCATTCTATGCAGAAACTATAGGCTTAACGAAGGAAACCAACTGTGAAACTTTCTCAGTGAGACTGTATATGCAATTCATTACATGTTGGTACCCTTCATTTGAGTTGACATGATCTAGAGAGGCTCTTATTGGGCATCTAACAGATGGTTGTGAAATCTTTGTTGACGAACTAGATTTCCACTTCATCCTACTCTTAGATTTCCTAGTCTCTTCGATGAGCTTTATGATCATCAATATGAATCTCTTTATCAAAGGGACTTCAAAACACCTCCTTCTGATACAACGTAGTCTCCTCGATCTACTTCATTTTATTAAATGTGGATCCTTCCATTGGAGGGACCTTAAAACTTCTTATCCCGATATGTTATATTCTCCTCGATGATGTTCTTTTATACAAATTATTGTTGGCAAGAGACACTATATGGATTCATGGTTGTTGTCATTGATGGCAACAAAGGTCATCCCACATATCCGCAAGTCATAATGTGTCTCTACCGGAAGTCAGAATAAAGAATGTTGTGGTCCGGTGAACAAGAACAGAGCATGTGGCAAGGTCTGACAGATTGATCCGGATCTCTCAGAGGAAGTGTCTTGGTGCAGTGCGGATTTGGGGAAGTCAAGAGGACTACCTTGAGTGGTATATTCCAAGGATTTAGCCTCTGGTGATGGACAAGGAGAAAGATATGAATAGTTAAGTACTAGATTCCTGAGAGACAGTGAAAACAGAGGAAGAACTGACTGACAGAGTATCAGACTACTTTCCGGATGTGTTACTATTGATGATAGAGGTTGTGAAGGCATGAATCATGTTTGGCCGACATGATTAATGATATCTACAAGTATATGCTTGATCCGCATTGCTTGGTGAGGAAGGATTCAGTCGACAGAACAAGAGTTTGTAAGAAACTAGACTGTTCCGGATGCCGACTAGAAAGGTGATGAAATTACTTGTGCGGATATATATAGAGGATGGATTTAGTTGTGAAGGCAGTGGTGGTGTGAAGATATATGCGAATAAGTCCAGAACAGAGCAGAGGTAGCAAAAAGGATCCGGTATGTGAAAGATAGCAGAATAAAGAACAGAGGAAAGATGAAGTGCAGCAAATCAATGTACTGAGCCTAACCGGAACTGAACTCCAGCATATGCAGATGCTTCCAATCAGTTCAAGACTGTGATTCTTATCACTTTGTAGACAGTGTGTCTTCTTGTAGGCAGTGGGCCTCTTGTGAGCAGTGTGCTCGGGCAGTGAGCCCTAATTGGCAAGTGCCATTTTTTGTAATCTCCTATTCTTCTAACAGAGAATAATTTTGGGTTAATCACCCCGTGGTTTTCTCCCTTAACAGGGTTTCCACGTCAAAAATACTGTGTTATGTGTTTCTTATTTCATGTTAATGTTTTAGTGTTTGATTCAATGCTGCATCAATTAATAAGAAAGTTCAATAAGGGAAATAATTAGGATAACTGATTCACCCCCCCCCTCTCAGTTATCAACAATTGGTATCAGAGCTAAGTTCCTCCTAATAGAGCCTAACAGCTTGAGGAAGATCTGGGATTTCAAATGGATGCATATGGTTTAAGGGAGCAACTCAAGACTGCTCTTGAGGATCTTGAACAGTCAAATTCTGAAGTCAGTGAATTAAAGGAAAGACTCAAACAGGCTGATGAATTCATGAGAGAATTAAAAGACAAATTAAGTCTCTCTATGAAAAAGAGAAAGGAGCTGCTCCAACAGTTGGCAAGACAAAGTGAAGAAAGCAATACAAATGAAGAATTGACTAAGCAAACCAAGTTATGTGAAAAGTTATCAAAAGAAGTCATTATGTTAAGACATGAAATGGAATCAGGAACTATAAAGTTTACTCAAGAGATTGAAGAAAAAAGAAAGGCTGAAGACAATCTAAGACAATCTCTTAAAGAAAAATCAGAAGAATGCCACCAGATGGACAGGATTATCAGACATCTTGAATCTGATCTTGAAGATGCCAAAGATAATGAAGAAAAACTTGAGGATCAAATTGCCTCTCTCAAAAGAGACCTTCAAACAGCAAATGAATAAAGAGAAATTCAAGATAAGTTCTGCTCAACTTGAAGTTCTTCTTGGAAGTCAAAAGAGGACAGATGACAAGTATGGTTTGGGATATGAGAAAGGAGAAAGCTCCGGATCCGGACAGAAGAATCTTGGATCAGAAAATCCAAGGAGCAGGCCTAGAAGACCTCCGGTAAGACAGCCAAATGCTCAAAGATATCCATCCTTCAATGGATACTGCCACAGCTGCAACCACTTTGGTCACAAAGCTAATCAGTGCAGAATGAGAATGAATCAGATTAATTCATCCTTCTCCGGACAGTGCTTCAACTGCAAAAGGTATGGACACAAATCCCATGAATGCAGAATTATGCAAGTAAACAAATCATTCAAAGGTAGATGCTTCACATGCAATAGAGTAGGTCATATGGCTAATCAATGCAGATCAAGAGGATATCAGTCAAATATGCAAAGAAATGTTATTTGCCAAATCTGCAATAGGTCCGGTCATAATGCTAAAGTCTGCAGAAACAAGTATCAGGACAAAAGAGGTCCGGTGTATAATCAGAATCAAGACAAGGGTAAACAAAAGATGAATGCGGATGAAGTTAGGAATCAGATGAGCAAGATTTGGGTGAAGAAAATTTTAGAGAATGTAGAGGTTGGATCCGCACCAGACTCTGGTGCTGATATTTCTTCTGGAAATTAAAAAGTGAGCTCAGGCTCAGGGGGAGACTCAAAGAAAATCCTGTTCCCCCAGCCAAACAAGTGGTGCCGAATGTGGCACAAGATGCGGATTAAAGGGTTTGCAGATATGAGTCTTGAGATGCTTCAGTCAAGTTTTCAGAGGTCCGCATGGAGTCATGAAAAAGCTGTGATCGATCAAATAAGACATGTTCAGGGAGATGCTCCGGTATGATAAAGGATTACAAAAAGGTCCGGAGAGATCCGGAAGTGCACTATCTTGTTCTGCGGATTGGACAGAGTGTTTGGGATGTTCTTGTAATATGTTACCTCGATTTATTCATGATTGAAAGATCCGGATGATATCCACAGATCAGGACTAATCCGGGATACTCCAAGCTATCCAGACAAGGCAAACCGGAATGATGTAGGTGAAGCATTTATTGCAGACAGATATTAGGGTTCGCGGAGCAATTTAAGGGACTTCTCAAAAGTCATTTGCTCACTCTGCACTCGAGAAGAAGCGAAAAGTGGAGCTCTGCAACAAGGTTCATCAAGCACACCAAGGATCTCCTGCCGAAGTCATTGCATAAAGAAATCAATCCAATCACTCCGTGCAAGTCGAAGGCGCATAAGAAACATCCCTACAAATCATTGGAGGTAGATCCACTAGGAGCCTTCTCTAGTGTTCCTCACGGAGTTTTACATACTGAAGACATTAGGGTTTACATACATGCAAGCATTGAGGAATTTGGGGAATTCAAATTAAGAGACCTCTATCACAAGCAACTGATAGACAATGCTTTTGAGCTTAAACCAGAGTATAAGGATATCCAGAAGAAACAATTTGAGCAATTTATTCATTTCCCCTGCTTTGAAGAAGATGAATGGGTCCGGTATGTACTGAGCAGGATGCATGACAACTTTCTATGGCTAGATAGACCCTGCAAGATCACAAAAGAGGCAATTAGAGCAGTAACTGGTCTATACTCTTCCGGAGGGATACCTATCCTCAAATCTGTCAAGAACAACATTGTAACTGAGGCCACCGGATCAAAATTTGATAAGAGGGCAATGACCATTGAAGATATTTCAGATCCGGATATCAAATATGCATCAATGATAATAGGATACAAGATCTATCACTCCAGCAGGGAGAATTCTGTATCCGGAACTGCAGTATACACTGCCTATGAAATGCTAAGAAAGAATGCAGAATATGATCTCTGCGAACTACTGCTAAGCCAATTAATGGAAAATATACAGAAAATCAAGAAGGATAAGAAGAATTCCTTTAAGTATGGTACTCTTATTGTATGTCTATTCTTCTACTTCATGAATGAGCTACCCGGATCAAGTGGATGGGTATGGCAGAATGATAAACCTGTTGCAGTCCAGATAAGAGACTATTTGCATGGACTTGGGGATGCAAAAGTGAGAAATACAGCTCTATGGGGATACTTCAAAAACTTTCAGAGCATGATGCAAGCAAGAGAGAGAATTCCCCAGTCTCTTGTTGAAAAATACAAAGACTCAGTGTGCTTTATGGTTGACACTGATCAGTGCCTAATGGAGGCAGTGGAGCCAAGGACTGTATGGATCATGCCCATGGGGTATGAAGTGGATGAACAGATAGTGGAGTTGCATGTTCAACACATGCTAAGTCAGCCCAAAGATCCTAAGGCAGAAAGGTTTGGAACCTTTGAGGAGCTGAAAAATACATGTAGAACTCAGGGAACCTGAGATTAAAAGAAAGGTGAGAAAAGAAGTAGAGCACATTGCTCAAGGCCTAGGCATCTCAAAAGAAGCACTTGATGCTAGCCGGGAAAAGAGGAGGAAGGCTGAGGAAGAAGAGAAAAGTAAAGAAAGTGCTCCGGTTGAAGCTCCCACCTGGACCAGATCATCAAAGAGATCTGCACCTCCCACAACCAAAAGTTCAAAACCGGAAGTCCAGGCATCCGGTAAGAGATCCAAGACAAAAGCCACAAGGGCTTATGGAAGCCAAAAGGATGAAGAGGAAATAGAGTCAGATGAGGGAGTAAAAGAAATAAAGAAACAGAAGAAGAAAGGATCTGGTAAACCCTCCACAGGCCAAGACAAGGATGAAATGGCGGAGGTATCTATTGAAAAGCCCACTCTGTCTCTAGAGAGCATAATCAAGTCAGTCACGGTGGATGGAAACCTTCAACCAATGACTGAATCCTATGATGACTTCAGTGAGGCTGACCAAAAGACTCTGCAGGAAGCCACAGTCAAATATCTTAACATATATAATAAGGCTTTCATTGAGATCATATCTCTTATTCCTAAAAGCCTAGAAAAGGAATTGGAAGTAAGAAAGAATAATGCTCATGCTAAAGATCTTGAGATCCGGGAGCAGATAGCTATTCAGCTATATCCTCAAATTGATCCCAAGACAATGAACATTATCTTCAAGGACTACAAAGATGAGTTCAGAAGTAAAGCCAGGATGAATCAACTCATGCTTGGTGAGACTGACAGAGTGGCCCAAGAGACAGAAGAGATCCTCCGGAAGGCCTTCAAAAGGTTCAATCTTCCTGTTGTAGAGGACTTAGGTGCAGAAACAGCTGCTGATTTGGAATCATCTGTTCCGGAAGAAGTGAGCCCTGAACAGACAAACATCTCTCCTCCGGTTTCCCCTACAGTCTCCGGATCCAAAGAAGAAGAGCAATTACAGGAGAAGGAAGCAGTGGTGAAAGACAAAGAGGTTGACAGTTCCAAGACTGCAGAAGAAAAGAAACATCTGTCTCCGGCAAGAGACACTGCACAAACTGTTCAACAATTTTTGAGCAAAGAAACTTTAGAGATTGATGAACCGGAGCTTCTAAAAGGCCCATTCGACTTTGACTCTCTCTCTCCGGTACAAACAATGAAGATAGCTTCATTTGCAAATGCCAAGGCAAATGAAAAGCTCCTGAAGTCTCATATGGAAGACTGTGAGTTGATAGAGGCTGCTTCCAGAGTACTTGTAAAGATTATGCCATCAATCCAGATAGATCCGACAGCCTCCACTTCCGGTAATCTAAAAACCTTAGTCAGCAGTGTTGATACACATTTTGAGTCTCTAGAAAAATCAGCTGAAGAAAAGGTCCGGAAGGAATTTTTGGATAAGAGATTTTCAGAAATATTAGAATTAATCTCTAAAGATAGGAAGATTGTAAGCATTGGAATAAAGAGCTTAGAGAATGCTCTTAAGGATGGCGGTGACATCTACAAATTTTGTATATCCTGGTCAAAGGCAACAGCAGCAATTGATAAGAAAATAAAAGAGGAACAGGATAAGCTACAAAGCTTATCTCAAAGTTTTGATCCTCTCTCTTCCTCCATAATAAATCAAGAATGTCAGACTATTGCAGTCTTGAATGAAATAAAGAATCTTGAGAAGGAAAGGAAGAATATCACTAACCGGATGGGAGAACTTAGAAGGATTATAATCCCTAAGTTGGAAACTATGCATGAGGCCATCAGTGATGCTCAGACCACCGCCCAAACAAAAGATCCGACAGATCTCAAGCGGGCAGAAGCTTTTGCATTTTTGTTGAGTGGTCACATTTCAATTTTGGACAGAATGAAGCAAAGTTGGGCTACAGAAATGATCCAATTGCAGACATCCTTTGCAGACATTCTTCAGTATATGTGAGTATGTAAATATGCGGCTATGTATAGAAAATTTTTGAAAATTTTGATATGCGGACCCTACCCTTTGCCATTGATGTCAAAGGGGGAGTGAGGAGCAGTGAAAAATGAGGAATCCAACTAAGGGGGAGTTCCGGAAATTGTATATAAAGACAGAGCATCAGCAAAGGGGGAGCATAGTGAAAACACTTAGTCATTTTTCACTAAGTGTTGCCATCAATGCCAAAGGGGGAGATTGTTGGCAAGAGACACTATATGGATTCATGGTTGTTGTCATTGATGGCAACAAAGGTCATCCCACATATCCGCAAGTCATAATGTGTCTCTACCGGAAGTCAGAATAAAGAATGTTGTGGTCCGGTGAACAAGAACAGAGCATGTGGCAAGGTCCGACAGATTGATCCGGATCTCTCAGAGGAAGTGTCTTGGTGCAGTACGGATTTGGGGAAGTCAAGAGGACTACCTTGAGTGGTATATTCCAAGGATTTAGCCTCCGGTGATGGACAAGGAGAAAGATATGAATAGTTGAGTACCAGATTCCTGAGAGACAGTGAAAACAGAGGAAGAACTGACTGACAGAGTATCAGACTACTTTCCGGATGTGTTACTATTGATGATAGAGGTTGTGAAGGCATGAATCATGTTTGGCCGACATGATTAATGATATCTACAAGTATATGCTTGATCCGCATTGCTTGGTGAGGAAGGATTCAGCCGACAGAACAAGAGTTTGTAAGAAACTAGACTGTTCCGGATGCCGACTAGAAAGGTGATGAAATTACTTGTGCGGATATATATAGAGGATGGATTTAGTTGTGAAGGCAGTGGTGGTGTGAAGATATATGCGAATAAGTCCAGAACAGAGCAGAGGTAGCAAAAAGGATCCGGTATGTGAAAGATAGCAGAATAAAGAACAGAGGAAAGATGAAGTGCAGCAAATCAGTGTACTGAGCCTAACCGGAACTGAACTCCAGCATATGCAGATGCTTCCAATCAGTTCAAGACTGTGATTCTTATCACTTTGTAGACAGTGTGTCTTCTTGTAGGCAGTGGGCCTCTTGTGAGCAGTGTGCTCGGGCAGTGAGCCCTAATTGGCAAGTGCCATTTTTTGTAATCTCCTATTCTTCTAACAGAGAATAATTTTGGGTTAATCACCCCGTGGTTTTCTCCCTTAACAGGGTTTCCACGTCAAAAATACTGTGTTATGTGTTTCTTATTTCATGTTAATGTTTTAGTGTTTGATTCAATGCTGCATCAATTAATAAGAAAGTTCAATAAGGGAAATAATTAGGATAACTGATTCACCCCCCCCCTCTCAGTTATCAACAATTATTTTGTCAAAGAGACTTTAGAACAACTCTTACCAATATGGTATGGTGTCTTCGATGATGTTTGTTTTATCGGGGAGACTTGAAAGTAGCTCCCACCAATACGATGCAGTCTCTTCAACGATGCTTACAATCTATCATGCAGATTATTCTATTGGAGGGACTTTGCAGTATCTCCTACCGATATAGTGTAGTGTCTTCGAACATGCTTCTTCATGCAAATTGCTTTATCAGAGGGACTTCAAAGTTACTCTCACCAATATGGTAGAGTCTCCCTGATACAGGTTATTTCCTATTAGGACCCGATAGCAAATATGAGCTTAATAAGAAGATGACTATGGGAAAATAGAATGGGATGTTTAAAGTGGCAGATTTATATGACGGACTAAGTGATAGGCTACATAAAGGAATCATAGTAAAACACTATTGGTCATTGGCTTAGGGTTAGGGTTTTAAAAGAAACAAGTCAACCCTATGCTATGGTTAACTCATGCTCATACTGTTAGAATCAAGGCAAACAATTGAGAGGGGGGTGAATCAGTTGTCCCAAAACTTCCTCTTATTAATTACTTAAATCCTTCTTGTAATTCAGCAGCATAATCATAAATTAATCATGGAAACATAATGCAATCATTCAAGAGTAAAAACACATTAACACATATGACACCAAGATTTTGACGTGGAAAACCCGATTAAGGGAAAAACCATGAGGTGACTAACCCAAGATTATATTCTCTATTAGAAGAATAAAAGGAACAAAATGGCACATGCCAATTAGGGCTCACTGCCCGAGCACACTGCTCACAAGAGGCCCACTGCCTACAGGAGACACATTGTCTACAGAATAATAAATATTACATACTTGAACTGAAGAATAGCATCTTCACCATGCTTGAGTCAGTTCCATTTAAGCCCAACACTTCTGCTCTGCTTTTCACACTTCTTCTCTCTACCACACTCTCATCTCCCCAAGATACATTTGAAATGACTTCACAACTTCTCATTTATACAAGACATTTGACTTTGGGATAATCATCCAAGTCGGCATACATTACAGAGCATATACAACTTGACTAATTACAAAAGACTTCATTCGGATCAACACATTGTTGGCTACATAGATCTGAGACTTTAATCTTCCTTTAGGAATATGCCATGCTTCAAAGAACATCTTCAAGATCATCCACAGGATGTGTAACTCATCTGATCGGCCAGACTTAGGAAGAACAACATCATTCGGAAGTAATTCTTCAATTATGAGCTCAATCTTCAATGCAGACCACCAATATGAACTGGACACAATCCAAAGACCTCCACAAGCTTTCTTGAATCACCAAGAACATCCACACTATTTTTGCTTACTGAAATCTTTCTCTCCTTCATCTGGAACCTCAAGAACACAGTCTGTCATCACTGTTATATTGGAATAGATGCTTGCAGACCTCCAGACCACAAACCATTTGAGTTGTTAATTCAAATTGACTTCTTAAACACTCCACCAAATCTACAGAACAAGATATTGCATTTCTGGATCTCACTGGACCTTTCTGTGTCACTCTGTCACCTCTAAAAATCTGCCAGAACCAGTTTTACTCAAGTGGCCATAACTTCTTCAGATCTTCATGCGGACCTCTCAAATATTTACTAGATCATCTTAAGACACATATCTACAAACCCTTTGATGTGCATCCTCTGACCTTCATCTTAGCTGGGATCTTTACCTCACTGTCTTCACTGTTCTTCTCTGTTCCTGATAGGACTAATTTTCTCAATATCCTCAGCATATAACTCATCCAATCCTTGACATCAATGACAACACCGGTTAGGCCCATACTTGCAACAATCTTCCCTTTTGTCATTGATGGCAACATATGATGTGAAAAATTGTTTTAACCATCAAGACAAGAGCTTCTCCTTACTGACTGTCATAGCTCCCCCTATCAACCACAACCATTCACATGTCTTCTCTTTCTTTATTGCCCCCCTTTGATCAGCAATCTATTTTGTTTTTCACATGTCTTCTCTCCCCCTTTGACATCAATGGCAAAGGGCACATACTTGCATCAATACCAACTGCTCCCCCTGAGTAGTAGCTTCCCATCATCAATCCAGACCACAAGATATGACTATGAGATCCACCGGACTGATGCACATTAGTGCACCTTAATTCAGAACTGGAGGGGTAATAACCCCTAACTTCTCCCTGAGATACTCAAAACAGTGTAAATGTCTTCAATCTAATCCTTGGAGGGCACAAACTCCAATCTGACTTCATTCTTGTTCACTTGCTCTCTCAAAAAGTGAAACTTGATAGATATATGTTTTGTCTTTGAATGCAACACCAGATTTTTTGATATATTTATTGCACTTGAATTATCACAGAAGATTGTGATAGGTTCCTCATACTCCACTCTTATGTCCCTTAGCATTTGTTTCATCCACAATACTTGAGGGCAACTACCTACTGCTGCAATATATTCTACTTTTGTAGTGGACAGAGATATTACCTCTTATTTCTTGCTCAGCCAAGAAACCAATCTTTTCCCTAAAAAGAATGCTCCGCCACTAGTACTCTTTCGGTCATCCACATCTCCTGCCCAATCTGCATTGGTATATGCATGAAGTGAGAAATCATGAACTCTAGGATACCATAAACCATACTCAACTGTCCCTTTTAGATATCTGAGAATCCTCTTGATTGCCATTACATGAGATTCTCTAGGATCAGCTTGGAATCTAGCAACAAGACCAATAGCATTCATAATGTCAGGTCTAGTTTGAGTAAGATACAATAGTCCTCCAATCATTGACCTATACTTTTTTTGATCAGCCTTAGGAGAGTCATCATCTTTGTTCAATTTACATCTGGTTGCCATGGGAGTACTCATTGGTTTTGAGTCTTCCATCCCAAACTTCTTCAACAATTCTTTCACATATTTGGTTTGTGAAATGAAGATTCCTTTCTTTGTTTGAGTGATTTGCAGATCCAAGAAGAAATTTATTTCCCCAAACATAGACATCTCAAAATCACTTGTCATTTGATTTGCAAAAGTCTTGTACATACTATCTCTTCCTCCAAAAATGATATCATCAACAAATACTTCAACAATCAAAATATTTTCATGTTTAATTTTGAAGTACAAGTTACTGTCAGCAGTACCTTTGTTGAAACCAATCTTCAAAAGATGCTTATCCAGTCTTTCATACCAAGCTCTTGGCACTTGTTTGAGTCCATACAGTGCTTTCTTCAACTTGCAGACCATATCACCATGATCAGACAATTGAAATCCATCTAGTTGCTTAATGTATACTTCTTCCAAGTCACCATTCAAGAAGGCAGACTTGACATCCATCTGATATACTTTGAAGTCCTTGAAGGCAGCAAAGAAAAGAAATAATCTGACTGCTTCAATTCTTGCCACTGGAGCAAAAGTTTCTTCAAAATCAACTCCTTCTACTTGAGAGTAACCCTTGCAGACCAATCTGGCTTTGTTTCTGACTACTTCACTATCTTCATTCAGTTATTCCGGAAGACCCATTTGGTGCCAATCACATTCTTGTTTCTAGGTCTAGGAACAAGATCCCAAGTGTGATTTTTCTCAATTTGCATCAGCTCTTCCTCCATTTCTTTAGTCCAGCTTTCGTCATTGTATGCTTCATTCACTGTCTTTGGTTCAATCTTTGAAATCAGACAATAATTTTCTGAGTCTTGACCAATCTTTATTCTTGTTTGAACACCTTTGCTTTTATCACCTATGATCTGATCTTTAGAGTGATTCAGTCTTACATACCTAGAAATTTTGGGAGTTTCTTGCACTTCTATTTCTTGAACAGGTTCATTCAGACTTATCTCTTCTTCCTGATTCTCCAGATCAGTCTAGATCTGAATATCATAAGGGGTTTGGACCAAAACATCATTCTGATCATCTTCATCATATTCATAAAACATTGAGGGTTATTCAACACCTTCATCAACCCTCACATTTGTACTTTCTATCATCTTTCTCAATCTCTTGTTATAACACCGGTATGCTTTGCTTTGAGTGGAATAACCCAAGAATATTCCTTCATCACTTCTAGCATCAAATTTGCCAAGGTCTTCATCTCTTTTAATATAACATTTGCTACTGAAGACTCTAAAATACTTCACAGTGGGAGTGATGCCAAACCAGAGTTCATAAGGGGTCTTACCAGTATTGCTTCTGATTTGTACTCAATTAAGAGTATAGACAATAGTGCTTACAGCTTCTCTCTAGTAGATCTGAGGAACATTTGCTTCCATCATCATGGTTCTAGATGCTTCCTGGATGGTCTGGTTCTTTCTTTCCATAACTCCATTTTGATGTGGAGTCCTTGGAGCAGACAACTATCATTTTATCCCATGTTTCTCACAAAATTCTATGAACTCACCGGATGTGAATTCTCCGCCTCTATCAGACCTCAGACATTTTATGTTTAATCTGGTTTCATTTTCTACCATGGCTTTGAATATTTTGAATTTCTCAAGAGACTTAGATTTCTCTTTCAAAAAATTCACCCACATCATCCAGGAGTGGTCATCAATTAATAACATGAAGTATCTATCACCTTGCAAACTCCTGATTCTTGTCGGACCACATAGATCAGTATGAACTAAATCCAATAATCTAGTAGAAGATTGTTCCTTACTTTTGAATGTGACTCTACTTTCCTTACCCAACTGACATTCTTTGCACAAACTATTAGTAGGTTTCACCAGTCTTAGAAGATCTCTTACAGCCTGAGTGTTGCTTATTTTGATGATATTATCAAAATTCACATGACACATTCTTCTATGCCACAACCAACTCTAATCAATTTGAACAAATAAACAACTTTTACCAGTACCAACCAAGTGGAAGATATTACCTTTTGTTTGAGTACTGAATGCAATCTATGTTCTGGAACTTTCAAAGATCTTACATTTTACATTCTTGAATCAAAGATCATAGCCTTTGTCCACCAACTATCCAACACTAAGAAGATTGTGCTTCAGACCTTCAACATACAGTACATTACTAGTTTTGTTCTTCCCATCAAAAGAAATAGTTCCTCTACCTATGATCTTGCCAGCAGAATTATCACTAAATTTTACAACTCCACCTTCATATCTTTCCAAATCTATAAACTTATTTTTGTCACCTGTCATATGGTGGGAGCATCCACTTTCAATGACCCAATCATCCTTTTCTTCAACTTGGGCAGCCAGAGCTCTTTCTACCATTTTATGATTGATAGATTCAAAGGGCATTGGATCTTCTTCCTTGATGGCAATAAACACCCAGTCACTTCCAGATTTGTTTCTTGTCTCTGATTCATCATCTGTTACTCCTTAATCATCTTCATGAACATAGTAACACTTCTTTTGAAATCTTGATCTATTAGGGTTTGGCCTAGAAAATCTTTCCAGACACCTTGAGGCAAAATGACCAATCTTTTTGCAGTTAAAACATTTGAAAGGCAATTTTCCTTCATACTTACCGGATCCTCTTGGTAGTCTTTTTGTAATGAGAGCCTCAAGTTGTTCAGCTTCTAATTCATCCTCTTCCAGATCCTTTCTTGCTTTCTCATACCAAGAAGATTTTCTTGAGGAACTTTCAACTAGATCATATCTTTGTTTGCCTTTTGTAGAGGCACTAGCTTTGAACATTGATTCGGTCTTGGGAAGTGCATCACCAAACTCAGCTAACTCAAATGCAGATATCTTACCAACCAATTGATCCGTTGTGATAGTTGTTAAGGATCTTATTTCCTCAATAGCAGCAACTTTGTGTTTATAAGTAGGAGGTAAGGATCTGAAAACCTTAGCAACAATTTCATCTTCATCCAAAACTCCACCAGCACATCTAATGCCACATACAAGCTCATTTACTTTTGTCATGTAAGAGGTGATATTCTCATCTTCACTCATCTTCATGTTTTCAAATTTTCCTTTCAGACTATGTAGCTTGGCACATTTAACATACTTGTCTCCTTCATGCAGAAGTTCCAGTTTTTCCCAAATCTCATATGCAGTTTTTAGATCTATAACATTTGTCAGCTCTGAATCAGATAAGGCACTTAGTAGAGCTTCTTTAGCTAGAAGATTGTTTTCAGCATCTCTAATTTCATCTACAGTTCTCGAACCATTCTGTGGAGGAACATACTTCTTTGAAACCATGATCCAATATTGCATTCCCATACGTTGCAAGTGACATTCCATGCGGCTTTTCCAAAGAGTGAAATTGGTTCCATCAAACCTCGGGCTATCCTTCTTATAGGAAGACATCTTGGATCTCCTCAAGCGGTTAAGCTCTTTTAGAGGAACTTAGCTCTGATACCAATTGTTACAATCAAGGCAGACAACTGAGAGGGGGGGTGAATCAGTTGTCCCAAAACTTCCTCTTATTAATTACTTAAATCCTTCTTGTAATTTAGCAGCATAATCATAAATTAATCATGGAAACATAATGCAATCATTCAAGAGTAAAAATACATTAACACATATGACACCAAGATTTTGACGTGGAAAACCCGGTTAAGGGAAAAACCATGGGGTGACTAACCCAAGATTATATTCTCTGTTAGAAGAATAAAAGGAACAAAATGGCACATGCCAATTAGGGCTCACTGCCTAAGCACACTGCTCACAAGAGGCCCACTACCTACAGGAGACACATTGTCTACAGAATAATAAATATTACATACTTGAACTGAAGAATGGCATCTTCACCATGCTTGAGTCAGTTCCATTTAAGCCCAATACTTCTGCTCTACTTTTCACACTTCTTCTCTCTACCACACTCTCATCTCCCCAAGAAACATTTGAAATGACTTCACAACTTATTTATATAAGACATTTGACTTTGGGATAATCATCCAAGTCAGCATACATTACAAAGCAAATACAACTTGACTAATTGCAAAAGACTTCATGCGGATCAACACACTGTCGACTACATAGATCTGAGACTTCAATCTTCTTTTAGGAACACTCCATGCTTCACATAACATCTTCAAGATGATCTGTAGGATGTGTAACTCATCCTGTCGGCCAGACTTAGGAAGAACAACATCATCCGGAAGTAATTCTTCAATTACGAGCTCAATCTTCAATGCAGACCACTAATACGAACTGGACACAATCCAAAGACCTCCACAAGCTTTCCTGAATCACCAAGAACAAATCCACACTACTTTTGCTTACTGAAATCTTTCTCTCCTTCATCCAAAACCTCAAGAACACAGTCTATCATCACTGTTATATTGGAATAGATGCTTGCGGACCTCCAAACACGAACCAATTAAGTTGTCAATTCAAATTGACTTCTTAAACACTCCACCAAATCTGCAGAACAAGATATTACATTTTTAAATCTCACCGGACCTTTCTGTGTCACTCTGTCACCTATGAACATCTGCCAGAACCAATTTTACTTAAGTGGCCATAACTTCTTCAGATTTTCATGCGGACCTCTCAAATATTTATCAGATCATCTTAAGACACATATCTACAAACCCTTTGATGCACATCCTCTAACCTTCATCTTAGCTGGGATCTTTACCTCACTGTCTTCACTATTCTTCTATGTTCCTGATAGGACTAATTTTCTCAATATCCTCAACATATAACTCATCCAATCCTTGACATCAATGCAATAGGAGTATGTTGACATCAATGACAACACTGGTTAGGCCCATACTTGCAAAACATACTCCTTTAGAACTTGGAGTCAAGGGTATAAGCCCTAGTTGTAACAGACCTGTGATCTGAAAAGCAGTCAATTTATATTACCAAATTTGGTAATTCAGGAGTTGCATTTTCAATCCAAAGAAGAAGACAATTAGTGGACATATTGGTAATCATTGTTTCTATCATAGAATGCATAGAAACAAAGAAGCAAAATTGAAATTGATCGTGGTGGAAAGGGTCAAAAGCATTTTAAACTTATAAACCCTGAAGTATGACTAAGCCAGAGAAAATAGCAGACAAAATTAGAAATTAATACCATACCCATGCATGATAACATGGAACACAAATAGGTAACTTCAATATATGGTCTTTCTAAGGATAAATTTCTTAGCAAGTGTCGCACAGAAAATTTTGGAGGTATTTGTAGAAATAAATTTTCATGAAATACAATCTTTTATGATTTATCCGCTTAAGACTCATTTTATTAGGATTTTCATGTAGGAACGAATACCTGAGAGAAAGTTCACCAATTTGTTGTTTGTCATTTGACAATAGCACTTCCTAAAAATTCTTTGATAGTTCAGTATAGTATGTTGCAAAAGCAAACGAGAGATGCATAAATATCCACTGTAACAAACAGAAAGAATAGATTGTTTAAGTGCTTACTACAGCATCAACAAGCAATAGCAATGAAAGATTTAGAAAAAAAAAAATCCAACAGCAAACAAATTATGTAAAGCAATACAAGCCAAATGGGCATAAAACTTTGGACTATTGAATTCAATGTTAAGGTTCACAAAAGTTTGAATAGTCCAAATCACTAGATGTGAAGATCCAAAGGTAATTTGTATATTTCAATGCATTAGATGTGAATGAGCATGTGCAAATAGATGTTTATAAGATGGGAAAATGAGCATCACTGTGACTGAGTAAAATTTGTGGAGCAGACTAGCAAAAAGTACACCCAAGCAAACCATGAACTAAAGATAAATTACACGTTTGAGTCCATTAGATGTTAAGGATCAAAGATAAATTGCATATTCCTGTAAATTAGATATCAAGGTCCAAAGATAATTTGTATATTTTAGTGCACTAGATGTGAATGAGCAGTGAGAACAAATGTTTATAAGATGGAAAAATGAGGGTATCATTGTGATTTGAGTAAAAGTTGTGGAGCAGACTTTTAAAAAGTATACCTAGCTTACTAAATTGCACATTTAAATGCATTTATCAGTCCTTGTGTCAACCCCACAAAAACCACTTATTCAAGCATGTTTACACTTGTACTTCAATTAATGCATGTAAAGCAATGTAAAACACCACTAAAAATACAAATGTGCACCTCACCAAAAAAAACTCAATGTGTACTCAGTTAATATTTAGCATTATAGGATAACTTTATACTTTCTTGTAAATTTTCAATAGACCGAGAGGGAGATATGTTTACCACAGAGAATTGTACAAAAAGCTAGTATTGAAAGTTAAAATTGTGTATAAGCTCTCTATGAACTAATAAGGCATATGCACTTGAACTACAAACAGAACGCAATCCTTCAATCACCCAATGTCTACTGCAAGTTCATGAAATAATATATAATATGATATTATACAATAATGGTGCTACTTGATGTAGACCTTAATTATAGAATAGGAAACATTATTGTTAACATTGAAAACAGTATACAATAAAAGAGTTAAAATGTTTTTGTTTTAGCTAACACACCAATGTCAATCAACAAATATGACTAGAGAATAGGGTTATTTGAATGTACCTGTAGCATAGTTTGTGAGGCCGACTTCTAGGCCATATCGAGGTAGCTCATGAGAGCAAGCAGTTGCCATTGTAACATCTCCAACAAGTGTTGCATATGCGATCTGTACAACAATATCCTTGTTGCTCTTTTGTTCAAAAACTAGTCAAGGATCATAAAAATTAACATACCCTAACCCTAAATTCCCATTAGCCTAAAACCCCAAATAGATATTCACAGGAATCATACAACTTCTACCTACCCAACACCCCAAATAGATATTCTCTTCATATCAATGTGATTTCATACAATTTCTCATATACCCAAAACCCTAAAAAATTTATTTTCAAAAAATAAAGCTCCAAACACAAATAAATTTTCATATATCTAAAACCTTGAAATAGATTTTTTTTCATAAAAGTAAAGAGTCGTGCATTTTCTCATGTACGCAGAGCCCTAAAATACATTTTTTAACCAAAAACCTCAAGCAACCCAAGCACTGAAAAGGATACAAGTCACACTACAAATCTATACTTAGGCGTATTATATTTGTTCTTGTCCTGATTTATCAAGTAGATTCTTGCTCTATAATCAATCTTCCCCTTTGCACAGATCTTAAATCAGCTAGAAGAACAAACTACAAAACCCTAAAATGCAACCCCATTTCGAAATATATCATATTTATAAATACCTCGCCTTTGCTTGAATTTGACCTGGTACCTCTTGAAATAGGCCTTGGACTTCTGCTCCTTGACAAACACCTGCATAATTTTTTTTGATCAAATAATGAATGAAACAATCAAGTAGAAAAAAAAACACCGAAGGATTTTTTTCTATTTTTTCCAGTATGAAACATTTTTTTTAGGTTTTTTGCCATGAAATTTTAATGGATCTAGTTGTTTACCATGGTTGTTATGATTTGCTCCTCCTGCAACTCTGACCAAATATATGAAGCTGTATATGCCCATATTCTATGGCCAGTGTCCTAAACTCTTTAATCCTCTAGTTTTTGAAACATAAAAACAACAGTAATCCCCACCAAAACTAAGCTTCTTCACAAACTCACAAAGCATGGAATTAATGTTTACCTCATGTAAAAATTTGGCATAGTTTCTCAGCAAAAGTGGATTCTCATGATTTGCTTCCGGCATCTTCTGGTAATACACATCTGTGTTGATGGAATCTATTGAAGAACTACTTCCTTCACCTCCAGTATGAGCAACACCGACGCCGACATATCCATTGTCAATGCCCTGGGTTATGCTCTTTGTTTCACATACATGGGCAGGTCTGCAATCTCTCTCAGTACAAACCAGAGCCATTCCTCTTGCCCCAATTTCTAAATTGGAGTAGCCGTCGATCAGATTCTCAGGCATCCTTTCACACACCGATGAACTCCCATCTTCTACACGATGCACACAATTCATTTTATGGGTTACTAGTCTTTTATATTCTCCTTCACTAAGAGAACCCACACTCTCCGATCAATCTTGCCCAGTACAGACCAAATTATTAATGTGGTTTTCAAGATTTTGAGAATTCTTAACGATGATGCCTAGAAAATCTTAGAAAACAATTACCGGCCCACGAAAATGAAAAACCTGCTATTAACCCTACGTGCAATACAACCCACTCCCGCCAATAATTTCCCAATTCGAAATATTTTTTTAATTACCCACTTTAATATCATATTGTCTAATTTTTATTTGTGTGACTAATTATTTAGTTGTGTTTTTTACCCGACGATCAAATTAGTCATTTATAGCTGTGTTGCAAAAAATTACTAGAATTTATTCATTTTTAGTTGTCGTGACTAAAATTTTTAGTCACGTAGTCATTTATTTGCCAAACTCTACTAGTGATAGATAGGTCTGCAACAAAACCAACCTTGATTTGACCATGATAAAACCAACAATCAAGCTTCAAGAAGGTGCAATCTTCAAGGGGAATTTTCTAAATCATGAAGTAAATCTTCATCAAACACCCAATTTTGGTGCAATTCAATAAGATTTTCCACAATATGAAAGAAAAGGTGCTCAGGATAACCACACAAAGTAATCTACAATCTCTAGATCACCAGGGTATGAACACTTCATAAACTCATCAAATATCCATCAAACTAGCTACTAAAATGTAAGAAAAATTCTTAGTGTTTGGAAACCGTGAAGCAAAATTTATATGATTTTAAAAATTTGATAGATATCAACAATTGTCAACCAAAATGGTTGAAACCCATGAAGCAGATTTCTGTATTAGCAACAAAACATTGAAAAATATCAATAATTTCCAAAACAATCAACTAACTAACAACAAATTTGATTAGAAACCATGAAAAAAAAATTGTGTTATATTAAGTTCAACAATCTCCAACCTAATTCTGACTGAAAACCATGAAGCAAACTTATATTATATTCTACGAGTTTTTATAATTTTTCCAACCACTCCTCTACAAAGAGTAGTGACAACCTTTTATAGGAGAGGTCAACACACTGAGTTATAAAATGAATGGCTAAGATTACAATACAATTATTTTAAAATGAAGGGCCTAGATTACACAACATTAAATTTTTGGGGTGCCAATTGATCTGCTTCATCTGGTTTCTAACAACCCAGAAATCCAACACCCAGGATAATGTTACAACTTCCAACACAAGAAAATGTTACAAGTTTCAAGGCAGGTCAGCCTTGTTGAATAGGATATTATAAAAACTTCATTTGTAAATAGTGGCACAAAGCTCTATGTAGGCCGTCCATTTTGGAGGGATCATTCCATTTAATTTTGGCACCTTCCAACCAGCAATGAACAAATCAACATCCTCATTTTTGCATTTAATTTTGGTAGTAGATTTTCTAAGCATCTTTCATGATCAATGGCAGCACAATTTCCAAAGTGATTCACTCTCATTTGCTTCCGTCCTCTCCAAATTTCATCTTTTAAGCCCTAGATGTCACCTTACAATACCAAAAGATCCATTAGATTCATTAAAATTTCATGAAATTCATGTTTTAAATAGTTTGTTGCTATTGAAGTTGATAATTAACTCAAGCCACAAAGATCACCTGCAAAACCTAAGATTTACCTTCCACAAGAGAAAAATCAAAGAGAAATAATTTGCACAATAGTGGATGAATTACATGTGAGAACTTACTTTTATATTTGCAAGTTAGAGAAAACCCTAATATGACTTAAGAATAACCTAAGACTAAAATTAGCCCTAAGTAAACTTAATAAAGTATAATTAAACATTTAATTACACCAACACCCCCCTTAAGTGCAACTTAGGGAGAAATGAAAAACATACAACTAATGCAAGAATGGGTCTCGGCTACAAGGCCATGTTAGGTACCCATGAATAACAAGAATCTCTCATAAGGTGGAGAAAAAGAGAAAACCCTATGGGAAAAAACCCCTCTCTAAAAGAGAGAAAAAATAAGTACATGAACATGTGATGGAAGGACTAATACTAAGACCCCCCAAGAACTGAATCCATCACAAAAGTACAATCATGAATGCCCCCCATAAGAGAGAGCAAAAAGAGAATATGAATCCTCCAAGAAGAAGCTCCAGAACCAATGAAGAGATCTTGAAGACAAAATCCAATCCACTGTCTGCAAACAACATTTCTCCCTTTCGGAAGAAATAGATCAATTGGTAAATGTAGAAGCCATTCCCACATCTTAGATGAATAGGGAATCCATATCGAAATGTGTGCCTCTGAATGCAACTCAAGTGACCTCATACTGGGAAAATATGTCTTCTTCAAAACAGAAATTGTCTGCCCAATCAGAGAAGAAGAACCAGGAGAGGATATGATCTGAACTGCATCAGGAAACACAGTAGATGAAGGTGGTGATGCAAATCCACCTGAGATAGCATCAAACAAGAGAGATAAACCCTCAAATGTGTCCTCCAAATCAGCAATGTGAGACTCCACAAACAGAGATGATATGTCTGCAAGATAGGAATCCCAATGAGGTGGATCTGAAAGACTGATATTGACCTGCTGCCCAGAATTACTAGAAGCCAATGATGATGAAACACGAAACTCTGAAGTAGTAGTAGCTGATAGTGGAGCAATGATCTCATCAGGAGGAGAAGCGATCGAAGCAAGCATTTCAAAAAGATGATGTGATAAATGAGGACACATCTCTTTCTCATGTTGATTACTTCCACAATATCTGCAATTAGATTTATGTTGATGGTAGAATCCCATCTCCTTAGATAAAACAGAACCTTTCCAAGAGGCAGCATGTCCAAGATATCCAATAGAAGCCATAAAATTCAGAAACTGATTAAAAGAAACCCAGGGCTAAATCTGAAAAAATTATATAGGTGGTTGTGTAGAGATCGTTGATACCTTTCCAACGCCTATTCATTTTTGAAAAACAGAGATTCTGGGCGCAAGAATGGAGCTCGAAAGCCAAAAACGATGCCTTGACTTCAAACAGAAAAAACATGTGCCAAAAAAACAAAATCAGAAAAAATTGATCATACCATCAGAAAGTGTGCAAAACCAGCTTTCCAACAATATTTCATTTGTGAAAAACTGAGTCCAGATGTGAAAGTTATTACAATTTTCATGAAATTTCTCCATTAGGGCATGTAGAAGAGGGCAGGATGGAGGATTGATGGATAAAACGATGCACCCTACAGAAGCACCCTTCAGAATATGGGATAAAATGATGCACCCTGCAGAAGTACCCTTCGGACCTCTGGATAAAAG
Source organism: Cunninghamia lanceolata (assembly GCA_027924645.1). Classification (NCBI taxonomy): domain Eukaryota; kingdom Viridiplantae; phylum Streptophyta; class Pinopsida; order Cupressales; family Cupressaceae; genus Cunninghamia; species Cunninghamia lanceolata. Next base: position 12,956,403 of record BSBN01000739.1, read on the forward strand.
GACACAGAAGCACCCTTCAAACTGTTGGATAAAATGATGCACCCTACGGAAGCACCCTTCGAACCACTGGATAAAAGGATGCGGAAGCACCCTTCAGACTGCTAGATAAAATAATGCACTCTGCAGAAGCACCCTTTGGACCGCTGGATAAAAGGACACAGAAGTACCCTTCAGACTACTGGATAAAAGGATGCACCCTCAAAAAATCATAGAGATTTTTTTCAATCTCTGATTTTGGTGAATTAACAGGTGATTCTAGGTTTTTTAGCCCTTCTGAGCACGTTGGTGATGACGATTTTGGCCAAAAATGCTCTAAAACTATTGTTCCCCTTTGGATCTTGAAAAAAAGCACTCTTGAAACCTTCACAGATCTGGCTTCCCTAGACCAAATTCAGCCAAACAAAAGACAAATCCACTTTTCCAGTTGCTCTGAATCCAGTGGAATACTCTATTTTACACAAAAACACACCCAACAAATGGCTCTTTCTTGAATTTTTCTCCAAATCTGAGATGGCGCTTGCAAATCCTCTTTGATACCATGAAAAATTTTAACTAAACCTATACAGAATAGTATGGATCTAGCTTCTACAAGAGAAAAAAGAAAAGAAATAATTTGCACAATATTGGATGAATTAATGAAATGGATTAATGAATTACATGTGAGAACTTGCTTTTATATTTGCAAGTTAGAGAAAACCCTAATATGACTTAAGAGACTAAAATTAGCCCTAAGTAAACTTAATAAAGTGTAATTAAATATTTAATTACACCAACAGTTGCATTTTACTTTAAAAAAACATGAGAGAACTAGACATCAAATTCATAATTTAAAAGTCTTTTGGTTTGATGAAATTCATCATAAACTAATTTTGGGGCTAAATTCTTCGTAAAATGTACTTTGCAGAAACCCATCATGGACTTCATATAAAATTTTGATAAAACATGTCCTACAACATGATAAAGTTATACAAAAAAACAAACGTTAAGATAAACTCATTATATAAGATAGTTGGTGGAAACTCATTACAGAACTAGATGCAGTAAAATTGATTAAAATAGGATGTCATCTTTAAAATTTGGTTGCATTTCTGGACCAAAGTCCCACATTCTTCACATTTGCAAATGGACCTAGTTTAGAGAATGCAATGGGATTTAGGCCTATAAGATGATTCCATGGAGAAGACAACAAGATCTGGATATAAACCAACAAAACCAAAACTTCCATCCTATACTACATTTCCACAAATTTTAACTTCTTCAAATTTTCAACGTGCTTTCATATAGAATGGAAAGGTGGGAAATTAAGGAGGATGGAATATATGATCTAAAATTAAAAAATTCCTAACCTATTAAGAAATCCTATATTCTTTTTATCTTTGTAACTTCAACACAACCTCGTAGGTTTTTTGTGGGAATGGGACCTAGGTTAAGGTAGGACACACTTAGCATTTTCCAAACTTGACAACAACAATCTTTACACACAAAAAGGAACTTGAAGGAAAATAAAAAGGATCTAGATCTACTAAATTAACCCAAAATATCCCGTACCAAAATGGAATTCCACAAACTAAATTTTTAAAGACTTTTCAACATTAATACCTTTTTGCAAAGAAAATGAAGAGGACAAAAGGCTAACAAAAAGAAGAAAAATGACATCTAAAACCACATCAGGATCCCACAAATTTTAAAATCCATTTTAACACTTAATGAAATATAATTTGTGGAGAAAATCAAGTAGACATGATAAATAAACAAGAAAATGACATCCAATAGTAAGCTTAAAACCAGCATCTGGTAGGAAGCTGAAAGTTTGCAAATTTTGTAAAAGGCTATAAACTTAAAATTTTATAAGGAAAATGCACTTGATCTTCTACAAATGACCTAGGCACTAAATGAATTAGTCCAATATCCATTCAAAACATAAAATGCACTTCTCTTTGACACAAATCTTGAAGGAAAAAAGAAAAATAGAAATTAAACCTAGGCAAAAACAAAATGGGACTCCATATTTTGCCAAAGAAAAATGGGCATGTGTGCAAGGCACAACAAATGGTGACTTTACTGAGAAAATACTCTTGAGCATTTCAAAGATAAAATAACATTAAGAACCTAAAATTTTTACATACACCCACACATTAGGCCAAAAAAAATATAATCACATGATCAAGGAAAATAAAACTAATGTCAACACATCCTTCCATGTTTTAAAGGCCCAAGTGTGTGCATATGTATTCATTTCCTTCCTTTGGGTAACTAAGGTCATCCAAGCTCTCTAACATTAAGCTACATAAGTGAGTCACACCTTCTGAACTACCTAGACATTTTCTCGTTGTCAGTCAAGCATCCATAGTCTTGATGAGGTTGTCTATGTGATTCCACTCATGGTATAGCTCTACTACTAGCTAGACATCCATAGCCCTAGTAGAGGTACCAGAATCACCAAACTAGTTGAGTTTTTCTAATTTTCTCTTTCTTTCTTTTTTCTTTTTTTCAATTTTCTCTTTTTTTTTACTTTCTTTATTTCTTTCTTTTTATATTCTTTTCACTTGTCCATTTTTGGAACTTTCTCAACTCAAGAAATGAAGCTTGTTGTTGGGTTTAGAATCACAGTGGCAGCAAAGGTGAAACCTTTAGATTTTTCACTTAATGCAGGATTACAAAGACTAACTTAATTACTTAAGGAGTCTTAAGATGTGTAGATACATAAGATCTCAAAACACTTCAAGAAATACCAAACAATTGATTCATTCCTCCAAGAACAAGTATCATGTCATCCAACACTAATAATAGAGTCTATTGAAATTCTAGATTATAACTAACTTTTTCTCCAAGGACTACTAGGAAGTATAATCCTAAAAATCTCAATGCAAGCACCTACAACAACCCTTTATTCAAGAAATTTTGATAAAATAGAGACCCCAAGACTGAGAAAAATAAAATTAAACTAAACTAAACTAAAGCAAAAATAACAAACAGAAATCAAAAATAGAAAATACAATTAAAAAAACTAAACTAAACTAAACAAACATCTAACAAACTAAAACTAATATTATATACAAAGGCTAAGGAATAGAAGGTATCGACACTCTCTCAAGATTTATTTCTCAATGTGTGTAAGAGTAATAGGCTACCTATCAAGCTCTCAAGTTTAGAAAACTCATCTTTGTGTTTTGAAATGTGGGATTTGAACAAATTAAGCTCGTATTCAAGTAATCAATCATATAATCAGTAACTGAGGCAACTCATTATATCCATGATCAATCCAAATTCATGGTTTTTTACCCAATCATCATAATCCAACTAATAAGCATCATAACTCAATGAAAAAATAGAAGATACAACTTAGTTTGAAGTATCAATGGTTGTAAGCATGATCTCACCACTTGTTGGTTTATCATCCAATACTCTCTCACCTCAAGAGTTCTCAACTCATGAAGTATCATGCCTCATTCATCAAGTACATTCAAATCACATTAAAATTCATCCATTAACAAACCATTACAGCATTTAGAATTAGGTGAGTGAACAAGACAAATGCAAGATTTAGCATTATTTTAACTAAAACAATTATCATCATTATGTGTATCAGTAAGGTTAGAATCATTTAAACATGATATACATGAATCTGATTTGTTAAATCAATCAAATAAAATGAAGAAACATCATCAAAATCACATAATAACTTCCCTATTTCAGCTTGTTGTTGATGTTGGAATGATGCATGATCGTGTACAACAACAATAGAACAATTTGGACCTTCTTCTTCTTTTGTAAATTGATCTATGTTGTTGATTTCCTTTATTAGCATTGTTTTGTCTTTATTTGAATACTCAAATCAATTTATATATCATGCCACATGTTTCTACAAGTCTGATATGACTAATTATCATGAAATACTAAACTATTACAATCATCTATTTGATCCTTTTCCTCTAAAAAATTAAGTTTGAAACTCATATTCACTTGAGCTACAAGAATCCTTCATTGTCCCAAAGTCCCATTCACTTTTTAGGTTGCTATCAACTTGTTCTTTGATCAAATTAGACTTATCCTTAGGATCACAATTAGCTCAAAAATCAATCATTTCATGAACCTTTTCATGTTGATCTGTATCTTCCTTTGCACTATTCAACTTGTCAAATTCACCATCAACCTTGTTCTTACCACTTGGAGTCAACATGTCATCATTATTAGTGCCTTCCTTGCTATCTAGTGGATGATAAATAGTGTTTCCAACTTCTAGAATAATAGTATCTTCAACTAATTTATTAGGATAGCCATCAATTGGTTTATTCATCATGCATTTAACTTCATCATCTTGTGTAATTGGACAACTAATATGAGAAACTTCATCCTTACCATGTGTCCATCATCTTTGTAACTTTCATTGATAAAGTTGAAGCTCGGTATGGCTGATTTAGAACATCTTCACTCTTGTCTTCATGGGTTGGGCCAACTGATTTGTCTTCTTCGATTCATGGTAATATGACATTTTTTCTTCATTTATTTCTTCACATGACTAGGTACTTGGAAGAGGCATATTATCACTTTCTTGTACACTTGGCATTACTTCTACTTCATCATGAACATGTGTATCAGCTTGTGTTATAACTAGATCAACTTCTAAAATGAACATCTTCTTAATAGAAATAAGATCTTCCAAATTACCATGCCCACCTATACATACATGTACAAATGGGCATAAACACAATGCAACTAATTTTTTTAATCACTATGATACTAGGAGCTACATTACTCGCATTCCTAAGTGAAAGTGGTAACTTGTTGACACCTTGAAGTGACTAGGCAATAATTAAATCCAACTTAATTATAAGTTATAACTAAGCATCTAGCTTTAATTTAATTAATAATTAATTAAATACCTCCTTACCTCATATCACAATTAAATTTATCTAAGTGAAAGTGGATACCTTGGAGTGAGTAGGCAATAATTAAATCCAACTTAATTATAAGTTTTAACTAAGCATCTAGCTTTAATTTAATTAATAATTAATTAAATACCTTCTTACCTCATATCACAATTAAATTTATATGACAAATTAAAATTTCGCCTAAAAATAAATTAACTACAATAAATAAATAAATAAATTGAAAAGGACATTTATTATAAAGTTCATATCCTCAATATTTTTTTCAAAGGTAAATAAGTAAATAATGGTAATTAATTAATAATTGTCTTTATACACTATATAAACTCATTAATTAATTAAATAATACTTGCTAACTAAGTATTCTAATTAATTAGCAATTGAATAATACTTACTAAATTTTATATTCTTATCCCCCTATAATGGGTCAGAAATCATTTGATGCAATCATTTCCCAAATTTAAAGAAATGTAAGGAGTCATTGAAGTGGTGGCTAGCAGTATGTGTGACAATTATTGCATGGTAGGGTGGCAGGGGTTATGTTTGCCTTGAGAAAGATCTGGCAGAGCATTCATTTCATTTCCATCTATGCAGTGTGAGATTGATTAGTGGAGTTTTTTGGGTGTGTTTGGCAATGGCAGAGTCTGCAGGGACGCGAAGGAAGAAGGATGATGGGGAGTCATTGAGGAAGTATAAGAAGAGGGTGTCGGGAGTGGATGCCATTGTTGAATTCATCAATTTCATTGATTGGGAGATTGAAAGCCCCAACCTACGAAGGTGGATGACTAAGATCTGGGATGTTTGGCAAGCCAGAGGTAGGATTGAGGAATGCCATGGATAAAAATTTTCTTGATCCTAGGCATTCTCATGGTAGGTGGAAGGCATTTGATGCGGTTCAAGATCTGCCTTGTGCCTCTCTCATGTTGATGGTTACGTGTTCTTACTTGATTCACGATGACATTGGGAATATTGTTGACCAGGCGGATGCCTTTCATGATTGCATAATGGCTCACCTCCATGTAGTTAAGAAGAGACAACAGAGCCTCCAATTGGTTGTCGAGGCAATTGCAAAACACCTTGGTTTGCAGCTGTTGGAGGAGGCAATTCCTACTTTTTCTGGGTGTTACAACTCATTTGATGGGTGCCATGATGATGTACTGACAAAGGCGAAGGAGCAGAGTAAGATTCCTTATGTTGAAACTGCAAATTTTGTTTGTTTCTCTGAATATGGCATAGGGTTAGTGTCATAAGTTAATCCTTATGGGAGGATATTGCGGTCTGGTGGTCGGGGGCATGGGTTGATTAGGAAGGTAGTATGTGTTTGTATATATGTTTCTGGGGGAGGGCCTACATAATTTTCCCTTCCCCCACAGACTTTTGGTATACTTTATTATATTGTCTGGTAAACAGTGACTCTCCGGTGGTATGGTGACGACAGTTATTGGCATTTTTTATTGATATGGTAGCTTTTTGTATGAGTGATTTTAATGGATGTGGAAACTTTCATATAGAGCTTCTCTCTAGTTTTTTTATGGTTCCTGGGCCATAATCCAGGTTATTTAAACAAAAAAACATTTTTATTCTTATATTTAAAATTTACAAATAAAACTATTAATATCCACACCTAACAATTAAATCACATCTAAACTCAAATCTCTTATAATGAGCCATAAAAAAAGAAATCAATTAGCTATTTTATAGGGATTTGATTTCTCATAAGTAAAATAAAATAATACGTAAATTAAAGCACATCCTTAAATTATAAGGATTTGATTTCACACTTTTAAAATAAATGAAACTTAAATTAAACTAAATAACAATTTATTCACACATTTTTCTATGACAGCTTTAATGATAATAAAAAAATCAAAAACATTAATCAAAATCTATTATTTGTATATTCAAATAAATAAAGCTTAGTAATTTATTGCTCTAATCTAAATTTAAATTAAAATAAAATTTATAAAGTAAAAGATAAATAAATTTAATTAAATATTAAAATTTAGCATATTTTAAATCTTAATATTAATTTAACCCTCAATAATATTTTTAATCAAAAATACATATATAGAATTTAAATCAACTAGCAATCACACCTTGGTGTGCAATGGGTACACCGAGAATGGTTGTACAAATTTTAAAATTACATGGGAAAAGTATAGTATTTGACATAACAAATGTACAATAAGAGTGTTTTTCATAGCCAATGTAATCTTTTGAACCCAAGATGTCAGTTAATCTGTAAGGTGTGGATACAGAAACATATTTTATTTAGAAATTAAAAAATGTTTAAATGTAGCAGTATGTTGACGTCAAAATGGTAGAGATGATTTTATTGTTGTTGTGAAGATAATTGACAAAAGAGGTGGATCCAAATTCATTATTAAGCATGGCTATGTGTTTTCCCAAGATTCCTAACCCGTCTTGCAATCTCCCTGAGGACTTTGATGTTTTATTAGCCAAGCCTAAAAATAGAGATGAAGTGGAGGAGATGTTTGGGCTGGTGAAAAATGTTGTTAACTCACAACACAAGATGACAAAATGGTTATTTGTCAAAATCAACAGAATCAACATATTGTTGCAGCTGATACAGGAAAGCCTGGGGAAAGGAGGTAATACCTCGATTGAACAGGATAAACTATTTTCCAGAATTTGGAAGCCATACCGAAAATGGAAGAAATTGAGTGCGAAATGGTAAGGATGAGGGAAGAGTATGGCACAAGAGTCCAGTACTTAGAGGAAAAATTAGTGGAAGTCAATAACAATCTAGAGAAGATGATGTATATCAGTAAGTTAACCATTCAGAACAGTATAAAGGGAATGAAGGTGTTGACAGAGAAACTCAAAGAGCTTAAAAAGATCAATTCAAAGACTTCGAAGCTGATGAAATTCTCAATGTGGAAGACTTGAGCATACAAGACAAAGAGGAAGGCACTAAAGAAAAATGTAAACAGGTGGCCATGGAGGATATAGGTGGCCCTTCAACACGTACAAGGGGAAGTAGAAAGAAGCAGTTTGAGGAGAAGAAAAAAGAGTTGATAAACTTCGCCAAGTTGCATGAGGAATTCTACGAGTAGGAACTTAAGGCAGCAGAGACCCTTAAGAAAATGACTTTATCCGGGTTGTCCTTTTTTTCTGTGTTTCTATGCTTTTGTTGTTTATGTAGCTTTCGGTTGGCATTTGGTTGGCTTATTGTTCTCAGTTTGCGTCTTTTTGTAAAGGGTTTTGGGGCCCCTTCAAAACCTTCTTTACCAATATAATCAAAAACATAGCTAGCTTTACAATTGTGCAATGGCAATTGAGAAGTTCCTAGAATAGCAAATAAAACAAGTAGAGAGTGATCTTTATAAACAATGTGATTTGCTCAACCCATCATGTCAATTAAACTGCAATTAGAAAAAAAATACTAATTAAATATTGTTTAAATCAACAATATGTTGACGTCAAAATGGTAGAGAAGATTTTATTGCTATTGTGAAGATAACTGACAAAAGAGGTGGATCCAAATTAATTATTTAGCATGATTTTGTAATAGTAACATAGTGAGGGGAGACTTTAGGGACATTTTTTAACCACTATGTTTTAACCACCATCATTAACTTCATAGTCATGTCTTCAAGGGAATTGATATCTATATCTGGCAATTGAGAAGTTCTTAGAATGGGGAATAAAACAAGAAGAGAGTGTTCTTCATAGGCATTGTAAAGTTTTTGAACCCGACATATCGCTTAAACTGTAAAGTGTGTATAGAAAAACATATTAAATTTTCAGCAGGTTGCCCAAATTTATGAAGCAATTTTAAGTTAGAGTGGACTAAATTTAGATATTAATGTACATTTTTTAAAAGAAATTTCTTTACACAAGTATGATCTTCCATATTTTGAAAATGCTATATGATGTGTAGGACCAAAGACATGTGACTCTATTTGAGTGAAGTTTGTAAATCTAGATTTTATGATTCCCGTATGTGTAATTTGCATGCAAGAATAAATTAGTGAATTATCTGCCAACATGGTGAAGTTTAGAAAAGAGTGTCTCTTGAATAAACTCAATATTTTGGGAACTTCTGTAAAACATAGCTTGCAAGAAGAGTCGCATTATATCTAAAGTTTTGAAATGGCAACATACAACATAAAGTTCTAGAAATAGTAATAGGGGTTAACTCACATATAATGTAGTTAGGATTGGTCAGTATTCTTAGGAGGTGCATTTCATGCCACTGAGAGTTTTACTACTAAAAGGTCTTAAATATGTTAATTATTACCAAAATTTAAGGAAAAAAGAATTGTTTAGTAGAAAAAGAGGGGAAGATGATAAAAGGGTTAAATCCTCCTTTCACTACAAACATTCAAGGACATATCAACTGGGTTGAATCACACTTTTGCAAGAGGATTCACCTACAAGTTAGGCTATCACTTGGAACGATGTGGAAATTTAGAGATTGTCAATTAATGAATCAATTTAATGCCCAAATACCCTTAAAACCCTAATTATGCAAAACAGTAGGTAAAACGATGAATTAGGACAATTACTTGTAGACTAAGGTAGTAGACAGAGATTAATTACTGACTATTTTTTGAAGTTCAAGATGCGGAATACTCGAGGACACTGGCATTGGCACCCTTGTCCAAGGTGGTGTTTTATTCATGGAATCCTGATCTCCTTCTGACACTGATCTGTTCATTGTATTTTTCGTTTCTGTCCCAGGAGATGCGGAGGACACTGGCACTAGTGCCTGAGTCCAAGGCAGGGTGTTTTTCAGGATGTCAGAACCTCTTCAGATGTTGATTGTCACTGTCATAATGATTTATGTGTTTTTAACCTTGGAGGACACTAGCATTGGCACCCAAGTCTGAGTAGTGCTTTTCTTCAGAGATCTGGAATCTGCACACTATGTTACTGGTCCCTGCAACTCCACTCCATCAAGATGTGACACCTGTAACCTGTAATCACAAGAAGAGTGGTTGGGGGTTGTAGTGTTTAGAGGCTTGCCTCAGTCAAGTCCCAGAGAGACATTCAAGTCTTTCAAACACCGTTGTCAGATAGAGATTGTGTATCCCTGTGGGATAGAGGAAAAATAAATTGGTAAATGATTCAAACAAAAATAGATATCACCTTGCAGGTGTAGATCTCACATGGATGAAGATTCTTCAGCACATGAGAAGATGAAGTCAAATCTGCAATCACAAACACAATAACAATGCTCTGCCCTGCAACAATGAATATATTGAATGCTCTAAAATAATAAGTTCACCAGAAGTTCACAATCATCTTCTAGTTTACAAATGAAACACTAAACGTGCTTATATATGCAACTAAACACATTCCCACTAAGAATTTTGTAATTCAAACTTAAGATGTCGACATAGGACCTAATCGACATTCAAATTTGGGACCTACCTAAAATAGGGTGGGACAAGGGCACTAGTATGGGTCCTTTTTCAAGGCAGGACTAAGTGCCACAATGTCCTTCATGCGCCATGTGACATGGGTTTCAAGCCGTTTTCTTCCGAGAGTCAGAATGAACATGTATATGAAAAACAAGGGACCCGGGAGCTAAACCTAGGAGGGAAAAGTCCAAGGAGAAATTTTCTGACATAACAAGTATATTCCCTACGATAAAATTAACACCAGAACATAGGATTGAAACCTCTTACAAGAAGTATGCCATGTCATGCCTTAGATGCAATAACTTGAGTACGTTGATTCATAATGCCCCTCTAATAGAATCAAATATTAAAGGAAGCTACGAAGTCAAACAAAATCTATAAGTATGAACTTAATGGGTTTCATTTCCTGATGCTAGTATGAAGGACAATTTTTTGAAGTGGTATGAACATTCAACCTAGACTTGAGTACACAATTCAAACCTTAAGATTTGTTTGGAAGCCAAATTTTTATTTTTGTTTAAAGGAATTTTTCATCACAAGAATAGTGATTACATGGTAATAAGAATTCATCCTAATGGGAACATACAAAATATGAGAGGGATTGTAGCACAATCTCATAGGCAAGAGTTTCGCTTAGGCTTTGAGATGCAAGTCCTCTATTTGATATATTGAAAATCACTCTTGCTCTTCTACTAAGATAACCAAAACCACACAAATATTTGAGATTCTTTGAGTTTGTGCATTGAGATGTCCTTTGTTCAATTCCATCACTCATCATTCGATGTATTGTTAGTAATTTGGCATTTATGTTTTTTAATCGTATAGCATCCTCACTAGGTATTTGTATGTTAGATTAACTAGTATTTTATCAATACTATACAATGGTTCCTTTAGCACATATGTAATCTTGAGATACAACTAAAAATGATACATTGAAATTTACATAAATTACAATTTATTTCAATCCTTCTATCAATGGTTGCGTACAAGTAATTAATAACACATTAATGTGGAGGAAGGGAATATCTGCACCAATTAAGGATAAATTTGGTGAGCATGTTGCATAGGATCTATAGTGGCTAGATTCAAAGCTATGGATCATAGGGTCAATGCTTATGACCCATTTAAAACTAAACAAATTAGATTGGTTGCGAGTGAGATTTTGTGTACTACAAATCATAGAAGTGCACATGATCGTGTGGTGGGGTCACAATTATGGAAAATGTATGCTAATGCCAAAGGCTAATTAAATATGTTTTATTATCTTACATCATCACTAATAGTAGTATCTGATTGGTTCAACCTACATTGTGATATACACACACACATATATATATATACATACATATATATATACATATATATATATATACATATATATATACATATATATATATATATATATTTGTCTCTATTTCTCTTTATCTCTCCTTGTCTCTCTCCCCTTCTCTCTCTCTATATTTCTCTCTTTCTTTATCTTCCCCTCTCTCAACCATCTATCTCTCTCTTTTTTCTATATCTCTTTCCCTCTATATCTCTTATCTTTATCTCTCTCCTATGCTATCTCTCTTTCTCTATTACTATCTATCAATCTACCCCCTCTCTCCTCTCTGCCTCTATCTCTCTCTCTCTTTTCCCCTCTCTCTCCTACCCTCTCTCCCACCTCTATCTCTCATCCTCTTTATATCTCTACCTCTATATATCTTTATCTCCCTCTCTATATAGAGCTTTATCTCCCTCTTTATCTTTATATTATCTCTCTTTTTGTCTTTCTCTCTTCCTCTCTTTTCTCTATCTCTCTCTTTTGCTTTATTATACCACTCCCTTTATATTCTTCTCTCTCTAGTTATATAATATATATTTCTCTTATTCTCTATTTTCCCTCTCTTAAATATCTCTTCTTTCTCCCCCTCCCTCTCTCTCCCTCCCTCCAATGGGTATCACATTTTTTTAGTAATACTCATAGTGGAAGATGAAAAGTAAATTACATTTTTTTATTTGGTAGTGGAAATATACATTATAGACATAATTTGTTAGCATATAGAATTAAACTTTACATTCAATCTTAACTATAGCATATGTTTTAATGGCTTTTTTTATGTTTATGACTTTTTTAATGGTTTGATGGTTTCTTATAAAGATATCATGCCTTGGTTTTTTCTAAATATTGTTTATCCTTATATTTCTTAATGAAGAATTGGCACATATAAAAGTTGCATAAAAATATTTCAGAACTAAATGAGAGATTATTTAAAAGAAGAATAACATACTTTAATATCAAGAGAGAGAGAGAGAGATACTCTCTCTCTCTCAAATGCTCAATCAATGCAATTTAGCAAGAAGGGAAGAAAGTGGCTGCTATTCATACCATTCATCCATGTCATTTATGTCTTTTAGGAGTGAGGTGGTTTGAAGTGAAAGTAATTCATAAGGTTGATTGTCGAGTCCATAAGAAAATGATGTGTTGTGCACAACCTAGGTCTCCATGGACATTTGGTAGCTTTAGATTATTGGTTCACAACAACTGATTAGGTCCATGTTATCACTGTGCGAACCATCTGATAACACTTTAAGTAGCACTAGTTTGATGTTATAAAGCTTTATTACTTCTTACCTAAAAATGGATAGGTGGAGAACTTTGTGTGTGACATTCGAAGCTTACAAACATATGAGCACATACCCTTACAATCAATACCATTAAATTACATGTATATACTAACTAATGTGATATTAGTGGATCATAATAATTTTAAATAATTAAGAATAAATATATAAATGTTAAAATTAATTGAAAGTTTTCTATTTATTATATTAGTAAAAAAAAATTAATTTATTAAATAAATTAAAAATAAGAAACAATCTTTTTAAGATTATTTTTAAATTCTATTGGTTTTATTTCTTCATTTTATTTTTATTTAAATGAATTAGCAGCTCTAATTGTTTAGTCAGTTGCCCTTTCTTTGCTCATTGGCTTTGTTTGACAACCAACGAGCTTCGATTTCTACTCCCAATTGCTCTTCAATCTTGTCTCCTCCCACTCTAAACTTGTGCCCAACTTGTCCACCTTCATTTGCAATTTTAGCTTTGTTGATGCAAGAAATTTAGGTAGTGCAGAAGCCCTAATTTCTTTGGAATTTAGAGCTAGTATATGAAGTGTGACGGTAAGTAAATTGTTGGGAAGCTTCCATCCACTGGCATGCCACATTATGGCCAAAAATACTCTTTCTCATTGACTGACTTTACAAGCAACCTAACCTCCTATCTGGCTCAGATCTATTTCATCATCTTCCACCAATTTCTCAGCTCAAAACATAGATTCGATGGACATCTGAAGTGCCACAAGAAGAAGCTTAAATTTGGTAGGTAAATCAACCGCTTGGAATACTTTGGATTGTTTGACCTCAAAGATCTGACAGCACCAATCATTTGAATCATCTTGCATCCTTATAGATTGTTCTCAGTCGTCAATCACCCAAGGCAGCTCATTTGTTTCAATGAGGGAACACCTTCGGTGTAATTAACAACACATCATTTTAAATTAAGTTGGGTTGGCTACAACATAGGAGCCCATTATGCACTAATTTTAGGAAATAATAGAACTTTCCTAAATGAAATAAAGGCATATAAAAAACCTTCCCACTCACTCTACCTTTCATTTCTTCCTAAAAGATTTTGTTGTGCAAGTTTTCTCTTTTTTTTGTAGAGAAGAAGGTTATGCAAGCAAGAGGTAATCTCTACAGATCTCACTTGGGTATACTCCTTTTTTGCCTATTGTTTTTGGATTTCTTTTCATTTTGTTGTCCCCTATTCTCCAGCTAACTACTCTAGGTCTTTGCTTTGATTGCAAGGTTAGAGGAACCTTCTATAGATCTAGATATATATTTTACAACTACAAGATTTTGTTTTTTTTTGCATGCAGGGGTTACTAGTAGGCCGAGGGTTTCATTAATAATTTTTATTTTCATGGGAATTTGGTTAATGCAAATCTAAGTTTTATATGCCAAGAAAGTAGGATCTTTTTGTTTAAAAATTTTGCTAGAGAATGTACATAGAAAGCAGGTTTTCGAATCAATTTTGAACAAAATAATAAAAAAAAAATTGTTCTCTATAAAAAAATTCTTTATAAAATTGTTGTTAAATTTGTTATCTTACATGTTAAATTCACAAAAGATCTCGAGTTAAAACTCCAAGAGATTAAATTTATCTATCTAATCATTCTCTGCTGCCAGAAGAGGAATTAGTTTTAACAAAAAAAATTCAATATAGAGTTGTTGGATTGCAAAGAATAATTTCTATTTTTTATAATATAAATATATATTTCTTTAGGAAAAAAACAATGAATCATTTTTAAAATAAATAAATAAATAAAACAATTTTAATCAAATTAGGGGGAAAGTTTTTTTTTTTAAATTAATTTTTCCTTTTTTTTATGGGAGAGGCACCCCCATGGAGGGGAGCTCACAGCTCCATCATAGCATACAATTTTGTGAAGGAACTATCTCATGTGTTCTCACAATACAGCCCACTTACAATGGGGTTTTGAAATGTTAGAATAAGTGAACAAAAAGCCTTCCCATGAAAGATATCTTCTGAAATAGCCACAAATCTGCAACACAACACATCAAAAACCTTCCATGACCAAGGCTAGCTCACCTCCCATAGGACTTGCAAGCAAGTCCACCCCCGAGCTAGGAGGCTCCGAAGGAACTAGTTGCACAACACAAATCGCATATAAACATCACAAATCTATAAACTGCCCATATGGCCAACACACACAAATGGATCTTCATGTTGGGACTGAAATTCCTAGGCTATTTTTTGGCAAATATTAAGTTTCAATCATCCAAAAATTACAGTATGTGAGCATATATTGAAAGATCCACTGTTGTTTTCAAGCAGAAATTAACAATTGAGTTGATAGAAATATTTGGATTTGATTTATTTTGATTCCTAAAGACTTAATATAACATGGTTGAAGTGCTCATTAAAGATGAACCGTAAACGGGGAAGTGAAAAGTTACAAAACTTGTTGAAAATAAAGAAAAAATGGCAATGGGTGAATTCCTTGTCAAAAATGAACTAGGGTTGCTTTTTGAACCATGTTAAAATTCTAAGTATTTTGCCAGTTGTGAGTATTTTGATAAAATGTACAAGGGGAGAATTTACTGTTGCATATACAATGTCTTTTGTATATCGGGTTGCATATACAAGGTCCTTTGTATACAAGTTCGCTTGTATACAAAGTCCTTTGTATATCGCTTTTCATAGACAAAGTCGTTTGTATATGCAAAGTCATTTTTTATACAATCGTTGTTTTGTATATCGGATTTAAATACATTTGGATTTGTATGCTTTTTGACTAACGCTTTATTTGTACATACAAGTCGCAGACCCGACGGGATTCACAGTTTAAATGTATAAAAGGTTGGGTCCGCCGCCTGTATATTGATGTTTGTATGTTAGGCGTTGTGGAACATACAAAGGAGAGATGCAATGCCCACATACAAGCTGGAACTGAAAGATTGTGAAATATTGTAAAATCGTTGTATATTTCGCATATTGTATGTTTCGGGTTATACAAGTCTAATATACATACCATGGATTCAAAAAGTTATGAAATGAAATATAATTGTTGTATGTTTCCGCCTAGAATGTATGTTTCGGGACATACAAAGCAAAATATACAAGGCTACATACAACGTGGAATCCCAAAAGGATTAAAGTTTGGTTAAACCAATGTATCTAGACTCAATGTATATCAGAAATATACATTACATTTTATGCAAGCCAGACTCGAAATGTTTATGAGATACGGTAAAATCGTTGTATGTTTCCAGCTTGTATGTATCTTACATACATTGCTGATATACATTATGCCATATGCAAGTGTCGGAACCCAAATATTATAAAATGACGTTAAATATTTGTATATTTCGTGCCTTGTATATTCAAAATATACATTGCTTGATACATACAAGCACCAGAATTCAAAGAAGATTAAAGTTAGGTTAAACCAATGTATCCAGACTCGATGTATATCGGAAACATACATTGCATTTTATGCAAGCTGGAACCGAAAAGTTTATGAAATTGGGAAAATCCGTTGTATGTTTGCGCTTTGTACCTATCCGACATACATTGCCGATATACCATGTATTACATACAAGTGGCGGAGCTGAAAGAGTTATTCAAAAGAGTTAAGCGCTTGTATATTCACTGCTTTGTATGTTTCAAACATACATTCTTAAGGATACAAGCTATAGATACAAAAGGATATACAAGAACCGGATGCGAAGGAAAAGTTAAATAATAAAAACTCTTTGTATGTTTTAGTGTTGTATGTTGCAATGAACATATCAAATGTACAAAGAAACGGAAAGCGAAAAGGCGGGAAGTTTTTTCAACCTGACTACGAGGTCACGCAGACGAAGGAAACCCTAAAACAACATTTAAATCCAAAATGTCAAGATATCTTTCTGACAGTTAAAATATTTGTTTTTTGCAGGATCTACACAGCGGCAATCAAGTTGTATAAACACCCACGAAAGGATCTTAAGCAACTGATAAACTGTTAATCAGGGGAGTAATCATTTGAGTAAATACATATGTTTAAGTAAATTTGTTTTAATCATTTGATCAGAAACTAACTTGTGTTCTTTTTAGGATAATAAAGAAATCCTCAAAGGAGATTAAGTGGAACTACAGTTAAAGAGCTTTATTTGATCCTGAAATGGTCATCCATTTGGTGATTAAAGACGAATATTAATTTTCCTGAATTTTATTATTAAGACAAATATTGTTGTTTGGTTATCAACCGTCACAACCATTATAACTGGTCTGAAGCTTGTATGCCTCACTTTATAAGAGATGACCAAGACCAGAGAATAGGAAGAGATAAAAAATTAGAAAATAGGGAGAGATTACACAATAGAATAGAGGATACTATAGATTAGATTTGAATAGCAATGCTAGTTCATTTTTAATATATTTTATTTCTGGTAGACCATGTGCAAGCATTCTCTGATGAAGTCAAGTCTGTGAACATGAAGCAGTAACTGCAAATTTTGGTATCAACTATCTATTTAATTTATTCAATTATATGACTGTCTCCTTTCAAGGTTTTCTTTGTTATTCAATTTGAGTTATCAAGTATATCTTCAAGTTGTCTATACACATTTGCTATTATAGTGTGATAAGATTAACTAGTTTCTACTTTCATAATTAAATCCTTTAAATCTATCATAGTAACTCAGAAGACATTGTCATGGATTTGTAAGAAGAGTCATATAGTTAGGGTTTGTATTTTGTCTCCAGTTTTTGATAAATCTATTACAATTGCAGTATCATTCTGATAGGTTCCTTCAAGCAAGGATTAAATCCTTTTAGATGAATGCAGGTAATATTTTGTCAATTGGATATATGTAAGTATGGAATACTAACTATTTCCTTGCAGGCTTGTATAAGTTACATACCTATTCTTTCATGCCAGATAGTTCAAGTTTTTACCAAACAAATAGTCATTTATTTCATGATCATACTGACTCTATATTAAATAAGGCACTGGTCTAGTATTTTCATTATCACTTATACAAATTCATTTTAGATTTACTTAGTTAGATTGCATTATTGTTTTAGCATTACAATTTAGATTATTTAGAATTAACTTGTTGTCTTTTTATCTGTTTTATAATTTGTACCATTATCAATAGTTAGATTAATTCTGATTAAAGTAGTGATCATCTTTTTATCTACCTTATTAATTAGAGGTTTACCTGCCTAGGTCTGGCAGAGCTTGAAGTGAAGGGGGTTTAGCCATATCTACCCTGTGTCAGTTAGCCAAAAACGTCAAGAGAGCCTGGCACCCTCTTAGGGTTAACGACCTGCATTTTTGAGACCTAACAGAATTGGCAAATCTACTGGGGACACACATAGAGAAACCTGGTAGTAGACCATGTTATTTGAGTCTGAGAATTAAAAGGCATGACTCTGTTGGTGGTAGGAAAAACCCAAAAGATTGAATTAGTCCTCTAAATAGAGGTGGTGACACTACACAAAATTCAAATTGGTGTTCTGATAAAAGTGTCATAATGGATGGTAGGAGATCTAAAGCTAATGGTAAAAAACTGCAATCATCCCCAACTTTAAGGGCTCCTACTAAAAAAACTGGGATATCAAGTCAGTCTCGTAGTGCTAATAACCAAATTCCTCCAGAGAATACCTCAGAACAGCCATTAACAATGCATAACAGTTTCACTCCCTTGCATGAATCCGATGAATTCCAATCCAAGAATCAGTATACTTAGTCTGATCATGACAGATCTGATGATGTCCTTGCCCGGTACAGACCTTCCCTTCAGGAACAACTTGACAATCAGACTCAAATTATGAGAGAGATAGACCAAAATCAAGCAGAACATGACTACCAAGCATCACCACAATAGGGTGAAGAAGCTCAAGATCAATTCATAGATCAGGTAACATCCACACAAATCCTTAATACTCAACCAGAAGACATGAGAAATGAGGATCAAGCGCAGCAAGAGGTGCTTGAATTACATAAAAAAATTAAGTTGGCTAGATTGAAAGAAGAGGGAGTAAAGATGAAACAAGAACTACAACAAATAGAATCTAGAACTAATGTAACCAGTTCAAAGTATGTGCCTCCCCATAGGCAGGGTGGACATGTTCAAATAAGCAATCAAATAGGGTTACATGCAAGTAGTTCACATACTTCAGCAACGCCACATGTTAGCCATACTCAACAAAATATTCCACCTCAAAATCTAAGACCATCCAATGCACACAACCCATCTCAGCATATAGCTAATCCTTATCCACCACCTGGTCATCACCATATTCCATCTCACCATCAAAATGTAAACATGGCATCCCACAATACATATAATAATCCTCCTCTGTAAAATAGGCAAATGCAAGGACCTCCACCTACGAATACTAGGAATGTTCACCAACAATATCCACCACCAGGGCAAAGACATAACAATCAATATCAGCAACCTCCCCCACAACAAAATATGTATCATCAACAATATGCCCAACCCAATATGTATCCACAACCTCCATTTGGATACCAATATTATCCGCCATACCCAAATATACCACTTCCTAATCCTACGAGTATGGCCAAACAATTTGTTTTGACTGGATATCAGCCATATCCTTATCCCATGGATAATAGTTGGAGGAACAATGTGCCTAAGTTTACAGGAAGCAGTGAATTGACTCCTGAAGAACATATCAAATGATTCAATGCTTTTATACAGGACATTGGTAACAAATACGAAGATATGAAAATGAAACTGTTTATGATATCTCTTAATAATGAAGCAAGAGACTGGGTAAATAGCTTACCAGATGCTTCAATATATTCCTTGAGAGACTTCCACAATCAATTTTTAGAACAATTCATAAATCAATGTGCCCCAGAATTTGCTCTTCATGAACGAATAACTATTCAAAAGTATCAAAATGAACAGGTGTATGATTTTAATTTGAGATTCACTAAACTGTATAACAAGGTCCCACAAGAATCCAAATTGAACAGCCAAGCAGCTCTTAGCATATACTTGAAAGCATTTGACCCGAAGACAAGTTATGAACTCAGGGGCAAAAGTCCTAGAACCTTGGCAGAAGCACAAAAAATGGCTCTCACTATTAAAAATAATAAAAAGGCTGCTGGGATGATCGGAAAAAGAGACAATATAAGAGTTCCTCAAAATCCTAATCCTCCTGCAAACAAACAAGAATACTCACATAAGAATGAAAGACCAAGACTCCATGATATGCCATATCATACGAACTGGAAAGATGGAAAGCCTGTGGATACTAACAGGAGACATAACTATGGAAAAGACACTCTTGACCCTTTGAAGAAAAGTGGAGTCCATGTGATAGAAAATAATCCATGGTGTACGCCCTATAATTTACCACACTCTCCTAATTATTGTGTGGTAGCACAATCAATACAAAAAGATAAGATATCTTATAACCCTAAGATGGATCATCACACTATAAATATGTTGGGTATCACACCTTTCACTATTGAAGAAGATTATTCGTCCGACGAGGAAGCAGGGTATGAATATGATGTAGGAGCACAAAAATACAATGTGAATATAGGAGAACAAGAAGTATTTTTCAACCATTAAGAAGACTTAGGAAATTGTGGATACAACCTCAATGCAACACAAAGTTACAATTGGACAAAACCTTCTGAGGAAGACAGAAGATCCTTAACATTAGCTACGGTAGCACAAGCCAAAAATAGCTATAATTTAAGAAACAAAATTGTAAATGCTGAACAAGGAACTCATAGAAGTATATTTATAAAAAATCAGACTTCTAGTAAAAGTGAAAAGTAAAGCTGAGAAAACACCTCATGACATACCTCCTGTTGATACACCAAACAAAAAGGACAGCACAAAAACTGAGGAAAAGGGGCAGACAAAAGTTGATAGGTCGGAACTAAACATAAATCCCTCATTTGATATTGCTCAAGTTATTTCTCAAATAAAAATATCTGTGCCACTTCTAGAAATGATGAAGGTGGAAAAATATAAAAATATAGTGGTGAAGATGATATCAAATGTATCAGACAAAAGACCCGAACAACATAGTTCTAAAATAAATACGCAACAAGAATCTATCAAAGTCCCTGAGGTATACCTGGGTGAAACATTAATGGAAAATCCATCTCAAATAGATCCATTCTATATTACCTTGCTGATAAACAACAAATTAGTCAGGAATTATATGCTTGATTCGGGAGCAGCAATAAACATAATGCCCATGGCTGTTATGAAAGATTTAGGAATGTGGGTGGATACTACGTTCGGTAAATGTTATGCGATGGATAATAGATCTGTCCCTGTTGTTGGAATCATGAAAGACGTTGAAATAAAATTAGCATCTCATCCTAAAGCCTCTTATAAAATTGACATCACTGTGGTAGATATCCCACCTAACTATGGAATGTTGTTATCTAGACAATGGATTGCCATGGTAGGGGGAAGTGTGCAATTAGATTTATCTTATGCTACTATCCCATTGGGAACAAAGGTAGTTAAACTATATAGGGAGCCAAGGTATGAAGACATTATAGAGAAAATTAATCCAAATCAAATGATTTGTTTCTGCGACACAGACTTCAGTACATTCAGGGTGGAAGAACTATCTAAATTGTATAATACAGACCCAATTTACTACGAAGCCAAAATTGATGAAAATGAAGTATGGACCATGTATTTCGATGGTGCATGTAGTAAGGTAGGAAATGGAGCCGGGGTGTTGTTTATATCACCATCAGGAAAAACATTCAAATATTCCTTTTCTCTAAATTTCGAGTGCACAAATAACATAGCTGAATATGAAGCACTTTTAATTGGGCTAAACATTGCTAGAAAACACAAAATCAAATTGTTATCAATGTATGGAGATTCTAAATTGATTATTTCACAAGTCAAAGGTAAATATTCCTCAAAAAACAAAAGATTGAAATAATACAGAAACGTAGTTCTGGATGATATCGAATTGTTTGATGCTTTTTGAATAAGTTGGATAGATAGGTCAAAAAATATAATGGCTGACTTCCTTACAAACATAGCTTTGAAGAGGGATGGCATTACCTTGACAGGTATTTCAGAAGTTGAGCTCAAAACTAGACCAACTATCCCAGACAACATATATAACTGGCAGGTTTTTGACAGTGATGTTGATTTACTCAAATTCTTGCACTGTATAGATCAGTACGAGAATCAAGAGATTGATTTTAATGCTTTTGTTGAGAAGAATGATGGTAAAGAGACTTTATTTGGGAAAGAGATTGTCCATCTTAAAACAAATAAAATTCCAAAGGGATTCATAGCATTAGAAAGAGTTTTTGATGCAAATGATTGATCCATTACCAAAGAAGTAACAATAAAGGAGGAGGATGTGGAAGAAATAAATTTAGGAATTGAATTATCACCTAAAAAGGTCTACATTGGAAAGAAAATAACCCCTACAATCAGAAGCATGTTAATTACATTATTGAGAAAATATAAACATGTGTTTGCCTGGTCTTATGATGATCTTAAAGCATATAGGGAAGATTTGTTCCAACACGAAATTCCACTTAAATTTGATGCTAAACCCTATAGACAAAAACAAAGACCCATCAACCCTATGTTAGAAACTAAAATGCACGAGGAACTTATAAAACTCAGGGAAGCTGGCATAATTAAACCTATTAGGCATTCATCCTGGGTCTCGAATTTAGTCCCTTATAGGAAGAAGAATGGAGATATTAGACTTTGTGTCAACTTTAGAAATTTAAATATTTCTTCCTTAAAAGATAACTATCTATTACCCAATATGGAAACTTTACTTCAAAGAGTTACTGGTTGTGAGTTATTATCCATGATGGATGGGTTCTCCAGATACAACCAAGTAAAGGTTAAAGAATCTGAACAATACAAAACAGCCTTTACAACCCCATGGGGAACTTATGTATACGTGAGAATGCCATTTGGCCTTACAAATGTTGGAGCCACATTCCAGAGGGCAATAGACGTTGCTTTTGTAGGTCTAATAAATGATATCATGGTTGTATATCAGGATGACCTTACTGCATACTTGAAAAAGGTTGAGGATCATGTGAATCACCTTGAGAAGATATTTATCAGAGCATTAGAATATGGTGTTTCCTTGAACCCCAAAAAATGCAAATTTGTAGTTACAGAAGGGAAATTGCTTGGGCATATAGTATCCAAAGATGGAGTTAGGATTGATCCCGAAAGAATAGAGGCAATAGACAAAGTTCCTATCCCAAAGATAGTCAAAGCTATACAATCATTCTTTGGACAAATAAACTTTGTGAGAAGGTTTATACCAAACTTTGCATAAATAATTAACCCTATATCGAGAATGTTGAAGAAAAATGCAAAGGTTAATTGGACAGATGAATGCATAGAAGATTTTGCATCCATAAAAGGACCAATTAAAGAAGCTCCAGTGCTAAAGTCTCCCAATTTTAGTAAACCTTTCCAGATCTTTTCCTTTGCATCTTTTCATACAGTAGCGGCAGTTATGTTACAAAAGAATAATGAGGGTTATGAGCAGCCTGTTTCTTTTTTCAGTAAATCGCTCCAACATGCAGAACTTAACTATGATATCACAGAAAAACAAGCTTATGCATTGGTGAAAGTTGTCAAGGCATTTAGACCTTACTTGGTTGGGGCTAAGGTGATAGCTTATGTACCAAATGCAGCAGTCAAAGATGTGTTCATGAAGAACAAGGTAACTGGGAAGAGATGTAGGTGGATAAATTGACTTCAAGAATTTGATATAGAAATTCAAATCACAAAACTAGTAAGGGGACAAGGGTTAGCAAAACTGATGACTGAAACAAATCTTGAGGCTGCCCAAGTATGTAATATTGAAAATGAAGAGGACATGATAACAAGTATTGAGAAAACTCCTTGGTATACTGACATAGTGTATTACCTCAAGCACATGAAATGCCCTGAAGGATTTGATGATAATAAGAAAAGAACTCTAAAATTGCATGCTTCTAAATATGTGCTTATAGAAGGAGATCTTTTTTGGAAAAATAATGATGGTATCTTATTGTTTTGTCTAGATGAAGAGCAAGCTAAATCTACTTTGAAAGAGATGCATCAGGGAGTGTGTGGTGGCCATTTCTCAGCTAAAACCACAGCACACAAGATATTAAGGGCTGGTTATTATTGGCCCAAGGTTTTCAATGATGCTTATAACTTTACTAGGAAATGTGAAGCTTGTCAAAATTCTTCAAAAAATTAAAGTATCAAGGTGCATTACCCCTGAGACCTATGTAAGTTGATGCCCCATTTCACCAATGGGGAATTGACTTTATAGGATAAATTATGGAAAAATCAAGTGGCGGCCATAGATGGATATTGGTGGCCACTAACTATTTAATAAAATGGGTAGAAGCAATGCCCACTAAACAAGCAACCAGCAAGGTTGTGATCAACTTCATATTGGAAAACATTTTAACTAGATTTGGGGTACCTTTGAGGCTTATAACTGACAATGGAATGTGTTTTAGATCGGATGAGTTTAAAAAAATTTGCAAATCTTATGGCATTACGATCTCATATTCTTCTCCCTACCACCCACAAGGTAATGGGCAGGCTGAGTCTAGCAATAAGAGTATTTTGAAGATTGTAAAAAGAATGTTGGACAATAACAAGAAAACTTAGGATTCTAAGTTGAGATTGGCATTATGGGCTGATAGGATTACAGTGAAGAAAGCAATTGGCAAATCACCATTTGAACTGGTGTATGGAACTCATGCCAGACTCCTGATACACAACCTACTGCCAGTATGTAAGTTTATTCTCCAAGAGGATTGGAATATCCCAGAACTGATGGAGGAAAGGCTAGAACAACTAATGGAATTGAACGAAATGAGGGAACAAGCAATACAACAGAATAAAAAAATGCAAATGCAGATGAAGTATCTACATGACAAAAAGGCAACATTTAGAAAATTTGAGATAGGTGACATAGTGCTTATTTGGAATGCCAGAAATCAAGAAAAGGGGAAGCATGGAAAATTCGATGCCCTATGGATTGGACCTTTTGTCATCAATGGTAAGGCAGGGGAAGATTCATATTATGTACAGAACATGTCTGGTGAGGAGCAAGAACTGCCAGTACATGGGCAGTTTTTGAAATATTTCTTCTCTTAAAGGGAACTCGAGAGAAAAAGAATTGCCAGTGCATGGACAATTTTGATTAAACTCTCTAAATGGTCTTTTCCATGCACAGTAGTTTAGGAAGGTCAAATAACTTGCTTAGAGATCTCTCTTATCAGGACATAAAAGCTTTCATAAAGCAATAACCAAAGATCTTCACCACCCTTCATAGTTCACCCGTCGTCAAATGAAAAAGATATTGGCTTGCTCCTCCAGAAATCTGAGATCTTGCTATGCCCATAAGGGGCATACATCCCCAGAAAGAGCCGCTGTTGGGATTGAAATTCCCAGGCCATTTTTTGGCAAATATTAAGCTTCAATCATCCAAAAATTATAGTATGTGAGCATATATGGAAAGATCCACAGTTGTTTTCAAGCAAAAATTAATAATTGAGTTGATAGAAATATTTGGATTTGATCTATTTTGATTCCTAAAGACTTAATATAACATGGTTGAAGTGCTCATTAAAGATGAACCGTAAACGAGGAAGTGAAAAGTTACAAAACTTGTTGAAAATAAAAGAAAAATGGCAATGGGTGAATTCCTTGTCAAAAATGAGCTAGGGTTGCTTTTTGAACCATGTTAAAATTCCAAGTATTTTGCCAGTTATGAGTATTTTGATAAAATATACAAGGGGAGAATTTGTTGTTGCATATACAATGTCTTTTGTATATCGGGTTGCATATACAAGGTCCTTTGTATACAAGTTCGCTTGTATACAAAGTCCTTTGTATATCGCTTTTCATATACAAAGTCGTTTGTATATGCAAAGTCATTTTTTATACAAATCGTTGTTTTGTATATCGGATTTAAATACATTTGGATTTGTATGCATTTTTGACTAACGCTTTATTTGTACATACAAGTCGCGGACCCGACGGGATTCACAGTTTAAATGTATAAAAGGTTGGGTCCACCGCCTGTATATTGATGTTTGTATGTTAGGCGCCGCAGAACATACAAAGGAGAGATACAATGCCCACATACAAGCTAGAACTGAAAGATTATGAAATATTGTAAAATCATTGTATATTTCGCATATTGTATGTTTTAGGTTATACAAGTCTAATATGCATACCATGGATTCGAAAAATTATGAAATGAAATATAATTGTTGTATGTTTCCGCCTGGTATGTATGTTTCGGGACATACAAAGCAAAATATACAAGGCTACATACAACACGGAATCCAAAAAGGATTAAAGTTTGGTTAAACCAATGTATCCAGACTCAATGTATATCAGAAATATACATTGCATTTTATGCAAGCTGGACTCAAAATGTTTATGAGATACGGTAAAATCGTTGTATGTTTCCAGCTTGTATGTATCTTACATACATTGCCGATATACATTACGCCATATGCAAGTGCCGGAACCCAAATATTATAAAATGACGTTAAATATTTGTATATTCCGCACCTTGTATATTCAAAATATACATTGCTTGATACATACAAGCGCCAAAATTCAAAGAAGATTAAAATTAGGTTAAACCAATGTATCCGGACTCGATGTATATCAAAAACATACATTACATTTTATGCAAGTTGGAACCGAAAAGTTTATGAAATTGGGAAAATCCGTTGTATGTTTGTGCTTTGTACCTATCCGACATACATTGCCGATATACCATGTATTACATACAAGTGGCGGAACCGAAAGAGTTATTCAAAAGAGTTAAGCGCTTGTATATTCAATGCTTTGTATGTTTCGAAGATACATTCTTAAGGATACAAGCTATAGATACAAAAGGATATGCAAGAACCGGATGCGAAGGAAAAGTTAAATATTAAAAACTCTTTGTATGTTTTAGTGATTGTATGTTGCAATGAGCATATTAAATGTACAAAGAAACAAAAAGCGAAAAGGCGGGAAGTTTTTTCAACCCGACTACGAGGTCACGCCGACGAAGGAAACCCTAAAACAACATTTAAATCTGAAATGTCAAGATATCTTTCTGACAGTTAAAATATTTGTTTTTTGTAGGATCTACACGGCGGCAATCAAGTTGTATAAACACCCACGAAAGGATCTTAAGCAACTGATAAACTGTCGATCAGGGGAGTAATCATTTGAGTAAATACATATGTTTAAGTAAATTTGTTTTAATCATTTGATCAGAAACTAACTTGTATTCTTTTTAGGATAATAAAGAAATCCTCGAAGGAGATTAAGCGGAACTACAGTTAAAGAGCTTTATTTGATCCTGAAATGGTCATCCATTTGGTGATTAAAGATGAGTATTAATTTTCTTGAATTTGTTTATTAAGACAAATATTGTTGTTCGGTTATCAACCGTCACAACCATTGTAATTGGTATGAAGCTTGTATGCCTCTCTTTATAAGAGATGACCAAGACCAGAGAATAGGATAGATAGAATAGGAAGAGATAAAAAAATTAGAAAATAGGGAGAGATTACAGAATAGAACAGGGGATACTATAGATTAGATTTGAACAGCAATGCTAGTTCATTTTTAATATATTTTATTTCTGGTAGACCATGTGCAAGCATTCTCTGATGAAGTCAAGACTGTGAACATGAAGCAGTAACTGTAGATTTCGGTATCAACTATCTGTTTAATTTATTCAATTATATGACTGTCTCCTTTCAAGGTTTTCTCTGTTATTCAATTTGAGTTATCAAGTCTATCTTCAAGTTGTCTATACACATTTGATGTTATAGTGTGATAAGATTAACTAGTTTCTGCTTTTAGAATTAAATCCTTTAAATCTATCATAGTAACTCAGAAGACATTATCATGGATCTGTAAGAAGAGTCATATAGTTAGGGTTTGTATTTTGTCTCCAGTTTTTGATAAATCTGTTACAATTGCAGTATCATTCTGATAGGTTCCTTCAAGCAAGGATTAAATCCTTTTAGATGAATGCAGGTAATATTTTGTCAATTGGATATATGTAAGTATGGAATACTAACTATTTCCTTGCAGGCTTGTACAAGTTACATACCTATTCTTTCATGCCAGATAGTTTGAGTTTTTACCAAACAAACAGTCATTTATTTCATGATCATACTGACTCTCTATTAAATAAGGCACTAGTCTAGTATTTTCATTATCACTTATACAAATTCATTTTAGATTTACTTAGTTAGATTACATTATTGTTTTAGCATTACAATTTAGATTATTTAGAATTAACTTGTTGTCTTTTTATCTGTTTTATAATTTGTGCCGTTATCAATAGTTAGATTAATTTTGATTAAAGTAGTGATCATCTTTTTATCTGCTTTATTAATTAGAAGTTTACCCGCCTAGGTCTGGCAAAGCCTGAAGTGAAGGGGGTTTAGCCATATCTACCCCGTATTAGTTAGCCAAAAACGTCAAGAGAGCCTGGCACTCTCTTAGGGTTAACGACCTGCATTTTTGAGACCTAACACTTCATAAGAGTCATACTCAAGGGGGAGTCAACGGGACTCACTAACCTCTTGGGGAAAAGAATTAAAATAAAATATCCATCTCCATCATCCCAAAAGCATCATCTCTCCAAAATCTCTACAATAATATTCAACCAAAGCACATAATCAACTCTTCATAATCTCTGCAATAATAATATTCACCCAAATCACATAACCAACTCAACATAATAAATACCATGATATATATATTCCATCTCCTCAATAATATTCACCCAAATTACCACAACCACATAGACACTCATGTTGAACACATAAAACAGAATTTTTTCCCCAAGAGAGGATCCACACCTCTCTCAACCTCAACACATGGGTGGCTCTTAACCCAAGTGGGAAGATTCACACTCAATACAACCCATACCCCAAAATGACCATTTTTCATAAACATTTAACACACAAATGAGGTTTTCATACACAACACATGAAGGTACTCAAAAAAAGCAGAAATTTTATTTGTTCATTTTTAACCACAAATAACATTGCTACAATTTTAAAATGGCATAAAAACCTACCTCTATGCTACAACCAAATCAGGTGAAGCCTTGATCCAAATTTCTCTTAACCTTCCTCTTTCCAAGCTCCCAAGCTCTTCCAAACCCATGTCTTCAAAATAGAAAGTTTTTCAACAATAGAATGACAACCACTCAAAAAACTTCAAAAAGGGATTAAATAAAAAACAAATATTTAGATACAATCAATCTAGAGCTAGGTTTGACTTTACAATTCTAAATTAGATTTTGCCTCCAAAATCTCGTCATCTATCTTTCAAGGCACTTTTCAAGGCTCTAGATGCTTCTAAAGTACTTTTTAAACATTCAAACATAGGCCCCACTCATAGATTATCACAATAAAGATTTAATTTTTCACAAATAATAAAGAAAATAATACTTTATGACCCCTAAAACTTCCTCTTAATTTCAAATCTGAGATTTAACACTTAAGAGAATTTAACCACACCCCACATAAAATAATAAAGATATAAATAGAAATTTAATTAGCACATTCACACTCACAACACTTTACATATGAAGACATTAATCCTCTCTTTAGATGAGGCCTAGGTACACTAGGGAGGCACAACAATGGTTTTTTGGGGAACCTCCATTATTTTTCCATTGGTCATGGAATTTACCCTTCACACTTAGACACAAACACTAATATATCTGAAATGATAGCTAAAGCAACAAAATTATTTATACACTTCATAAATATTTCTTAATTAACACTATCATAATTAAATGAAAATCTAAACAACACATTTAATCCAACACCTATATCATACTAATATAGGATCACATAACCATGTCACATTTAACCAGATACGATATAGATTAAACATGTACACAATTACGTTCATACAAGATTCATAATGACAAAATAATTTTAATTCATAAACCTTAATCCAAAAATTACGATCAAATCAATAATTATAATATAATCAAATTCATCATCACATGATTGAATCTATACAAAAATCAAATCAAAATGACAAGATGAAATTCTAACTCCATCATATTGATAATGTGAGTAAATCGTAGTTACTAACTAACTAAATTAGCATAGAAAACTGATAAAAGCCGCGGATCTAGCCATAATGTTAGCATCCACACAAATCAATGATTGTAACAAAATACAATAAGTAAGTCCTTAAATGATCATAAACTAAGCAAGCTTATCTAAATACAAAAGTAATTATGAGGAGGAATGGGCCTCACACAAATACAAATCAATCCTTGTAAGGAAGGTTGTGCAATCAACCTCACAATGTTTAGTTGTGAGGTGTATTCTACATCCATTTGACATAGTGAAATCCGATAATGATGGACAACCCAACTCCAACAAACCTTAGTTCAATTTATCCTTCATAAATGAGATATCAAACTCAAATAAACTATGTATAGACTTATCTTCATCATGTGAATCATGTGCATGCTTGGGAGAGTCATTAAGTGCACCTAGTGAAGGTGTAGAAGACTCCTTGCTAATTTTTTTGGACAACAGTCTTAAAATAACACTGTAGGCGCTTCTTTACCCTTATTTTGATCACCTTATCATCAATTTTTACAACTAATTCACTTGAAGACTTCACCTCTTGATTCTATTCACTTCTGGTATCATTTTTACCTTCATTCTTGAGTGAGAAGAATGACATTAATACCCTCTTCATCTGAAGAATCATCATCCTTGAACCAACATAACATTGTATCTTGACTGAAACTTGATTGTACAAGTGCATGGGAATTAGTATGATGTAAATCACTTGTATAAATGACTAAATTTGGACCAAATTGACCCATACTTTACCCTTGAAAGTGGTTGATCTAATATGTTATAGTTGTTGATTACAAATTTTGAGGATATGAATTGTTGTAATGTGTAACGCCCCGCCAAGGAACCCAGAGGATAACACAACTAAGCTTACAAAAAGGTCAAATTTTTTTTAAACGAAAGAAATAACAACAATCATATATTTATTCATAACATTTAAATTAAACTTTATCCTCTAGGGTTCCACGGCTGCATTACTAACAAATTAAAACAAGAT
Source organism: Cunninghamia lanceolata (assembly GCA_027924645.1). Taxonomy (NCBI): domain Eukaryota; kingdom Viridiplantae; phylum Streptophyta; class Pinopsida; order Cupressales; family Cupressaceae; genus Cunninghamia; species Cunninghamia lanceolata. Next base: position 12,987,405 of record BSBN01000739.1, read on the forward strand.
CTAACCAACATTATGAATTAACTAACAAACACAGTTCATTCTAGGTCTAATTGCATCAGATAAATAAATACATACAATTTCATATTATATCATCAGATAAGTAACATCAGGATCATGCACATAGGATCACGAGTACATAGACAAGTTCCTTTACAAGAGAGTACAACATTACATTGTTTACAATATCGCTATCCAGATTACATTGGAGTACATACATCAAGAAAATAGTACATGATTCAACCGATATACAAGACTGGAACATGATCATAAGTATCTGTCTCCTCAAGCTAGAGTAAGATCCGAAATCTGTCATACAAGGTACATCCTTCTCGCACACGATCAACAACCAAGGAAACCAATGGAGAGAAAAGCACAACCACCTAACCATGTGGAACCCTAAGGTCCACCCCCCGTGCTAGGAGATAACAATAAGGTCCCACTAAGAAAAAAATCAAGAAAGATAGTAGACTAACAGGTGCAAGGACTACACATGGCTTCAATACAACACGGGTCAATATGAACAACACAAGTAACTCAAACATCACTTCTAGAGTCAATCACACAATGAAAGGGAAAAACACACATTAGGGATTGCTAAGATGCAGTAGGGAAGAGTGCCATTGCATGGTCCTAGCATGGGTTATCCAGGTTATCTCTCTCTAGAAACCGGCCCCCATCTATGGTTATCCTGGCAGCCTCTCTCTAGGCACCGGCCCCATAGGGTGACACATGCGGAACCAACAATCCTTTCGTGAGGACAAGGAAGTTGATCTTGCCAACCATGGCCTTCTCATCCCATCCTTAGCCTGAACGAGCACTATAGTCATGGGTGAGGCATCCAATTATCTTATTTAGTGTGGAAACTACCCAACCCTCTAAATTTATTATTAAGTTATCACTGGATTAAAAACTTCCAATGGGTTATCATGGCAGCCTCTTTGGGCACCAGCCCCACATTGAAAGCCACTCCCCTACCTGCATCTAGAATACCCTATCCATCAAGAAAGACAATTACCATCACAATGAGAAGTAACATATACAATGCAAGGCATTTACCTTCTTGCATACAAATCATAATCACAGGGACCAATTCTTGTCCCAAAACATAAACCAAGCATGAACTACCACATTCTCATCATGTTGCATTTACAACACAGAATACACATCATTTCACATCACACAAAGCAAGACATTATCCATCTTGCATAGTCATCATAACCACATGAATAGGTACACTGAGCAAGGCATTATCCATCTTGCACATGTATCATACTAACATGAATAGGAGACAATATTTCAAGAATGTGTTTCATTCAACTCACATGATGCACACATAGCCAACCCCCACACAATCACACCCTCCTAGGCCTCTGAAAACAACTTCCCTAAATGACACAACACTTGACACCATTAAAAACACAATGGTTTCACATCACATTCACTCTCAAAGCATATAATAAACTAATACCCTTCCACAATATTTTTAAGGAATGTAACATTAATCCAAGCATGATCAATCATCTAACAATTATAAAGTGAATCTATCTCAATAATACAAAACTATAACTTTCTAATCACCAGTAGCAGTTATAATATGATCATAAGATATAAGTATCCACGATTATCAATATTTTAACTAATAATTCTCAAGACTTATTTTTAATTTCATTTAATTAAAATGATTACGAACAACATGCAAATAACCCTAAGGCATACAAATTAAACACAAATTGTTTACACTATTTACACTGATGTAGATTTCATTAATAAATAGGATAATTTTGTAAATACTATTAAATATAACTGTATAAGCAAGACTAAAAGCCTATAATATTAGAATGCTATAAATATATTACACTAGTTAGAATCACAAGATACAAAACCTGAAGCTACAATGAAAGAACCTTGTTCTAAGGTTAGCTTGAGAGGAAAAGAATACAGAACAACAAAACATTCCTATAGATCTAACATCTTCATCAAATCTACCACACTTTTAACCACATGCATACGATAGGATCAGCACAAAATGAATTTGTTGAGAAGGCTTTAGGAGCTACCAACAATGCAAATGTGAAAGCATAGACAGGGCATGCAAACTGATTGGTAGAATGCCTCAAAGAGAGTCATATGATGGAAAGAAATGATCATAGGATATGCACAAAATGAATTTGTTGAAAAATCTCAGAGAAACCCAGTTTGAAAATATAGAGTTATTGGTGACGCAACTAACTATTTTAACAGAGACGAAACGAGTGAGAGGTAGATAGTCACAAAATATTCATATCTCACAAATGACAAACTGGGTATGGTTGGTTTTTGGATATGATTTAAATATCCAGGACATGCACCATATATAAAAAAATTTAAAAAACCCAGTTTGTAAAATTAAATTTATGGCTAACGTAACAGAGCTAAAATAGAGACAAAATGGGTGAGAGGTAGACAGTCACAAAATATTCATATCTCAAAAATGACAAACGAGGTATGGCTAATTTTGGATATGATTTAGAAAACTAGGTCATGCACGACATATAAAAATTCTAGAGGAACCCAGTTCGTAAAAATAAAGTTATAGCTAACTCAATAGACTAGGTTTAGAAAATGCAGAAAAGAATTCACAAAATATTTCATTAAATCTAATGCAACAATAAATCAGTTTCATATCTCAGTCCATACCTGGAATATTGCTTCAATCACATCTTCACAAATTTCTCAGCTCGCATCCATTTTTCCCAAGTCTTTTCTTCTGGAAGCTATGGTTTACAGTGCCAAAATAAAATAAAATTTTCCCGAGAGAGAGATCCCCAAAACATAAAACATATTCTTCATTCAAAATGCACACTCATTCCCCAAATTATGTCTTGAGATTTCAAAATAAACTTGAGCATGCATAACCACCCCCACCATTTCTTTCAGAAGATTCTCCTTTATTACTTTCTTACAATTTATTATTTTAACCAAACAATAATTTCTCTCTGATTCTATTTATTTTAGAAACTGTTATTTATTTCATTTACAACTAGACAAAATTCATTTCTGATTTTATCTACTTTAGTATTTTCTATATTTATATATATGACAACTTGCAAATATTATCTATTTTATTGCCATTAACACAACATTAAATTATATTAATTTATTTATTTATCTCTAGTTGGAATTACATTTATTACTACTACTATTATTATTATTATTATTATTATTATTTCTTAACTTAACTTCTAGAATAATATATTTTTTAGAAACTAGATTTACTTAAGGACATTTATATATTTATTTATTTAACAAAAAAGCTTCATAACTAATTATTTTATTTTAAGGCAACAATAACCAAAACAATACCAACAAAATAACCCAACTGCCAAACCATACCTGACTACTATGCAAGATCGGAAAGCAAGACCACCACAACAATGACTGACTATCATGACCAAACTGACAACATTGACAAGGTGCACAACCAGATAGTTATCCTCTTCAAGGATAATGGCTAAGCTAGGGGACCATATGTTATCTCCATTCAACAGTTTAATTAGTTAAAGCATGCTTAGGCCTGTTAATTCAAGTGGAGTCAATGCCTGGTACCTGCAACCTACAGTAAACAACACGGTCGAACATGTATATATATGCAATCATGTAGTCATACACACAGTGAAAGGAAGGCGCAGTGTAGAAGGGTACCCATGCATGAGTAATGCATCACTGTTCCTTTTACCCACACATCAAACATGTAAGCACAACACACATAGCAATCAGTTATTGAATGACTAAGTAAGAACCATCATCAGATAGTCGCATGATACTCATAATAAGATTGATCCACACAAAACATCATAACCTCCTATGATACAGAATCAGTTGCATAAAACTCAATTCTAACATATGACAATCATAGTAAAATCAACATCATAATCACCTGAATGCAAGGCAATGTCAGAGCATGTGAATTATCAGTATTGCAACAAGGTTCATTGATAAAATATACTAACCTAAGTATTCCAATTATTTACATTCATCTTCACGCTCCTTAGTCCGACCACATGTACATCTAAGGTGAAACTGGAGGGGCACTACATAATGGACTAAATTAAGCATGGAATGTTAGTTACAACCATTGGATGTGTCGATACATGAGTGTGGTTACATTCTTGGGTGATTAAAATTTTAATCTGATGGTCGGCCACTACTAATTTGCTAAAAAATAAGAGCCTTCTAAAGTGTACCTAATAAAATTTTCACCCTACTGATTTTTTGATAGATTCCTCATACTAAGGGCCTAATTCTTACAAATAGAAATCCACCATCTCATTATCTTCAAGCACATTAGGATCAATCATTCTTCCCATCTAGGTGAGTGCAAAATCATGATGGGCCAAATAGTGGCTATGGCAAAAAAAACTTGTTGGATGAAAAGTGTTAGCATTTAGACTTATATTTAGATTTAGATGGAAAAAATGTTAATATTTATAGCTCAAATATGGATACTACCTTGGGATTACCTTAGATTTAGGCAAGTGGGGGTCCTAAAACTTACCAAAGAAACTTGCAAAACCATTTGTTTAGTGTTATCTTGAAATTTTCTATGACTTCATCCTTGAACCTAATAGACTTTTATGTAACTAAATTTAATAAAATGAAAAAGGTTTGTCGGGAAACTATCAAGATTCTAAAAATATGATATGTGCCTCCATATAATTTTAATAGGTAGTTATTATTATTTTTATATATACACTATGATTTTCTGATAGATATAATATTGAAAGACATTCATAACTTTCAAATTATTTATCCTTTCTTAAATCCAAAAGATGTGTCACATTCTAGGATTTATTAGCTATAAGTAAAAAAAAGTTTTGAATTTCATAATTTTTTACCAAGTTAAGTTGGCCGAGAATTTGTTTTTTAATATTTAAAAAAAGTCCAAATAAAAAATTCATAAATAACTATTTATTTATTAAAAAAAATTTAAAAATATGCATCACATCCACCCATGTGTCCTTTACTTAAAAAATAAGCTTGGAGGAAAATAATTTTCTTTTTCTCATACTTAGGTTGGCCAGAATGACACCTATTTTTTATATTTTTCTAAAAAAAATAGTACTATCTCACTTAAATATCTAATTTTCACCAAACTAATTTTAAAAATTTGAAAAAAAATAGCATCTGATAACTTACATTCAAGTTCTTACAACTTCTATTACTAACTTATTTTCAAATTGTGTAGATAACTCATTCAATTTTTTATGTTAAGCTAATTCTATTTTTAGTATTTTCATAGCTATTTAGGGGTATTGTTTGGCCCATCGTGATCTTGCACTTACCCATCTGTTGGAAGATTTCTCTGGAACATTTTCTGCTAAGGTTTAGGGTTTAATGTTGTATCAAATGCTCTCTTGATGCCTTAAGGATTGTCCATTCATAAGATTCTATTTCTTCATTGACTGGGTGCCTAGGTTGTTTCACTTAAAACTATTAGTTGATCCCCTTAGGTTTTGCCATTGTTACCAACCCCTTGCGTTTACCATCACTCATTGACAACCCCACACCTTGAAGTCTTACACCTTGGTCATATGGTGCTTAGGCGATATTGCTATGTTACATGGCAAATGCTTATTACATCATGTAGGCCCTTCACATCACAATCTTCCTAGTAGGCCCTACTTTCATCTATGTGATGTGCGATATTGCGTCATGTGTCCTCATAGCTTGCCACTTATCTAGGTTGCCATGATGTTATTAGTTTATCATTGCCCACATGTTGGTTACATTAACCATCCCATGAGAGGAATTTGTAAGGAAGATAAGGTAGAAGAACAACTTCCTACACTAATCTTGAGGGAAGGGATATACAAAACTTTTTAGATCTTTACAACAGTTACAGAAATAAACACAAATAGCAATCATACCACAACACATTAATTACGTGGGGAATCCCTTTCAAGAGAAAAAAACCCACACTCCAAAGCCCCCCAATATATTATTTAGGAATCAAGAAGATTACAATATACTTACAAAGCAAGCTTTCATGTGAGTACAACCAACTAGAGATCCGGAGGCAACTCAACATCTATAAGACTCTTACACACAACCTCCGTCTCAATCTCCTGATATATAGGAGATACAATATAGTGAACTGTCAACGGTAATTACAAAACCATGAGCCAAAACCACCCAAAAGTGTCACCCAAATTATCTCCAATCAAATATGTCTTGTGATGTGTCATATCACACACCAAAATGTGTAACTCTCCTCTTTATAGCTCTTTCAAGTGTCCAACACATTTTCACATTTCACAAAATGGGAGGCCCAACTTTCGGAGGCCATAACTTTTGATCGGAGTGTCCGATTGATAAACCATTTGATGCATCGGAAAGCTCGTGAAGAGATCTATCATGCTATAACCTTCTTCGCCAATTACAAAAACTTTCAAGGAATTTAGGGACCTCTAAGTGCCTCAAATTTGAGTTCAAAACTTTTCCAGGAGTTCCAAAAATGGAAACTTTAATATCTTGCAATCCAAGTATGATCTTGAGGCAAAACTCACCCAAGATGTTTACTTGGCAATTTCATACATTTTGGGAAAATTTCAGGTCCATCCATGCTTAAATGTAGAGTTACTAAAAATAGTAATCCCTGCCATTTTTAGCCCCTTTTGGAAACTTTGAAAGTTCTAAACCATTATTCAAGATAAAGGGTATTCGAAAAGATCAAAATTGGGAAGAATAGAAACCTTTTGTAGTTGCAAGGTTGAGACACCTTTCCTAATAGAATTAACAAGCACTCACAGTGATGTCATAAATTTATACAGGTGGCAATATTTCATTGCATCACATGGGTTCAAACATCATAGATTTCAAAGATGGGCCCACCCTCATTCTTGCAATGTGCAATGGCCGTTGATCTTGAAGTAATAAGATCTAACGGTGGTGATATCTTGAGGGCCAAGAGGGATCAAGTGTCAAGTTGTCTTCCAAGAGGGGCCGAGATTTCCACACCAACTACGGTCCAAGGTGTATGTTGGATTCATTGTGATTGGTCCAAGTTAGAATTGAAGTATTCCATACCAAATCTAAGTGGATTTCCATTATCATCAGAACACATGGTGGAGTCTCAAATTTGCATCATAGCTTTGAATGTAGGCCATCACCTTGCAATTGTGATGTGTAATAGCCATCAATCTTAAGTCATTAATATCTAACAATGGGAGATGTCTTCTTTTTGAATGGTTTCTAATTGTTTGGGAACGTGTTGAATGAATGTCATGCTATGTTTCCACATGTACTGCGACCTGCACCAATGCTTCAATCTCATTGGTCTAATGGGTGGCAAGTATATTTATCATTTTCAAAGGATGTAAAAGTACAGGATGGACACATGGTGAGTTTATTTTCCATCACTATCACCTTTCACATCATAACTTTAAAAAGTGTGATATACCAAGTTATGATATGTGATGGTGTCGCATCTCGTTTTATGTGTAACACCCCGCATGAACACCTTAGAGAACAACACATCTACGCTATGCAAAACAGAATAATTTTTTTTTAAAAGAATAAAGTAACAAAGTAATGTTTAACACATCATTAAACTATCAACTTGTTACTCTAAGATTTCATGGTTGCATTACTTGACAAAACAATTAACATAATCTAACACACATCATTAACATCAGTAGATCATTCTAAACCTATTGCATAAAATCAATAAACATTTACATCTCCATAACATCAAACAAATAATCATCAGGATCTAGTACATAGTTACAACTTCTTCTCACATATGAGTACATCATTACATTGTTACTTAACACCTTCTGAACACATACATTATAAATCAACTGATACACAGACAAGTACATGAATACAATATCACTTACTTCGTATCTGGTACAAGATCTGACAGCTGATACACAAGATACAACATCCTTGCACACGAACAATAGCAAGAGGACAAACCAATGGATAAAAGCTCTTCCACCCGACCATGTGGAACCCTGAGGTCCACCCCCCGAGCTAGGAGTTAACATAAGCTCCCCACTACAACATACAGTCAAGTAGACAGTAGACTATAAGAACAAGACAACACATAACTCCAACACACAAGTCAATATCACAAACAACTTAACAACACTTCCAGAGGCAAGCACATAATGAATGGGGAGAGTACAACTAGGGAATGCTAGGCTGCAGTAGGGAGGAGTGTCACCACATGGCTTGTCATAGGTTGTCCTGGTAAGCCTTCCTAGGCCCCGGCCCCCATCTTGGGTTGTCCTAGTAGCCTCTCCCAACTCCCGGCCCCCATACAACGCTCATGCGGAATCAACATACCTTTCATGAGGACAAGGTAGTAGATCTTGCCATTCCAGGCCTTCTCATCTCATCTCAAGCCTAAACGAGCACTTGAGCCATGAGTGAGGCATCCACTTATCTTTATTTAGTGTAATTAACTACCCAACCCCCTAATTCATTATTTAGGTTATCACTAAGTTATCAAACTCCCGCATGGGTTGTCCTGGACGCCACTTTGGGCTCCGGCCCCCATTGAGAGCCACTCCCCTACCTGCAACTAGAAAACCCCACTCAACAAGCATAGCAAACATCATCATGACGACGAGGATACATGAACCATGCAAGGCATTAGCCATCTTGCATAACAATTATCCTCATATGAACATGTATATGTAATACTGCAAGGCATTCACCATCTTGCATATCAACTTAATTACAAGGACATACTCTCAATACATTTTCCATAGCTTCCAAGTGAAGCAGTCCAAGAAAAATAACATAATCCTTTTACATTTCCCGATACCTCCCCATACACATAATCCAATTCAAAAATCCATTACAAGATAAATACAATTAAACGGTCCACAAATCATCCACAAGGGAATTATTACCTCTTCATAATGCACTCACAACTCTGAATATTCATCAATTCCCATTAACTCTCACAAAACTCTCATACATAACAAAAGACAACGTACTTTTATGATTTAATTTTCTCGAAACACTTATCAACCCAATGCATGAAATCAAGACCTAACCATCCTATGCCTCTGGAACTAACTACTCAGGTAAATGCAATAACATAGGGTCCATGAAGACATATTTAATTTACCTTTGTAAATCAAGTTTTGTAACCTTAATATATAAGCAATTGCTCTCATCAACAACTACCCAACATATAAATTATTTACGTTTAATTAACAATATCACTTAAGTAAATCAAATTTAAACATAACTTACAATTCATTTTTTTTAATTTAGAACAAATTACTTCTATATTTAGTTACACTCTACAAGTTATAACACAATATAAATATTATTTAAGATTTAAATAAAATTACGAGAAAATAAATATAATTACATATCAAAATCCATAATTTAAACTATAATAACAACACTAGAAAATAAAGTAAATTAGGTAAATATCTACCTCTAATTTAAATCTCAACCTTAATAATAACATCATTCTATATTTCATTTCCGAGGAAAACTAATATAATTAATAAAAAGGATCACATAATTTAATTATCATAAAAGAGACAACCCTATAAAATATTATTTAATCCACTCACTTAAACACATTACTATAATTACCTATGCAAATGTTTACTGCCAGATATTCGTGGAATCTAATATGGAAACTTTCTAAGAAGACTTCATTTCTACTTCTCCTAACTACAATTCTAAAAGACTCTTGCTAATTTAGTCACAGACAGAAATGATATAATTGCAATTGATGCATTTAAGCCAGAGAGAAGGCAACAAAAGAAGTTTTCAGAGGTTTTCAATGCAACAATGGCATATGGCCTGACAGGAAATGAGCCATGAGAAAAATGCAAAGTGTAGAACAATAGAGATGTGGGGACGTCACTCATCAACAAGATTATATAATATATGAAATGATTACCATTAATGCATTTTGGCCAGTGATAAGGCAACGCATGAGATTTTCAGAGATTTCACTGGAGACGAAAAAGATAGAAAGAAAAGGCAAAAGTACTCAGCAAAAACATGCATTGAAAGAGGGAATGATAACTGGTAACAATTGAAGGATTTGCACAAAATGAATCTGATAAACTTAGACACTTTACAGCAAATGCGACTGGCGGGTTCAAGGAATACATTGATAGAAACAACTGACGAGTTAAGAGATTTCTGGCGTGATTGTTACACAGTGTGAGACAATGCTGAGCGCTATATTCTCTAATATCTGATTGGTATAGCCAACGAATTAGACATTTTCTGGCTTAAATGTTCAGGGCATGAGACATTACAAAGCACTATAATGCTCATATGCACTAGGCGACGTGGTGCAGGAAATGTACAAAATAGATTTTGCAAGTTAGTAACTAAGAGCAGTACACACTTGAATCACATTTGTAACCCTTATCTCCATGCCTGTAGTCGGCTCATTATGTGTACATGGTTGACCTTCTTGCCCGTGCGGGCTATCTTGAAGACGCCATAAACTTTATCATTGTGTTGCCTATTAAATCTGTAAGGTGATTTCTTGGTTACTGTAGATCACATATGAATTTCGGCTTAGGAGTATTTACAGCAACCCTACTTTTTGACTGCACAATTTATGTTCTTTTCTCAAACATCGATGCAGAAGTGGGCCAGTGTGGTGAGTTTCAATGGTAAGGAGAATCGATGAAAGATAGAGGAATTAATAAGATCTCCGTGTGCAATTGAATTTTTTAGGCCGTAAAAAGGTACGCACTTTTCATGTAGCAGACATAGGCGCAGGAATTTTTATGCAAGGTTTGGAAAATTAGCTGGGAAGATGAAGGCAGCCGTGAGAGATGCCATCATACGGACTGCAATAGATGCAGCATATACACATAATAATTTCATTGCGAAGGCTTTAGAGGCTTCCTTACCAATGGAACTGGTAAAAACAATAATATATTTTGACAAAAAACATTATGAAAGTAATGATTGCAGGATCTACGGAAAATGGATTCAAAGAAAAGGCTTTGGAAGCTTTTTAGCAATGATACCGGTAGGTATAAATGTAGATGACACTACCGTTACCAGCATCCCTTAGATCGCCCTGAAATGGGGGCTTTAGAATAGGAATAAACATCCATCAAAACATAATCGGAGAACAAAATAATTTGCTATTCTGGCCTTACAAACTTTAAAGCAAATGCACTCGGCAGGAGCGAATTAGATCTGACAGAATTTAGAATATAATGACTACAGAATATACTTATAAATGATTTGAATGAGTAGGCATTGCAAGGGATTAAGAACAAAAAACAATGCTCTGGTAGAGGAATGCGCAGATTAAGAATTTCATTAAGGAAACCCTAGATATAATGCAAGATGAGAAAATCACATTCACACAATTAAAAGAACATGTTTACGCTACAAGGACCTCTCTCTGTTCTTCGCAGCTCCGTCTTCCTTCCCAGATCTACAATTCCGCTTTTTCCTCCCCCTTCTCTCATTCTCTCTGCTTATTTTATAGAATTCCCTACCCTAATTGTTTGTACTCCACCTTTAGGGAATAAACACACGGTCCAATGCCAACCGTCAAAGAAAAATATAACTTACTTTCTTTTAATTTTTAATAACATTACAATATAACCCCTATTTTTTATTTACTCAAGGATAACTTACATTTAATATATCACAACTTACAATTTTTATTTTATTTAATTTAGTATTTTATATAGATATTTGGTATATAACAACTCATAAATATATATTACTTTATTTAATCATTTATTTACTGGGCCACATATATACTTTCATGTTGATTTTATTAATTATAAAACAATTCCACAACTTATTATTTATTTTTAACTAATAACCACCTTTTCAATTTTTCTCTATTAATTTTTATTTACAACCATACAAAAATAGTTTTTATTTTTATTAATTTATTATTAATATATAGTTATTATATAACAACTAATAATTATTTATAAATCTATTTAATAGTCATTCATCAAATTTATCTATTTATATGCCACAATTAACCAATCATAAATCATGCAATTACTCAACCATCAAGCATGCAAAGAAAGCAAGACGACAACCCATGGAGACAACGAAACTGAGAACAATGACTAGATGCATAACTGAAGACTTATCTCTACAAGGATGACGGATGACTGGGGAACCTTATGCTAACTCCCATCAACAATTCCATTGGCTAGGGCACGCTCAGACCTGCTAGTTCAGGTGGAGTCGATGCCCGGTACCTGCATCCTGCAGTAAACCTCAAGGTTAAACATATATATATACAACATGAAGTCATGCACACAGTAAATAGAAATCGCAGCGTGGTAGGGTACTCAGACATGAGTAATGCGACACTGTTCTGTTCACATAAATACATCAACAATTAAGTATTCAGTTGTCTACAAGAAAATAGAATAATCAATAACAATATGATCTAGTATAACAATTATTGTTAAAGTATCATAACCCTGATTAAATATCACATTAAACTCAGAAATAACATTAATCCAATATCATCAATCGTCATCATAGAAATAGGTCCATAAACAACTCAACGTAATAACAAAAAATCCCATGTCATGATATCTAATCTACTAGGAATACTATCAGTCTGACAGAAGCAAGGTGAGGGGCACTACATTATGGACTATATAATTATTCTCGATTAGTGAACATTTACTATGATTGTTTTACTTTGAGAAAATTCTATATATGTGAAGGTAATTATCATGATGTTATATTTGTGTAAATTAGAAAGTTGATTTAATATTAAATATTATCAATATGATTATAATATTTTTCTTTGGCTATGTTTTGGGAACTAACCTATTGACATCGAGTTGACTGCAAATGAATGTAGGCACTCGTCAAAGATGAGAACATGGTTGAGGTAGAGGTGTTCTAGCCACTTGGCAAGAACTGTTTGGATGGTTAACCCTGATGCACTCACATAGTCTCATATTGCATTATTTTGAATGGTTTAATATGCATTATTGTGTGGATAATAAATGTGATTGATGATTAGATACTTAGAAAATATTGTGTTTTAATTGTGACAGTAAGTTCTTTTCGAATGCTTGATTTAGTCATGAATATTAATATTCTTTCGATTTATATTTTAAAAGGTGTATTTTGTATTTTAAAAGGTGTATTTTATATTTAAATGATGTATTTTATATTTAATAATAAATAATAATAAGTGTTTTCCTATTTATATAAATATTATTGTTTGAAAAACAAATATCTAATTTAGCCTTTAAACAATTATGTTTAATTACTATATATATTTTATTTATTTTATTTGTAAATACTACTTGATTGATTAAAGAAGTGATTATGCTTTATTAAAAATAGATATATATTAATATTATTGCAAATACTTCTTGTTGATTTGAGCAATTATGTATTATTTAAAATAAATAGATTATATTAGTAATATTGTTATTATATTTAGAATTTAATTAAAAGAATTAAAAAGAATTATTGTCATGCAAATGACAGAAAAATAAATAAAGATTATTTTGATTCTATTTTTCAAAAAAAAAAAGAAAAGAGAGAAAATCAAAACGCATGCAAACAAATGAAAACTGGATTTATTAAAAAAAAAACACCTAAATTATAGACACCAAAATTAAGAGAGTATATTTTTAATGATTTATTTTTAATAAAAAAGGATCCATGGTTTTTTTTTTAAAGAAAAAAAAGAGAAAATGTATTTTTGAAAACAAAAAAAAAAGTCATAGTAAAACAACGATAACTTTGTCATTTCTCAACAAAATTTAAAACCATAAACTGTTCTCGAAAGCTAGGGAAGAGCAGAACAAAACCCAAAAATACTTTGAAGAGATTCACATTATTTAGTAAGAATTTTAGCAAAAGAAGGGGACGTGTTTTTATTTTCTGGGCAACGACAGGATAAGGAAAAGAGCAGCGACAATAGCAAGTAGCCAACCTTTTTGCAAGGAGATTATCCAGGTATTTCCCTTGTATGTTTTATAAAAATAATGATTGTTTTTTTGCTATTAAAAACTTAGTTGTTATGACCAATGAAATATTCTTGTTCTAGTTTGTGTCTACCCATCTGGCGTTGGAAATCGACCCTCTGTTTTGCCTCATGATCGACCTTCTTTCTTGTTCTTGCTCTCTTGTTCCCTGATAAGTGGATCGGCCATTTTACTGGCCATTGTCTTAAACCTTTGAACTAAAATAGTAACAAATCCTCAAACTTCGATAAAGTTACTCTCTGACAGACTTAAATCTGATAAATGTATCTTTCTTGTTTGTTGTTAGAAATCAGTCACTTACTAAAAAATTGACCTATTATTATTGACCAAACAATGTGCAAATAATCTCTTAAAACTTAAAGGATAGAATTAGATTCCTGTAGACATATTCATCTATTTATTTGTTGTTCTAAGATCCATTTTAAATCACTGTCATGAGTGACAGTAAGTCTGTTATGTATTATGTTATTTTTGTTTCTTTTTCTTTACTCTGCTACATTTCCTGTTGTAGCTATGTTTAGTGATTTTTTTCAGACCTGCTTATTACTGTTGCTAGTTAGACAGTAACTCCCTTGTGAATTCAGGCCTTTCTACAATTCCTGTTGCAGGTGCGACAATAACCTATTTGATTTTCTGTAGTTCTTGTCACTAGTGTGATAGTAAGCCTATTTATAAGTTTCCTCAGCTTACTATCACAACTGCGATAGTAAGACTATCAAATTATTTTGAAAACCTATTAATTTACGAATATTTGAATGAATAGATTATATGTTAAAATTATCTTCCTTTATATGTTAGTGTGATGGAGTAAATTTTGAGATGTAAATATCATTGTCTTATTAAAACTTCTTGAAGAGAATTGGTATACGAATATTTGAATGATTTAGAAAACTTAATATATTATGGAAATTAAATGAAATATGAACTAGGAAATAAAACTGATTTAATAGCCTTATAAACACAATTGTATGATCAAATGATGAATTATAGGAGAACATTGATTGTTTTATTTTATTATTTATTTACTTGTTCTTGAGGAAAGATAGTAATAATATTTGAAATAAGTAAGCATGGACACTCATTGTTGAAGTGGAGTTGGCATACGTCATTATTGATTTTATTGAATGAATCACGAAATGGTATTAGATATGAAATAAAATCATTAGTTTTCTATAATCTATTATAACCATGGAAATATGAATTGAGAATATAATCAGATTTCAAAATCTATATTGCTTTTAAATGATTTATGATGTTCTTCATTATTGCTTGTTCGAAAAGTGTGTTTTCTTTATTGATGCTTGGGAAAGGGATTAGAGGTGGTTATAGGTGATTTTGATTTATTTGTTTGTTTGTTTGTTTGTTTATTGACTTGTATATTTATTTATTTATTGGGAAAGGAAAGTAGATTTTTATCTAGGAATGTGCTTGGGTTACTTTTGGGCTAGGATACAGAATGTGGATTATCAGAGATGGCTTTTCCTCTTTTCAAGAATTGACCGGTTACTATGTTTTAAAGGTTTAGATCTAAATGAGCTGTCATTGAAAAAGATGAATATTATGTCTAGCAAATTTTATTGATGGATTGATATATATCTCTGCCACATCCTGTTGTGAGACAATCTGCATTTTATTA
The DNA here is from genome assembly GCA_027924645.1 of Cunninghamia lanceolata. Classification (NCBI taxonomy): domain Eukaryota; kingdom Viridiplantae; phylum Streptophyta; class Pinopsida; order Cupressales; family Cupressaceae; genus Cunninghamia; species Cunninghamia lanceolata. The sequence goes on from BSBN01000739.1 coordinate 13,003,029, forward strand.
TTTAGAATTGCACATTAGACATCAGGTTGCATCAGGTGTTCCCACCTGCCAATTGTTTCCAGGTAGCTAGACATTTCGTGCATGGTTGGGTTTCCTTTGTGTCATGAAGGGATCTAAGGAAGTGTTATTGCTTCATGGTTGGATGGAAAAGCGTCTAAGCCATGTTCCCATCTCTCAGCTCACAGGAGAACTACTTGGTTCGTGGTGACTAGAGAGTGTATTGATTTATTAATACTTGTTGTACATGAGTATTGTAACTTGTAATTGGATGTATTATGTCATGAATGTAAATGGAATTTGTATATTATTTTATAGTGCTTTCACCTAGATTGAGCACGCGATTTTGTAAGATTTAATGACTTTTATTGATTCATATCTATGAGATTTATCTTTTACTTGTGAAGTTGTAATTAAGCAGATTAATTACCTCACTTTGTTTTTTTTATTGTGATGTTGTAATTTAAATGAATTATTTACTTTATTTACTTTTATGATGGTTTGAGTGGCTTTACATTTGGTATCAAAGCACGGTTCTAGCATTGGGAGCTTTGGGGGTGTGTGTTGCTCAGTTTGATCGAGCATATGTGGGTCCTTGTGTGTTGGCTTGCTGTGAATAGCATGTACCTTCTTTTAACGGGTTTAGATATACCCTGATGATTGTTCTTGAGTATGAATGAACTAAGTTCATTTTTTTTAGAGTTATGCATTAGTATGCGAAAGAGGATGTTGGATCATATGTTTGACTTATTTTTTTTAATTTCCTTCTGGTCAATGCTTGCTTGAAAAGCATATTGCACTATTTTATTGAGAGCATGATCATGAGTATGGGTTCATTATGTGGTTATAAGAAAGATAGTATTACATTACCTCATTGAAGTTTTAAGGAGAGAAACGATAATCGTTGCTTGTAGGAAAGAATTGTGTGTTCTGATATCTTGGTTGTGAACCTGATTTTGTCCTAGCGTTTGTTCTTTTGGGAAGTTTCCTTCCAGGACGGGTGTCGAATATGGGGAAACAGGGAAGTAGGTTTTCTTTTCAAAACCTACACACCATTAATCAGTTTTACACTTTAGCCAAAGTTAATATTTGACGTTGAAATAGACATGTGTACCATTGAAATAGATGGATTGTATGCCTAGTTTTATGTATTTATTTCCCTGCCATATCCTGTTAATGTGATGAAGCATTCAAGTTAGGGATGCATGTAGGTTAATAGGGATGCACCAGATTCCACCCTATCATTTGTTTACAGGTTTCTAGGCCCTTTGAGCAGGGTCAGGCATTCTTCAATTTGATTATGATTTCCTTGATCTAAATGCAATCTTTGTTGCTAGGTATCTTGAGTGATGTGTGGAAATGATCTTATGATATAGATGTGTTTGGAGTCTTAGAGGACTTGGTTTCTTATGCAATTGAGTGTGTTCTCTTTGTAGGAGTCAAGGACAACACTGAGAGGGGGGGTGAATTAGTGTTGTGTGAATTTTCAAATCTTTTTACAACTTCTTGCAAACTTTCTCTTACAAAACTAATAGAGAGGAATACATTAATGATTTGTGCACAAGATTAATAATGAAGGATATGAATAAAACTTAATAAGCAAAGCACTAATATACACACATACAGATGAAGACACCATGAAACTTAACACATGCTTTTCACGAGTGGAAAACCCTTCTAGTAAAAAACCACTCAAAACTGCCTCACTGGCTTAACTGATAAAACATGTCTCACTGGCTACAAAGAAGCCTCACTGGCTACAATATGTGTCTCACTGACAAAAGTTAAGGTCTCACTGACCTGTAAGCCTCACTGGCATACTGTTTAGAAGCACCAGCTTCAAGGAGCACTAACCCCTAATACAAACTGAAAACAAGAATTCAGAGGGTTTCTCTGTTTTAATACAAAACATTTCTTCTCTCTCATGTGTTTGTCAAATGTTCATTCTATTCAAAATCAATCCTCCATCCGGATACACTCAACAACACTGCATCTGCATATTTATAAGATTTCAAAAGACCTTTGATCTTCCAGCTTGTTTACATTTTCATCATTTTTAAAATTTCATTCACGTGAAAAAAAATAATTTATCCTTACATTGAAACAAAATCACATTATTTTCACCTTCCTCAGTCTCCAAAAATTAGGAGATAGATTTCATAAAAAAAACATTTATTTTGGCACAACTAATGTCTCTGCAAAAAAAAAATTGTCCAATCTGCCCTTTCAAACTTCATCTTCCTCTGCATTAAAAAACTTTCAATCTGCAAAATAAAATCATCTTAAAAAAAACTTTCATACTTCATTTCATATATCTCTTTTTTTTTAAAAATTATTTTGCCCGTGCAAATTCAATCTGCAAAAATAACTCCACCAATTTGTCAATCAAACTTCTCTGCAATAAAATCATCTGATATTTCTTTTTCAAGATCTTATAAAACATTTCTTCAAAAACCATTTTGTTTTCCAAACAATTTTCATAATATATCTTCTCAAAAATATAATCACCAATTCTCCATAAATATTTGCCTTACAAAAATCTCCTCAAAAAACTTTTCATATTCCTCTGTGTACTTCAATAACCTCTTCAAAAAATTGCAACCATATATCTTTTCTCTGAAAATATATTTTCTTCTATGAAGATCCTGTAAAAAAAAAATATTCTTCCCATAACCATTCAAATTCTTCTTCTTCCTGATTCATAAAATTCTTTATTTACATTTTCTCCTCCTTGCAAATATCTTCACTTATAAGAAACTCCCATCATATTCAAACTGCCCACTTTAAAAAAAATCATATTTAGATCCTCTGCATAAACTCATAAAAAGTCTTAATCTTTTTCATCATAAATTAAATTGATTCTAAAAAAAATTCCAACCTTTTGCTTTACTTGCAATGAGAGAATCAAGAAAGAAATAAAATCTTTCTAAAATAAGTGCTTTTTAAAAAAACACAACTAGTTGCCTTTTAGAAATTATCTAAAATTAGCTTTTAAAAAGCTAAGCCCTTCCACATTATTTGATGTCATAGTGGGCCACGAATTAGATGACAAAAATCAAGTTTTTTTCTTTTTAAAAACAAAGTCATAAACATGACATTTCGCACCCCATACTAAAAGGACTTGTATGACTTTTATAGGAGATTAAAAATATGACTTTTGCTGCTCATTTCATATAAGAGGAGACTGGTCAACAAAAGATAAAAGGGGCCGGTTTTTCATACAACATTAAAACCCTTAAGAAGGTCACGTTAAGAGGATTGACCTATGATAACAGGTCAATGATTGTTTATAACAAAAAGTTCTTTTTCAATTGATGGGCATAGAAACTTATGACATAGGTATTGTGTTAGAAGATAGAATTCTAGGAATAGACTTAGGGTTTAAAGACAAAATAAGAATGACAAAAAATTAAACCCTAGTAATATCAACCAAATGTCAGAGAAGGCTTATCTTGGTAGAGAGAAACTTGAAAGCATTATTAAAGGTATCTTGATGAGGGCAAATTGAAGACATCCACTCAACACTCATTCCTTCTGTCAAACATCAAACTCTTGTGTCTAGCTTTATACCAATGTGCCCAAAAACTCAAGCCTTGTCATAAGCCAAAATGTACAAAAATCCATGTGTCAAGCTGATACAAGAATTTATCACAGGAAAGAAACATGATATCATATCAATCAACTGAACCAAGTGAATTTACTAAACTGAGAGCAACAATATGAATGTGAAACCACTGAATGAAGATGAAACCACTGAACTCATGATGTTCAACTGACAAGTATCTTGATCAACAACCCACCAATACTGATACATGCTTATTAGCCCTTGAAGACACCCTGAAAAATGACATCTTGTCATATGAAGACCAAACACCTTTTTGACATCAATGACAACTCTTACCATCACTCTTAACTCATCCCAATTTGGATCCAGGTGTAGTGTAGCATCGTACTCCCTCTCTAGTGGCTAGAATTAGTCACATAGTTCATGTAATGTGAAACTTTTGAATTTTGATATTTATTTATTTGACTTTGATAATTTCTCTAAACGTTGTAAAGACCAACATTGATCTTATTTATGGAAAAGTATAGCCATCAAAATTTGATATTTACTTATCTTGTGACCTTGATGGTCATGTTGGATTTACTATTGAAATTACGCATATTTTTATGCCTTATTGTTGGAATTAACTTTTTCTTTCCTTTGGAATTATTTATTTATTTATTATTGGTGGCTATGCTTGAATGTTTTAAACTGTTGGTCATGTAACATGTTATGTTTTCTATCATGTCCATGACGGGCCTCTGATAGGTTGTGTAAGGGAGTAGGATGCGGAGAATATATTGTTTCGTAGCGAGTGTATTACTAAGAGCTTTGGTAGAATGAGTTCATTAATTATTGTTAGATGCATTAAATATTGTTGAAGTGTTGAGAAAGTTCTTAAATGGATTTTGGTGTCACTATGGATCACTTGAAGTAAGTGGAAATTTTGTATGAAGTTAAAGGTTTATGGGGTGAAAAGGAATTTTTGATAGAAGAATTGGAAAAAGTAAATAAAGAATGGATGAATGTTAAAAGGAATAATATAAAATATATGGAAAGAATAAAGGAGTTAGAAAAGAAAAAGTATGAAAAGTTTTGTGAAAATGACCTTTTGGAAAAAGAATTGGTAAAAGTTTGAGAGAAAAAAATGAAGAATTAGAAGGAGTTGAAGTTGTTTGAAGGAATGAATATTTGCAAGATAAGTTGAAGAACCTAGAAGGAAAAAATCAAAATTGAAAGATCAAATGATGAGTTAAAACAATTGTTTGCAGCATGCCAAAAAAAAATCAACTATCAGTTTGTGAAGTCTCGTGTGACATAGATGATTTGTGTTCTTTTGATCAATCACTTGGTAGTTGTTGAAGTTGCTTATTGTTGAGGAATGTAAGGATGAAAATGGTGATGAATCTGCTATCATAGCTAGTTGTTTTGATAATAATGTTAGTTTGAAAATCTTGAAAAAAATTGGTTATATAGGTGAAGGTTTGGGTAAGCATGGGCAAGGAATCAAAGAGCCCATTGAGTCAGTTGTGAGGACTAAGTATGAAGGTCTCAGGTTATCGAGGTAAAGGAAAAGAAAAGACAATTTTTTTTCAAGTATTAAGAAGTCATTTCAAGAAAAAGGATATTTTACGTTGTTCCCAATGTGATAGAGAAGGACATAGAAAAGAAAATTGTTGTAATTTACGTCCTTGCAAAACTTGTGGTTTGAAAAAAAAATCATAGTGAAAGACATGTTAGAATAAAGAGTTGAAAAATGAATCTATGACAAGTTGATTGAAAATGAATTGTGGTTGGATAAATGTATTTGATTAGCAAAAGATCGCATGTATGTTTAGAATGTTTTATAGACATAAGTCTTCTCATGTTGAGAAAAAGAAAAAAGAATTGAAATAGAACAACCAAATATAGTGAACAGCCAAGTGCAGAGAATAGTAAAAAAATTGAAGAAATTGAATTGCTTTAGCATTATGCGGAAGCACGAGGAAGACAAGGAAGATCTTTTCCAGAAGTTTTGAATTGTAGATCAGGTTGAAGATAAAGTTTGGTTGCAAATAATGAAAGAGGAAATGGATTCCATTGATAGACATGATATGAGTGGTAGAGTTTCAGAGGAATTGTTTGCACAATGGTTGGATAGGACCTAGTTGGTGCACCTTTGGAGTTTTGTCTTGTTGTTGGAGATCTCGACCAATGTTTGATTGGAAGACTGGTCTTTTGATATTTTATTGTGTTACCATGAGGTTGTTTATGCATTATGAGGATTGATTCTTGTCTTTATGAGTCTATGTGAATTGATTTATGCCTCCTTGGTGTGCATTAAAAATGTGATTATTATTCTTATGCTAGAATGAACGTAATTGAGTGGTAGTTGTACCATGTGATGGATTAGACATTGAATTGGTAGTTGTGCCATGTGAATTGATTGATTGATTATATACTTGGATTATTTGATAGACGTAATGTTAAAAGCAAAATAAAGATATTGTTTTGTATAAGGTTGAGTAGGACCAATAGTTTTGTGGATGGTGCCACATGAGAGGATATAACATAGATTTCTTATTCATACATGGATTATGATACTTTGAGTTACTGTTATTGTTTTATGATACTTTAGAGACATTATTGGTGGTAGATTTACATTATTATTTTTTATTTGTGTAATAAGACATCGGGACGATGTCTCTTCCAAGTGGGGAAGAATGTCACATCTCATTTTATGGACTATATAATTATTCTAGATTAGAAAACATTTACTATGATTGTTTTACTTTGAGAAAATTCTACATATTTGAAGGTAATTATCATGATGTTATATTTGCGTAAATTAGAAAGTTGATTTAATATTAAATATTATCGATATGATTATAATGTTTTGCTTCGGCTATGTTTTGGGGAACTAACCTATTGACGTCGGGTTGAGTGCGAATGAATGCAGGTACTCGTCGAAGACGAGAACATGGTTGAGGTAGAGGTGTTCTAACCACTTGGCAAGAACTGTTTGGATGGTTAACCCTGATGCACTCACACACTCACGTAGTCTCATATTGCATTAGTTTGAATGGTTTAATATACATTCTTACGTGGATAATAAATGTGATTGATGATTAGATACTGAGAAAATATTGTGTTTTAATTGTGAGAGTAAGTTCCTTTCGAATGCTTGATTTAGTCATGAATATTAATGTTCTTTCAATTTATATTTAAAAAGTGTATTTTATATTTTAAAAGGTGTATTTTATATTTAAATGGTGTATTTTATATTTAAATGGTGTATTTTATATTTAATAATAAATAATAATAAGTGTTTTCCTATTTATATAAATATTATTGTTTGAAAAAAAAATATCTAATTTAGAATTTAAATAATTATGTTATATATATATATATATATATATTGCAAATACTACTTGATTGATTAAAAAAGTGATTATGCTTTATTAAAAATAGATATATATTAATATTATTGCAAATACTTCTTGTTGATTTGAGCAATTATGTATTATTTAAAATAAATAGATTATATTAATAATATTGTTATTATATTTAGAATTTAATTAAAAGAATTATTGTCATGCAAATGACAAAATATATATATAAGAATTATTGTCATGCAAATGACAGAAAAATAAATAAAGATTATTTTAATTCTATTTTTCAAAAAAAAAAAAAGGGGGGGCTTTGAAAAATCAAAACTCATGCAAACGGATGAAAATTGGAGTTATTAAAATTTTTTTAAAAAAAACCTAAGTTATGGACATCAAAATTAAGAGAGTATATTTTTAATAATTTATTTTTAAGCAAAAAGGATCCATGGCTTTTTTTTTTTTTAAAGCAAAAAAAGATAAAAGACATTTTTGAAAACCAAAAAAAAGTCATAGTAAAACAGGGATAACTTTGTCATTTCTCAATGAAATTTAAAAACGTAAATTGTTCTGAAAAGTTAGGGAAGAGTAGAACAAAACCCAAAAATACTTTGAAGAGATTCATATTATTTAATAATTGTTTTAACAAAAGAAAGGGATGTGTTTTATTTTCTGGGCAGCGACAAGATAAGGAAAAGAGCAGCGACAACAACAAGTATCCAACCTTTTTGCAGGCAAATTATCCGGGTATTTCCCTTGTATGTTTTGCAAAAATAATGATTATTTTTTCTGTTAAAAACTTAGTTGTTATGACCAATGAAATATTCTTGTTCTGGTTTGCGTCTACCCATCTGGCGTTGGAAATCAACCCTTTATTTTGCTTCATGATCGACCTTCTTTCTTGTTCTTGCTCTCTTGTTTCCTGATAAGTGGATCGGCCATTTTACTGGCCATCGTCTTAAACCTTTGAACTAAAATGGTAACAAATCCTCAGACTTTGATAAAGTTACTCTTTGTCAGACTTAAATCTGATAAATGTATCTTTCTTGTTTGTTGTTAGAAATCAATCACTTAGAAATCGACCTATTCTTACTGATCAAACAATGTGCAAATAATCTCTTAAAACTTAGAGGATAGAATTAGATTCCTGTAGACATATCCATCTATCTATTTGTTGTTCTAAGATCCATTTTAAATCACTGTCATGAGTGATAGTAAGTTTGTTATGTATTCTGTTATTTTTGTTTCTTTTTCTTTACTCTGGTGCAGTTCCTGTTGTAGCTATGTTTAATGATTTTTTTCAGACCTGCTTATTACTGTTGCTAGTTAGACAATAATTCCCTTGTGAATTCAAACCTTTCTGCAGTGCCTATCGTAGGTGCAACAGTAACCTGATTGATTTTCTGTAGTTCCTGTCGCCAATGCGACAAGAACCTGTTTATGAGTTTCTTCAACTTACTATCACAGCGACGATAGGAAGACTGTCAAATTATTTAGAAAACCTATTAATTTATGAATATATGAATGAATAGATTATATTTTAAAATTATCTTCCTTTATATGTTAGTGTGGAGTAAATTTCAAGATGTAAATATCATTGTCTTATTAAAACTTCTTGAAGAGAATTGGTACACGAATATTTGAATGATTTAAAAAACTTAATATATTATGGAAATTAAATGAAATATGAACTAGGAAATAAAACCAATTTAATAGCCTTATAAATGCAATTGTATAATCAAATGATGAATTATAGAAGAACATTAATTGTTTTATTTTATTATTTATTTACTTGTTCTTAAGGAAAGATAGTAATAATATTTGAAATAAGTAAGCATGGACACTCATTGTTGAAGTGGAGTTGGCATACGTCATTATTGATTTTATTGCTTGAATCATGAAACGGTATTGGATATGAAGTAAAATCATTAGTTTTCTATAATCTATTAAAACCATGGAAATACGAATTGAGAATATAATCAGATTTCAAAATCTATATTGCTTTTAAATGATTTATGATGTTCTTCATTATTGCTTGTTCAGAAAGTGTGTTTTCTTTATTGATACTTGGAAAAGGGATTAGAGGTGGTTATAGGTGATTTTGATTTATATATATGTTTATTTGTTTATTGACTTATGTATTTATTTATTTATTGGGGAAGGAAATTAGATTTTTATCTAGGAATGTGTTTGGGTTACTTTTGGGCTAGGATGTCGAATGTGGATTATCAGATATGGTTTTTCCTCTTTTTGGGAATTGACCAGTTACTATATTTTAAAGGTTTAGATTTAAATGAGCTATCATTGAAAAAGATGAATAATATGTCTAGCAAACTTTATTGATGGATTGATATATATCTCTGCCACATCCTGTTGTGAGACAATCTGCATTTCATTATTTAGAATTGCACATTAGACATCAAGTTGCATCGAGTGTCCCCTCCTGCCAATTGTTTCTAGGTAGCTAGACATTTCGTGTAGGGTTGCATTTCCTTCGTGTCATGAAGGGATCTAGGGAAGTGTAATTGCTTCATGGTTGGGTGGAAAAGCGCCTGAGCCATGTTCTCGTCTCTCAGTTCACAGGAGAACCACTTGGTTCATGGTGACTGAAGAGTGTATTGATTTATTTATACTTATTGTACATGATCATTGTAACTTGTAATTGGATGTATTATTGCATGAATGCTAATGGACTTTGTATATTATTTTATAGTGCTTTCACCTGGATTGAGCACATGATTTTGTAAGATTTAATGACTTTTATTGATTCATATTTATGAGATTTATCTTTTACTTGTGAAGTTGTAATTAAGCGGATTAATTACCTCACTTTATTTTCTTTATTGTGATGTTGTAATTTAAATGGATTATTTACTCTATTTACTTTTGTGATGGTTTGAGTGGCTTTACAGATGGCCATTGATCTTTCTGATGGGTAATGTCAACGGTGCATATTCAAATATAATTAAAGAGGTTAATGGCCAATGACATTAATGGTTGCAACTACGTGTAAGTATTCATGATATCATTGGTGAAAGGGCAAATTCATTTTAGAAGACTAAACAAAACAAGGGCAAACTGCGATCACTCCACTGTTATTCTATTTAGTTGATAGAGCATTGAGTGCTATGACAAGGTAGAGGAAGAGTTTGAGGGAGATCCTACATGCACCAGTACTCCCTTTTTAAGCTATTGCAAAGTAATGTGAATATTAAAAGGTTAAGTCTCCCCAAGCTAAAAATCCTTTGTGCCTTTATATTGTGTTAGGTTTTATGTGTGTTCATTGTAATTGGGTTAAATTGCTTAAAGAAATATTTAGTCTACATAAAAATTTACCTAGTCCTCTTTATCTGTCAAGCTTGTTGTAGCGTATAAGATAACAACTCCACCTAGAGAGTTGCACCCTCTAGATAAAGTGATCTTACAGGACACTACTCTAGAATCTCTAGCTTCGAAAGAGAAGAAATCTTGTTTTAACCTTTACAAAACTATTCTAGTTATGCTATTGATTAAGAAATTCAATTAACAATAAATGACCAAAAATAAAATGTTGTACAAAGTTCTAAGCTAAATTTTTGAAAACTAAAAACAGATCTCGAAAGTACACTAACAGGTCAACTTACCATCAAAAAGAGATCTCAACCAAGGATGATACCATGGTGTGCAGATATCTATGTGTTGCATTGTTGTCTGCATAGTGTCATACGAGCTACAGGATCTGGTGAGGATGTTCTTCGTCTGTCAGGCAATTTCTTTCTTTGTTTGTGTGATTCCTTCATCAACCTACACAACATAGTGAAGAAACACAAGCATAATATCTAGCTATACAAGTGAAATCAGATGAATAGAAATAATAGAATCTAAATACAGATAAAATCACCACCAAACCTCCATATGAGTGATGTCTTCCAAGTAGCCTATTATAATGAAATAACAAGAAACTTTGGGACTACAAAGGAGTTTGTCAAGAATGATCAAACCCCCATTTTGGTCTTTCGACCTCCACAAGTAGTTAGATGATAAAAAGACTTCAAAATGTGTGTGAACCTATCCTAAGTGTGTATAGGAGCTAGGATGTAACAAATGTGTGCTACGAGCACCTCCCTAGTCTATAGGGAGGACACTGGGCCTAGATTGCAAACTGGGTGATTCAAAAGGGGTGGTCTACACCAATGATCTATGAAACAATGAAATAGTGGTTTTGCTTAAAGGGGTTGATTTACTGCTTGTAAAATGGGATCGACCAGATGATGAGAAGAAAACTATCAAGAACAAATCACAGTTCTACTAGAGTATGATAAAGAGAAGACCAAAAAGATTCACTACCTTATCCATGTGAATTTGAATGTAAAAACAAGAAGGAATTTTCAGAGAGAAACTTGTTGTTCACCACCTACTGAAGACACCTTCAATGGTAGAAGAAAAATTGGAGGAATCTTTTTGGAGAAGCCTACACTTCTGGGAAAGAATCATCTATTGTGATTGTTTCGAATAGTTTTCACAATATTTGTGATAAATTGCAAGCAGCACCAAAGGAGATTGTAGGGCTATGAGATGATCGAGCAATGGAGAAAATCTATCTATTGTGAAAACCTAAACAATAGAACTTTAGATCCAAACCTACAGGTATTCTTTGTGTGTTTCTTTTCATAGAGCTCCTGAGATCTTCTAAATGAATTTCAAAAGTCTTTTTTTCTCTTTTGGTCAAGGGAAGGCTAAGGATAGCAAGGTACGTCTGCAGGGGCATTACAGTCGTCTAGAGACATTATGAGGTAGTGGCATGCAGAAGTAACACTCATTTCAAGGCAATGTACAACACAAGACACCAGCACGTCGCGCTAGTGTCTAGGGGAAGTTTGTTCTAATTTAACATGTGTGTTTAGAAATATGTCTACATCAATGCTTTAAAACAATTTTGGTGGAAAGGTGATTTTTGAGGAGATAATTCAAAAATTAGGTCTAAGCGACTCTAAGGCATGCTATAGGAGTTGATGCTAAGGTGAGTAGAAAACATGACATGAAATTGTAGAGTATGTAATTTTAGACGTTATATTTTGCCCCCACTTTAGAAGGTTGACGGCACTAAGTGAAAACCATGTTAAAGTACAATGCTAAAATGAAATATCATTATAAAAAAGGATACCATGGGAGTAGTTGAAATCATACATATAGGAGATGAGGTTGCCAACTATCTAGGACCTGCAAAATCACAGTGTTAGGAGCCATAAGTCTTGCAAGATCATAATGTCAAAAAGCAAACAATATATAATCCTATAAGACCAAGAATTGTGTTAGAAGTGTAGAAATCTATATCATGTACACCAAAAGGGTAAAGAAAAAATAAGGCACGTGGAAAAAAAAGAAAAATGTTGAGTCAATAAGCAAGAGACCTAGTTGTGTAAATATCTCGTTTCATGCATGGTTCCCAAAATATAATAAAAATTCTTAATCAATTCATGACAAATAGCAGAATGTGATGATAAAGGAGGATTGATAAATTGCTCTAGAGGAAGAATCATGTGGTATACATGCAGAAAGGGAAGCCATTAATACATATTGATAAGAGGCACATGATGTCAACTCTAGCTAGATTTTTTTCTAGGGGTCATGTGTAATGGTATTACGCTCTCCTATTTTTGTTGGTTTATCCACAAGACAAGAATAGGAAAGAAAGGTTGAGAGAGACAAGCTTTATCTAGAAAGTTGGTAAAAAAAGGTCTTTAAAAACTTATTCTAAGGAAAGATGACATCACAAAGGGTTGACCGCAAGGAAGATGGTGAAACTAGAATTCCAATGAAATAAACAACATGAAAAAGGGAGATCGTGGGCGAAAGATGTGAAGATTTTCGCAAGAAGGGTTGTTGAAGGGGAGGATAAATATTTAAAATTTTACTATAAATAGTCAAAATTTTGAAAATTTACTATTCATTTTTACATTCCAAATTTAAAAATTTGAGCTCCCCAGAGCACTTAGAGAGCCAAAATGTCACGACGATGAGATTACAAATGACTCTAGCTGGAGGAGCTTCAAGCCCGCATCGAGCAAGGGATCACACTTCGAGAGGTGAGTCTAAAAAGTTTATTTTTATTATTTAAATGACAAGATGGGACCCGTGCAATGCACTAGCATCCAACTGGCATGTTGGTGTCCCACTTGTGCACTGGCATCTAATTGGCACGTTGGCATCTAAGGGATGCGCCAACATCTAATGGATGCACTAGCATCCCAAAGGGGTGCAAGCATCCAGAAGACGCATTGGAGTCCTAGGATGCTAGTGTCCTAGAGACTTAGGCCAAAAACTTGATTTTTAGATTAATTTTTATATTTGAAAGGGCGCAGAACTGACAAAATTTTGTTTCTACTTGTTTTGCAACATCCACTGACCATGCCTGAGAATACATGAGGATGCATTTTTTTGATGTTGCAGGTTCGACAAGCATCTCTCACACCAGTAGAGATCGGCCTACTATGTCGGGTAGGCATCTACTAGGCCTACATGATGCCAGAAATGTAATTTCATGATCACGTGCTCATGGCGCTCATGGAGTGATGGGGCGTAGATAAGTCCATCTTCCTCTTGCATATCAAGGAGATGATCGTCATGTTGGAGGATGTATATCGCATCATCAGGTTGTCCATCAAGGGCCACCAAGTGAGCATCATTGAGTAGAGATAGGTTTCTTACATGCAGGTGAGGTAGCAATACAGCATCAGGAGGCTCATTCTTGAGAGAGGCCACATCTACTTCCGATGGCCAGAGCAGGGTGTAGTGTCGATACCCTTGGTGCAACAGATCATGATTGTGACCATCACAATGTGGCTCACCCTTAATGGCAAGTATACTCATACACAAGGGCTTGGTTCACACCATCAAGGTGATGGAGTAGTAGGAGACTGTATTTTCTTGGGGGCCCAACATGCTGGCCCACTTATACCGTGATTTAAGGATATGTGTGCACTATGAGGCACATAGTTTGATGGTTTACATGTTTTTGTAGGTGTGGGCCTTCGAGCACATTAGATGCACTTTCCCAACAAGGTATCCGATGGATACCATGTGGGCAAACCCCTGAGCCCACGCTTATCCACTACGGTGAGTGTGGCAGTTTGGAGACTTGACATACTAGCGATAGACCTTCAACAGGTTTCTTAGCACAGAGATCATACGGAGACCCTACCTGGTGATGTGCGTATGGGATAGAGATGGATAGCAGCTCATGAGGATGCAGAGGGAAAGATGGTTTGTAGGCCGCTAGACCCACATCATAGTCCCCTTTTACTATGATCGTGTTCGATGATAATTCATAGAGGTACAGGGAGTACCACTCAATGTGACCACATATGTACAGTCACATTAGAGCATCATGCAACCAAGTGACCTCCTACAACCCACTATGGTGAACATCCCACTAAGCCCCCTAATGACGAGGAGAAGGACTGCCCTCTGCATGCTAACACTGATGACATGGGGATGACAACAAGGTACATAGCCTGGTGGGCAATGACATGCCTCGCACTGATCTATCCAACTGATGCCCCCATTGGAGACTCGGGGCCATTAAGAGGTGGCAAGTCAAGTGAGGGTAGCTCCTCCGAGGAGGGTCGAACAAGGAGGAAGAAGAGGAGAGGTTGTGACGATGACAACAGTGAGAACAGAGTGCAGATGAGGAGAGGCCTAGGGCCCACCTTCAAGGTGCACCATCTATCAAGCCAACTACCAGTGACTCTAGTAGAGGTAGGGTTGCTAGGACTTCTGTAGTAATAGTAGTATTGATAGTGGCACCTCCACCCCCAACGGTAGTTGTAGTTGTCACAAACCCTAACTAGTAGGTCGGGGATCCAAGTATTATCTATGTGATTTATTTATTAGGTCGGGGATCCAAGTATTATCTATGTGATTTATTTATTTGGTAGTACACTAGATGTTGCTCTAATTTTTATTTATTTATGATTATGAGCCCGACTGACTTTATTCTTGCTTTCTTTATACAATGCACACATGAGACTGGCTCGATTTCATTGGCTAGGTTTTAGCAAAGATGGTCCTTGCAGTCCGGCTACAGCGGCCGGTGAGGGCCAACTACAGGCCTCTATAGATGATAGGGATGCACAAGTTTGAGATGACTATTCTATGGCACAACTCCTGGCGATGACAATAGAACAAAATGAGAGAGAAGGGGAGGTCACGACACTCACTACTGAGCAAGACTAGGTCGTGACATGGGTAGAGAGTGTTGAGACGGCATGTGACGCCCTGCAGAGCTGACTTGATGAGGTCAACAAGGAGTTGTAGAGGACATAGGCAGTAGGGCCATCAGACCTAGTCTTGACGACCATCCCAGGGTATAGGCATTGATGAGCTAGATCACGGAGCTAAAGCAGAGTGAGTTAAGACTCAGAGTGGAGGCCACGGAGATGAGGGTAAGATCCAGGGATTCCAGTCTCGGAGTGTTTCTCATAGCCAATCCCACTCATGCTCTATGGTCTTGAGATGACAACCACCTCCAGCGCATCCAGAGAAGCCACACCCAGCAACACCAGAGTTAGAGGACTCGAGGAGCCATGCCCCCTGATGTAGATTTTTGTATATATGTATATGTATATTTTGACGTACACCACATTTTGATAAATGGTGCATTTTGTATTATTGAGACGATGTATCATATCATGTTTATCACACCAAAAAAAAACACACACATATATATATATAATTTTGAATTATGTCCATATGTTATGATGTTTTTCTTATGATGATGATGTTTTTATATTGTCTACTTAGATGCACTTATGATCTAATTAAACAACTCTGAGTACAAGTTGTTTAATTAAATACTATAATGATTAAATAAATGTTGTGGATGAATGAAATTGATTAATTAAATACTATACCGATCTAACTAAACAATTTAAAAGTAAACTGCTTAATCAAATACAAAAAGGCCATAAACACTAGAACCATAAACTGAAATGACTATATAAGGACCCAGCCAATTAGGACTGAACTTTCCTTTAACACCGGCTGGTGCATTCACATTATGTTGATTCTCATAAAGAACCAAGTCACTAATTTGAAAAGAACGACGGATGGCACATTGATTATAATTTTGATTTAAAACTTTTTGATAGGCTAGAAGGTGCTCAAGAGAATTAATACGATGCTCGTCAAGCATTTCAAGATGCTAAGGACGTTGGTCATAGTAGGTACTATTGTCGATTAGCCCTTGAAGAGAGACTCGCAGAGACGGGATCTCCAACTCCATGGGCATGATAGCATTGGCTTCGTAAACAAGATCATAAGGAGTGACATTGGTAGCAGTTCTAACACTTGTGCGATAGGCCCACAAACCATAAGAGATCTACACGTGCCAATCCTTCCCATGCTTGTTAACAATTTTATGAAGGATTTGTTTGATTATTTTATTAGAAGCCTCAACCTACCCATTAGATTGAGGATAGTAGGGTGTGGAAAAATGATGTTGAATGTGATTTTTTTCTAAAAACTACTTCACCTCCTTATTTTTGAACGAAGTCCTATTATCAGAGACCAAGGCAAAAGGCAACCCAAAGTAAGAAATTATGGTGTTCAACAAGAATTTGCAGATTACTTTGACCATGGTAGATTGGAGGGGAATGACTTTGACCCATTTTATGAAGTAATATGTGGTTGCGATGATGAAGATATGTCCTTGAGAGGAAGGTGGTGAAATTTTTCCAATTAAATCTAAACCCTAAATAGAAAATAGCCAAGGGGAGGCCCGAGTATGAAGCTCTTGTGCGCAATTGCTCTTACCTTTTTTGGATCCATCTTCAAACCTTCAGCTAAGATTATAAATCTCAAGTATACCAATTGTGACTTCATAAAACTATGTTTCTTCACATTGATCAACAACTTTTTTCTCTCAATCTCTATAATACTAATCTAATATATTCTAGGTTTTCTTCTTTAGCCTTATTGAAAATCAAAATATCATCCAGATAAGCAATCACAAACTTACCCAAATATTTCTTCAACACTTCATTCATCAACCTCATAAATGTACAAGGTATGTTAGTCAACCCAAAGGGCATAACCAACCACTCATGCAATCCTTCATTTGTCTCAAACAGAGTCTTCCATTCATCTCCTTCACTAATTCTAATATGGTGGCAACCACTCTTCAAATCTATTTGGGTAAAATATTTTGCTCCACTCAAACAGTCCATTATGTCATCCATCATTGGCAATGGGAATCGATACTTTATTGTGATCTTGTTGATTACTCTAAAGTTTGTACACATCCTCTATTCACCATCCTTCTAGGGTGTTCGTACCACAAGTACCACACATGGGCTCAAACTCTCCCTCATCAAACCTTTCTTCAGCAGCTTTTGCTTAGTTCTAATTTTTTTGTGGGTGTCATTCTATGTGTAGCTTTATTTGATAAACTTGCTCCTAAAATTAGATCCATGTGGTGACTAGTACTCCTTACCAATGATAATCCATCTAGCATATTATCTGATATGATGTCCTTATACTCTATTAGCAACTTTGCAACTTCCTTTTGTGGTGCTTCCTCCACTTTTGTAATACCACTAGGAATCAATGTAAGGCACATGTTTTCATGTCTCAAACCATCTAAGAACTTTCTTCCATCCACTAAACAAATTTTGGCACTATATGGACTAAGATGTCCTAACATCTTCA
The DNA here is from genome assembly GCA_027924645.1 of Cunninghamia lanceolata. Classification (NCBI taxonomy): domain Eukaryota; kingdom Viridiplantae; phylum Streptophyta; class Pinopsida; order Cupressales; family Cupressaceae; genus Cunninghamia; species Cunninghamia lanceolata. The sequence continues at coordinate 13,020,621 of BSBN01000739.1, forward strand.
ATTTTAACTTGTCGACCATTTCTTTTGAAAGTAGATTGTTTGTACTATCACTGTCAATGATGAATTTACAACATTTGCCTCCAGTCTTGCATATTGTTTTGAACTTCATCCGCAACATTTATTCTCAACAAGGCTCTTCTCATGACCAATGACTCACCTTTCTCGAGTTGTTCAACTAGTCTTTGTGGTTCTTCATCTACATATGTGGTTCTTGCACTACCTTCAAGTCTCTTATTCGTACTTTGTGAACATTCAAATACTCTATGACCTTCACCTCCACAACGAAAACAAGTTCCACAGAAGGATCTTTCATCACTTTTGCCATATCTTCCTTTGCCTCTTTGGTATCCATCTATTTTGTCATTGCAGTATGAACTACTACCTTCTCTGCTATTGAGGTAAGACTTATTGCTTCCTCCTACATTGCATTATAAACTACTATCATTGTGGTATGTGTTGTTACTTCTCGTTGCTTCCACATCTTCATATTGAGATCTACTTCTCTAAAATCTTCCTCCTCTTCGTCTTTGTCGATTCTATTTGTCCTCAAATCATTTGTTTAGTTTCCTTTCTACTATTAAGGTCAACTAATATGCTTCCTCTAATGTTTTGGATATTCAACAAACTCAACTCCTCCTGAATTGATCCTCTCAAACCATTGACCTGAACTGATCCTCTCAAACCATTGATGTACCTTGCCACCTTCTCCTGGCCTTCATTATGATAGCCTACTCTGATTGTTAGCCTATAGTATTCTTCAATATAATCCTTCACAATCATATCCTTGTCTTAAATTATGCAACTTCTTCAACAATTCTAAATGGTATGTCACAACAATGAACTTAGATTTTAACTTTTTCACCATCCTATTTCATTTCCCAATGTTAGGTTTACATTTTCTATTTCTTTCTAACTAGGTTTTTTCTACCAAATGGTGACACGACCTTTCAACTTAGTCTTATCAAATTTCACCCTATCTGGATCATCAATGTCTTCATACTCAATGTTCTTCTAAATCAATTTTCCAATCTATCAATTCTTCAAGGTTTAAACTACCAAAATTTGGAATATCTACTCTAGTTTTCTTACCAATACTCGGTACAACATTTAACTTTCTTTCTTTCTCATTATCTTCGTTGTTTTTAGTTTGCTCAACAGAACTAGTGTTTTGTTCATCATCACTTTCATCGGCTCTTAAGGTTAGGAGATTTTTTGCGATCTTCTTCAAAGGCATCCATTTAGATCTTCATTACCCTCATCATCTCAAATATTTCTTCCGTCTTTCCAACAACATTAACAACACATTGTCCTCTTCACTGAGGCATTTTGTTTTTGGATCTAATGCAAATTGCTTCAAGTTAGCGGTCTATCAACAATTATTCTTGCAAATTACCTCATTGTTGACACTTTGTTTACAAGCTTCTTGCAAACTACCTCAAATTCATTAAATTTTCATAAGCAAAAACTTTCAAGATTCTAAACCTTTCGCTCTTATACCAATTGATGCAATCATGGGTGGAGGATCCAATGAAAGATTATCCAACCATGTAACCTAATGAACAAACACACAACAAAATTCAAAGAAACAACAATTTGATATCTATTGACTCACGATCATAAATGTATTACAATCTATCGCAAGGGCTTACAATATGAGGCTACAATCCTTGAAGTTATATGGGCATAACTATGTGTGAGTTATAGAATTCAAATGATATTACATTACAATACTTTCTCAACTATCTATGAATTCAAAGTTAGGGATCAAACTAACTGCCTTTAAATGATCATGAGTGATGCTTGTATAGCAGCTTCTAGCCTTCAAAGCGGTTCCTATTAGCCACAAGGAGGTGTCAAAGCTCAATGTCAAGTGTAACATGTAATTGACCATCGTGTAGAGAGAACCTTCTAAAATGAATGAAGTAAAAATAGTGCATTGATCAGAATCTCTTGAAAATTGGATGAGACATTAGCTCTTAATAGATATGTTCCCAACTGCAAGATAGAATTTACAAAACCTACAAACAATCAAAGTGAAGAAAAATCGGATGATGCAAGATAGCTCTTACACCCATGTTGATCATGCATCACAAAGACTTCTATGTATTAAAATCAATGGCAAGGTGGTCAAGTGAATCAAGACTAGCCCATTTTGTGTGCTTTGTGTTTATCATTATGCTATGAAGCGGGAGGGCCAACACTTCGTATTTTCATTTTTTGTTTGTTTATAGTTAGGGCATAGTTGCCCTCTTCTTGTTAGCTTCCAACTTGGCTTCCAACTAGAGTTGGCAGATGTATTCAAAAAAACCAGTTTCGCTCATTTTACCCAACAACAAAAAAAAATCAGCTTAACCCATAACTAGTGTGAATATTCCACTACATAATTCATTAACATGAATCTTATACAAACTCAATCTCAATAGCCATTAATTGATTGAGTTGTACCTTCTCAAAAATTCAGTGAAAATGGTCCATATGTCCTATGTTTAATGTTGTTTTAGTGCAATGTCAAAAGAAACATGTATAATCAAAGTAGCAAGCATAGATCACATAAAATGAAATATCCAATAGGTATTGACTCAAAGAAACCCGAAATAGGAGAAAACATTATCTCATGAGCTATTACAATGGTTCACTACCTTCCAAAGGCTTTCATGGACAAGTGCTATAACTACTCTTGCTTCTCTCGTCACACTACAACTCCTCTATGACTTGATTGTTGAAAGCAAAATAGGCTCTGCTCGACTAACTTGCCATAGAACACTATCATGCCATAAAATGTGAATTACAAGAGATGTCGCAAAATATCCCTTTTTGAACTAATCTCTCAATCTTGATCACTTCGGTGTCTTAAACCCCGTAGACTCTATCTATTAATCTTTTCTATGATGATTTCAACGACTATCAAACCCTTACTCCATTGCAAAGTGACAAATTCAACAACAATCAAAGTTGTCTAAAAAACTTGATTGGGGTCAAATCTATCATTGATACCATATGGATCGTGACATCAACATTTTGGGCATCTAGCTCATTCTACCCACCTATGCCTATGTTCTACTCTTAACAAGTTGTCTTTTTGCAACCATGTAAAAGAGCCTTTCTAACAAAAAATGAATCTTCGCGAGTGTCTAATATAAGGGACAGTCTTCATGAGAACTTAGTGACCAAGTTTGCTGCAAGCCAAACGATTCTCACACCTACATGTTAAGTCAATTAGAAGATATTGTATAACTCACCTAGATGTGTTCACCTAATTTAAAAAAATGACCTTTTCCAAACGGTGTGATAATTGTTTAGATTAACATGCAATTCCATTTTTCCACATTGTCAATTAACTTACATTTAACACAAGTGGAAAATCCTAAGAATGCTCTTACAATGCCCATCAGAATGATATATAGTTCATTTAATGTTCTCAAGATCCTCCAACCATAAAATGCTGTCAACCTTACCATCAGAACTACCTTAAATTGTGTTATAATTCAGTCAATATTACATTGAGAACAAGCGATTGTATTAGTTGTTTAATTATACCATTTACATAGAACCAGATCATTGAAAGTAGCCCTAATTACTTAATATACATCTAATATGTGGGTAACAATTACATGTTAACCTAATCTCAGCCCTATTCAGGAACATTTGGTGGAAGAACCAAAAAATACATGCTCCAAAATAGTTCATGTCATTTGAAACATAAAATCCTTGGCAGGTGAAAGTGAATCAAATGAAATTTGAACTTGTCCCAAAAAAGTTTATTTTCAACTTAACTTGTGTTGCTAGAAAAACAAGAACTAATAAAACTCCAAAACAACTGGATTGTGAGACTATGGGTACACTAAGATGTATTCATACTCGTTATATACTTTTGGATCAACTATATGAAAGTCCATCCTTGTACTTACAGCTCGTGGACTAGCTATACAGCACAACCAGTTTCTGTTACTACCCTCTTCAGAATAAATAATAGCAGATTTTGTCTCCCTACTTGCCACTCTGTATGCAAGTAAAATGCTACAGTTGCTTCGTGCATATTCTCCGAGTGAACAAAATTGCTGGTTGAAAGCAGCAAAATTGAATTGGAAATATTTCCACGACTTCTGAAGAATTAACAATTTAGCTGTACTATTAAGCTAGCTATTGCAAAGAACTGATCTCTAGTTGAATTAGTGCATCTGTGTATGCTGTCAAATAACCCTTAGCATTTCAAACCAAAACAACAACTTCTAGACAATAACAAAAGAAAAATGTCAAAACCAAGGGTCCTCCAAATTACCCCTATTAGCCTTGCCATATAGGACCAATGCCCAGATCATTTAACAAAATTGAATTTGGAAATATTTCATACTTCTAAAGATTTTACCATTAGATGTATCACTGCTGTTGCAAGGAACTGACCTCCAGTTCTGTTAGTGGATCCATGTATGATGTCAAATAACTCTTTGCATGTCTGGGCGGTAAAAAAAAAAAGTATGCCCAAAACCAAGGGTTCATTTCCTCCGTTTCCAAAATTACCCGTGACCCATGCCATATAGGGCTAATTTACCTGTCTTCAATCTTCAAAATGATAGAGACATCATGAGACAGGAATCAATTAATACAATACAAAACTGCAAGTAGCTACATTTGCAATAGAAAATATGCTGTGAATTGCCAACATCTTTGATTAATCATGCTAGTCATAAATTTTTCCTGATTTGAATGAAACGTTTTCATTGTTGTTTCACTGAGAAATTTGTATGTTCACTTCTTACGCCCTCGTTCTTTCTGTTGACCCTTGTTAGCAGGTTTCCTCTTTGATAGGTGTCTATTCCGATGAGATGCTTTGGAATGGCCTCCATCCTTGTGTGTTTTATGAGCATCTCTTTCTTTTTTAACGTTAAAAACAGTGACAGCCTGAAAGAATACATGGCAAAGTTTCAGGGGTATTGAAAGAATATATATATATATATATATATATATATATACACAATGGACATTTATCTCAGTTTCAGAGGTCGATCTCATAAATAAGAGCAGACAATCAATAATATCACATGAACAATAGAAATATGCTCTTTGAAAAAACACACCTTGTTGATATCAAGTATATCATGATTATGACTGGAGAGCACTTTCTGCAGAATTTTATCACTCTGTTGCTTTTCCAGATTTCCAATTCCTGATCCTTCAACAACTGGTAGAAACTGTATAAAGCAATTATAGTTAAGATTGAAAAGGGAAACATTATTAAATAATGGGATGGAACACAGAAAATAAAGCTGCTTATAGACACTGTACCTTACGATGCTTCCCAGGGTGTTTTGGAACTTTCTCCCCCGGAAGCTTCTTATCAAATTTCCCAATACTGGCTGTTGAAGAGCTTGCAAGGCCTGCTGCATAACCTAATTCATGTTTGCCAACTTTCATAGGGGTGTCCTTTGTCCCTGTTATAGGTAAGCTCGTTGCTGCTAGTTGAACAGTACTGTCACCAAAATAAAGATGAGAGAACAATTCAATACATTTCTAAAAAATAGTTTTGTGGAATAAACTAGGATAGAAGTGAAAAACAACAAAATCCCATCATTTTAACTGATAAAATATGCAGTAAATACTTCCTCACTATTTTTTATGAGATGCATGTAAGAGAAAAATACCTTGGTAGGGCATCAATTTTTGCTGCCTTTTTCAGGTTCTCTACCTGATTCTTCTCATTCTTCTGAATTCGCTCTTTCTTTTTACCTTTTCTACGACTGAAGGGATCTTCACCAGGTTCTACATCAATAATCAGAGCAAAATTGTTATGCATTTGACAAACATAACGTTGTACGTTACATACTATTTTCCTCCTAATGTTATATGCATGGGGACATACAGAACAAAACAAAACAAAGGTCAACTGAGGTTGTGAAAAGACCCTGCCTCTATAGAACATATGGCATACGAAAAACGGTTTTCAAATTTCTCAATTACTGCAAAAAGTCCTATGGCATGTAAAATATGGACTCTCTCCAGCTGTAAATGATGATCAGTTGCTTGGATTATTACAATAGCTTGTCCTCATCTAGTCTCAAAGTAAGAAATCTAAGAATTAAATAATGCAAAGAATCTAAGAGTAAAATGATGCTCAAAAGCTGGTAGATGCAAAACAAATGAATCATGAAAATTTTAAAATTTGAAAGATACAAAATTTTGGATTGCACAGAAAATATTTGCTCAAACATCAGAACATTATGTAAATAAGACAGGAAAAAAATTATGTTTATTAGATAGTGTAAATTACCATTAAGGGAAAGCCCTCTTGATAAAAATAAAAGATACGTAAGAAAGTAGATGTGAAATTCCCATTGAAAATTTTCAGATAAATCCAGCACAGAACAACAAACAAAATCATATAAATATTACGTACTTTTTAACAACTATAATATGTTTGGTGAAATATAAGCAGGCAAAAAGATGAGTGAATATATGTGATGCTATTGAAGGGGGAGAAAGACATACGTGCAAGCATTCATTAAGTCAAAAAAATAATGGCCAAAAAGCTAGAAGACAAACTCTTGGAACTTGCATAAGGGCTTTAAAGGAGAAATTACATTAAAACTAAGGTCAAAATATAAATTCAAATGGTCAGTGATTTTTTTCCCAATAACAAAGTGGATGAGAAATAACACCTGCCTTGTAAACAATAGCACATGGGGGATAATATATATTGTGACACATAGAAAGGAGGATGAGAAGAGGATATTTTCTGTGTATGTATAACATAACATCAGCTTAAGTTCATGAACAGCCACAGTACTCAAATGGCAAAACTGACTAAGAAGTTAGATGTGTTCTGTGAACAGTTCATTCACTTCATGGATGAGGGACACACTGGGGTTACCCCTCGGTGGCATCACAAAAAGCGTCGTTGTCTGTCTCCATGATCCTGAATCTGTGTTATATCTGAAAGGGCTCACAAAAATGAGAAATAGAATCTGGGCTGAGCTGCCTCTGGCACAGTTAACTATTAAACTACAGTTAGTTAAGTTCTACTGGTCGATCTTGTAGATAGTGTTATCTTTGTTTTTTTGCTTTTGGCCTGTGTTACACGGGGACGGCTGGGGACGTCCCCCAAAAAAAGAAAAAACAAGAAACGTCCCTGGGACGTGCAAAAAAATCGGGGACGGCAGAAAAATAATTCGGCTGGGGACATCTAAAACGTCCCGGGGACGCCTCTATAAACTTTTAGAAAATGCATATTAAATTTCAAATAAAAAATCCGACGGGAACCCTAAAATCAAATGGCAAACTATACATTATGAAAAATTTAAAAACATTTAATAAAACTCAAAACTAAGTCATCAGCCATTGCGTTTTCTTTTTCCTCTCACGCCACTATTTCTCAAACGCCGCCGTCAGAAAACCAGATCGCATTATGTGAATGAGAAAGAAGTTTAAGGAAATGAAAATCCAAATGGCATAAAAAAGTTTCAGTTTGAAAGTATCTTGCAGGAGGACAACGTGGGCGCAGGAGGGAAGTTTACTAGTTTAGAGGGGCTTTGAAAGAAGTTTGAAAGCAGCGTATATGTGCAGAGAAGAACAAAAAATCATAGGCCGCCATTGTCATAAGGTCCACACTCCACAGCTGTCAGAAGGTCAAAAAATCACAGCCACATATTGTCATTTTGATTTGAACTTTCAAAACGTCCAGGGCTGCCATTGTTGCAGGTATGTGTTTTATTTTTTTGAAGTTTTTTATTGTTTTTTAAATTTTTATTTGACTGTTCCTAGTTAGTGTTAGGCCTTAGGGAGATCTAGATTTTCTGATTTTGAAAATGGAGTCTAGGCTCTTAGTGTTAGGTTGTTAGTTTTAGCCTTGAATCTGATTTTCATTTTGATTTTTTATTTCTGAGTTTAGTTATAAATTATAATTTTTAACTAGTTGTAACTTGTATATTTTTATGTTTCAGTTCTGAGTTCTTTCATTGTGCAACTTGAGACCTCTCAAATTCAAGACTCAATTGTGAAACAAAGTTCAAACACAAAAAAAAAATCAAAATGAGCAGCAGCAGTGAAGAAGTTGAAGTTCAAATAATACGTCCTCAAACCCAAAATGACCAAAACACATCTGCAAGTTCCATTGGAAGTGGAACTCCACAAGACCGTTTTAAATGCCCTTCATCCTCTCTTTAAGAATATGCAAAAGGACCGTTCAACCCCAAAAAACCTGTTGTGATGTAATCACACATCGCCCCATTGCAAATGGGGACCCCCTCTTTTTTTTGCTTTTTGTCGTTGCTTTGCTTTAGGGTTTAGGTTTTCTTTGAGCTTGTAAGGTTTTGGTAGTGTTGTTTTACCCAAGTCTCGATATATTCTGGCTAAGGAGTTTGTATCTTCTCATCCTGATGCGTGTTCTGAGCCCTGAAATTGACTAAGTCTGGAATCCTGATGTTCTGAGATCCTGAAATTGACTAAGTCTGAAATCTGGTGGATCCTCAAAAATCTAGAATCTGCATGTTAAATCCCATGGATCTGAGACCTATCTCAAACATCATGGAAGTATATTTCAAAATATTTAAAGTATAGGAAATTCCTTATACTTAAATATATTTTTAAATATACTTCCATCCAGGACAAGTCTTGGACCTTGGGCGGAAATTGTTCTACACCATGCAATATGCGCCCAGGAAAATGGGGCAAAATGTTCTGGAGCTTTCAAAATCCGCCCAAGCAAAAGCAATGAGACTTCGTCAATTCAAGCGACAGAGAAGATCAAAATGTGAAAATTTGGCTAAGTGTTGACAAATGGGGAAAATGTTCTCACACATGCAATATCCGCCCTAGAGGATGAGCTTGAGGGTGGAAAATGTTCTGCCTCATGCAATACGCGCCCTAGGTTGAAGGTCTCCATTTTTTAATGCATGATTGCCTTAGACAAATTCTCAAGAATACTTGCAAAGAATATGACAATTTGCTTTGTGGAGTTGGAAGAAAGTTGGAGTTTGATGAATTGTTGAAGTACCAAAACGGAGGAAATTGTTCTACCCCTTTCAAAATCCGCCATCCCTAGTTGCAAATTGTTCTCAAGCCTACAACATGCACCCTAGGAATTTCATGATAAATGCATGAAGTGCGAAGGATGTTGAAACTCAATCCATGTTTAAGGCAATGAAGGAAGTCCAAGGTAGAAGATTCACTCAACATTTGAAATTTGAAGGAAAAACCTAAGTAGCAAAATGAAGGAAAATGTTCTGCAACCTTCAAAATCCGCCCTTCGTGGAGTGCAAAATGTTCTAGAGCATTCAATTTCCGCCCAAGCTTGTAACAAGGAATTTTGGCGAAGTGTTTGAAAGATGAAGGTCATGATCGAATGCAAAATGGGGAAATTGTTCTGCCCCTTGCATTTTGCGCCCTAGTTGGAGATGAGTTGCAAAGTGAGGAAATTGTTCTAGAACCTACAATTTGCGCCCAAGGTGAAATTGTGCAAAATTTGACTAAGTCTGGGAAATGGAAAGGTGGAAAATGTTCTCCCAAGTCGAATTTGCGCCCTACCTAGAGGATGATGCAAAATGTGCAAAATGTTCTACTTAATGCAATTTCCGCCCTAGGAGTTTGTAACAAGGAAATTTAGCTAAGTATGAAACATCTTGGGAAGTTCAACCTTGTTTTGAAAGTTCAAGTGAAGGTCATGATAGAATACCAAAAGGGGGAAAATGTTCTGCCCCTTGCATTTTGCGCTTTAGCTAGAAGGAGACTTGGAAATAATGGAAAATGTTCTACCCCTTGCAATTTCCGCCCTAGAAGGAACAAGGAAATTTGACTAAGTATGAAACATTCTAAGAAATCATCCTTGTTTTGAAAATTCAAAGTGAAAGTCATGATTGAGTTGAAAATGGAGGAAAATGTTCTACCCCTTTCAAAATCCGCCCTCCTTGGAGTGCAAAATGTTCTAGAGCATGCAAAATCCGCCCTACAACGGAGGAAATTGTTCTACTCCATGTAATTTCCGCCCAGATAGTCACGAAGAAGTCGAACTAAGTGAAGTATCTTGAAGACTCAAGTCTTGTTCTGAAGCTCCAAGTGAAGGTTTGTCAAAGGTTGATACAAGGTGGAAGTTTACAAAATTGCCTAAGTATTGAAGGAAGATTGCCAAGTCGGAAAATTTCACTCATTACAAATGCAAAATTGAATGTAAGATCATTAAAATTGAAGGAGAATTTACCAAAGAAGAAGCGAAACTTGAAGCAGAGAACAAGAAAAATTCTAAGTATTGAAGTTGCAAAATGGGAAAATGTTCTAGAGCTTACATTTTGCGCCCTAGAAGGGTGCATATTCCATGGACCAGAACAATTTTCACTTTTTGAAAGTTTTCATGAAAAATCACTTTGCATTATTGAATAAGTTGGCTTCAATTGAAAATTGTTTGATGAATATATGGAAATTGTTTTATTTGTCCCACATTCGTAAGGAAGGTGAATTTAGTGGTAAAATTCCTTTATATCATGTATCATGTTGATGTACTAACTTGAAGTATTTTGCCTGTAGGTTTGCAATGTATGCAGTGAATGTTGAAGCAGAGCGAGATGAAGTGAAAGATCGAATTATGTGGAGGCAAGCCATCCAGAGGGTCGAAGTGTCATCAAGTTGATTCACCTTGCTCCAAAGAAGGCAACATCACCAGAATGGAGGAAGAATATTGCATCATCAAGTTTGCCATCATCCAAGCATCCAGAAGATCATTCCACCTGCATGTTCAAGAATCCAGCATCATGAGAGGAACATTCGTCCAGAAATCCATTTCAAAAAAATTCGTTTGCATCTTCAAGCTCTAGAGTTATCTATTCCATGAGCCATCTACATCCATCATGAAGTCTACTCTAAGAATTCACGCATAAAACATCTTCTACTTCATGCACCATCCAGAGTTAAAATCCTGCACAAGAATGAGAATGTCACAAGATGAGAAATGAGCAAGTTTATCAAGAAATCCATGAATTACATTCAAACTAAAAAATGTCAAGACAACAACAAGAAGAAATCCAAAATCCCAAATTTGCAAGTTCGAAAGATGCAAAGTTCCAGAGGTGAAAATTCAAGTTCAAAGACCATTCCATGAAAGGTGATACAATTTGGGAAGTTGTTCCAAGCAATGTGAACAGGGAGAAAATCAAACTGGTACGCCCAAGGCTGAGGTGGCATGTACACATCATCAGGCCAATCACATTTTGACATCATGCTTATCGCATTGGGAAACGTGCCTTTGTTCCCTCTTTCATGTCTAAAAATAGCAAATTGTTGTAACAAACTGTCTTGTTGTCACAATCTGGGCCATTGATGTGCAAATCAATCCTGGCCATTCATTGTAATTCTTGAGCTCTATATAAAGCTCACTTCTCTCATTTGTAAGGGGGGATACATTAGGATATTAGAATTAGGAAGAATAGCAAGTAGAGTAGAGGAGACTTCTTAAAGTCATTGAAGAGACATTGAAATTGTTGTAAAAATACTTCCAAGATCAATCCAAGCTCATTGTTGGTTGTTTCATGGTGATTTTGTGTGGTTGCGGAATGTTAACATGGTGTCTAATTTCTTGGATGTGATGGGGAGATGTTTCCAAGTAGAGTAGAATTAGATTAGAAGTTCATTGATATGATGGATTTATGTTGAAATATTTGATGAATTCCTTTATGTTCATACTTTTTGTGACTTGTGGCTTGCAATTCACAGTGCAAAGTTAGTCTGAACCTTCATGTACTTTAGTTCGATTGTGGATGTTCATTCAAGTTGCGCCAGCTGTGGGTATTTGGATGCATGTTTGCAGTTTGAAAATCCTTCATTTCCCTTTGAAGATTGCACTAGCTTCGTGTAGTTGTTGCTCTCATGGCGAAGCGAGGCTTGGTTCAAGGAGTTTGTCTATTGAAACATCATCCATCACTTCATTGTCCTTAGAGTAGCTTTCTCAACCCTTGTCTTTTGCATTTTCTTTTTGTACCCAATCGGAAGAAGTTCCATTTCATGAGGAAGAAGTAACACATTTGAGTGGAGTAAGGAGCATATTCAGCGTAAGTCCCTTTGTGATTACCAGCAAATCACATCAACTACTGAGTCTATCCATAACAAAAAAATGAATAAGGAACCTTGGAGTTGTCTCGATTGATCACATTGTTTAGCATTCGAGAGACTTTATTCAAGAGAGGATAGAATACTTAGTATTTTATTCTGAGTTTGCATGTGCAAGAAAAACACATCAACAAAACCCTTGCTTCAATTTGCCACCAATTTGACTGGTTCTAAGGCTAAAAATTCAGGGGGCACCAGGCACTGGTTGTGTCATATTTGCAACAATGATTATCATGGGAGCTACAGCAGGGTTGAACATCATTTATTGGGTGAGAGTGGCCATGGGGTTAGAGTTTGTGAAGATATAAAATTGGAAGAACAGGTTGAAATGGTAAAGTTGGTAAGGCAAAGTGAGGACAAACATGCAACTACTTCTACTAAGAGGAAGCGTTCAATCACAATGCAAATGCAATCTATTTCTAATGATGAACATTCCAATCTATCAGTTGGACAGGGACTTGGACAGTATTGTGATAAAGGCAAGAAGAAGGCCACTTCTACCACAGCCACAGGTGAAAAAAATACAGTGATAGGGATGATGAATATGCAAAAACGTGAGCTAGCCGATGATTCAGTGGCAAAGTTTTTTTATGCCCATGCCATCCCTTTTCATTTGGCAAGGTCTCCTTATTTCAAAAACATGTTCAAAGATGCAATAGCAGTTGGATCCTCTTATGTTCCTCCTGGAGAACATAGATTGCGTACCTCCCTCCTTGACAAACAATATTCAAAGGTGAACATAGTAATGGAGGAGATGAAACAAACATGGATTAGGACTGGTTGTTCCATTGTGATGGATGGGTGGACTGATATTCGACATCGGCTGCTCATTAATATTATTGTTACATGTCCTTCTGGTTCATACTTTCTTAGAGCGATTGATTGCTCTGGGAAACGTAAGGATGCTGATTTCCAGTTTGCACTTTTGAAGGAGGCCATAGAGGAGGTTGGGTCTTCTAATGTTGTGCAGGTTGTGACAGATTCAGCTCGTGTTTGTAAGTTGGCTGGATTGATGGTTGAGAGTGCTTACAAACACATTTTTTGGACTCCATGTTGTGTACATGCTTTGAATAATGCTTTGAAGGACATTGGCAAAATAGAATGGGTGAAGGTAGCAGTGGCTGAATCTAGATCAATACAAATGTTTATATGCAATCATCAAACTTCACTTGCATTATTCCGATCCTATTCAAAAAAAGAATTCCTCAAACCAGTTGAGACTAGATATGCTAGCTATTTTATTTTACTGGAGAGGATGTTGGAGGTGCAAGATGCTCTACAATCCATGGTGGTTGCTCGAGAGTGGAAAAAGTGGGCTCCATCAAATACAGAGGAAGGACAGAAGGTGAGAGACATGGTGCTTAATGAGAGATGGTGGTCCAATATCAGGTAAGAAATATTTACTTCATATTTTTCATTTTTGAGTTTGTAACTTTTTGCTTTACTTAGTTACTAATAACTATATTACTAGTGTTAAATTCAAATTGTTAATGTCTTACTATTTTTAAATTTTGTTTGCAGATATATTTGCTCTATCATATCACCTGTTGTGAGTGTGATCAGGTATGCAGATATAGACTCTCCTAGCCTTGGAGAGATTTATGAGACTTTTGATAGCATGCTTGATCAAATGAGGCAAGCAATTCGTGCCAAGGATCCTGAATTACAATTCTATGAGCAGCACATCAGGCCTATTGTCACAAAGAGGTGGAACACAATGAACACCCCTCTTCATATGGCTGCCTATGCTCTTAATCCGAAGTGGTATGCACCTAGATCTGGCCGAATGCTTCCTTCTGAGGATGATGAGGTAATGGAGGGGCTTATGGCAGCCCTTCGTAAGATGTATGGCACTGAGGAGGCAACCGTACTTCGAGAGCAATGGCTTCAGTTTTGCGAACTTCAAGGTCCTACATTCAGCAAACCAGAGGCTAGGACGGATAGGGCCACTATTGCACAAAAAAACCCCATTGGATGGTGGAAATTTCATGGGAAGGACACACCAGAGTTGAAGCAACTTGCTATTCGTTTGCTCTCACAGATTGCTAGTTCCTCTGCTGCAGAGAGGAATTGGTCCACCTATGGCTTCATCCACTCGATCAAGAGGAACAGGCTTACCTCAAAACGAGCAGAAAAACTAGTTACAGTTCATAGTGCCTTGAGACTTCAGGATCGGCAAACTACTGAGTATCGATAGACTCCAGCAGCACGTTGGGATGTTGATCCTGAAGATGTTAGGCAGATTGACGAGGAGGTGCAACCAGGAATGGTTGGAGTTCCATTGGATGATCCACTTCAGGCAGAGAGTGACAGTGACACAGATAGTTCTTTTGATCATGATATTGATAGCCCGAATGAGGCATAGATATTACTAATTAGTCTTTAGATTGTTGTATTTTGAAGTTTGAAACTTTGGGTTTAACAATTTGAGTTAACTAAAACTTTGTCTTTAATTTTGAAGTTTGGACTTCAATTTTAGAATTTGAACAACAAAATGCTTTAATATTGCTGTTATGAATCTTCAATCTCATGATTATCATTAAATTTTAATTCTACTGTTGTTTAGATTGTTGACGTTAAACAGTATACTAGTTTAATAGCTTAACAGTTTGAGTTTATTGAAGTTTATAGTTTTTACTGTTGTTTTTGAAAAATTCTTATATATATATTTTGAAAAATTCATATATCGCCGTCCCCTGCCGTCACCAAAAATTGGCCCTCGGAGTGCCGTCCCTGAAACACGTCCCCTGCCGTCCCCGTCCCCCCGTCCCCGAAACGCCGTGAAACATAGCTTTTGACTATTTTTAGCCTTTGTAAATCCTTTAAATACAGCTCCGTTGTATCTTGTAAATAACTTCTTTTTGATCAATATATTTTATATTACATTCTATAATAATAACCGTAACATGATATCGGAGCTATTTGGGCATTCTATTAAATTTTTCTGAGCGCCTTCTGAGTTTCCGTATATCATACGGACGGCGTACGGACTTCTTCCTAGCACGCGGTTTGGGATTCTGGTGGCTCTCTGAGTCACGTCTACTTTTCTCCTTCATCGAAGGCTTATGCTAATAGCATTCTGTATCTTACAAAAATCGTGATTTTCTTTGGGTGTTTTTTCCTGTTTTGGCCTTCGTCATTCAGGGTTCTACAAACAGCAGTAAACTCCCCTTTGCATTCTTTTTTTTACAATGAAGGTCGATTTTTTCAGTTTTTGCGCGTTTTCTGTGGATTTTCGTCGGCATTTTCCTTCCGCGCCGCCTTAAAACTTCTGGTTCAGTTCTAAAACTCCTGCTCGTGGTTTTGTGGTTCAGTTTTTGGTGGCTGCGTGTTATGTTTGCGAGCTCTGCTTCCTGCGTCGGCTTCCTGTCTTCATCACGGGTGTGTCTCTTTTAAACGGTGAAGTTTTTTGATTAAAGGCCCACAATATCTGTTCATACCCGTGATATCTGTGATTAAAGTCTCCAACTTCAGCGCTCAGCGACTTCTGTTTGATCGTGGGCTTCCCTGTATAGAGGCGATTTAAATCTGTGATTGCATGCTTCTTTTCCCGGAGTCGGTTTTCTCTTCAATAGCAGTTACAAAGATTTCTGTCAACAAGCTGTGTGTGGGGTCTCCTGTGTGTAACTAGGGTCTTCGCTTTTGTATTCGATCGTTGCATTTTGAAAAATTTGGAGATGCAATCTCTTTGTGGGTTTGCCTGTGGTTTCCATGTTTTGGGGTTTTTATACCTTCTATTCTTGTCCCTCTTCCACTGGTTTGCTTTTCGTGCCTCGAAAAGTATGGAGATGGTGCCTTTTAAAAAAAGGAAGAGGTCTACAGTTTACGCCTGTATGGCTAAACACCCTGCAGATCATATCAAATCCTCTGCCTGGTACATTGATTTAGGAGCTTCCCGGCATTTCTCACATCAGCAAGACTGGTTTACTAAGTATATGCCATTCAGAGACTATGTCGTCTTTGGAGGAGGCGAAGAGTATACCGCTGTCGGAAAAGGAACCGTGCAGATTCAGTCTGGTAGGAGAAATTTAGTATTTCTCGATGTGTACTTCATACCTGGCATGGAGCTCAATCTTCTCTCAGTCAGTCAGATCATGCAACACTCACCTCATCTAGATGTTGTCTACAGCATGCACTCATGTAGAATAGTGGACCGAGAGACACGCACCACCGTTTCTCAGGCTCTTGAGGATCATGGTCTATATAGACTCATGGATTCTAGTGATTCTCCAGAGAAAGCTATAGCAGCCAGGAGCACTTCCATCAGTAAACTTTGGCATCAACATTATGGGCACCTCAACATGCACTATCTCTCTCAGTTAGCTCGAGAGAGCCTCGTTGGTGGTCTTCCAAAAATTCAGACTCAACTTCCTAGCGTCTGCGACGCATGTCAAGCTAGCAAACAGCATAGGACCCCATTTCCTGATGGTGATAAATGGAGAGCATCCAAGGTTTTGCAGTTGGTTCACGTTGATATATGTGGGCCAATGAACACTCCTTCAGTTACTGGGTGCAGATATTTTCTGCTTTTTGTTGATGATTTCAGCAGAAAAATATGGGTGTATTTCTTAAAAAAGAAATCCGATGTGCTTACTTAGTACATTTCAACAGTTCAAAGCCTTGGTGGAAAAAGAGTCAGGCTGTCCAATCATCTCTCTTTGGTCTGATAATGGGGGGAAGTTTTGCTCCTCCAACTTCACTCATTTCTATGTTGCACATGGCATCAAACGTCAGCTTACTACACCTTACACACCTCAACAGAATGATGTTGTTGAGCGTCGCAATCGCACTATTACAAAGATGGCACGTTCTATGTTGGAACATAGAAGTGTTCCTAAGAAGTTCTGGGCTGAAGCAGTCTACACTGATGTCTATCTTCTGAACCTGTCTCCCACCTATGTCGTTAGAAAGATGACACCTGAGGAAGCCTAGTCTAGACGTAAGCCTCGCATCAACCATCTGAAAATTTTTGGCTCCACTGCTCATGTTTGGATCCCAGAGGCCAAGCGCACTAAGCTGGACTCCAAAAGCCAGAAACTCATGTTCACTGGGTATAGTGAAAATCATAAGGCTTACAGACTAATTGATGTAGACACTGATCGTCTCATATTCAGTCGTGATGTAGTTGTTGATGAGACTACTGGGCCCTTTCTGCTATCTACTTCATCTATTCATACTGAGGATCAGCCTTTGGAGGCTTCAGATTTAGGTGTTCGCATTCCTTTAGCACCCGCCCCTCCTCAGAATATTCTGGATCCTCCTGATCTTGTTCCTGCCCCTCCTGGTGATACTGATGCACCTACTTCAGATGTTGGTTCATCAGCTCTCCAACCTAAATGGAGGGCCAAAACAATTGGTGATCTTCATGATAATGAACTCATCAAGGGTAGATCTGAAGAAGAGCAAGCAACAAAACACTGTCAATTTTGCCCTCATGGCCAATCTTCACAGCATCTCAGAGCCTAAAACATATTCTAAGGCTAAAGGTGTACCTAAATGGAAAAAGGCTATGGATGCTGAGCACCATAGTCTTCTAAAGAACAATACTTGGGTTCTATCTGATCTTCCTCCTGGGAAGAAGCCCCATTGGATGCAAATGGTTATACAAAGTCAAATACAACGCTGATGGGACTCTTGACAAATATAAGGCTAGGTTGGTCGCCAAAGGTTACTCACAAAAAGGTGTTGACTATGAGGAGACTTTTGCTCCTACAGCCAAAATGAGTACCATTAGGCTTGTTCTTGCTATGGCAGCCCAATTTGGGTGGAAAGTTCATCAAATGGACGTTAAGAGTGCCTTCCTCAATGGCGATTTGCAGGAAGAAGTTTACATGACGCAACCTCCTAGTTACAAGGTTGCGGGCAAAAAACACCAGGTGTGCAAACTGGTGAAAGCTCTCTATGGCCTCAAACATGCTCCAAGGGCATGGTACATCAAGATTGATAAGTACCTCGTGGATCGTGGTTTTCAGAGGTGCCCTTCGGATTCCAATCTATATGTCCAACAATATGCTGATGACAATCTTTACATCGTTATCTATATCGATGATCTAATTATTACTAGCAGCTCCGAGCAGTTGATTCAGGGGATCAAACAAGATCTCAGTCAAACATTTGACATGACCGACTTGGGACTCCTACATTATTTCCTAGGTATTGAGGTTTGGCAGCACCCTCACCGCATCTTCATCTCTCAGTCAAAGTATGCAAGAGGTTTGTTGGACAAATTCCAGATGACAGACTGCAAACTTGCTTCTACTCCCATGGAAAAAGGGCTGAAACTCTCAGCTAATTTAGACTCTCCTGTAAAGAATGAATCCGCATTCAGGCAGTTAGTGGGCAATCTCATCTATCTTACTGCCACTAGACTAGATCTTAGTTTTGCAATCAGCTACATCTCTCATTTCATGACAGCTCCTAAAGCTGAACATTGGGTTGTAGCAAAGCGTGTGTTGAGATATGTGCAAGGTACTTGTGACTTTGGCATTTTGTATGGTCGGTGTGCAGACCCTCAGCTGATTGGTTTTACAGATTCAGATTGGGCAGGCTCTGTTGATGACAGAAAGTCTATCTCTAGGTATGTTTTCAGTTTGGGAACAGGTGCCATCACATGAACCAGCAAGAAGCAGCAAGCAGTGGCTCTCTCCTCGACAGAAGTTGAATATAGGGGAGCTGTTAAAGCAGTCAGTGAAGCAGTTTGGCTTCGACAGATGCTTTCAGACATGAAAATGTCTCCGACCGAACCTTCACCCTTGTATTGTGACAATCAAGGGGTATTGAAACTTGCCAAAAATCTTGTCTTCCATGAACGGACAAAACATGTTAATCTTCACTGTCACTTCAGTCGCCAGCTGGTTGAAGACGGATCTATTGTGTTGTGGTATGTTCCTACAGAGGACCAGACTGCAGATATTCCTACCAAGTCTCTGAACCCGGATAAGTTTGTCAAATTTCGGGGGCATCTTGGTGTAGTTGACCGATCAACCATTATGGGAGGGTATTAAACTACAGTTAGTTATGTTCTATTGGTCGATCTTGTAGATAGTGCTTATCTTTGTTTTTTTGCTTTTGGCTATTTTTAGCCTTTGTAAATCCTTTAAATACAGCTCCGCTGTATATTGTAAATAACTTCTTTTTGATCAATATATTTTATATTACATTCTGTAATAATAACCGTAACATTAACATGGGAGCATTGTTAATGTTTTCTAATTGAGATATACTAGAAATGGCTTTTACTGACATGAAACATAACATCAACTTAGCCTACTCTGAATCAACTGGCTTTCTGAAACCACATTTCTGAGGCAGGAGAACACTGTTTCACATCCCTCAGGAAAAGAGGCTAAAGGATGCCTAGCTTACATCCTATTGACCTGTAAAGAGTAGCAACAAATCGATATATTATATGGTTTAGATGACTCATTGAGTTTAAATTGTTGTTTAATCATGTGCATGTATGGGTGGGTGTGCGTACGCATGTGCGAGATCCTCAGAAAACATATTCTGTAGTGTTCTTAGATGATAACTTACGAGTGGCTCATTTTTTAATAACGTTTCCTATACCATACTGACATTTTTTTGTCTTGATTTTTGTATGGTATTTTATAAGCCAACTAGGGAAGAGCTATTTCAATTTGGAGGCTGACTCCCTAACAAAAAACAGAAAGAAAAAATCCTAATCTAAACCAAGAAAATAAATGCCCATTTAACCAAGAGAATTTGCATTTAGAAATGTAAGCATATACCTACAACAGCTATATAGTTCCATTACTGACAAGGCAAACTTTGAAAATTTTGAAATTTCAAAAAAACAAAGTTTCCCTTCAATTAAGTAGAGTGCGCAGAGGTATAAATTGTACTATACTAAATTCCAAATTCTATCCTTAAAAAAACTGACAATTGTCTAGCTGAAGAGGTAAATACCTAGAAAAAGGATATTATTGGCCATTACCTAGTTGATTCAGTGCTGAGACCAGTTCTCAAACTACATGAAACCATTTGTCAAACCTTAGACGAGGCATATAAATGTATGAAATTTGAAGCAAATGAATGAATTTAATGGTAATCCTAAATTTTGGCGGCCTTTCAATTTTCCAAAGTAAATTAGGTAAACCTGGTGACATAACACCTGACTTGATTTGGTAATGAACATTCTCTGCGCTGGACCTCTTCAATTGTTTGACATTTATTAATACTTTACAGGCATCCAATTTTTAATTGCATGAGAATCTAGAAGGCCAATAAAATGTCACACATACCAACTAGGGATTATAACCGTAACACATATCTCCTACGACCCAAAAGGGCTTTAAACTAAATAGCCCATGAGATGAGAAAGTGTTGTGTTTAGACCAAAATAGTAAAACCTCTTAAGGTGTGCACCAAATTTAGTGCCATTTATGAGTGTAAACTTCACATTTCACCTTTGAATCCTTCCTTGTATTGCTTGAAAACAGGTGTTCAAAGACTACGATTGCCTATAGAGATCTTGCCAAAAACCACCATCCAAGTTATGACCGTGAAAATTAAAGCATACTTTCAAGATTTTGATACTGACGATGCCATTGATGCATATAAAATATTATCAATGTTTCACGGAGACATGAAGGGGATGCTGGGACATCCCAAGGACCCGCAAGAAACTCAACCATGTCCCTTAAACGTCTCGGAAACCTACAACCGTCCCACGTCTGGCACTTTAAAAATGTGTTTTTTTTTAAAACAATCTTTTTTTTAAATTTGGACAACTAACCCTAATCCTAATAGTCTAATGGCCTCACTCTCACCCTAAACACTCAAAAAAAGCTATTAAAACTGCCTAGCTCTCATCATTTAGACCAGTGAGATTCTTCAGCTTCACTGTTAGTTCTTTGAAGAATGAAGATTTGGTTATAAATATTGAGGACTTGGTGTTGGAAAATACATAGTGATAAAATTATGAAAATGACATGCACCATGAAGGTCCACATGGTCTCAAAGGCCTTAATTTGGGCTCGGTGCCAGGGGCTCCACCCTCAATCCTACCCTCAATTAAAGCTATTATTAATTTATTTGTTTTAAGAAGTAACTGAGAATCTTGTAATACAAGCATTGTCAGCATTTGAAATCAAGAAACTACTTCTGAACATATTCAGTGCACTACAAACATCTCTATTAATTACATTTTGTAAAATAAATAAAAAATGGCTACTTTTGAAAAAAGGCATCAAATTAAAGCATAGGAATTACCATCAGAAGGTTTCGCATCAATAATTGGAATGGCATCTTCATCTGCAGCATGTTTGTAACCATGCCTACGTTTCCAATCTCCAGACTGTTCATCATATACAGACTTGCTTCTTTTACGCTTCTTAATACCTAATGGCCAGATGATAAGCAATTGAAGTGAGACAGGTGTATAATATCAAATATCTTGTATCATGCTTAAACAAACATACAGAAAAGGAGATTCAACCAGTCACCACAAGTTCATTGAGATGCTATAAATCTAACCTTTCTTTTGGGCAAAAATTTCCCATTTTGTTGGGGGCTTTGGTCTTGGAAGCTGTAAATGGAAACATGTCAATACTTATTTTACAGCAACACCCAACTCATAATGAGCCAAAGAAGTAAGACATAGTAATAAAAAGATATTATTTTTCACAAGAGCAGCCACTTCCTTCAAAGCTTCATTCTGGGAAGCAGTAAATGACAATGCATTATTTATTATTCTGATAATCTCAACCTTTAACTAGAAAATAAACAATTAAATTTTGACTGTGAAAGAATATTCCAAAATTAAGTGTGATGATTAATTAAGATGACACTTGTTGTAGACCTAAGCTTTAGAAAAACATCGTGCAAAAAAAAAGTAGAATTGTTGCCTGTGTAGTAAGTAGGTTAGAGTAGAAAGCTCTGAGTATTGATGATTGAACCATTAGAGTAGAAATCAAGATGCAACAATCTTTATCAATTTGTAACAGAACTTAGATCTTCATTTCAAACACCTAATTGTTTCCAGAATAGCCTGAAATACTCCATCAAGTCATTGGATGACCTAAAGGCTGTCCACAAAGGAAGTTAGTTTTATGTAATGTCTATAAATAGCATTAGCAGGCTTTATAGAAAACATTAAAAAATATATTTTTTCCTCCAAGTTTCCCGGACAGGCAGATGGGAGAACATGGGGATGTATTTCCAAGAAGATGGAAAAAATCTCTGAATTTATGGACAGTGAAGAGATGGTGAGTAACATATATATAATATAAGAAAGAAATTTAAAAGAATATATTTTTCAGATTTTCAATTGTATAATTAAATTGCTAAACATCATTAAACTTTCTAAAAAGCTAAAATTCAAATAACATTATTGAACAATGAACAGAAGGTATAAATTGTGGAGTCGACATTGACCATTGAAAATTGAAATTGAAATTTGAGTGAGTCAAATCTGAATACGAAATTGTAAATATGAATATCTAATTGTCATATTACCAATGTTCATGGAAATCATAGTTGAAAAACTCGGACTCGGCAATTACTCGGCAGACCCAAAAATTTTAAAAACTCAGGACTCGCCAAAAACTCGGGGGAAAACTCGGCAATAACTCAGCAAAGTTATCGAACATAAAAAATACATTATTTTTTAAAAATATGCTTTAAAAACATGCATATTACTGAATTTATGGACCATATTATTGATTTCCTTCAATACATTTCATCTAAGTTACCTAGAACGGGCTCAGGATTTGTTGCAAATTTTTTTCCTTGGTATGCGTATACTATATATAATAGAAATAACTGCTTGAAAGCCCTGTCACCCACTCCACTTTAAATTTTACAAATAGGTTTTCTTCCTTTTTTAAAACAACTGTTAATGTGGAGGCTAAGTTGCTGGTTCAGGGTTGGGTTGGGATTTGGGTATGGTGGTTCCCCAAATTATTTTACCCAGATTCACTACAGCTTGAGTGTGGCTGTACATATAACTCATAAATATAAAAAATACAAATATCCTTTCCAAATAATTATATTTAACCATAAGAGGCATAGAATAAACAAAATTAACCACAAAACACTACCGACAAATTGATAAATCGCTATTTGTCATTAGGTTTTAGCTTTGCTTTTTTATTTTTTTGACTTTCTTTAATTTAAATTTGTGTTTTAAAATCCTGCTAAAGATTGTAAAGATGGCAAACTGTTCGCGTTAGATGTATTTTGCTTCGTTGAGTGAAGACCCAGGTTTGTACATAGACTTAGGTTTATATAGAATTTGATTCTGCAAAAATAGTGGTTTGTTTCTAAATAGTGTTAGCAATATAAATGTGTTACTGGGCAGTGACAGTTGTAATATTATAGTTAAGTTTCACAACATGGCTCTATTCTGGTCCAGCTCTTGGATAGAATGCAATGAAAAATTAAAAACTTTATTGTTTGCCCCAACTGAAGACTCTTCTCCCATTCAGCAAGATTAGTGATCCCTACTCACAGAACAACACAGCACTTTCATGATTTCCCATCTGACAGAAAAATTAAGGGTTCCTGTTCAACCAAAGAGCATAAAAAAGTATTGACTTCTAGGTATGGGACCGGTAGAGGGCAGAGGTATTTAGTATTTAAAAAGCAATTCAGGAAATAATTGACTTTTAAATCAGAAGCAAAATACTCATTTGATATATCTGCTTTGGCTGAAAAATGGGTGCCATATGCAATAGAAAACCAATAATCTTCAATCAAAATATGCCTCTTGTGACAGACAACCTGAGGAAAAGGAGGAATCCAAGGGCCATAAGGTGCTCTCTTTGCCTTCAGGATGCAAAGACTGTACATTTAACTTAACATTGGGGTCTCATTCTGCAACATTTCTATCTGATCACTATAGTTTTCTCAGCCTCCAAAAAGGGCATTCATCAAAGATTGGTTCAAGAAGCATACTCTCTATTTCAATGGCAAATTAGCTATGTCCAAAATCTAGATATCACCAAGATATTTAATTTGAGGGTGTACAATTCCAGGATCAAACTTGTCTATGAGAGAGAAAAAACAATTATTAGGAAACAGAAAAAAAAAATCAGGGTTACAGTAACTGAGAGCATCAAAGCAAGGCCCTGCTAAAAGATCCATGTCAGAGTAAAAAGAGGACCTGAGGCTGTGTATCCTAAGTGAACAAGATAGGAAAAGCTGTGTCAGTGCCAACTTTACAAGGAGTTCTGTAAGTTTCTTGGTAGTTAATATGCAGAGTTTGAATATATGTGTATGCATCATTTTTGTCAGACAGAAACGAGAAAGAGATTACCAGGCTAGGTTATTGTGCAACTTATAATTCTCATGACTCTTCCAATGTCTTTGGTTACATTCATGTTTAATGTTGTGTCTCTGTAACTGATCTCTTTGTGCAAACTCTAGTGTTTACATGTATTTCACAGAATCTTTAATTGTAATTATTTCCTTTGTTTGGTCTCTAGGAACATTTGAAGGCATCAATTTGGATATAAACAAGTGTTTTGGTTTTGTAAGGTTATGGTGTATGAAGACATTTTTCAAAATTTCACAGGGGTGATTTTCATAGACCAGGCTATAGACACTAAATCGACTGCCTTTTGTGTCTTTAGTACTTCAACATAAGGAGAAGAAGAAAGACAGAAAATCTTGTTCTGTTAAGAAAGGCATACGCGTGAAACAAGTAATCGTTGAAATGGACACATACATTGCATGATCCAAAACGATTAGTTATCCAAATCGTTATAAAAAATTTCCTAGAAACATATTTTTTAATTGCCGTATAACTATAGATTACAAAAACATTGAAAACATATTTTTTAATTGCTGTAATAACAATAATATGAACTTGACTTGAGGTTCTATCATAAATGCAACGAAGAAGAATACTCACATGCTTTTCACGAGGAATTGGAGTTGTTGGCGGTGGCAGTTCAACAAGTGGTCCTTCTCTGTCAGTGATGGAGGGTAGGCTGAAAAGCTTATTTACCAGTGCCTGGACAAGCTTCGTGCCTTTCTCCAGGCATTCATTCACAATTTCTTCCCTGTAATAACATAAACCATCAACACACTGTAAAAAATAATACAAAATCTATAGCAAAATTGCAACTAGCATTGATCTCCAGCTTCATTTATGTCTGTTAAAAGCCTAGTAAATAAAATCTAATACTCTATTTCCTTGAAGGGTTTAAGTTTACAGCGGCAAGCTTACAAGTGTAATGTAATCTCTCATGTTTTGGAATTTCGTCGCGGGGAGTTTGAGATTTATATAACAAAAAAAAAAACTGAAGGAGCAAATAATCTTCAATGAACTTATTAGAACTCTGTTGAACGAGAAGGGAAAGAAAGGGGAAAAAAATGAAAGTGTTAAAGCTGAAATACCGTGAAGATTTGGTGGATGCGCCGGGGTCCCCTGAATCAAACACCATTAAATTTCCTAAATCAATCTGGTAAGCATTTGCTTCTTCCAGAGCGGCCGCCATTAGGGTTTTAGGTTTCGATTCTATGCTCGGAAAGGGGGTATGGATATATCAACGAGAATAAGCCGGCCGTGGCGTGGCAAATTCAGAGGAGGACCGTCTGATATGGGAAACCGAAGGGAACGATAGAGGAAAGTACCGGCGAAGTTAGGGTTTGCTGCGGAGACACTTAAACGACATAAGAATATAGAGAAAACTAATGTAATTATGTGGTGGGACAAACAAGGTGAAGAGGTTTTATGTTGCTTCATCGACTTCAAGAAAGCATTTGATACAGTCCCTAGAAGCAAATTATGGAGTAGAATGGAAGAATTGGGGATTCCGGAAATGTATAGCGCTGTTGTCCATAGGTTGTACGATCAAGTTCGGGCCAAGATTAGAACCAAGCAAGGTTTCTTAGAATGCTTTGAGAGTGACATTGGAGTCAAACAGGGGTGCCATCGCCTACCTTGTTTGGAATTTACATTGACAAATTAGAGGATTGGATAGACAAGTTTGGTGGTGGAGGAGTTCACTTGACCAGCTATGTAATAAAGTTGCTCCTTTATGTGGATGATCTTATTCTAATGGCAAAAACAGCCCATGATTTAAGAGAACACCTGAAGGCTCTAGAAATGTTTTGCCAGGAGGTTGGGATGTAGGTGAACACTAGCAAAACTAAGGTCATGATCTTTACCTCGAAGAGAAAGAAGGCTCAGATTGATTTTGTTTTTGAAGGCAGCGCCTTGCAGGTGGTTAATGAATACAAATACCTTGGCCTTGATTTCAACAATAAGCTCAGTTGGGAGACGTGTAGAGCAAAAAGACTACAAGGAGGATGGAAAGCTTTATACTCATTGCAAAACAGATGCAGAAGCGCTAAACGATGGGATTAGAAAACTAAGAAAACTCTTTTCGGATTGTTGGTGGTGTTGGTGGTGCTATATGGGTGTGAGGTGTGGGGTGGCAACACGTCAGCATTGAAGTGGAGATAGATAGAGAGGTTACAAAAGCACCTAATTACAAGAAACCTTAAGACAAAAACATCAGTTCCGTATGAGATCGCTCTAGCTGAGGCTGGTGCCTTTCCGTTGGAAGCATCGGCTTTGATTTGGCTGCTAAGTTATTTAAAGAGGATTGAGAACATGGAGCTGCTATGGTGGCCCAAAATGGCAGTAGAAGAAAAATTAGATAGAAGGAAGAGCACATGAATGAAACAAAATGACAAGTGGATGAATAAGTGGGATATCAACATGAAAGAGTGCCCAAACATGATTGGTACAATTAAGCAGTACATCTGGGAAAAAGTCAAAGCAAGTATGTGGATGAGGCAACTTGGGAGGAAAAGAGAATACTATATCAAGCATTTTAATCCTTCATATGACCACACACAAAAGACATATTTAGGGGCATAAATAAAATGGAAAGCAAAAATGTTAATAGCTCAGCTAAGGACCAATTCACACCAGCTCAGGTGTGAAACAGGTAGTTGGACAAGGCCGAAAGAGGAGTGGGCAAAAAGGATATGTTGTTTTTGTACTTTGGGGCTTGTGGAAACAAAATGGCACGATATCATGGATTGCCCAACCTATAAGGATATTCGAGCCATTTACATTGATACTTTGAATGTGGTCTCCTTGAATAACTTGTTCAAAGAAGAAAGGATAACAAATACTGCAACTTATTTGACTAAGATTCATAGCAGAAGATCGAGGATTCTGAAAGAAAAAGAGGGCAACAAGAAGACACTCTTTGGGCAGCAGTCCCGTATAGAGCTTTCATGATCGGCAGTGTTGTTGTTTATCAGGGGTCCCATAGGCTGTTTGGCCTCATGGACGTTATTAAAAATCTTTATTCATTCATTCTTAACAAAAAGGTTTGGGTCCACTTAGACTAGCAATTGCACCTTGGTGTGCAATGAGTACGCCTAAGAGTTTTGGAAGTTCAATTGATGTCTTTAAGTGAATGATTATTGTCTTGTATCCCTATGGTACATGTAAATTTTTGTTTTCTGGAGTGTTGTGAATTAATTTGCATAATCTTAATAGATTTCAAGATCCTTTTATTTTTCTTATTATCTACTTCAAATGTTTGGTGTCTAGTCTCTATTTGCATGCATGTCCTTTCTAGATTCTCATTCATGCATTACACTTGGGTTCACCTGCATTCCATTAGTCAGAACATATGCATATTATTTGAAGCATGTATGTCTGTTTATCACAAGCCTCATATTTCACATCTTGACACCTACATTGAATAAACATTCTCTTCCAAATATAAGCATGGTCACTAGGTACTTCATGTTTATTTGTCATCTAACCTGCCATCATGCATCCTCTCATGGGGTGGCACATGATACAAAGATCGATCAAACTTAGTGATCATCATTGCTTTTATAATTTAACAGATTTGCATAATTTGGAGCTTAAATAGATTAAAATTAAATTTAGACATGGTATAATTTTAGATTGAGAACTCGTAATTGTCTAAATATATTTAATTTGAAGGGAAAAACTTTTGATTTATTTGAATTTGCAAATGATATGGGAATGATCTCGATACCTCAAAAATGTCATGCATTTTATGTCATGGGAGCCCATTATGTTCAATCTTGCTTTGGCAAAACTTTTGTTAGTCAAAAAGAGGTTGGCCATCCACTTGAATTAATCATTTCATCAAGGCCTTGACATGTGCTCTTGATGTTGGCCCAACCATCATTGAGTTTCTTCACCCCTTTCATGTGATTTTTTAATGGTAGTCCCTGTGCATTCAATCCCTCCATATGGCTTACCTTAGTGTGCAGTGGGTACACTAAGATAGCTTGTAGATAAAAGTAATTAGATGTTCCTTTATAATTGCACATTGAAGATTGGAATTTCTTGAGAAGAGAGCATGGTTGTTTTCCATCCATCATTTGGACATTGAGAGTGCAGTTATATGTGTTGTTGTGCTGCATTATAAAAGAAATGGAGTAAATTAAATATGTTGACATGCATGCAAGTAAAGTTTATTTGTTTCGGTCAATTATTTGCAAGTGATAGTATCGTTAACTAGTCCTCATCTTGTTTCCCAAGCATGTCGAGACCATCCAGTTGAAATGGCATGTCTAGATATAGACTCGACAAGACTTGCCATTCATCAGGGCTATCTTCATGCATTACATGTCCCTAGTCAGAAGGAGTTCATTATCGGTGTACGGTGCAAATTCCATGGATGGTAGTTGTTTGAAATTCTTTCTTAGTGGGCTATAATATCTTGCTCTAATGAACCAATATCGTTGTGAATGTTTTTGAAAACATTGATCATCTATTTATGGGATGGTGGTGAAACGAGGGGAGATTCAAACAATAGTTAGTGTTAAGTGTTCTTTCCATTTGTTGAACTTTTGAGATGCTGCAAATGTCCATTTTGAGCCACTTGAATAAGTGGCATTGTTTCCAATTGTTTTGGTACATGGAAGAGGTATGAATCAATGAAGCTTGGAGATGGGATGTTGTTATTGTTAGAGATAGAGCTACACTTTAGTGTGCAATGGGTACAATGAAGAGGTTTGAAAGGTGAATTATTAGGTTATTAAACAAATGATGTGTCTCCCTAAGTGTAGTTCCCAATGGACACATGTCATGTTTGGATCATTGGCATGAATTAGGAAGTACCATAGCTTGATCTTTAATGTAGGGTTTTCCATTAGAATGCTTGACCATAGCCCCAAGTCAATCATGCAACAGAACACTTTTCCCGTTATGTTTATGCAGCTAAGCTTAGTTTTGTAATCCCATGATGGCCAATGATTTTGTGTTTTAGGAAATGTCTCTTCAATTCTCATCAATATTATAAGTTTAAGAGGAGGGCATTTGTACATTTCCTTTGGATTTGTATGTTTTTGAGTAGATTCTTAGCCCCATGTTTGTCAAAGAGTGGAAAACATTGTTGAAACTTTAATTGTATAGTGAAATCATTATTCTTCTCTAAATAGTTCCATTTTAAAAAGTGTTAGGAAGGTGGAGGCCACATTGCATTATATGGTCAACCATGCTTGATTTATAGTGTATTTGTCTAGTTGCCTCCATTGTTTTGAGAGTGTCTTAAAATGTAATTGATAGCCTCTAAATAATTTTAGCGCATAAGAAAAGCATTCATGCAAACAATATCAACTCATATTTACTCTAAATGATGAAATGCATCCAATTAGCGGGAAAAGGAAGCAGACATTAATGAATGAAGTACATGCAATAAGTAAGAGAGAAATGCCAATCTTCATAGAATATTGCAAGGTATTCTATAGACTTGATTTTTCAAAAGCATAATTGTTGTTAAGCTATATTGGACCATATGTTTGAGCTTGATATTGATATGATTTTTTGAAGGTAGAAATGAGCCCTTCTTTTTTAATAAAATAAATGTTCAGTTTTTAGTATGCTAAATTCTAGTCCATTGGTGTCTTGACAAATATGTATTAGAAGAATTATTATCTATTTAGGATATACATGATTTGTATAGATTACAAATTATTGATATCAAAGGAAATCTTATGCAAGTAGTGGTCATGAAAGTAGCTCCAAGTTATTCTTTTGAGGAGAAGATGCATGTTTATTGCAAATGTCACATTTTATTTTTCCTTGTTTTGTCATTCTTAAAATTCATGCATCACATGGTACATGTAGAAGAACAAAAGAGTTGTATATGGGTACCACATTTAAGAGGCTATATGTTAAAAATGGCAAGAAAAGGGCCAATATATTTGCTCTTGAACCTACTTTCAAAGAGCCAACATCTTTTTTGAATCCCTCATCTCTACTCATAATAGGTTCAACTAAGTTGATCTCATAAGAGTCAAGCTCTCTTGATTGCAACCAAATTGACCACCCCTAATAGTAGAGTTAAACCTTCCATTACAAAGTAATAAAACTATAAAATTCCATAGTTAGTCATTATTGCAATATTCATAATCTACTTATTGATACATTTTTTTGGTAAAAATGAAAATGGATTGAAGGCTAGTAAACTATGAGTGTGCTTATTCGAGTTTGTGTGTTGAGACACTAATTGTTTGATTTCTATCACTCACCAAGAATCTATATGATCCTAGTCTCTAGCTCAAAGAATGAGGGGGGAGATTGTGGTTTTAATTGTATATGTTAATGTGTAGGAGCATATGAGTGCATATATATGCCCATGCCCGTGTATGTGAGGATTTCAGATCAACAAGAGACAACAATGGCCACGGCACACACAGTGCTTCTACTACTGCCCTAATGCATTATTTTATATATAATATAATTATATTTAGTGTTATATAGTATATTTTATATAAGGTAAATTATTTAATATAATTTAAAAAGAATATATAATATAATTATATTTATTGTTATATAGTATATTTTATATAAGGTAAATTATTTAATATATTTTAAAAATAGTATTATATTATAAAATCATATATGTATATTAAATATTTATTAATGGTTTTTAATTGTATTTATTTTATATATCATACATAATATCTAATATAATTATACTTAT
The DNA here is from genome assembly GCA_027924645.1 of Cunninghamia lanceolata. Classification (NCBI taxonomy): domain Eukaryota; kingdom Viridiplantae; phylum Streptophyta; class Pinopsida; order Cupressales; family Cupressaceae; genus Cunninghamia; species Cunninghamia lanceolata. The sequence continues at coordinate 13,051,667 of BSBN01000739.1, forward strand.
TAGTGAAATTTTATATATAAAATATTTTCTGATTGCGAAAAAATAAATAAAGGAATTTGGCAAACTTTGCGAAGGCTGCTTTACTGTGGCAATCTCTGGCAGGTTTGAACGGAGCGGCGAGAGACAGCTGGATGTCCCCGATCGCAATGTTAGTCCAGGTGTAGTCCTCTCCAACCTCTGCTTTAATATGGTTGATTTACTTGGTTCTCAATCTCCCTCGCTCTGCCGCTCGGCAAACCCCGTACCCCCTAACCCCTCTCCCATTGTGCCGAAGGACGCCGGCATTAATGGCATCTCTGTTAATACCCCTAACCCTACCTGTAAACCAAAAACATTCTCTGAAGTAGTGGCCAGTACAACTGGTGTTGTCGATGAGAAAGCCAAGTTTGACCTTGCAGGTGCCAGTGCCCATGATGCCGCCATTCTCGGTAAGTGCTCTACGGTTCCTTCGGCCCCTTTCTCCATCACTCCTAATCCTGAAATGCTTGCTGAGATTATTAAGGAGAAGAATAAGTTAAAGAATACTGCAATTTTCTTTTCTGCTGTTGAACTTGATAAGTGTCCTCAGAAATTTCTTGATGACTGGTTTCACAATTTTTGGAATCTCCAAATGGGCTTTCACATTTCTTTTTGCTGGCAGATCTAGAAGGGTTTATTTGTGATCTTTTTTGTTAATCATGAATCTCAAGTTGAAGTCCTTAAAAAGCAATATTGGACCATTGGATCCACTTCTTTCCGTGCTTTGGCTTGGTCTCCTAAGGCTGTGCACGAAGAAGTTCTTGTCCTTTCGGCCCCTAGGTGGATACTGGTTAAAAATGTCCCCCCCTTTTTATGGTGATTCTTGCCTCAATTGCTTGAACCGTTGGGCAAAACCATCCGAATGGATGATACTGTTAGGCTGGTGCCGCATATGGACGCCAGAGTCCTTATCTCTTTGCAACCAGGGAAGGAAATCCCTGTTGACATCTCTGTTAACATCATGGAAGAAACTTTTGTGTGCCCTATTGAAATATTGGGAGGTCTAAATGCTTGTTTCTTATGTCGGAAAGAGGGCCACCTTAGAAAGGATTGCCCCATTATTAAAAAGAATCAGAACCCTGCTAAAATCCCTCAACCCGCTATACAGACCAACCCTAATCTGCCTCCTTCTGTTAACAAAAACACACAAGAGGAAACTGCCTCCAAACCTCCTCCTACTCTTGATTCAGCCTCTCCTGCTCCACTTACCGCTCAAATCTCTTTCCCTTTTTCGGACATGGCTATTGATGAGGTAAACACTGACGATGGCTTCCAAACTATCAACAAAAAAAGAAGGCGCAAGGGCAATAACATTAACCGTCCTAAAACTTCAAAGCCTGCCTCCTTGGGAAATCTCCTTCCCCAAAGTCCTCTTGTTATCCCTCTTGTGGTTGAAATTAGCAGTGACAACCCTCCTTCCTCCCCTGTTGTTTGTTCCAACAACTCTAGCCTGAATATCTCTCTAGGAGCATCTCAGAAGCTCCCGCAAAAAGTTTTTAAAGAACTAAGTGATGATTGTTCTTTAGAAATCATCCCTACTATTAACAACCCCCCTGGTATGCCCTCTATGGAAGTGGACTCCCAATCCGAAAATGAAGATGATCCTAAAACTGATACCCTTGCTTCGAAACGCAAGGGAAAGCCTTTAGGATCTAAGAATAAAACCTCTGGTAAGATAACAAGGGATAGTTCTACTAAGTCTTTACCCTCAGCTGATGAAGCTGGTGTTGTGTGCCCTACTCCCTCTAATGTTTCCTCGTGAATTGTTTATCTTGGGATGTGAGGGGTCTTGAATCCCCCGATAGGAAATTTGTTATTAAGCGTTTTCTTAGTTCTTTTAGTTCTATGGATTTTCTCATGTTGTAAGAAGTTAAAGCCATCGGTTTCATGCTTGAAACCAACCTTAACTTTATATGGAATAATGTGATCAAATTTTGCACTAATCATAATAGAGGCAGAGGTGGAATTGCTCTCCTCATCAGCCCCAAATGGGGGAACTATATAACTGCCAATGGCACCTCTCCCTGCCAGAGAGCTGTCTGGATTACCATTAATCATAATAATAACATCTTTGGCATTTACTCTGTTTATGCCCCCAATGACTCTAAGGAGAGGGCTAATCTTTGGAAATGGATGACTACCCTCCCTGATATCCCCTGGCTAATTGGAGGAGATTTTAATATGGTTGAGTCCCAGCAAGATAAATCTGGAGGTAATCCTTTCATTTGGAAAGATAATGAAAAGGTTCATTAGAACAAGTTAATTAATTCTAAGACTCTGTTTGACCCTTTAGCTGGCAATAAGGCCTCTAACCCCGAGATATGGCACACATGGTGCAACTTCCAATAGGGCCACTCCCGGATCTATTCCAGACTTGACCGTTTTTATGGTAACAAGAATGTCTTCTCCTTCCTTCCTGACAACCAGAACAACATTGTCCTTGTTACGGCCACCACTCTCTCTGATCACCATCCCATTTTTACCCGTGTCAGCCTCAACTTTGCCCCTATTCTCCCTAGGATGACTAATCCCAAGTTCATTATGAATACCAGTCTCCTTCTTGATGAAGATATCCTTGCTGCCATCCAGATTATTCGCAATATCAATAAGGTTAATTTCCCTAACTTCTCCATGACAGACAGATGGAAGGTCAATCTCCCAGCTTGGCAATGTCTCCTCAAAACCATTGGTCAAAAGAATGCTAAGGATTATAGGTTCATTGAAAAATGTCTTTCCTCTGATCTCCAAGAGGCTGAGAGCAATGTTCAGAATGATTCCTCCAATATTGACCTTGTCTCCCAGGTGATATCTGCTAAGGATGCCCTGAGGAAACATCAACAATTTAGAATCTGTGGTGCTAAAATCAGATCTCGCGCTCATTGGATCCAGAATGGGGACCGTGGTTCCAAATTCTTTTTTAACCTTTTAAAGCAAAAGCAAACCAAGGAGTCTATTGACAGACTCCTAATTGACAACTAGGATATCTCGAATCCTGTTATCATTAACCAAGCCTTTGTCGATTACTACAGGAGTCTCTTCACCTCTGAGGACTCTAAGGAGGCTACTGATCTTAGGACTAAGTGTAAACTTCTTATCCCCAATAAGATGGATAATGATGATATTACTATCTTATCTAAGGATATCTCTTTGGATGAGGTAGAAAAAGCTATCAATTCTCTCAATAATGATAAGGCCCCCGACCCTAATGGGCTCCCTGTTGAATTTTATAAGGCCAATATCAGTTGGATCTGTAAGTATTTACATGACATTTATGTGGAAGCTATAGCTAATGGTTCCCTTGGCCCTGAGATTAACAGTGGCATCATTAAACCTCTTCCCAAAGATGGGGACAAAGCTCTTATAAAAAATTGGAGGCCTATCACCCTCCTCAATGTTTCCTATAAAATTTTGGCCAAGATCCTAGCCCTCAGACTTGTTCATACCCTTCCTAAGTTTGTTTGTGCTACCCAGACTGGTTTTATCAAAGGTAGATATATTTTGGAAAACTTAATTACTAGCTGGGAAGCCATGGATTGGGCGAAGTGCTCTCATCAGAACTCTGTGATGTTACTCCTGGACTTCGAAAAAGCCTATGATGGGGTTGAATGGAATTTTATCATCATGATGCTTGAAGCCTTTGGTTTCCCGGCCTTCTTCTGTAACTCGGTTCGGGTTCTGCTTAATGATGCCTCTGCCTAGGTGGAGGTCAATGGTTCCCTCTCCAATCCCTTTCCCCTTGGTTGGTCTATCAGACAAGGATGTCCCTTAGCCCCTGCTCTGTTTGTCATAGCTTCAGAAGCCCTTTACTATATCCTCAGAGACAATACGCTTTCCCCTGATGTTAGAGGCCTTTATCTTCCTAACAATGATGAGCTTATTAACTGTCAGTTTGCTGATGATACTGCCTTATTTTTGGAGCTTTCCAACAATAACTTTGAAGCCTTGCAAACCAAGCTTAATATGTTCTGCTCTATTTCCGGTGCTTGTATTTCCCAATCCAAATCCATTTGCCTGCGGTGGGAAGAACAACCTCCTATTTGGTTCAATCAGTATAACTTCCAATGGGGCAGACCTCATAAGATTGTTAAGTATTTAGGTATCCCCTTCTCTGTCGAGCCTTCCCTCAAAGACATGTGGTCTTGGATTCAGGAAAAAATTGATAAGAAGCTGAATAAGTGGCATAACAGATCTTTATCTCTTGCTGGCAGAATTCAGGTTTGTCAAAAAATGCTATCTTCATATAGCATATACTACTCCTCTGCTTGGATGTTCAGTAACTATCAAATTTTGGAAATTCAAAAGGCCTTTAGGAGCTTCCTCTGGTTTGATGGTAAAGGCAATAGAAAAATGCATACGGTCAAATGGGACTGGTGTCATACTGACAAACTCCTTGGGGGGCCGGGGCTTAAAGACCTTAAAACTCAAGGTATTGCTTTATCTGCCAAATGGATCTTTCATTCTATGGATGGAAACGATCCATGGAAAGTGTTGGTTAGGCATAATATAGAAAGAGGCTTTCCTAAAAAAGCTAGAACTTGGAGAAATCTCCCATTTTGTGACTTAATTGTTGGCAACTTCCCGGTCATTGTCCAAGGCTCTGCTGTTTTCAGATCCATCTGGAGAGCCTGGGACCATGTCAGGAATTCTATCACCAATAAGGATTTCCATGATGCTAAGCATCTATATGGTGAAAGATCCATTTGGTGGAACTTGCACTTGGCTGGTAAACCCCTAGCCCTTTCCCAAGGATGTTCTGCTAGGTTGTGGGCTAAACTGGGGATCTCCCAACTTGCTGATCTTTTTGAAAATGATAAACTCATCAATTGGGATGAGCTCAAGAACAGATTTAATATTTCAGACTCCCAAAAGAAGACTTATAATATGATTGTCAAGGCTACTAAGGATCTGCCTTCTGACTGTCATGTGGACTCTCATAGATACCTAAAGTGCAAATGGCTGGATGGGGTCATCATGGCTAATCTCAAAGCCAAGAATATCTATAGGATCATTAATCATAATGAAAATATTATTAATCATATCAATACTATTTGGTATTCTTCTCTTGATGCTATGTCTTGGAAAAAGTATTTTGATATTCTCTGGAAAGGTCCTGTTGAGCCTAAAATCAGATGTTTTAAGTGGCTGACTCTGCTTGACAGACTCCCTATTAGAAAAGATAGTCACACTACTGACATTTGCAGTCTCTGCAAGCTTCCTAAAATGGGTAGACATATCCTCTTTGATTGCATCTTTGCTAAAGAAATATGGAACATGTTTGGTATTTTTTACCCTTTAAATGTGAATATTCTGGAAATTGTTACTGGTCATATAGATGGGCTTAAAAAGGATGCTAATTTATTTTGGAATATGCTGTCTTCTAACATCCTCTGGCAGATCTGGAAGTGCAGGAACAAGGAAAGATATCAAAGCAACCCTAGAGTTCTTACTGAGTTTTTTCGAAAACTCACATTTTTTAAAATCTTTCTTCAGGTCCACACAACAATGATGATGGAGAAAGACAAGCTGAGGAGATTCTTGAAAGATGGGCACACCACATTCTTCGTCTATGAGCTGAAGCATGGTTACAAGTGGAGGAGGAACTTCGATGACCTTCAAATGTTTGAATGAACTTGCAAAAGGTTGAACCAAGAGATCAGGAAGAATATTAACTCCAAGAAAGATGAGATATTCATGCTTACGCAAATCCAGGAATGTAAGATCATAGTTTGGATGGAGGGTCCTCTTGGTTGGACTGCTTGGGTTGATACCCATTATGATGTCTTACACTAGTAGTTCTTTAGCTTCTTCTTTCTTCTGTTATGTCTGTATACATGATACTCTGAGTTCGTGGTGAGGCTGGGCCTTTTTTTTGATACTCTCGGTGGTTACTTTTTTTTTTTGTATTTGACCTACCTATATTTAATATAAAAATTTTTATATATAAACTTAATATATAAGAAAATAACCTATATATTTTAAAATAGTTATTGTATAATATATAATATCTAATATTTTAAATAATTGATTGTTTTAAAACACACATATAAAGCATGCAATTTATTTTAAAAATTCCTTTTTTCTATATAAAAAAAAATTCAATACCTTTTTATTAAAATATTATAATATATCTTTTATTTTTAAATCACTTATATAATATTATAATTCTTATATAATATATACATTATTTTATGTTATTCATATTAATAATATATTATATATCATATATAATATTATATAATATAATATTTATTGTTTTATATTTACAAATATAATTTTATATTATAAAATGGTCTTTATGAATAATAGAGGGAGGCAAAAGCCCAAACTTAAAATGTTTATACCCCACTCTAAAATAGCACTTAGCCCATGTAAAAAATCCCTATTTCTTGCTTCGTTCCTTTTATTATGACCAGTATAACTTAATGAATTAAGTCTGGCATGGGATATCCTTGTTCTTTGCCTCTGCAGACGCAAAACATCCTTCTAAACACACTAGGAATTTTTTGAACTTCCTCTAATGCAGCTGCACGATGAAGGTAAATGATTGCAATTTAAACACATACAAATAGCCAAGGCTAAAATTTGTAAAGAGATCCGGCATGAATTGAGTTTGTAAAGGGATTAGGCTGTCTTCCTATCGAACCGCCTTCGAGTCCATCTTTCACCCCTCTTTATATAGCATGACGTTAACCTATATATCCATGAAATAAAACCTGGTTGCCTGTGAGATTACAATATTAGCGTCACAAAATAGATGTTGGTATAAAGTTGATTCCATCTAAGAAAAGAAACACGTAAACAAAGTAACAATCCCCGATTAAATAAAAATGGTGACCAATGAAAAAGCGAAAGCAAAAAAATATCATAAACTGGCAAAGAAATGATGAAAAAAACAAACGGGCGAGATCAATTTCATTGTCTTGCACTCCTGCTTGATGGGTCTCAACTGCCAATTTCACTCGCCAAGCTGGTTCACCTCATAGAGGGAACGCCTTCGGTGTAACTAGAGTGTCATAAATAGAATATTTATTTTCTTTTTTTTCCTTTATATGAGTAGTTTTTAAGTTTTAATTATCTAATATATATAATTTTATATAATAATAAGATTACAATGTATATATACTTTTTACAATGTAGAGATATAAAATTATAATATTATATCTATAGATATATATTATAATTATATTATTAATAACAATTATATCTAGTGTTAAGTACATTAAAATTAAAATTATATATTATATATTATATAATTATAAATCTTTATTATATTATATTCTCTATATCATTTATTAATTTTATATATTATAATAGTACATTTATGTTATTTTAATATAATTTAATATCTTTATTTGAACTTATTAAATAATTAATATAATGTAATAAAGAGTAATTATGATTATTAATATTTATTTATAATTTAATTATACTTATTTTATATATAATATATAATAGCTAATAATATTATATATTATATTTGGGCAGGGGGCCTAGCTCGATTGGCGAGCACTTCCTATGGTAGGCACGAGGTCACGAGGTCTAGTCTCCCCCCTGCCCACCTGATATTGTAGCCAGTTCATAGCTCCGGTCAAAATCGTTTACCCATGTTGAATAAAAAAATATTATATATTATATTTAAAATAAATATAATTAAAATCTAAATACATATTTAATATTAATATTCATTTTATAATAATAAAAAATGACGGGAGCAGAGGATTTCACAAGCGACATAGTCAAGGCGGCCTATAGAGGAGAGGAGCGAAGGAGATCAAGCTATGGAGCAAAATTTTCAGCGGGAGCCTGGGCTACAAAGACAGAAAAAGAGATTCCTATTGAGCAAGTCAGAAGCAGAGCGACAAACAAAAGATGGTGTAAAAACCAAGGCTGGAGAGGGGACACAATATGAATTCCAGCTGGAATAGGAAGTTCAAGTATAAGAACAGGCAGAATTTTCCCTCTAGGGCTTGGGGGAATCAGTCAAATCACAATGGTTCTTGGAGAAACCAAGAGAAACAAAATGACTCCCAGTTAAAGAGGCAAAACGCAAACAATACCCATGCTACAGGAGTGAACACCATTCCTCTAGGCAAGAAAGGAAACAGGGATCATGAAAGGAACGCAATTTTTAAGAGGGAGTTTGGAAATTTTTAGAAGAATGAAGAAGTAGGCTGCGGTAAGAATAGCAAAGCCATGGCGATACAGGCTAGTGTAATGCATCCAATCATTAGTGATTGGAAATGTTGGGTTTGATAATTAAGTGGTATGGAAGAGATATCAACTAGGAGAGAATGATTAAATGGTAGAAAGAAAAAGGGGGAATAGAGTCACAAATAAAACCTCTAACAAATGGATACTTCAAACTAATTTGCCCCACACAAGAGATTAGGGCAGACATTGAAGATGAGGACTGGATGTTGGATGACAACAACTTATATATCTGAAGGTGGGAACCTTGCTTCGATCCTTACAAACATAAGATGGATCAGGTTCAAGATTGGTTCAAACTGCGTAACCTTCCTGAAGAATTTTGGGATTTGGCAGTGCTTGAAGAAATCAACAATCTAATAGGGAACTTTGTTTGTACGGAGGAAAGACCCAACCCTAATGAAATTGGATCCTATGTCAGAATTTGTGTTGAAAATAATACCAACAACACTCATTGGAGGGAATTGGAAATTCAGACAGAATGGGGTGAATAGAGACAAACTCTCATTCCAGATCCAAGCCCTAGAGGTGGGATAACTAGGGTTTTGGGTTTTAGGCACAAGGTTCAAAAACCAGAAGAAATATTCGATGAATCGAAAGGGTCCCTCCTAGGAGATGAAGAATGGGCAAACCAGGAAGGTGGGAATGGTGATTTAAGGAGTAATGGCTCAAGTGGGATCAATCAAGGAAAGGTGATGAATGGAGAGCTCAACTGGGAAAGGCCTGCACAGAAGGAAAAGGAAATTCCAGAGCAAAAGGCAAATATAAATGGGGTAAACAGGAAGATATCAAAAGTTATAGATCTAATTGGGGATAATTTCAAAGAAGAAAACCTAGAATCCTTGATTGAAGTGGGCAGTGAATTGGTGGCATTGGCAAAGGAAGCTAAGAAGTGGGAGATGGGGGAGAATTTTCTCTCTGAAGGACTTTGGGAATCAGGCCCAATTTTGGAGGAGATAGGTTTGGATGAGGAAGAAGAGGAACAATCCCCTCTCTCAGCAAAAAACCATAATGTCATTCCTGCACAACAGACAGAGACAGAGAAGTTGCGTATTGCAACAAGGGAGCCTGTAAAGGTAAATCTTGACTGTAGGGACAACAAGAGGAGAGGTAGGATATCTAATCAAGAGAAGAGGAAAATTGATGGAGAAGCCTCAGGGAAAAAAAAGATCTTGGAGATGCTCTTGACAAGGAAGGGGGAATCCCTTCCCGAGGACCAATGAAGATATACTCCTAGAATGTTAGGGGCTTAAATGCCCCTAACAAAAAAAGCCTGGTTTGATGCCTACTAGAGGTGTCCTAGGCAAACATATTCTTGATTCAGAAATCTAAACTTTCACAGGTGGAAGAAAAGACTTTCTGTGATAAATTGAAACTCTGGCAGCACATGGCAGTCTCTACAAATGGAGCCTCTAGTGGACTCTTAACTCTCTTGAGACCTCAAAAAGTTTTAGTGGAGGAGCTGGCAACAAGCAGGTATTGGATAGCTAGCAAGGTTAGAAGCCTATCTTCAAATTTAAACTTCATTCTCTTTAATGTTTATGGACCAAATTAATGCATTTTGAAGAGAGAAATGTGGTTAGAAATAGAGACAGTTTGTAGCAATGTAGTTCATGAATTCTATTTTCTGGGAGGGGACTTTAATGTGATACTAAATTCTAAAGATAAAATGGGGGGTGTTAAAAGAAATCTTCAATCACAGATTGACTTTGAAAACTTTGTGGAAAGAAATTTGTTGATGGACATTCAGGTCGGGAATGGGGTTTTCACTTGGACAAACATGAGGTTAGGGTTATGCAACATAGCAAAATGTTTGGATAGATTCCTGTTCAAAGGTGATCTGGGAAACTTCCCCTTTACTATGACATGCAACATAGTAACTTACTCAGGTTCAGATCATTTCCCAATTAGCCTAGAAATACAGGGTGACAGGAAACCTATCAGATGCCCCTTCAAGTTTGAAAACATATGGTTCAAAGATCCCCATTTCTTTGACTTAATCAAGATTTCGTGGAATGAGGTACACCCAGAGGGATCCAAGATGTTTACCATTGTTACAAAATTGAAAGTGATAAAGTAGCAACTCAAAAAATGGAACAGAAATTGCTTCAAAAATATCTTTAAGGAAAAAAGAAAAATTGAAGAAAGTTTGAAGGAGGTGAATGAAATAGTGATTACCAAGGGAATGGACAATGAGAGCTACATGAAGGAAAAGGAACTTTTGAGTAAACTAGAAGACATCCTGTCAAAGGAAGAAATCTTTTGGAGACAGAAGTCCAGAGAGCTCTAGCTTAACTTCAGGGACAAAAATACAAAGTACTTTCATAATGCCACTAGGGCAAGAAGGGAAGTAAACAGAATCACTCGGATCAGATACTCAAAGGGTAGAGTTCTTGAGAAACCAAAGAAAATCATTTCAGAATCGGTAGAATTTTTTCAAAATCTCCTGAACAATTGGAATGGGTCAAGCCTGCAGGAACAACAACATATTCTCTCAAACATTGCCAAATTGGTCATGGAGGCACAAAATGAGATGCTGATGAGAAAATTCTCTAAGGATGAGATCAAAGAAGCACTTTTCCAATTACACCTTGATAAGGCCCCCAGCCCTGATGGATTTCCTGCATCCTTTTTTAGAAATGTTCGGACATAATAGGAGGAGAGATAGTGGAGGCCATTGAAGATTCAAGAAGTTTAGGGAAGGTGCTAAAAGAGATTAATAAAACATTTATTGCACTCATTCCCAAGAAGGAAAACCCTGAATCACTTGAGGAATTCAGACCTATTACACTCTACAATACCATATACAAGATTTTAGCAAAGGTAACAACAAACAAAATCAAAGGAATTCTCCCTGACATTATCTCAGAGGAACAAACTGGATTTGTACCTGGCAGATCAATTTTTGATGGGGTAGTTATAGCCCAAGAAGCTATACACTCCACCCAAATGGTCAAGAAACAAAATGTGATTGTTGTCATATTTTGCCTAGCCCAAAAATATTCCTGTCCCCCTCTTTCTATCAAAGAAATCCGATCAGAGAAAACCTAAATAGAAAGAGGAAAGGTCTTAAATCCTACTTTTCCCCATGTTGTACCTTGCAAAGAATCCCAAAATCTCACTTGGAGAATTCTTATCAAAAACCTAGAAAAACCTAGAAATCTTTTGTCCTCAAGTGCCTTCCATTGCAGATAATTCTCAGTTTTATACTTAGTCATTTTTATATGCATATACAATTGTATGTATCATTGTATGTATATCTATTGTATCACATATACAATCACACATACAATTGTATATACAAAGGAAGATGCAAGGTCAGATACAAAAGGCGGGATACAAAAGTGAATGTGCATCGGGTTATCTTTGTATATACAATTGCATGTACAAGGCAATATACAAGGGGGATATACAAAAGGTGTGTCCGTTTTTGTATGTATATGCGATTGTATCTTTGTACATACAATCCTATATACAATGACATATAATCCTGAGATACATTCTCGGACCCGAAAGAGTATGCAATTTGTTTTAGAAAGGTAGATGCGGTTGTATGCATCTTTGTATGTATGTTCGCATTGTATATGTGCATATACAACGGGCAGATACAAGTCCAATATACAAAGGGCATATACAAGGGAGAGATGCAAAGGTCAGATGCAATGTTTGTATGTACAAGCACTTGTATGCAGTTTTGTTTGTATATTCGCATTGTATATGTAATAAACAAAGGGAGATGCAAAGGGGAATGCATACAATCTAGACGTGAATGAAAAATCAAATGTGGCAGATAATCATTTGGGGTCCGTAGTTGTATATTGCATATACAAGGTCTGAAAGGTGCAACATACAAGAAGGTAAGATACAAAGGCCGGACCCGATGTTAATTTCAATTTGCTTTATAAAAAGTTGGGGTCCGCCTATTGTATGTATATGCGATTGTATCATCCCATATACAATTGCAATGTACAAAGGCACATACAATGGATTTTCGGTGAGACAATGTGTATCGGTGGCTCAATTTGAGGTCTTTCCGATGGTCGATAAGGAAGATGCAAATCTTCAGCAATGGGTCCTAGGTTTAGCTCAGCGACCAATGGAGTGATGACACGTGGCAAGGGCATATTTACAAAAGGTGATACAAAAGTAAAGGCCCGCTTTTGTATGTTAGCCATTGTATTGTATATATAATTGCACATACAAAAGCATATATAAGGCCGATTCAAAGAGATGCAAAGTGATTTGAATATGCAAAAGGCAAAAGGAAAGAAATTGCATAAATGCATAAAGTGAACCTAGCAGTGTAAGGTACATATACAAAGCGATATACAAGTGCAGGGTGCATTTGACCGCAACTTTGACCGTGGACATCTCCCTCATTCTGGCAAATTTTGACATGCTTCAAAAGGAAAAAGTGCTTATTTTTGTCTCCTCTTTCATCTGGCAGGCTTTTGAGGGGAATATTCTAACTTTCAAAAATATGATCTAGATTTACATGCTTGGCCAATAAGACGTTTCAGCGACCATTTTGGCGTTTGCAGAGGCTGATATTTTCACAGTAACTCCGGTTGGTGAGCTTTGTGGGTGCATTCATGGTGGATGATCAAATTCTTCAATGCACATGGGTTCCTCTAGCTCGCTGGTAGATATCCTCGAGGCCTGCAACGACTTTTGTGCTCCTCACTTCATGTTTCGCCCTCTTTTGCATGTGGACAACTGTTTCTCGGGTTGCAGACCTACTAGCGACATGGTTCATGTCCTTTCACCATGCCCCTATCTCTGCGCCCTTGTTCCTGCATTAATAACCTTGGATCCTGTGGAACAACTTCAATGCCTTATGCGCAAGAACTTGATCTATAAAATACAATGTAACCTCATTTAACAAAGAGGATGGTTTTATTTTTGGGCTGTTATGCTACCATTTTTCTATAGTCAGACCTCTTAGTGTAATTGCAAGGTATGGGAATGTGACTCACTGTGCCTGAATTGGCCTCTGTTGTCTTCCTTTTATCCACCAATGAATGTGATTAGCTATACTGTTGTTTACTTCTGCTACCGAATATTCTGTAATGTAATAGTTTTTGGCCCTCATGATTAATATATGTATGATTTCTCGCCTCTCTTATGTCCTAATTTTTGTGTTTTACTTGAAGTTATAATCTATTATGTGAGTAAAATGGCTCCTCTATAGGTTAGATCTTCATATCGAAGCCTCAATCAGCCCTATAAGTCTGTGTGGAATCCCCTTCATCATTGAAATCATTGTTGTGTCTATACCAAGATCACCATCACTCAATGAACCTGGTGCATCACCCTTATTTTCAAGTTTTCCTATTTTATCTTTCATTTTTAAAAGTATTCCTTCTCCCTTTTCCTCTGTAAATCCAGTAGATTTTAGGTGATAACCAGCTAGGAAGCTGGCCTTCTCCGGAGGTTCTTTCCAAACACAGGTGACCCACAGACCTAGAAAGATCCCATGTTTCTCCAGATTGCCAAGTTTTACAACTCAACAAGGGTGCAAATATGAGAGACAATAATTTTTGGCACGCCCGGTGGGACAAGTTCGATGAACTTCTCATCAAAGTACTAGGAGATTTGGTGTTTCTCCTAGTATTACCAGCCTTTAGAGGCAATATTCACACACCTGGTGACTCTACAAGTGAAGAATCAACTGGTTTCAGCAGTCCAGGTACAAGCAACTAATGAGGGTGGTGATACTTGTTAGTTTTCTATCATTTGAAAAGTATTTTCTCAGCACCTGGTGACTCTATTTGGTGTTATAACTCATTTCTTAGTGTTTCAAGACCCTGTTGTCCATATTCATTCCTAACCAGTTATCTAGACTTGCCTATGTTTCATGCTTTACTCTTGCAATGTCTAGTTATCAACACCACAATGGTTTTTCTCCTCCATTTCGTGAAAATTCAGAGTTTTGGCCTCCAAACAGCTCTTTGCCTCATTATGATCAGCATTACTAGCAGGAGTTTTCAAACCACTCTTGTTTATCCATATTTGCAGCCTGTTCATTCCTATACTCAGCCTTGTGAAACCCATTCTACTCTAAATCAAACGTGCAACCTCCCTAGTCAGTCCCAAAATGATGCTGATTTGGAGAGTTTGTTACTGGATTTCCAAAGGCAAATTTTAGAAATAGATAGAGAAGCACAATATAACATGCAGCAAGAGGAGTTGTCCTATCAGATTTCTTGTTATCAGCAGGAGGCAGAAAATAGAAGAGTGTATGAGGAAGAATGCTTGAACATGCAACTTGCAGCCAAGGAGAAACAAATAAAATAGTTGCTTGCTCAAGTGCAAGAGCTCAAAGTAAAAGCAATCCCCTCCTTTCCCAATTTCAATCATCCTCTCCCTTTCACACCTGCTCAACCTGTTGTTGAAGAAGCCCCAAAATTTAAGATTCCAAGCTTCAGGCAGGGTAATCCATCTGCACCTCCAAAACCGCTTCCCAGTTTTAAAAGTCCAAGTTTTAGAGGTCATCTCCCTCCACAAGTCCTTGTTCCTGTGCAAACTCAAATTATCACTCCCCATAAACAAATTTGTCCAGAACCCTCTCCCCTCCAAAAAATTCAAGAAGATATTCCGGCCTCTTTCCCTGATGCTATTTCAATCCTCAAGGGTGGACCTGTTGTCTACCAAGATAGTTGGAAAGATGAGCCAAAAGAGGAGGTGGAAGTTGTTAAGGTCACTTCAGAAGTGGATGATGTTGCCCTACTTCAGGAGCTACCCAATTATGTTGAAGATGAAGAGGACAGGTAGCTGGTCGTGGATATGCAACAACATGGGGACTGTGAAAATGATGGCGGATTGTTGCAGGTTGAGGTTGAGCACGACAGTGAGGTTCCAAACCATAAAGAAGGGCAAGCATGTTGCCCTGTGCTAGATGATGCAGAGGCTGATAATGTTGATATGCTTGAGGAGCTTCCATGCTTTATTGAAAATAATGAGGAGACTGAACATGGGCAAGAGCAAATTGAAGATTTGTTCTTTATTATCCAGCAGGGATACTAGCTTCTTGCTGGGGAGGTCTTCTCTTTTGAGCATGTGCATGGCTCATTTTCTAAGCCTAAGTTAGAAAATCATGAGCATCTTGTTCATGAGGTGGAGACAACCATATCTATAATTGAGATACAAGAGCTAGAGTTTTCAGACCATCAAGAAGAGAAAGAATTAGAGCAGAGACATGAGATCAACCATGATGATTTGCATGTCACTTCAAGGGGATGCCCAATTAGGCATCTAGCCCAGCTGGAGACATATCAAGATGAGTCACCACTTGTCATGCTTACCTCTAAGCATGAAGTTGAGCATCAAAATGGGTGGGATCAGCCTATTTATTCACCATAGGTTAACAACATCAGCAATCAGTCCAGGTGGATAGGTGAGTTTATCTCCATTTTGTGGGGGATGTTTTATCAATTTGTCATATACCCATCCCTCCCTCGCCTCTTTTTAATTGCCCACATGCATGAGAAACATTGTAAATTGTTAAGGAATGGCAGTTACTTTCAAGAACTAGTTAATGGCTTTGTTTAAAGTTACCTCTAATTGGTTAGTTTAGGATTAGAGTAGGTTTTATTTCAGTTTTAGGTTTCCTTTCAATAAGTGCCCTTGCACTTTGTTGTATTCTCATTAGGAGATACATGCTTGCTTGTTGTTTTTTTTGTTTTAGCTTGGTAGCTTGCTCAGTGTTCCAGCTCCTCTTTTCTTGTTGCAGTCTCTTTTGAATCCATGCCCAATGGATGTATAAGGCCACTGATCAATTTGTTTAGTAGACAAACACCCCTGAGAGGTCACCAAAATGTTGTCATATTTTCCCTAGCCCCAAAATATTCATGTCCCCCTCTTTCTATCAAAGAAATCTAATCAGAGAAAGCCTAAATAGAAAGAGGAAAGGTCTTAAATCCTACTTTTTCCCATGCTATACCTTGCAAATAATCCTAAAATCTCACTTGGAGAATCCTTGCCAAAAACCTAGAAAAACCCAAAAAAATTTTGTCCTCAAGTGCCTTCCATTGCAGATAATTCTCAGTTTTATACTTAGTCATTTTTATATGCATATACAATTGTATGTATCGTTGTATGTATATCTGTTGTATCACATATACAATCGCACATACAATTGTATATACAAAGGAAGATGCAAGGTCAAATACAAAAGGCGGGATACAAAAGTGAATGTGCATCAGGTTATCTTTGTATATATAATTGCATATACAAATGCATGTACAAGGCAATATACAATGGGGATATACAAAAGGTGTGTCTGTTTTTGTATGTATATGCGATTGTATCTTTGTACATACAATCCTATATACAATGACATATACAATCCTGAGATACATTCCTGGACCCGAAAGAGTATGCAATTTATTTTAGAAAGGCAGATGTGGTTGTATGAATCTTTGTATGTATGTTCGCATTGTATATGTGCATATACAACGGGCAGATACAAGTCCAATATACAAAGGGCATATACAAGGGAGAGATGCAAAGGTCAGATGCAATGTTTGTATGTACAAGCGCTTGTATGTAGTTTTTTTTGTATATTCGCATTGTATATGCGATATACAAAGGGAGATGCAAAGGGGAATGCATACAATCTGGACGCAAATGAAAAATCAAATGTGGCGGATAATCATTTGGGGTCCGTAGTTGTATATTGCATATACAAGGTCTGAAAGGTGCAACATACAAGAAGGTAAGATACAAAGGCCAGACCCGATGCTAATTTTAATTTTCTTTATAAAAAGTTGGGGTCCGCCTATTGTATGTATATGCGATTGTATCATCCCATATACAATTGCGATGTACAAAGACACATACAATAGATTTTCGGCGAGACAATGTGTATCGATGGCTCAGTTTGAGGTCTTTCCGATGGCCGATAAGGAAGATGCAAATGTTCAACGATGGGTCCCAGGTTCAGCTCAGCAACCAATGGAGTGATGACACATGGGAAGGGCATATTTACAAAAGGTGATACAAAAGTAAAGGCCCGCTTTTGTATGTTGTCCATTGTATTGTATATATAATTGCACATACAAAAGCATATACAAGGCCGATTCAAAGAGATGCAAAGCGATTTGAATATGCAAAAGGTGAAAGGAAAGAAATTGCATAAATGCATAAAGTGAACCTAGCAGTGTAAGGTGCATATAGAATTGCATATGCAAAGCGATATATAAGTGTAGGGTGTAGTTGACTGCAACTTTGATCATGGATATCTCCCTCATTCTGGCGAATTTCGACATGCTTCAAAAGGCAAAAGTGCTTATTTTTTTCTCCTCTTTCATCTGGCAGGCTTTTGAGGGGAATATTCTCACTTTCAAAATATGATCCGGATTTGCATGCTCGGCCGATAGGACGTTTCAGTGACCATTTTGGCGTGTGCAGAGGTTGATATTTTCACAGTAACTCCGGTTGGTGAGCTTTGTGGGTGCATTCATGGTGGATGGTCAAATTCTTCAATGCACATGGGTTTCTCTGGCTCGCTGGTAGATATCCTCGAGGCCTACAACGACTTTTGTGCTCCTCACTTCATGTTTTGCCCTCTTTTGCATGTGGACAACCGTTTCTTGGGTTGCAGACCTGCTAGCAACATGGTTCCTGTCCTTTCACCATGCCCCTATTTCTGCGTTGTTGTTCCTGCATTGTTAACCTTGAATCCTGTGGAACGACTTCAATGCCTTCTGCGCAAGAACTTGATCTATAAAATGCAATGTAACCTCATTTAACAAAGAGGATGATTTTATTTTTGGGCTGTTATGCTGCCATTTTTTTGTAGTCAGACCTCTTAGTGTAATTACAAGGTATGGGAATGTGACTCACTGTGCCTGAATTGGCCTCTGTTGTCTTCCTTTTATCCACCAATGAATGTGATTAGCTATACTATTGTCTACTTTTGCTACCGAATATTCTGTAATGTAATGGTTTCTAGCCCTCATGATTAATATATGTATGATTTCTTGCCTCTTATGTCCTATCTTTTGTGTTTTATTTGAAGTTATAATCTATTCTGTGAGTAAAATGGCTCCTCTATAGGTTAGATCTTCATATCGAAGCCTCAATCAGCCCTATAAGTCTATGTGGAATCCCCTTCATCATTGAAATCATTGTTGTGTCTATACCAAGATCACCATCGCTCAATGAACCTGGTGCATCACACTTATTTTCAAGTTTTCCTGTTTTATCTTTCATTTTTAAAAGCATTCCTTCTCCCTTTTCCTCTGCAAATCCAGTAGATTTTAGGTGATAACTAGCTAGGAAGCCGGCCTTCTCCAGAGGTTCTTTCCAAACATAGGTGACCCACAGACTTGGAAAGATCCCATGTTTCTCCAGATTGCCAAGTTTTATAACTCAGTAAGGGTGCAAATCTGAGAGACAACAATGATGATAAAGTTAGACATCAAAAAAGCCTATGATAGAGTAGACTGGAGGTTTTTATTCAAGGTTCTTGAGGCATTTGGCTTTTAGAGAGAATGGCTACAATGGATATTCAATTGTGTGGCAACTCCAAGATTCTCTATTCTAATTAATGGATCTTTGGAAGGATACTTTTGGTCCTCCAGAAGTCTGAGACTAGGGGATCCTTTGTCTCCCTTTTTGTTTATTGGCATGGCAGAGGCATTGGGAAGAACTCTAAACAAGGCTCTTCAAGATGGAAGGATAATAGGAATCCAAATCACTAGGGACTTTCTAGCCATTTCACACTAGCAATTTGTAGATGACACAATGTTGTTTGGAGAGGCTAAAGTAAGAGAGGCAAGAATCTTTAAGGAAATCCTGGGAAAGTACTCGGTTGCTTCTGGACAGGAGGTCAGCAAAGAAAAATTAGAAGTTTTCTTTTTCTTCACTGATTCAAGGTTGGAGAATCAGATTATCATGGTGTTGGATTTCAAGAAAGGTTCACTTCCAAGCAAATATTTAGGGCTACCCTTAGCCACTGGCCTTCAATCAGGTAAATTATGGGACTCCCTAATCTCAAAGATAGAAAAGAAATTGGCTTCCTGGAAAGGTCGGTGGCTTTCCTGGGCTGGAAGAGCTCTGATGCTTAAGGCACTAATTGCTGCTATTCCTGTATACATGATGTCATGCCTCCCTCTCTGATGCAGAGCGCACAATGGAAGCGGACAAAACAGATCAATTCATATACATCTCTTGACTTGTTATCACCGATTCACATGCACCGATTCACCATTACGACCGGTCACTTGTTGTATCCGACGGAATGTATATTCGCACATACATTCTCAATGTACATTTGCGATATGCATTCACAATACGCGTTCTATCAATCTAACACCTTGATCAGTGTAACTTTCAAAAGCTCCCCCGAAGGCTATGTCTCGCCAATGATGCCTTCGCAAAGCTGCAAATCCCCAAATCGCCTAACTTCCAACCCAGACCCTAGCACATGGAGATGAGCTAGGTTGGTCTACTGCGCAGCACAGTCAATCCGATCTTCTCCACCGTCAAACAGAACACAAACGACAAACACAGAAACAAGAAAAAAAACATATATGTACATCGAGAAGCCATTCCATTGATTTCGACATAAATCTTATCAGTGGAATGCTTCAAATCAACATCTTGCAACAATGGGAAAACACAGAACAGAAAGGAAATCTACAGCTAACAAATTTGCAATTACAGAGAACAAGAATCAAAATGACGGAACAAAATATCTTTATTTCTCTTTGAAACAATGTTTAATCGCACTCAGCCTCCTCTCTGCAATCTGATTACATTTGATCATAATATCATATGACTGATTACAACCTCAAACCCTAATACCTGATCTTGCTCATTTCCCTAGTTTTTATAGATTCACCCAGAGTAGTACCAAACTGACTCCAAGCAGCTGGGAGATCGATTCCAAGTGGTTGGGAAACACTACTGCCTATTTTTGGCATTATTTCTAGTTTTAGCATTATGCGATTACAATTGACAAATGTCCCCTAAATCCCTTGGGACTTACAAAATGAACCTAGACACAAACTGAAATGAAAATGTATTGGTCAATAGACCTTATTACAAAAGAAAAGATGATTTACTAGGTGCTCCTGCACCATACTCTTGGGGCTGAAAAAAACTCAAGTCCCTTGAGGAACCAAGTCTGAAATAGTAACCCCATGCTTGATGATGTCCTCCTCGCTCATCCAGGTAGCATCCTCATCAGGCAAACCATGCCATTTGACCAAATACTGCGTGTAGGTTTTATGTCTAGTCTTCTTTTGAACTTTGGTGTCCAAAATACATTCCAGTTGTACGGGTTGACTCGGTGGAAAATTAGAAATCCATTATGCATCCCCTGCTCCTGTCACATCTGAATCTGTAACATTGTCTCCCCTGAATGGAAACAGTTCTGACACATTGAAAATGGGTGATATTGCTAAACCTGGAGGAAGTTCAATTTCATATGCATTAGGTCCAAATTTGTGTACAATCTTGCATGGACCTATCTTCTTCATAAGAAGCTTCATGGGTTGCCCCTTCGGAAGTCTTTCCTTCTTCAGATATGCCATTACCAGATCTCCAACTTTGTATTGGACATCCCTTTTCTTCTGATCAGCTCTCTCTTTGTATTTCCTTGTGTTCTTCTGGATAGTTTCCCTTACAACATCATGGATATCCTTTCATGCTGACTGTAAAATCTTCTCCTTGTGCACTCCTTTTCTCCATGTTCTAGAGATCCCTAAGCTCCAAAATTCCCCTAGGATGAATCCCATAGACAACTTCAAAAGGGCTCTTTCCTGTGCTCCTATTAACAGAATCCGTATATGCAAACTCTGCTTGTGGGATGATCATATCCCATACTTCTCCATGTTGTTTAGTCAAACACCTCAAAAGATTACCCAGTGATCTATTCACCACCTCAGTTTGTCCATCTATCTGAGGATGATATGCTGATGTGAAAGATAATTGAGTGCCCAGTTTCTTCCACAATTTGCGCCAAAAATGTCCCACAAACTTGGGATCTCTGTCAATGACAATATTCAATGGTAAACCATGAATTCGAACTATTTATTTAAAGAATAGACCAGCAATGTGTGAAGCATCATTGGTACATTTGCATGGTACAAAATGAGCCATTTTACTGAATTTGTCAACTACAACAAACACACTATCGAAACCTCTTTGAGTCTGGGGAAGACCCAAAACAAAATCCATACTGATGCACTCCCATGGCCTTTGCGGAATTGGAAGTGGTTGATAAAGACCTGCATTGGATGAAGTTCCTTTTTCCCTCTGACAAATGCTACAAGTTTCTACAAATTTCCTGACATCTGTTTGCATCTTAGGCCAGAAGTAAAGCCTTCTCACTTGTTCCAATGTCTTGTCCAGTCCAAAATGACCTCCAAGACTACCGCAATGTTTCTCTTTTATGATGTTCTCCCTCATGGAACACCTAGGTACACACAGTTGGCTGCCTTTGAATAGTAGCCCTTGTTGTAACAAATATTCAAAAAAATCAGAATGATAGGAATCTAAAAATTGTGAACAAACTACATATATCTCCTTGAAGTCCTCATCATCCTGGTACATATTCTTGAGAGAATCCACTCCCACACTTTGCAACTGGATTTCTTGTATAGTGCACACTCTTCTGCTCAGAGCATCTACCACCTTGTTGGCTTGTCCCTTCTTATGTTTAATGGAAAAAGTATAGACCTAGAGTTGTTCGACCCACTTCATATGCTTGTGATTTAGCTTCTCTTGCGAATTCAGAAAACTCAAAGCATGGTTGTCAGTATAAACAATGAATTCCTTGGGCAAGAGATAATGTCTCCATTTTTTCACTGCTTGAACCATTGCATACAATTCTAGATCATATGTGGAATACTTCCTTTTAGTATCATTCAACTTTTCACTAAAGAAAGCAACAGGTCTGCCTTCCTGACTCAAGACAGCACCAATGGCAAAGGTTACTAGCATCAAATTCCACAGTAAACAACTTATTAAAATTAGGCAAAACCAAAATGGGTTTCTCTGCTATTTTCTGTTTGAGAATCTCAAAAGACTCATCAGTTGTTGTATTCCAAACAAACTTACATTTCTGTCCTCCTTTTATGGTATCCAGAATGGGTGCACAAATATGACTGAATCCTCTTATGAATTTCCTATAAAAAGTTGCCAACCCATGAAAACTCCTTACATCACTGATAGTTTTGGGTGCTGGCCAAGACAGAATAGCATTTATCTTTTCCGGATCCAATTTCAAATTACCCTGGGATATCACAAATCCAAGGTATGTGAGTTCTTCCTTCATGAAGACACTCTTCTCCATATTGATCATCAATTTCTCCTCATGCAGCTTCTTCAACACATGTTCCAAATGCTGCAAATGTTCTTCCTTTGTCCTGCTGAAAACCAGAATATCGTCAAGATAGATAACAACAAATTTGCCAATAAAATCTTTCAATACCTCATTCATTAGACCCATGAAAGTGCTTGGAGCATTGGATAGTCCAAATGGCATCACTAGCCACTCATAAAGACCTTCATTAGTCTTAAAGGCTGTCTTCCATTCATCCCCTTCTCTAATCCTAATCTGATGGTATCCACTCTTGAGATCAATTTTAGAAAAATACTAAGCTCCACCCAAACAATCCATAAGGTCCTCTATTCTGGGCATAGGAAACCTATATCTGATGGTGATCTTATTTATGGCTCTTGAATTGGTACATAACCTCCATTTGCCATCCTTCTTGGGAGCTAAAACTATGGGTACAGCACATGGACTAAGACTTTTCCTCACCAGGCCTTTATCCAACAGTTCTTGTACTTGTTTAGCAATCTCCTCATTCTGATTAGGTGTCATTTTATAAGCTAGTTTATTTGGCAATGTGGAGCATGGGATGAAGTCAATCTAATGACTTATGTCTCTCACAGGGGGTAGTACATTGGGCATATCCTCCACCATGATACCCTTATATTTGTCTAACAATTCCTGCACTTCCTTAGGGACTTTTCCCTTGCCGTTTTCAGACAAATCAGAATTGTCTTTAGGTTTCAAAATCAGAGCATACCCCTGGGTTCCCTCTTCTTTTAGAGTATGGAGAAACTCTTTCCCATTCATTAACATGATACTTGATCCTACATTCTTGTCTACACCTTCTTCTGGTAAAGGATCCGTCTTATACTATCTACCATTCTTAGTGATCACAAAGGAATTCGACTTACCATCATGCTGGGCTTGTACATCATACTGCCAAGGTTTACCTAATAGTAGATGGCATGCATCCATGGGAATTATATCACACAAAAGTTTATCCCCATATTCCCCTATCTAAAATTCTACCCAAGCTTGTTCATCGACCAAGACTTGTTGCCCTTTGTTCAGCCAGGACACTTTGTATGGACTCCCATGTGGCAATCTTTTCAAATTCAATTTCTCTACCATTTCTACTGAAACTAAATTTTCATTGGAGCCAGAATCAACAATTACCTTACACCTTTTACCGGAAACTTTACACAGAGTTTTGAATAGTGTCTTCCTCTGCGGTGGTTCTTTGTTCTGTGGTACCTTCAGCATCATCTTTCTCATCATGAGATTCTCTCCATCTTGTGCTGGAGCTGCGCTTCCCATAGGTGAGTTCACACTCTGACAATCTTCTTCTTAAATCAGCTGGCTCCTTCTCTCTCCTCCATGAGAGCTTGAGGCTTTCTCCGGACACCTGCCTGCTATGTGCCTGATTTGGTTACAATTATAACATTTTCCCGTGAAGACATTAGGACCCTTGCCCAGTCCACCAAATCTGCCTCTCCTATTGGGTCTCCTTCCTCTGAAACCCTCTCTGGAACCAAATTCTCCACTGTGTTCTTGCTGACTGGACTCCCCTTGAGTCTTCTGGAACTGATTTCTGCCACCAAAGCTATTTCTACCCCTGAAATTTCTTCCACCTCTGCCTTTGTTCTAATGTTCTCCTTTTCTTTTCTGCTTCTCTTCTACTCTCAGTGCCACTTGGGAACATTTGTCCATAGTTTCTGGTGTCAAGATGGTAATCTCATCTTGTATACTATACTTCAGGCCATTAATATACCTGGAAACTCTTCCTTTCTCATCCTCAGCATGTCCACACCTTAGAGACAATTTGTGGAATTCCTCTGTGTAGGTGGATACATCCATATCCTTTTGCCCAAGGTTCTGCATTTTCCTGTATATCTACACCTCATAATCTGCTTGTAGGAACTGAGCCTTGATCCTCTCTACCATCTGACTCCATGATGAGATCATGCTCTTGCCACTCTTCACCCTTTCTCCCTGGGTGTAGTTCCACCACGTGAGTGCATTGCCCTTCAATTTCGTCTTTGCAAACTTGACTCTTCTATTCTCTGGTACCTCCTTGTACTCGAAATAATTGTTCAAAGCCTTGACCCATTCGATGACTTCATCTGCATCCATTGTTCCTCTGAACATCGAAATCTCCATTCTTGCCTCAGACGACTCCTTACCAAGTGATTTTATGGCCTCTAGAAATTGTTTTTGACCTACAGATATATCTGCCTGTTCTGGGGTTGTTTCCTCTTCCCCATCTTCATCTTCTCCATCAGACTCCTTGTCTGATTTCCTGCCTTTTCCCAAGGTCTTCAACTCAGCCTGGAGCGCTTCCTTGACTCCAGTCTTGATCATCTCCTCCATCTCCTTGAATTTCTTGACCACTTCGGTGGTCATTCCCTTTGGAGCTTCACTTTCTCTGTCTAACATAAACATTCACAGACAACACCAACACTTCTGTAGACCTTTCGTTGGCTCTGATACCAAAATGATGTAGAGCGCACAATGGAAGCGGACAAAACAAATCAAAACAAATCAATTCATATACATCTCTTGACTTGTTATCGCTGGTTCACATGCACTGATTCACCATTACGACCGGTCACTTGTTGTATCTGACGGAATGTATATTCGCACATACATTCTCAATGTACATTTGCGATATGCATTCGCAATACGCGTTCTATCGGTCTAACACCTTGATCGGTGTAACTTTCAAATGCTCCCCCAAAGGCTATGTCTCGCCGATGATGCCTTCGCAAAACTGTAAATCCCCAAATTGCCTAACTTCCAACCCAGACCCTAGCACATGGAGATGCTAGGTTGGTATACTGTGCAGCACAATCAATCTGATCTTCTCCACCGTCGAACAGAACACAAATGACAAACACATAAACAAGAAAAAAAACATATATGTACATCGAGAAGCCATTCCACGAATTTCGACAGAAATCTTATCAGTGGAATGCTTCAAATCGACATCTTGCAACAATGGGAAAACACATAATGGAAAGGAAATCTACAGCTAACAAATTTGCAATTATAGAGAACAGGAATCGAAATGACAGAACAAAATATCTTTATTTCTCTTTGAAATAATGTCCAATTGCACTCAACCTCCTCTCTGTGATCCGATTACATTCGATCACAATATCATATGACTGATTACAACCTCAAACCCTAATACCTGATCTTGTTCATTTCCCTGGTTTTTATAGATTTGCCTAGAGTAGTACAAGCTGACTCCAAGCGGCTAGGAGATTGATTCCAAGCGGTTGGGAAACACTACTGCCTATTTTTGGCATTATTTCTATTTTTAGCATTATGTGATTACAATTGACAAATGTCCCCTAAATCCCTTGGGACTTACAAAATGAACCTAGACACAAACTGAAATGAAAATGCATTGGTCAATAGACCTTATTACAAAAGAAAACATGATTTACTAGGTGATCCTGCACCACTCTCCCTGCTAGTGCATGTCAAAAAATTAATTAGAGAATGGGGAAGTTCTTCTGGCAAGGTGAGTTGAATCAAAAGAAATTCCCCCTTATCAGCTGGGAAAAAAATTGCAAATCAAAGATGGCAGAGGGTGTTGGTCTGAGAAATTTGACTCTCCAGAATAAGGCTTTGGGAGACAAACTTATTTGGAGCATCTATACAAACCCGAATCTCAAGTGGGGTCAAAATAGTGAAGGCCAAATATTTAGATGAAGGGCACTTGAGCATTTTCACATCTAGAACCCTCCCAATAGGTTCTAGAATTTGGAACTTCATGAAAAATTACAGAGATTTGATTGTAGATTACTTGACTTGGGATATCAGAGATGGGAGCAAAGTTTTATTTTGGGAAGACTCCTGGGGAGGTTTTCCTAAATTGCAAATAGAATTGAGCTAAATGCAATCAAAGTTAGGACCAAGCAAGTGTGGGGAGATAAGGTGAGGGACTATCTTCAAATATCTTTGATCAATGGAGGTTTCAAAGGGTAGTGGAAGGATGTGAGATCATTAGGCTTTTCCAACATGGAAGAAGTCTTTGAAGAAGCCATTAGAAGCAGGTCAATCTTCATCAAAGAAGGCAAAGATATCTTAAGGTGGAATGACTCTAAAACGGGAGTATACAAAGCAAAAGAATGATACAATATTTCGGTGCAACACACTGAAGTAGCTTCCACTCTCCACTCAACTTATGTTGGAACAAGAATTGTGTTCCCAAAGCTGGAATCTTCACATGGGCTTTGTGGCAAAATAGAATCTTAACAACAGATAGGTTCTTAAAGATGGGATATTGTGGTCCCTCAAGATGTGTTTTGTGCAAACATGAAGAGAATCAAGGAATCACTTATTCTTGCAATGTCCTTTCACACATAGATGTTGGACCTGGCTTTGTGCCAAATTGAATTGGAAAGTTGCCCTGCCTCATGACATTTTGATCCTCTTCAAGGCTTGGCCCACTCCTAAACATATGAACATTATTCTCAATCTTATGGCCTATTTCTCCCTCCCTTCTAGTCTGGGAGATATGGAAAGAAAGAAATCAGAGACTATTTCAAGAGAAAGAGATGCCCCTAATCTCCTTGCTCAACAAAGTGGAAGTTGTGATAGTAGAAGTCATTAATGTCAGGATTGGTGAGCAAAGACAAAAGAACTCAAACTTCTCAGAGTGGGATGAAGTCATGAGGAAAAATTGGCATGGTCTCAAGGTCCCCTCCTTTGTAGAGGAAGGAGGAAATAAATCACAAGTAGATAGAAGCCAAGTTGTCTGGCTTCCTCTAGAACTAGGATGGTATAAAATGAACATTGATGGGGTAGCTAGAGGTAACCTCGACATCTTTGGGGCTGGTTGCCTTATTCAGGACTAGCAAGGAAAGGTGCTGGGAAGATTAGCTAAGCTTCTCCCGGAAGGAACAAACAATGTAGTAGAGATGCAAGCCTTAATTCTAGGACTGGATATGTGTATTGAGCTCAAGCTAAAGAAGGTAATCATAGAAGGGGATTCAACTCTGATCATAAATGCTTTTATATTGGGGAA
The DNA here is from genome assembly GCA_027924645.1 of Cunninghamia lanceolata. NCBI lineage: Eukaryota > Viridiplantae > Streptophyta > Pinopsida > Cupressales > Cupressaceae > Cunninghamia > Cunninghamia lanceolata. The sequence goes on from BSBN01000739.1 coordinate 13,079,221, forward strand.
AATGGTGAACTGGCAGCTGGGGGCAATGTTAGAAACAACAATTCTTCACCTCAAAGAGTTGGAGCTTCACAAAATAAACCATATTTACCGTGAAGGTAACATGGAAGCAGACACTTTAGCTAAAAGAGGAGCTGATGGGTTTGAAATAAGGTACTTCAATTTGTTTGGAGAACTAGGATTCTCATAATCTAATGGGCCTCGATTAGAAGGGATCTCAAATCCCAAAGGAATAGGCAAGTTTTCTTGGCTTTGAGCAAATGTGGCAGACAATTAAGCTCCACATCATAGACACCATGGCATTCCACATGCTTCCTCGCTCCATCTTGTTCTATTAATTAGGCAAGGTATGGCTTCATTTCAAATCACCTCTAAAGATAATGATAACTCTGAAAAGGCCGAAGGAATAGTTAAATTGATTGGACTTCCCAAGAGTTGAGATAAGTTTGAAAAGTCTCTTCACATGTGGGAAAGTCATTCGAAGGTGTGGAGAATTAAATTAGTTGGAGGCACAATGGGAAGGGATTATAAAACTTTGAGTGTCATCCTCCTTCGAAACATAATTCGCTCTTCTTTTGTTCTGTTCATGGCTGAGCGCACTAAGTTTATTTTTTGCATGTCTGTTGAGTGTTTAGTCTACAACGACATGGACACGCCCATTAGGCTCACCAGAGCAATGAGACAGATGGCTTTCCTTGGTGAGGTGACAGATCTTCACTTGAAGCACATCTTGAAAGAGTTAGATTTTCTCACCATGGGTGTGGTGAAATTAATGCTGGGAAAGTAGTTTCTATCAAATGGGGAGCGTTACAGGGTTGATTCTGATATTGTGTCTAGGTTTCTCACGGTTCTACTGGACTTGAAGACCCCAAAAATGGAGGTGGTCGAGATGATGAGGAAATTGTTCAAGCCAGATCTTTTGGGAGGTTTGGAGGAGATTTTAGAAGCAGCTTCCCCAGGTTTAGGAATTCCTAGACCGCTGGACTTGGAACTATTGAAAGTCTCGGGTGAGGTAGTCTCTTTCTTTCCCTTTCTGTTGGATGTTAAAGGGGCAGCCCTTTGGTCTCATTGGGAGAAGGCCACCATTGGTGTTAACTTCTTAAAAAAGATGCTGCAACTTGTTCGAGTGGAGGATTTTGACTGGGTCCAGGATTTCACAAACTATGTTCAGATGCAGGCGGATATGTAAGCAATTAATAATGTTTTCTTGTTTGTAATGTATTAGCCTATAGTAGCAGGGTGGTAGGGTTTAGCAGATTGCAGAAGTTAAACTCTTGATTAGAATTAGTATATGATGTAATCAAGACCCATAGGGGTCCTTTTGGTTGTGGTCCTACTCAGTTAAGAGAGGAGATTAGGGTGTTTGTATTCTACCCTAGATTTTGGCAGTAACTATATGAAATCAGGCCCTTGGGCAGATGTTATGCAAATTTCATATCAATCAATAAAATTATCCTTATGTAGAAAAAAATATTCATTTTATAATATAATATTATTTTACAAATATATTAAATAATTTACATTGTATAAAATATACTATATAATGTTGATTAGGGCGTGGTTCAGTGGTTAAGTCACTCGGTTGTAGTGGCAGCCACTAGAGTTCAAACCCCCACTGGGCCAACGAGCTCTCAAGCTTTACGCCTTTGCTGGGCCAACGAGCTCATGGGTTTGAAGTGTTCTTGCTAGGGGATGAGGTCCCCCATGTTGTGGCCTCACCGGTTCGTTGATTTGGGCAAAAGCATTCGCGTGGAGCCGGAGGGTGTGTCGCACCAACGTCCTTGGTCATGTTAAAACGTTTACTAGGCGCATGATCTTTAAAATAAAAAAAATACTATATAACAATAAATATAAGTATATTACATATTATATCTAAAATAACTATAATTAAGTTATATATAAATATTAATAATAGAATAGAGAGAAAGTTAGAGAGATAGTGACAAAGATAGATAGAGAGGGAGGGAGAAAGAGTTGGAGAGAGGAACAAAGAAGTGGAGAGAGAAAGGGGTAAAGAGATAGGGAAAGAGAGATACATAAAAGAGAGAAATAGATAGAGGAAGAGAGAGTGAGAGACATGTGGAGGGAAGGAGAGGAAAATAGAGGGAGAGAACAATATAAAGAGAGATAAATAAAAGAGAGAAAAAGAGAGGGGAGAGAGGGAGCAAAGTCAGATAAAAAGGGGAGAGAGAGAGAGAGAGAGAGAGAGAGAGAGATTTAAAATATGAATATTTTATTTGTTCTTTTATGTTTGTATTGAAAAGTTGGAGAGTTCTCTTCTCTTCTTCACAAGCTTTTTCAAGCTTCTTCACAGGCCTTTGGGTCTCTTTCTTAGTTTCTTTCTTTACCCAAATAGAGGAAGGGAGAAAAACCTAGAGAGAGATGGAGGATTAGAGAAGTGGAAAGAGATAAGTGACAAGCAAAAAAGAGAGATAGGGAAAATATAGAATGAGAGAAAGAAATATATGCAAAGATATATAGAGAGAATGAGAGAGAGAGGGAGGAGAGATAGAGAGAGGAGGAGGAGAATAGAGAAAGAGGAAGAGATATATAGAAATAGAGGGAGATTGATAGAGATAGGGGAATAGACAAAGAGGGAGAAGAGATAGATAGAGATAAGATATATAGAGGGAGAGAGAGTAATTTAAAATATGAAGATTTTATTTGTTCTTTTATATTTGTGTTGAAAAGTTGGAGAGTTCTCTTCCCTTCTTCACTAGCTTTTTCAAGCTTCTTCACAAGCCTTTGAGTCTCTTTCTTAGTTTCTTTCTTTAGTTTTTCAAAGCTTCCAAGATTTCATGTCATTAGCCTTCATTGTTGCAAAGCTTCAAAGCATTTCTAGGAGAGGCAATTTCATTTGTGCACACAGGTCTTACAAGTTATTGCTCTCCAAATCAAGCACCCATATTCTCACACCGGACATTAGAGCCTTTTGATTTTATTTGTTATCTCATCTAGCTCTCCTAAAAGCTCATTTTGCATTGATACACTTCTCACATCACAAGCCACAGTGCTCATCAAGCTCTCATTAAGCTCATTTCAAAGCTTCAAAAGCTTCTTTTGCTTCTCTTTTCTTATCGTTGCCAAGAGGATCACCCTACTATTGCAAGATGATTAGAGGTTGCCATACAAGGATTTCTGAGGATAGTGGAGGCTCACGCGTCTCTTTTATTCTAGGTTCCTTCATGCTTTTTAATTTGTAGTAAATAGAAAATCAAAATTACTCTTGGGAATACTAAATGCATGTTGCTTTTTCCTTGATAGACTAAGTAGATCTTGCATTATTAAAGTAGTTTAATTTCAAAAAATCACAGATTAGTTTCATTTCAAAGCAATTTCTCTTTCCTAGAGTAATTTGTTCCAAATATTCAAAAAACAACAAAAACATAGAATACATTTAGGTAAATTCATAATAGATTGCATTCATATTTCAATTACTAGAATAGAAAAAAGCACTTTCATTTCTATAAATAGAAAAAAACACAAAAATGTTTTGCACTCATATAGGCTTGCATGCATACAAAAATAGAAAAGAACAAAAACATTAGTAGCGTGGAAGGTTTACAAACCCTTGGTCCCAACACATATTTCTAATTACTACAAATTAAAAAGCATGAAGAAACCTGGAATAAAAGAGATGCATGAGCCTCCACTACCCTCATAAATCCTTGTATGGCAACCTCTAATCCTCGTGCAACAATGGGGTGATCCTCTTGGAAACAATAAGAAAAGAGAAGGAAAAGAAGATTTTGAAGCTTTGAAATGAGCTCAATGAGAGCTTGATGAGCATTATGGCTTGTGATGTGAGCAACATATCGACGCAAAACTTTTGCTCTAATGTCCTGTGTGAGCATATGGATGCTTGATTTGGAGAGAAATAACCTGCAAGAATTGTGTGCACAAATGAAATTGCCTCCAAAAGGGGGAGCTTTGAAGATATGCAACAATGAAAGCTTTGAAGCTTTGGAAAACTAAAAGAAAGAAATGAAGAAAGAGGCTCAAAGGCTTGTGAAGAAGCTTGAAAAAGCTTGTGTAGATGAGAAGAGAACTCTCCAACTTTTCAACATGGAAAATAATGAAGAGGGGAGGGGTATTTATAGGTTTGAAGAAGGTATGAGAGGTGGAGAGGATAGAGAGTTAACTCAATTTGATTGAAGAGTTAACTTGGAAGACACAAGAGTGATCTGGGTTAAAATTGGAGTGATCTAATCAATTATAACTTATCACTCAAGAAGAAATGGAGAAAGAGAATGCATGGGTTGATAACTAAAGATAAAAATAAGCTAAATATGCATGGGTGGATACATGAAATAGTTAACTCTATTTTTGTCACAAAATTATATGCAAACAGGAAGAAAAACGGTAAAAAACAGAGCTATTTTTGGTCAAAAACTCAAGTTATTTTTTGGCTGGGAAAAACGGTAGGGTCACCACCTAGTCGCCCCTTTCACTAGTCAAGGTCGCCCGGGGGCGACCCATGGGCGACCCCTCAAAGGAGGATACCTGGGTGAAAGTGCAAGATGGGAGATGGAAGATGAGGAGAACAGAAGGGGATCTGCCTCCAGAAACATGTTAAACAGGGGTCAAAAACAAATCTCCACTTGCAAAAGTAGGATCTCCCAAGGGAGATCTAGAAATAATAGGGGGAGATTTGTGCCGGTTGACTGAAACTGAAAACTGAAAGTTGGAGATGGCTTGGGAGGTCCT